>OZ018323.1:179435558-180113058 GCA_963969495.1 Ceratothoa steindachneri
CTTGCTTTTCAAATTAGTTGAGCTATTTACTTTTAATCATGATGGTACAAGGTTGCAGTATGACGGCCAGATGCTAAATGAGATTATGCTAAAAAAAAAACAGGCCTAATTAAGGTATTGTTGGACCCTATCGGGTCATTTTAGATTTTTGTAGAACATTCTAGAAGGAAAAATTCTGTAAATAAACTAATCTAAAAATGATTTTCCATTAATGTCTAAATTTCCACCCTTATTTTGTCTTTTTAACAATAAAATAAATTCAATAGTGTCACAATTTTTCATTTCTATCGTTAACACTAAATATAGCCTTGACCAAAATTATAAAACCTCCTTCATAGATTTTAATATTTAGCATATTCAATCAAACCTTTTATAATTTATCATATTATTTATAAATATGTATGGTAATAATGTTCATTTTACTAATTATGTTTAAATATTTAGTAAATATGTTTATCTTCATCAGGGCCAGGGTAGATGTTATTATGCCAGGAAAGAATGAACTCAACCACCATGTCGTCACAGGTTCTGGAGTTATCTACCCAGAAATTGCATCCCACAACAGCCAAACAGCCAGTGTTAGGGACCGCCCCCATGGACTGACCACCAAAGAGATAAATTCAATAC
Organism: Ceratothoa steindachneri; assembly: GCA_963969495.1. Lineage (NCBI taxonomy): Eukaryota > Metazoa > Arthropoda > Malacostraca > Isopoda > Cymothoidae > Ceratothoa > Ceratothoa steindachneri. Next base: position 179,436,186 of record OZ018323.1, read on the forward strand.
AACACTTGTAATGAGTGATTGGAAGAGAAATAAGAGGTACTACAAGTACAACTAAAACATATTTGTATAAAAAATTACAAGCTGAGAAGAAAAAACCTAAAGAAATTGTGAAAATTTGGTGAAAGCCTCGCCATGAAGAATTAGGGCTGCATTTAAAGCAAAATGGGGTCCAAATAATTATTTAAATAATTAAAAATAAATAAATATATAATCTATATACTGAATTCATTTACCACAAATTCAAATTACATGATATGAATGATTCCATAGGGTGCTATGTACTTTTGGCTAAGGATGGGCGTTAGTTGCAGGTTTAATATTTTTAAAGGCTGGAATATATATTAAATAACATTTAAATGTGTCCAAATATTTGTTTCACTTCACTCTACAAAGAATTTGGTGAATTACTACATAGCTGATTTATACAGCGTTGCAAGGCGACAATTTAGATTTGAATGTCATACATCAGTATTTCTTTCAACACACGCAGATTCGTCGGTCACGATGCCCGCTCATAATTTAGCCTCTATTGGACTTGGACGTCAATTTAATGGACTGGTACCCAATTTTACCACTAAAGATTTTACAAGGAACCTGGAATTACCGCTCTTTCTGTGAGTTTACAGACCAAGGACATGTTTCCAACTCCTTAGGAGAAGGGGGGTGTAATGTAGCAATGTTTACGGGGTGGCAGAACTTAAAATGATATTTAACAATTTCCTAAAAGAGCTGCGTATATCTATGACAAATTTCACCTCACTTGGTGCAACAATATGGCCGCCTATAACGAATAAATATATAAACAAACCTTTTTTATATAGTGTACATAAAGTCATATAAGGCTTAGGATAACTATAATGTAACAACAAAGCACGATAGGGATATAAAACAGGCAAAACTTTTAATATTTGTTAGGTCGTATTCAGAAATTTAAATTTTTAACGTATTTCGATCAAATTCCTGCCACACACGACCAAGAACAAAGTGAGAGATGCATTAGCTGCCGAGATAAAGCTCATGTAAGTGTTAAAAATCCGTAACGGTTACATTGTATTCGCTTTGCTTGACACCCCCCATCCCCCTCAACTTTATTCGTATATATATATATATATATATATATATATATATATATATATATATATATATATATATATATATATATATATATATATATATATATATATATATATATATATTTAAAGTCCCAAGGAAATGGAAATTGGTTACACAACCCGGATAAACGTTAAGGAGAATATCACATGAACCAATAAAAGCTTCAGAAGGAAAATGGGAGAAGTAGAGAACGGAAAGATAGGGCAAACTATTTAACCGTTATATGAAAATAAATAAAGAAGTTGGATTTGAACCTGTGTCATTAAGCGCTCATCCTTATATGACCAAGACGCTGATCGCCAGAGCTACCATCCTCAACCTCAAAAAAGGTTGATTCAAGAAGCCTTTTGAACAATGAAGTTAGGTTTTTATTCAGTGAGAGACAAGACAAGTGTTTAAAGGAGGGGGCACGGGCTTATTTTGTAATAAATTGAAAATCACATAACACGTGATTTTAATAGATGTATTTATTTATTTTCATATAACAGTTAAAATAATTGTCCTATCTTTCCGTTCTCTACATCTCCCATTTTCCTTCTTAAGCTTTTATTGGTTCATGTGATATTCTGCTAAGTGTTTATCCGGGTTGTGTTTACCAATTTTCATTTCCTTGGGCCTTTAAATACATCTATAAAAATCACGTGTTATGGGATTTTCAATTTAATATATATATATATATATATATATATATATATATATATACACGAATAAAGTTGAGGGGGATTGAGAATTTTAGAGAAACTTCATTTTTAATTGATAACAATATGCAATTTAATCCCTAATGCATCTTCCGTTGTTATTTACGACTTCTTCCCAACGTTCAACTAGTTTTTCGATGCTTCAGCAATAAAAATCTCTGGATTTTAACTCGAAGAATTCGTCTAATCTGGTTCTTAATTCCACATCAGTATTGAACGAAACGCCGCGCAAATTGTTGGAGAGCGATCGGAACAGATGGAAATCAGATGGAGCCAAGTCTGGCGAATATGGAGGATGCGGCAAGATTTTCCAATTAAGCGTTTAGATGGCGTCCTTTGTCATATTGGCAATGTGAGGACGATCATTCTTGTGTTGCAGAAGGACGTTACATTTGTTGAACGTAGAGTTCTGCATTGACAATCTCATTGTTCGCAAGGAGCTCATAAAGAATGATGCCTTCACAATCCCACCACACACACAGCATCGTCTTTCGTGGATGAAGTCCTTGCTTTAATCGCTGGAGTGTTTTTTTTATTGGGGCTAAGCCATTGTTTTCGATCGTTCATGTTGACATAAACACACCACTTTTTGTCGCCAGTGATGATGAGGTGAAGAAATCTGTCCTTATATCCACGAGTAGCCTTGTGACGAGCAAGCAAACCTGCGGCAATCGTGGAGCGTTGAAGTTTGTTGCTTTCGCTCAAAGCCTGCCGAACCCATGCACCGAGTTTTTTAACTTTTCCCATCGAATGAAGGTGATTCACTACAGTTTTCTGATCACACACCAATTGTACAGCCAATTCTCTAGTCGATTGACGAGGATTTTCATGAAGGGAGGTCGTTCAATCGATCTTGATCCAACTTAATGGGGCGACCAGAACGTTCTTCGTCATTAAGATTGAAATGACCATTTTTGAAACGTAAAAACCACCATTGAGCGGTCCTTTCTGATAAAGCATTTTCTCCGTACACAGCGCAAATATTGCGACGAGCTTTGGCTGTGTTTGCATTGTTCCCGTCTTGATTGAAAATGAATAACAACAAGTGTCGAAAATGCGCCTTTCTTTCGACTCGACATTCCATTTTGAGGTTACAGAACAAAAATTAAATTAATACAACTTTTAAATAAACCGCAATGGTTTATTACTCAACTTCAAGACGTAGCCTAAGCAAAAGCCTAATAGTGTACGCTGTTAAGAGACGTAGCCTAACCTTTGCAAATTTTGCTCTCATTATTTATTATTGTTTCTTAATATGTGCACAAATCACGTCAACAAAACTTAAATCAACACAACATTAGAAAAAACGCAAGAACTTATTCCTCAACCTAATACAACGTTATAATTCATTATGAAAAAATTAGATGGATGAAGAGCCGCAAGAACATTTGATATTTTCTCGTTTTCTCTTCAAGTAAACGCTATTTCTTACAAGAAGCTTCTTGAAGTTTCTCTTTTTAGAGAAATGGATGGTAGCCCAGTGGTATGGGTGGCGCTCCTGAAGAGGGTTGAGAAACTCCAGGAGACTTTTCCATAGAAAATCAAAGATATCCAAAATTGATGTACGCTAACCTACAGGTATATATTACTATAGGTAAAGGTTATGCAAAGTTGATGAATATAGCGAAGGTTAACAGCAGATAAGTGGAAAAAGTGTAATAGTCTGGGGCGTGATTTCGGTAGAAGGCACTGAGCTACCTAAGCGCTTACGGGGCACAGTGAATGCACATGTGTACAAGGAATTCCTGCGACAACTTACTTTGCTCTATCTGCGAGCATTCGAAGGCCAACTTGCAATTTTCATGCCGGCCTACAACCCCTGCTGGACCGCTAACTACGTGATGATTTCCTGGAAGACGTGTACATACGAGGGGCGGTCAATAAGTTTTGTGAATCGGTAGGGAAAAAAAGAGGAAGGGGGATAGCTGTTTGTGGGGGTGTTAGGACAAGTTATGACAAGTGAGGACATGCAGCCGCACACTCCTGCCTCGTCTATTTAAGAAGCAGTAGCTGATCGCAGATCGTCAGTCACAAATTTTTCAACAATGGAGAAGGTTAAGCACGGCGCAGTGATCAAATTTTTTACCAAGGAAGGCAAGAATGCAAAATAGATCCATGAACGCATGGTTGCAGTGTACACCGAGACACCCCCCCCCCTTCCTATGCAACCATTGCTCGTTGGAATAGGGAGTTTCGCCATGGTCGTGAGTCCCTTGAAGATGACCCCTGTCCAGGACGCCCGTCAGACGTGACCAACGAGGACAATGTAGCCCGTGTGGAGAGGATGATCCTCGAAAATCGACGGGTGAAGGTCGAAGAAATCGAGCGAGAACTTGGAATATCACATGGAAGTGTTATCAACATCATCCACGACAATTTGGCCATGACCAAGGTCTCTGCCCGTTGGGTCCCTAGAAACCTCACGCCCCATGATCAACTTCAACGTCGTCAAAGTCCACAAGGCCAGAGTTGCACAAGCTGCCCTGCGCGAGTGCAGATTCGAGAAGCTCAACCATCCCCCCTACAGTCCAGATCTGGCCCCTAGCGACTACTTTTTATTCCGCCAGCTCAAGGCTGCACTGCGTGGACGCTGGTTTGGGGACGATAAAGATGTCCAGCTCGCCGTCCAGGAGTGGAATGAATAGCAGTCGGGATATTTCTGGTTGTCGGGAATTCGAAGCCTCAGGAACAAGTGGCGCAAGTGTATTGAAGTCGAGGGTAGTTATATTGAAAAATAATAAAACACTTTTCCTCATATCTCGTTTCCTTATATCCGAATTCGGATATAAGGAAACGAGATATGAAGAAAAGTGTTTTATTATTTTTCAATATAACTACCCTCGACTTCAATGCACTTGCGCCACTTGTCCCTGAGGCTTCGAATTCCCGACAGCCAGAAATCTGCCGACTGCTGTTCAATCCACTCCTGGACGCAAGCTGGACATCTTCATTGTCCCCAAACCGGCGTCCACGCAGTGCAGCCTCGAGCTGGCGGAATAAAAAGTAGTCTCTAGGGGCCAGATCTGGACTGTAGAGGAGATGATTGAGCTCCTCGAATCTGCATTCTGGCCTTCCTTGGTTAAAAATTTGATCACTGCGCGGTGCTCAACCTTCTCCATCATTGAAAAAATTGTGACTGACGATCTGCGATCAGCTACTGCTTCTTAAATAGACGAGGCAGAAGCGTGCGACTGCAGTTCCTCACTTGTCATAACTTGTCCTAACACCCTTCCTCTGTTTTGCCCTACCGATTCGCAAATCTTATTGACCGCCCCTCGTACATATACAAGTATTAAATTTAAAATAAAAGTTAGTTTCCATTAACTGCGATTATTTATCTATATTTCTCTGTATTCATTTTTTATACAGGAAGAGTAGGCTCCTTAAAGATTGTAGGCCAATACCAGCTGGCGCGCCTGCTGCCTCTACTCTATTCTTGCCTATTTAGGGTTGTTCAGCGCATTCATTGGTGACTTCTATGGGCTTGAGTGTGTTTGGACTATGCCAGAAAATTGGGTTTGAATTTGAAGTATACTGTTTAGGCATTGGTATATGGCAGTGAGAATATGAAGTGGAATACGAATCCAAAAAGTCGAATGAAACTCGTGCAAATGAATAATTTGAAAGGAATGTTAAGCTTGCCATGGGTAAAGAAACATAGAAGGAAACAAATTGGTAAGACGTAGATAGAATGTAAAAGAGGTTGTGACCGAAAATGTTTTGATCTGTTACGGTCATGTTGGAAATTTGGATGATAACAGACTTGTGAAGAGATTATATGAGAATGAATGTGATGGTGTACTTAGATGATGAATTGATTATGCGGGTGTTTGACATGGGACTGGTAAAGGGACGAGCGGATGATATTATGTAAAATTGGTGTGCATAGAAGTAGTTTGTGATGATGTGTGCATGAGGGGTTATGGCTGAGGATCAACTCTAGCTGGATGAATGCTGAAGCGCATCGCTCCATCGCCGTGAAGAGTCACTTTAGCGAGGACAAAATGGTGGGTGACCCACCATTGATGTAGCATAAATGGTTGGGATGTAAGGTTTGTTTATTTTTAGTGATTTTGATGGTCGCCAACCCCATCTTGTGGAAAAACAGTTGAAGTTAATGAAATGGAGTCAGATTTCAAAATTATGGTGACCCTCTTTCGTATGACATTTGTCAATTTAAAACTAATAACAGTAATGAAAAGTTTAATTAGGGCAAATAAATAATCAAAATTACACTTCGTTCTACGACCCCTAATCTCTTTTCTTCTTTGACTAGTCAACCGTCGACATCTTTGATTTCCAGTTTGTACAACTCTCGAACAGGGCAACAGAGTCGCTCCTTTCGAAAATACATTGCCAATAAACCTAAAAAAGGTGAAACGTAATTTTATAGCATTGAAGACACCATTTGGAATGGTTTTGGTTGTTTCTACGGTAATTCTGGGCCGAGATCGTGGACCCGTTGCTACTAGCAGTTATTCCATGACGTCAATCGCACTGCTATAAATAGGCAGCACATTCTGACCGAAACCATTATAGACCAGACCAGAAAATGAACGGTTGATGAAGTCCAGTAATGATTAAAGTCTGTGAGGGATGGAATCAATGTGGTTCTTGCAGCAATCAATAGAAATCAAAACCCAATTTCTTCTTTTCATGTTTACTTCAGATCGTTAAAATTGGCGTAGTTCTTTGATGGACGTTTTTTTTTTTATCGGGTGTGATCTAATCAATTGGATCTCTCTATCTTATTATTTGTCTCGGGAAGCAAAAATATCAGTAGACAAAATATCTACATAACATTATCTAAATGAAAGTTTCAATAAGACCTTTCAAGAGGAACTATTTCAGCTAATCATTGTTGAGAAGAAACACGGAAAAGCTGATCATAGTTAACAAACCGAAATCACGTTTGTTTTATCTTCTGGATATTTGAATTGACTTAAACACTCGTTTCAATTTCCTTCATTTTGCATAGGGAAGTGACGTGCGCAGACACTGTCAATTGATCGGTCAGTGAATTAATTTAAACTGTTCATAATGTTAAATTCTAAGTAGGCACCGATTCTGGATTTTACCACCAAATTGCATGCACTTGTTCCGGGTATTGGTTTGCCATCGATTTTAGTTGTTATAAGTACGATTTTTACCACCGATATGCACTTCTTTGTCGGTATTGATTTACCACTGATTTGTTCCAAGACTTCATCTGTTACCGCTTTACCACAAGATGGAGTTGGCGCGCATCATCGCCTATAAACTTAACCCCACCCCCTCCTCTCCCTAAAGCCCTATCAACAACCAAGGTTCGGTCGAGAAGTATAAATAGAGCCGTTTGTCACCTACACGCCGAAGGAGGACTATGGCCACGGCTAGACTTGGTTCGGAACCAGATTTCTAATAAACAGACCAATAAATGGGTCAAAGGACCATAGATCAGTTAACTGGTATGCCTTGACCTCCCTCAAAGTACCCTATTCTATATCCACTACTCAGCCTTCCTACTATTCCATATTTTTCTTCTTATGGCGTTCCTACTCTTCCATATTCCTCTTTCTATGACCTTCCTACTCTTCTATATTTCTCTTTCTATAAACTTCTTGCCCTCCCATATTCCTCTTCCGATCGCCTTCCTAATCTCCTATATTCATCTTCCTATTGCCTTGGTAGCTGTTAAAGCCCAGTTAAGGCCTCAAGGCCCTTCTATAGGCAATCGGATGACCTTTATCCACGACCCATAAGGGAAATTCAAAAAAGACCAGCCATATTGACCATATCCTTTGGGAAATGGTTGGATATTTGCAGAGAAAATTGATCTCGGCTTTGATTTTATTATACTTTTTACATTTCACTTTAAATCTACGAAAATTCTTTTTCCCTAAAAATTCAATTTGTTCAGGAACAAAGTGAATACTCGGGGGATGTATTGCATACCATGTGTGGCGCCCGAGCTTTATCCTGGTGACCAAGTTTCATACCAAAATAAGCATGGTAGGAAGGTTTTATTAAACTTGTAACTAGATTCCTGTTAGTCTTAATACCGAGATGGTCTTTATGGAAGCAATGCGATTTAAATTTTTCTATTTACCTATTACAATACACATTTCTACTTAATTCAAGTTCTAAGAAATAAGAGTATAACTAATATAAATCCTGACGTTTACTCTTTAGTACTTTTTCCATAATGCGGCGAAGATTGTCCCATATACGATGTGCTTCTACAAACAGTTGATTCCGATTTCTAATGAGGACTTCTTTATTCCATTCCCGAACCATTATATTCCAAGGGTTTTCTATGGGTTTAAAGTATATATATATATATATATATATATATATATATATATATATATATATATATATATATATATATATATATATATATATATATATATAAGAGAAAATAAGAATTGGACGCGAATGAGCAAATGAGACAAGAAACCGGAGTTTTTTTAAAGGCAAGAGAGAGGGACATTAAAAGCATCCAGAATCAAAGGGAGCAGAGGGCGGCACAGTGAAGGCGATCCTTTACCGAGAAGACAGAAATAAGGTGGAAGGGAAAAAAGTTTTGAATTCCTGGCCGGTAAAGCATCTGACCGGCAATCAGCAGACCCGGGTTCGAGTCCCGGCCAGGAATTCAAATTTTTTTTCCCCTGGCGTTATTTCTGTCTTCTCGGTAAAGGATCGCCTTCGCTGTGCCGCCCTCTGCTCTCTTTGATTCTGGATTCTTCTAATGTCCCTCTCTCTTGCCTTTAAAAACTCCGGTTTCTTGTCTCATTTGCTCATGCGCATCCAATTCTTCTTTCTCTTGTACTATATGTATTTATAGTCAGCTACACCAGGTTTCTGCATCTTTCTTTCTGTCTTCAAATTTTATTTGAAAGGCAGAAAATAAAAATGGCATAGCTCTGTGGTGGTTGTATTATCACCCGCAGATCCTGTAGTTGCTCTCTTTGTATATATATATATATATATATATATATATATATATATATATATATATATATATATATGCAAAGTATTCGAACTAACCGCTGACTAAGTCCTACAATAAACATGTCGGTCTTTTTTGGGACAGTCGTGGCACCGAATTATGTGTGTTCGAGGCTATCGCGACGTTAAGCTTAGGAGTATGTACACGCACATACTTCATACATACGCATGGTGATAAGAAAATTTAGCAAAACTTAACCTAATTAAATCCAATTTGATGACCACAAAGCCTAATTTTGATATAACGTGATTTTAAGAGGGTTTCTCTTTTAAGAGGCGAAAATACACCAGAATAAAAGTTCGTCTTCTGCACTAACGACAAAAATGGGCAAAAATGGGCTAATCCTCCCTGAAAAGTTGCAAATTGGGACATTAAATTCGGCCTCTATTATGGTTACGGGAGGGCTTTTGCTGCCCCCCTCTCCTTTTTCCCTTATTTCTCCAACAGGGAAACTTATAAAACACAAAAACGTCTCTCAATAAGAACGTATTCATCAAAGACCATATCGGCAATAGTCTACTCTCGGCGGGCCAACTCTGATCAAATCAGAGAAGACATCACTTTGCAATTCCCCCAATTTAATTTGAAGGACTCTATGGACCTTTAGACCTACGTTCCTTCAGGATACGACCAAGAGGCGACTACTCTCTCCGAAGACCAATTCTCCAAGCCAGCCGCCCCTTCAAGCAATAGTATGTCCATATATTTGTGATACTCGGGAAATTAGAGAACCATTAGTAAATAGATGTTGAAAATTCTAGGACCTCATATAAATTAAGCCTCCTTAGCCATATTTCTTTTTCCCGTTGGTTTCTTTGTGCTACCTCAATATACCATTCTTCCAATTTTATTTCCCTTCAATCGTAGGCGGTTCTACATGGCCTTTGCTCCTAACCGAAGGGAATGAGAAAGTTGAATATTTACTCAGAATTTGTATAGAGAATCATTACCGAACTCATTATAGGGACGATTTAACGCTTAAATAACTTCAGGGAAATCTTGAGGGTACCATTTTAATTTCAAAGGAGGACAGAGGTCTATTAATTTAGGGAACTTTTTAGTTTTCACACGACAGCTTACCGAGGGGGTTTCTGAGAATCAAGCAAAATGGAGTCTTGTCGAAGTGGAAACGCATCGCTCCGAAATCGGGAATCGATGCGGGACTCAATTTAAAGCACCAATCTCCCGAAACACATGCCAATTTGAATTGAATACTACTTTATTTCCTTATCTAGGTTTTAAATTAATTATAGGATTCCTGTATTTTATATAAATTTATATAAATTCGTTAGCTCTCCCCCCAAACCTAGATTTGATTAGGTTTTCTCGGATATATATATATATATATATATATATATATATATATATATATATATATATATATATATATATATATATATATATATAATTTCACAGCGAAGGCAAGGGCGCAGTAGATGCTCAGGTACATATATTTATTTCAATTTTGTGAAATTAAAAATCAGCCTGGTTAGCAGCAATACTTACGACTATATATATATATATATATATATATATATATATATATATATATATATATATATATATATATATATATATTAGTGCTGGGAAATCGAATCGATAAACCTTTAAAATCTATATATTTTTAAACTCGAATCGAAAAAAGAAATTTGAACTGAAAATTTTTTCAAAATTCAAATCGAAATTTAAACTCGAACCGAAAAGAATTAAAAAATTCGATTTCGAACTTGAATCGATTATAAATATAAGTTTGAAGCGAAAACATCGAGTATCATTAATAAAATAACTTAGGAATTCCAAGAAATAACAGTGGTTTAACTTGTGAATAGTAGGTAAATGTATATTTTAATCTTTGGTCCTAATCATAATCTTGTTTTACTAATCACAGAATGACCCAAAGCTGAACCTTTCTTCAGTTCCGAGTTTTTAAATCCCTAAGAGATTTTTAATTTAAATTTATGTCAAATATATTCACCATTTGGCTGTCAAGTTTGTTTTTAAAATAGTTCCTATAAGATATTATTTGTATTCTGTATGTTTATTGCATAATATTTCAATATAATAAGCAAAATTTGTAATATATACTTTACCAGTTTTTTGCACAATGTTTAAAAATGCTTCGTGAGTTTTGTATTTTTATTGCATAATATTTCAATAGAGAAAAAAAATGTAGTATGTAGAATCACATTCAAAAATTCCATTTGACTGCATTTTTTCATCCTTATATACGATTCCCGTGCATTAATTTCGATAGAAAAGTAGACAGTGAATTTAGGCATCTGGTACATATGGAGAGCTATAGTAAAATAGAAATAACAGAGTAAATAACGAATTTACCTTAACTCACGGAAAATGTGTAATAAGAGGGAAAAAGGTTTTCTAGGTTACTTTGTTATATTATATTTTACGAGGAAAAAGCATAATAGAACTCTGAAATAATAGATTTAAGCATTAGAAATGCAGGCTAAACTCGAACTCGAATCGAATTTGAATCCAAATCCATATTCAAAAATCGAAAAGAAAATATAGAGAACTTGAATCGAAATCTGAAATTGATATTTTTAAAAATTCCAAACTCAAATCAAAACTCGAATCGATGATATTCATTTCAGGTCCCAGCCCTGATATATATATATATATATATATATATATATATATATATATATATATATATATATATATATATATATATATATATATATATATACGATGGGCGGTCAATAGGTTTTTCAATTCGGATATAAGGGAACGAGATATGAGGAAAAGTGTTTTATTATTTTTCAATATAACTACCCTCGACTTCAATGCACTTGCGCCACTTGTCCCTGAGGCTTCGAATTCCCGACAACCAGAAATCTGCCGACTGCTGTTCAATCCACTCCTGGACGGCGAGCTGGCCTCTTCATCGTCCCCAAACCGGCGTCCACGCAGTGCAGCCTTGAGCTGGCGGAATAAAAAGTAGTCGCTAGGGGCCAGATCTGGACTGTAGGGGTAAGGTTGAGTTCCTCGAATCCGCACTCGCGCAGGGCAGCTTGTGCAACTCTGGCCTTGTGGACTTTGACCACGTTGAAGTCGATCATGGGGCGTGAGGTTTCTAGGGACCCAACGGGCAGAGACCATCGCCATGGCCAAACTGTCGTGGATGATGTTGATAACACTTCCATGTGATATTCCAAGTTTTCGCTTAATTTCTTCGACCTTCACCCGTCAATTTTCGAGGATCATCCTCTCCACACGAGCCATATTGTCCTCGTTGATTACGTCTGATGGGCGTCCTGGACGGGGGTCATATTCAAGGGACTCACGACCATGGCGGAACTCCCTATTCTAGCGAGCAATGGTTGCATAGGAAGGGACGGTGTCTGCGTACACTGCAACCATGCGTTCATGGATCTCTTTTGCATTCTTGCCTTCCTTGGTCAAAAATTTGATCACTGCGCGGTGCTCAACCTTCTCCATTGTTGAAAAATTTGTGACTGACGATCTGCGATGAGCTACTGCTTCTTAAATAGACGAGGCAGGAGCGGGCGGCTGCAGGTCCTGACTTGTCATAACTGGGGCCTAACACCCCCACAAACAGCCATCTCCCTTCCTCTGTTTTGCCCTACCGATTCGCAAAACTTATTAACCGTCCCTCGTATATATATATATATATATATATATATATATATATATATATATATATATATATATATATATATATATATATATATATATATATATATATTTATATATTTATTTATATATATATATATATATATATATATATATATATATATATATATATATATATATATATATATATATATATATATATATATATATATACAGAAGGAGCTAATTCAAGTTCTGCGGGTGATAACAACCACCACAGGGCTTCCGCCATATTTATTTTCTGCCTTTCGAAACAATTTTTAACACAGGAAGAAAAATGCAGAAACCTTGCACTGCAGACGATATAACAATATAGTACAAGAGAAAGAGAGATTTGACGCGAATGAGCAATGAGACAAGAAACAGGAGTATTTTTAGAGGCAAAAGAAAGGGACATTAGAAGAACCCAGAATCAAAGAAAGCAGAGGACGGAACGGTGAAGGCAATCCTTTACCGAGACGACAAAAATAACGCCAGGGAAAAAAGGTTTTTAAAAATTCCTGGCCAGGACTCGAACCCGGGTCTGCTGATTGCCGGTCAGATGCTCAGATGCCGGTCAGATACTGAGTTTGATGGGGTAACGCTTTGGGCGAGGGAGGGTCACTGTGCTTGGTAGTTTAGCGGTAGAGCATCTGACTGGCAATCAGCAGACCCGGGTTCGAGTCCCGGCTAAGAATTTCAAACTTTTACCTCCTCGCGTTATTTATGTCTTCTCGGTAAAGGATCGCCTTCATTGTGCCGCCCTCTGCTCTCTTTGATTCTAGTCTTCTTCTAATGTCCCTTTCTCTTGCCTCTAAAAAACTCCGGTTTCTTGTTTCATTGCTCATTCGCGTCAAATCTCTCTTTCTCTTGTACACACTCTCTCTCTCTCGCGCTCTCTCTCTCTCTCTCTCTCTCTCTCTCTTTCTCTCTCTCTCTCTCTCTCTATATATATATATATATATGGTGAGGGAGGATAAGAGAAACCACAAGTGGTACCAAACTACGAGTACGAGGTTCTTCTTTATTGACATTTCACTCATCTGAAGAGTCCTCAGTGTGTGAGTGTATGCATGAATATATTGTGTGGGACAAATGGTCGGACAGACAGACAGACATAGAAAGACATAGAGGTTGTGTGTGAGATAGAGGGAGAATAGGAAATGGGGGCGAAGAGAGAGCGAAAGAGGAGAGTAACGATAGACGGATAGAGAAACAAAATATTTATACATCATTGATAACTATTGATTTTAAGAACCAGAGGAAGATAAAACAATGTCTGCTGACCAAAATGTCACGTGCTCTCACTGATTCTAATTTATGACCTTAAGACATCCAAAACTTTCAATAATTCAAAGACTAACCTTAGGATGACCCTGTAGGTGAAATCATTCGAATGAGAATATAAAACAACACAAGGGTTTCAAATTTCCTTAGAATCGGTCGAATAGTTATGATGTTATTGCTAAAACAAAATAATTCATGGGCTAACCTTGGGAGGACCCTGGAGGTTATACCATGCGAAAGAGAATGTAAAACAACATAAGGCTTTTAAATTTTCTTAGAATCGGTCGAATAGTAATGATGTTATAGCCAAAACAAAAAAAATAGCAAAACGGGAACCGACTCACCGGCGACATAGTGAGATGTAGACTCACACGCGACTAAAAATATATACAAATAAATTGGGTGGATTTAGGAGAAAGTTATGAACACAAAATTAAGAGAGGATTTGGAATGAGTTATGTGTGGTGACCTCATCATGTAAGAATGCTCGTGTATGTGCGTATATTCATGTATAGTATAACTGCATCACAGCGTACATGTACGAATATGCGAGGAATGACATAAAGGTAATTACCATATATAAATATACACTTACAAACACACATTGCTGACGGAGATGCCCTAGTTTGTTTTGTTTTTCTTAGTCTTGGCTACTACTACTGCTAATAATAATAATGATAATAATACTTTCAAGCACATTAGTCCGGCTATGCGTCTTCCACACATTACCAATTCCACTAATTTCACTTTTTCTTAACAATTCTCTTTTCAAAATACTTCTTCGGTATTTGACTATTATGGATTTTTTTTTCATTATGTAAATAAAAACAATAGCAACATTCTACCATACACTAAATATTAAATATTGAACACTTCTAGAAATCAACCTGAGCCACTGCCTGGCACAACCTCCGTAGTATTAATACAAGAAAATGGATCCGAGTCAATTCGCATGCGGACCTTCAATTTAGCCAATGATGAATTGTTGTAATTCATTTTGTATGTTGGTATTGATTGGTAGCCTTTTCCGATGACCATTTGGAAGATTTATATCCAACCTCGAGGTCAAGTGGGTATTGTAGTGGACGTTTATTTGAGCCACAATTCCAAACAAATGTTATGAATGAGAAACAAACACAAGGCTCGAAAACACTCATCGAGCACCCATCGTCCGCCAGGGCCAGATTCAGAAATTGCCCAATTGTCCAATGTTAAATAAAGTGAATTGGGATCTAGCATCCGTATTAGGATCTGGATCCGCTATAAAATCTACTCGACCCTTTCTTGACATAAGACCCCCAACCCTGCCATTAAATTTCATCGAAATCCCTCGATACATTTTTTAAATATCTTTCACACAAGCATACCTCCGCCAAATCTGTGCGAGAAATTAAATAAACTAAGATGTGATGTGAATTTGGATCATTTTGTTTACTTCTTAATTTAAAATTTACAAAAGTAAATTGTTTAAGATTTTTAAATGTTCGATGCACATTTTTTTTATTCGCCAATTGGCGACTGCCCTCAAGGACAAGTCGCGGTAATAAAAAATTCAGCCGAGTGCTAGGATACTCTAAAATTCACTAAGGAAACCAAAAAAGGTATCCTCCCACCCAAAAAGGTAAGAACAATCTAAACAAGAAGGAAGCGGGCTGTGGCGTCGGGGGAGGCCCGCCTACCCTCGGCGCAGGAGCATGCGACTAACACCAAAGAGAATAAAATAAAATGGAGGAAGGTAGCCTCTCTTAAAAGTCAGATAGTCCACAAGTTTGTGAACAAGAACCCGTCCAGAGTACAAGGGACAAGCGGTAGCACGCTGCTCTTCTCGGTAGCAGGAAAGGTAACGTGCGCAAAGATCACCCAGACTGGCACATTCAACATGAATGTGCTGAACAGTCTTGGGGACAAGGCAGTCGTCGCAATAAGGTGCAGTTGAGCGCTCCATCAAATGACAGTGCGTCCCGCGAGTGTGCCAAATTAGAAGATGACAGAAAGAGACATGACTCCGGCACAGAAAAGGAGGGGGAGGGGGAGGTGCGGTGCAATAGCACGGAACTTTAAGTTCCCCTTGGCCGTCACCCATTATCTTGGCCAGGCATCCCGGAGGTCTGTCCTGATTCCTGCCATGTAGTCGCTTTGAGGAAGAACAAAACGCTGGCCGGGTCGCCCTATCCTCGCAGTCTCTTTGGCGCCGGGTTTGTGTGTCCAGTCGCACAATGCACTGAGTGCGGCTCAAAGCGAGGAGCATCTCCCCAGCATCGTCAAGTATGCTCTCGATGCGATACGTGAGAAAGCCACTGATCGCCAGGGAGGAGACCGGTGTGGTGGATGAAGTCTATCTTCCGCAATACACGCTCAGCTTCAGATGCAAAAACTCGCATACCTAGTCAAGTTTCAAACAAACAAAGGATGTGTAGAAAAGTAAAGCAGTGGCCCTATCAGCACCACAAATGCTGAAGGTCACGGAAAGAAGAATGACCATGGCGCGGGTACAAGAGACCTAGCGTCGGTTGAAAACAAAACCGAGAGGAAACGGTGCGAATCCACCACTTCCAGGTGAACCCTGTTTATGTACAAGTCCAGGTCTGGGTAGAGCCGTGAATAGCGGCAGAAGTGCACCACCTTAGTTTTGGTCAAGGAAAACAGAAACCTGTGTGCTTCGGCATAACCACAAATGTTGGCACCTCGGCCACACCAAAAAAGATCGAAACGTCGTCCATGCAGAGCGTATAGAGAACATCTTCCGGCATCACCGAGGTGGCTATCCTTGATGTTCAGGCCAAAGGGTGTGACATTGAAGACACTTCCATGCGGGACACCCTCTTCCTGCTTCATTGTACCCCAGAGAGCTCCACCCGCCCTTGGGCAGAATCGGCAATCACGCAGAAACTCAGTAATGAAGATTGGAAGGCGTCTCCTCACCCCCATCAAGTGGAGAGCCTCCATGATACTGTATCACCATGCAGTATCATATACCTTCTCCAGATCAAAGAGCATCTGATGTGGACTGGAACTTGCAGAAGCCGCACTGTGCAAAAGACAGGTAGCCTTCGCTATCCATAAAAAAGGCTAATCTAATATTTAACCATTTCCCCATCAAATTGTGCATGCAGGAGGTGAGAGAGATATTGGGCGGAAACCGGCCGGGGTAGAGAAATCTCTTCCCGGTTTGCGAAAAGCGAGCCTAGTACCCATTCGCCATGAGTCTGGGAGGATACCCTCTGTCCAGATCCTTTTTAACACATCTAACAGAAAAAAACATACCTCACTTGCCTAGGTGTCAAAGTATGGCATAGGAGACATCGTATGGACCAGAGATGGTATCTGCGCTCAAAGCGAGAGCTGAACGCAATTCACTCAACGTAAACCTGCGTTTGAAGTGTTCTCCGCTTCTGGAGGTAAAGTCTAGTCGGCGGCCTTCAGCGACATCACGACGTGCATATAATGTTGACGGAGCAGCATCCCGGATAGAGAATGTAGAGAAAGCGGCCACGGAGGTTGAGGAGGCTCTCTGCAATTGGCACACTTGGCCATAAACGATAGGGACTAATCGTGTACGGCCTTGGAGCAACTTACACATACTTCGGATAAACCCGACTTTACACGTCTAAACGAGGGATTAGTATGGCCGAAGCAGTGGTACTAGTAACATTTCTACGGCAGTGGCATAAGGCCTTCACGAGGTAGCGATACCAACCGGCACGCACCGAGTCAGGGAGCCTGTCACGTTCGAACGTGACGAAGAGTGATGGGGTTGGTGTCGAAGCCCCTTCATGTTTTCTACTCAGACATTCGACTTTGTCCGGAGTAGTCCAGAGTAGTCCACAAGTTCCCTCACATAAACCACTCCTTTCATGAAGTTCATGGTAGTGTCCGAAAGGCCCTAATCATGGGCGCCTCGGAAGGAACCGACTCATTCGCCAGGTAGTCTCTCAATGAGGGGGCCCGACGTAATCGAGGCTCCGCTCAGCGCACTTACGACTTGGTCTTTGTCTTCCCTCCCCATCCCGGGCGCCTCAGGGCCTAATGTGCTGATCTTGGCCTGATCGCTTGTCAACAGTGGACTTTTAAGACTACGGAATGCACGCCTGCGGTCTCCCAATATTGCCTTCTCTTGTTACCATAGTATAAGAAAGAATAAAATGAATTAAAAGTAGTTACTATGACCTCTCACTGCCTTGAAAAGCTAAGAGAAAAGTGTCCATAGGATCAGAAAATTCCAAAATGGGATAATTTACACATAATCGGTCCCGGTCCAGTGTTGATGTGTTTTTCCCACACGGCCCACATTCAGGCGAAATTGTCCTCTAGTTTTAACTATGAAGGATGGTGTCGGCGTAGCCACCTCATATGTGTACTGGAGGAAGGTGAGCCCAGTCGACAGCCAAACACACCCCGTGCTTAATACTTGCCTTAGCCAGCGTGCTTTCGACCTTCGCAGCAGAGAGGGACCTCACGGTATACGCTGTTACTCGACTAAGGACCCATAAGAAAGGGAAAGTGCACCGGGCAGCCAGAACCACTATGGATAAAAGAATAAAATTGCAAGGGGGTATATGGGTATGTAATAAAGAGAAATAGAGATAGACGGGTCCACTAACGAGTAAGTTGGGTGATCACCTATTATTATCATATCCTGGTGCTAGGTCATCCCAAGGTGGCATGCAGTCCACCAAGGACCTAAGGCTAGTGGACCCAGGTAGGAACAGTCCTCCTGTTACAAAGTGCAGGTAGTAATAAATAATGATAACACACAAAAATAATTATACACATTGATTATAATGCATAATAATAAATAAATAATAACATTAATAAATAATACTATTACTACTAAATAAAAATAATAATATGAAGAATACTAGCAATAATAATAATAAATAAAGATAAAGTAGGGTTGAGAGGGGGCGAGGGGAAAGCGCACGAACAAATTTCCCAGCCTCCATCAGAAAGATTACGTCAACTCAGTGACAGAGCTTTCCTAATTTGCCCTCGTGCCAGGAGGATGGGCATCTCCTCTGGGTACCAAATGTAACAGGCTACCCCCTTAGGGTAGATATACTCGTACAAAGCAAGTGAAATGACATATTATATATATTTGCTATTATCTGTACTCTGATGGTTTACTAGCCACAATACTGAGCTTGAAACACGGTGTACCCACTTTGATACTATTTTGGTACCGTTTTCAATGACTTCAAGGTTTTAGCGTCCTCTTTATCCCATAATTGGGCCTATCCAGGCAAGGGAAAGAATGAGAGAGAACAATTAAAAGAAGAATCCACTGCAAACATTTAAATAACACCATTAGTAAGAAATTACGAATGAAAAAGAATGCTAGAGCTATCTCGGCGCTATATCTGAGAGATTGGAACGCGGATTTGAAGCCTTCTTGAACAAATTTGTACTAAATAGAGGTGTGGTGCGCGTGTCATATAATAAGTAGGCTGCTGGCATCAAATTGCGGGATTTAAAAGGCCCAGCGAGAAACCCCACAAATGAACGCTCGGTGGATTTATCAAATATTAACAAAGTGCCGTACATGTAAATAACGGAAATAATATGTCTAATGCGAGAATACGGAGATGAAAATATATATACTAATTTTTATATATTAATTTGTATAGAGAATAAGGAAATGAAAATACATATGTTAATTTGTATAAATAGAGATGAGGCAAGCGGTCGGTAGAGTCGCGCGTGGGAACACAAAAAAATACGAACGCGCAAAGCATATATCAGGTCGGACACCTGAGTCAATACGAGGTCATGCATAAACAAACATTCGTGTCTTAGGAAAGATTTATCAGAAAACGGGAGGCTACAAAGCAGCTGAGCAAATACAGACTTTGACCAAAAGAAATTTTAACACAGATCTGTAACAAGCGATTCCTATAATAAAAATAAGACTATTGGAAATATGTAGGTATATCTTATACACACACCTGTTCGGTAGTTCCCCCCTCCCCACCAGGGGTAGAAATTAACGAATCAGACTACTGGGATTCGCTCCCACGAACAAGTCTAGGTTACGCCCCTTAGGAAACGAACACATATATAGTCAGGCATTTATTATTTCGAGAGTCACCGGCAGTCAGAAGGACAACCAGAGACAGAGAAAGAGAATCATTATTCGTTAACACCGCTTACTCCCTTGGTAGCGCTACGGAACCCGTTTGATTCGCCTAAGTCCTGTGGCATTTGAACCCAATACTTCGCGTAGAATAGAAAGCCTACTTATTGACCGCAAAGTACTCGTAACGTGCGGCTTGATCCTTTAATAGGCCAGTATAAGAATACAATTATATTTTTTTGCTACGTCCTTTCGAAGTCCTTCTTTAACCCGATTACCGGGAAACCTTCGGTAGGCCCAGCCTAAATCATAACCCTCATGAAGAATTACCAAGGAGTCAGAAACAATTCGACAGAGGTATAAAGTAAGCCCAGTTGCCAAAGTTCCTCATCGCCCGTCGTGCGCAATAGCAACGAGGACTCTTCCATATACTCGCCATTGTGACTAACGACCAAGCTCCCACTAACCGAGTAACTCTTACTTCCATTTCCCTATTAGATAAACCACCTTTTCATCATCCATAAACCGATCCCCATTCACGTATAAACCTGGCGCCACCCCTATAAACCTGGTGACCTTCTCCTATAGAGGTACTTACAATTGCAAATTCTATTTCTCTTGCGCAGCCAAATCTAATTTTGTTCCTCATGTGTTCTTCAATGACCTAAAGGATGTATAGGTCAGGAAGTTCAAGTTCCTTATTGGGTCCCTTTACAACTAACAACAAACCACAGATCAAATAGGCCGCGTTTATAACTGCTATTTTCTTTCTTTTTTTAAGTTACCCTAACATTGCTCCATTTTTTTCTACATAATCCTTGAATTAAAAAAATCATAACTTTATTAGTAGAAACTTTTATCCTCTCTTTGTTCCTTCTAACTAATCTTACCTTTTAAATAAAATCAACACAAACCTGGTCGGGATACAAGATAAGGCGGGGGGAGTATTAATTAGTTGAAAAGCTTAATGTATCCTGCCATTCAAATGGAGAGAAAATTGGGTAGTTTATGGTATCGTTCGTGTGTGCGTTGTTGTAGTTATTTTTCCATTTGTCTCTTGCATTAACGATCAAGGTCAAACGACTATTCTGGAGGGAAAGTGAAAAGATTTTGCCACTAGGGTCTTGGCACCGAGATAAAGCACATATGTGAACGTAAGGGATATGTGGGAGTTGCTATCAAAATATCAAAATCACTAGTGTACTCTTAACTAGTATTCGAAAATCGATTTAGTGAAATGGAAATAAATGAAAGTGTTGGGTGAAAAAATTAAAATTGGAAAAGTGAGTGAAAATTTCCCTATTTCTCAGATTATTAGAAACAAATCGATTAATGAGAACAAAAATTCTCGTCAAAATTATTAAAACTTGGAAATATATTGCAATAAAATTTATTCAAAATTAATAAATTAATTAATATAAGTGGACAACCTACAGTGTTCGCGTGTCTTAGAAATCTGTTGCCAGCGAGACTTTATTGAAGGTAAAAAATCTAAAATCTTTGAATTTGGTTTATAAATTTACGATATGATTCCATATGCAGAGGGGTGGGGCATTTTTCCCTTCAAACTTGAAACGCAACACTAACGAGGGCATCTCCGCGAGAAAGTTTGTAATGAGAGATGCGTAAATTAGTGAAGATGGAGGAAGTGAAAATGTGTGCAAGATATATTACTGCAAGATCCTCCTGCAGGTCATTGGGCCGGGAGGGTGAACTAGGGGGTGTTGAGGCTGGGAGAGTACACAAGCAGCATCCACCGCATCTTGACACTTCATCACTGCCATCCATAGCAACTGCAACTCTATGAGCCTTTAAGTGAAGATGATCCTGATAGGAGAGTTCAGTTTGAGAATAGGCAGAAGAACAATGCGTAAGTGATGAGACGTTCGCATCCCAAATTCTGTTCTCGATGAAGCGAACTTTTTTAGGTTTTTGAGGGAGTCGACCGTCGGAACACTCAGACTTGGAAATGCTTCCTTCTGCAACATCTTGTGGTTATGTGTCATCGATTACAGTCTCGTCAAAGAAGAAAGGACCAGTGAGTCTATCTTTCTATATCCGACGCCAAAAACCATGAGACGTCGGGCACATTGTTCCTTGGAACAAACAAACCAAAGAAGATTGGTTGCTGACCAGTATCGAGTGTTATGACGGTGGATCATCTTCACTTAAAGGCTCATGGAGTTGCAGTTGCTAGGATGCCAGGGATGAAGTGTCAAGATGCGGTGGATGCTGCTCTTGAAGATCTCAGTTTCAGTGGACATGCGTGGAAGTGACTTCTTAGGATTAACAAAGGAACCTAACTAACACATTGGTACAGGTGTTGTTGCCTGTAGCAGTAATTGAAGGTCCGTTGCGAGCCTTGTCATCTACGATCCAGTTTCCTAAAATTTGGCTATCAACTTCCTAACACACGTGTGTGTGTGTGTGCATTTGGTACGTGGTCTGGATGCATGTTGTTGAATACTGTGAGTATTTATCGGTGACTGCGAGTCCCAACTACCAAAATAACTTGAACTCTTTCTTCTTTAGTCAGTCACTAGCTTTACCTGCAGAATAATTATAAAAAAATATAAAGCCCTATGGGGACAAGACTTATGGGATAGGCTGGGACAATGTGGAGGCAAAAAAAGTGGCGAAAAAAGGTTAAACTGGAAATATCAAGAAATAATAAAGCTCAGGTAGTCTTAGTCTAGTCTTCGTCTAGTCTTAGTCTTATATATATATATATATATATATATATATATATATATATATATATATATATATATATATAAGACTAAGACTAGACGAAGACTAGACTAAGACTACCTGAGCTTTATTATTTCTTGATAATAAAGAGCAAATACAAGTTCTGCGGGTGATAACAACAACCACCACAGGGCTTTTGCCATATTTTTATTTTCTGCCTTTCAAATAAATTTGAAGACAGAAAGAAGGATGCAGAAACCTTGTATAGCTGACTATATATACATATAGTACAAGAGAAGGAGAAAATTGGACGCGAATGAGCAATGAGACAAGAATCAGGAGTTTTTTAGAGGCGTTATTTCTGTCTTCTCGGTAAAGGATCGTCTTCATTGTGCCGCCCTCTGCTCTCTTTGATTCTAGGTTCTCCTTCTAGGTTGCCTCTAAAAAACTCCGGTTTCTTGTCTCATTGCTCATTCGCGTCCAATTTTCTCTCTTGTACTATATATATATATATATATATATATATATATATATATATATATATATATATATATATATATATATATATATATATATATATATATATATATATATATATATATATATATTAGTGTAGTTGGGTAGCAGTCTTTCTTGAATGCAAATTTTGTTTAAGACCATTGTGTATTTCGCCTTAATTAATTTCCTTTAACAACTTTCTCTTCTTCCAACTATCTTTTTCTTTTCCATCTTGTAAATGTTGGATCACTTGTCCTGTATTAAACTCTCTTTTAAATGAATGTGTTTGATAAAAACCGAACTAAATTGCTGAGCTTTCGATCTTATTCGATCATCTTCGGAGCGTTTTGATATGTTCTTGCCTCCTTTACCAATCTGACAGAATGAAAGAAGAAGATGGTATACTTAATTTAGTAGATTATGGGATAGTAGTAGTTAAAAGTGGGTGAAATTTACAGCGGGGAGGAGTATTTTGCTCTAGTAGGAGGGCATCACATTATGTTCTTTCTTTTGATTTTTCCTTTTTGTCTTATTTGTGGTATGTCGTGTTTTTCTATGTTTGTTTCTTTTTGTGTTGTTAGCGTGTTCTTCTTATTGTTAGTGTTTCAATTCTTGAGTACTTATTTTGGGGTTAAATTCTTGAGCATTCAAGCCTTTAATAGCTGTAAGATCAGCAATTTACCTGTATTGTTTTAATGTTATGTTATTTTGTCTCTCTGTTTTTGGTTTTGGTTGAACTTTGTTAGTTATTTGTCTTCCTGTTATGTGTATATTGATGAAATTTTTTTCTGTGGGCAGAACTTAGTACTTGGGAACTGGCTACGACGTGAGACTTTCTCTCGTAGTCGTGCAGGTATATTAAGTCTGCCACCAGTTCCCTGTAATTCCGGAATGACAACATTCGTAAGAGTTAACTAGACCCTTCTTCCCAATTTCTGGGTGAAGATGTTAATAGGGTCCAGTTTTTTCCTTGTATGGAAATCCCTCTGCCGTTGTTGGTCACGCCTTCTGGCTTTATTAATTATTAGGGATGCAGAGTCCTGTACGCGTTGCAGTTTTCTCATTGAGGTCTTGCTTACGCTTGAGTCAGTACTGCGGGGTAGATGAGCTTAGCCCGGACGTACATCAGGTATATCTTCCTAATGTTGGTCGAGCTAAGATCTCTATACCTGTATAGCTTGGAGATTTCTCTCTTTGCCAGGTTCCGCCTCTCCGTGTAGTGTCTCGAGTATCCGTGGTCGGAGATCTTTAGAAGTAGCCGTATCTCCTCCCATTGATGATGATGGGCCACGTCAACGTGCGGCTCAGTGGGACTATTTTGAACTTGTCCCTATTAGTTCTAATCTTCCAGCGTCTCTCGTACCGGTTGATGTTATTGATTTCCGCTATTGTGCACATTGCCTGATCCTTTGCTTTCTTCACCGGGCACGGAACGACCTGGGTGAAGTCATCTGCAAATTGTAGATACATCGTGTCCCTGTGAACCACTGTTGGGAAGTCGATGGTAAAGACCAAGTAAAGCAGTGGGCTCAGGCAACCTTCCTGTGGAACGCCCGCTTCGAGTTTGAATTCAGGTCCTCTGTATCTTTCGATCATGAGTCATGCCCTTCTGTCCATGACAAAGTCACAAAGGATCCTTTCCAGGATTGGGTCCAGCTGGAGGTTCAGGATCTTGTATTGAAGTCCTTCTAGCCAAAATTTATCTAAGACCTTTTGCACGCCCCTCAACACAATGTCTACATAGTACCCATTCGCTCGAAAATAGGCTACCTTTTCTATTAGGAGCGCCAGGGCTGTATCTGTGCCCCTTTTTAGCGGAACTCGTGTTGTTGGGGGTTATGCACTTCTAACTCGCTCAGTTGAGCTTGTAACCTATTAGCTATGATCATTTCAAAGATCTTGCCGAGCATCTCCAGAAGAGAGATCGGTCGATAGTTAGCCACCTGGTCTGGGGGCTTTTCCCTTTCGGGATGAAGATGATTTTAGCGATCTTGTACCCGTCAGTAAAGTAGCCTGTATTCAGGGCAGCATTCATGGTATTAACCAGTCACTGAATGATTTGCCTTGGGGCATTCACGAGGTTGTTTTTCGTGAGCCCAGACCAGCCTGGTGCCCTTTGCTTGAAGGACCTTATGGTGTTCATGGTCTCTTCGAAGGTTATTGGTCACCCCTGGCCAACCATCTGTTTCCTGAGATACTTGCGTGTGGGGGTGGGCTCTATGTATCACTGTACCGAGGTCCCCGAGCAGTTGGTCTTCGAATTCCTGGACGAAGTCGTCGTCGTCCTCCTCAGGGGTCATAGGCAAAATCTTTTTCCAGTGTGTCCTGAATCTTTTTTCGAGAGACTCTGGATCCTCAATGATTTCATCTCCGTCTTTTATTTGTGTTCTGGCTTTGGTGGGCAGTCCTCTAAGTCTTCGGAGGCTATTCCAAAAGCTGTCCTCCCTGTCCAGCTTACCAATGATGTCATTCCAGATTTCCTTCTGCTTCTTTGTAGTTGTGTGTTTCAGTTCCTCAATTAAACCACACTGAAAGAGAAAACGGAATCATTTTTCCTGTAGTAATATTTTATTACTTTTTTTCGAAAAAATCCGTGCAGGGAAGCGATTCGAACTATGTACACTGAGGCAGCGAGCACCGCTTTGATCAGAGTTAAAATTATGCTCTTTCAATGTGGTTTAATGGATTCATTTTCATCATTCTCTCACGCTACTTTGATATATATATATATATATATATATATATATATATATATATATATATATATATATATATATATATATATATATATATATATATATATATATATATATATATATATATATATATATATATATATATATATATATATATATATATATATATATAGAGAGAGAGAGAGAGAGAGAGAGAGAGAAAGAGAGCGGGCACGCTCGGTATAAAGGCTTCAGGTTTTCTATAGGGTCATGAAAAGGCATCACCGCCTCACAAGTTCATACAGAGCATATAAACTTAAAAAACACGCGAAACAGATCTTTCTTCCGGAGAATTACCACAAATCGCAAATGAACTTTAGTCTTGACTCTAAGGAACCGAAAACCAGAATGGGAAAAACCTTCTTGCTGAGTAGCTATCATAATTCTGCTTAAAAGGCTGGAAATAAACTGATGAATTTAAAAAATTAATTTAGTTTACGATCTATACTAACACTTAATTTTTCTTTCTTTTTAAAGAAAATGAGTACGATTGGGGAAATCCCTGTAAATTCGAAGCGACCTACACGTTCCAGAGCTCCGAAATTAGGACTCATAAAGAGGTAAGACAATGCGATACTCTGGATTTTGGATTTGCCATAAATCTCGTACTTTCAATCAGAGCCAATTTCTTATTGAATACTAAAACATAATAAAAGTATAATAGATATGAGTGGATGATACGAACGTGACAGTGGCGGATCCAAGATGAGTAGTCTGAGAAAAGGGCACTGATGATATGGTATTGGTTATTAGTGGGATTGATTTTAGTTAATATATCAGCCTAGATAGCTATTTGAAAACCATTATCATAAATTTGTTGAATTAGATGGAATAGTCGTCTGTTAATATTTAGGCCTAACGACTGACGTGAACTGAATTTGCACTGAATAATAAACAAAATATATATTTATAAAATCAACGAATACACAATGAGAGATTTAAATTAGGAAATAACAAGTGAGCGGTAATTAAAATAATACGAATGAATCAGATAATTAAATTGAAATGTAGATTACAGGATGGCATTACAGGTATAATTGACTTGTAAAAAGGATGGGAAGTGTAGGATAGTATAGTTAACTTGTGATGAAGGCAGTGAAATATAACTTAATGTAATGAAATGTATGAAACTAGTGAAAAGTATGGAGTGAAATGTGAAGTGAGGTGAAGTAAGGTAAGGTATGGTAACTATGATGGACTATGAACTGGGATCTGCAATGAGAGAAGTAACCAGAATTAGGACCTACCCTCGTAGGACAGTTTGTAGAGAATAAGTGTGCGTGGATTTATAACTGACATTGATTCGAAGTAAAGTTGAGCACGAGTGAGTGTGTGACTGCTTCAAAGCGGGCAGTAAAAGGCGTGTGTTGGTGTAAGGGAAAATCTTTTACTAGAGGGATTTTTGTGGAATACATTTTGAAAGTAAAATTGGTTTCCCGTTTATGTTGAGATGGGTTACAATTTGAATACATATATATATATATATATATATATATATATATATATATATATATATATATATATATATATATATATATATAATTTCAAGGTGAAGGTAAGGACACATAGGAGGCTGAGGTACATGAGATTTATTTATAGAACAACGTTTCGGGCGTATCACCCATCTTCAGGTTCTAAAACGTTGTTCTATAAGGAAATCACATATACCTCAGCTTCCTATGTGTCCTTACCCTCACCGTGAAATTGAAGATTAGACTGGTCAACAGCAACTCATATGACTATATATATATATATATATATATATATATATATATATATATATATATATATATATATATATATATATATATATATATATTGATTAAATCATCCTGATTATTTGATTGGAGAACATCTTAATATAATAAAATTCCCTGGGAGTCTTGCCATTATAGGAATGCCCTAGAGGGCATTGCTATAATGATTAATAACGGTTCTCTTTCGCAACAAGAGTGAGCACTAACTCTTCTCAGATCCGATTTTTTTCCACACATCAGAAAATTATGGATTATGGCTTATTGTAGTCTTAGGATGTGTGCTAAGGTTAATACGGAATTTACTAATTATTTGGGAGATTTCCCTGTATTTTAGACATGTATCATATGATATATTCTATATTATTACATAACTCTTTTTTGAATATGAATAGCAGAATATAAGTAGGGCTTTAAAGAGAAATTAAAACATAAAAGGTCGGAAATCTTTTTTTGCGGGGGAGGCTTCAACCCCCCACCTGGATTCGGGCCTGGAGCGTGATATGAAAGTTTTATATTTGCACTTTATTTCGATGAATTTTGGCACCCATAAATTAAATAGGCAGGAAACAAAATCGGGGAAACGGTCATTCTTGCCTCCCTCTACACATTCATCATAACTGTATTAATTGTAGAAATTTATTTACACTTTTCTCAATACCAAATCAAATTTCGAACCTTGATATTTTAGCTACTGATACTTTATTAACTTCCTTTAGCTGCTTTAAAAACAGCAAGTTTAATGTGTACTGAAATAATATCTTGAGTGATTCTTCCATCTTGAATGGCATAAACAAATAAAAAATCAGAATCATTTTGCTCATTTTTGGACACGATTACGTAAAATCAGGATGAGGTTTTACCTTCATATTTTCAATTGACAGGAAGGTCGTCAGACCCTTTTGCTTCCCACCTCCTTCCTATTATTATTATGCAGCATGACGAAGACGTCAACTTTCGAACAGCAGGAAGTTGTTTTCTTTTTTTACCACAGTTTAGTCTCATTTAGGCATACTTAGACTACGGGTATATTTTTCTTCAAAGGCACAACTATAGCTTTCTGAACTGTCACAAACACACTCAACTAAGTTTGATTTCCTTCTGTTCCAAACAGCTCTCGACAGTTTAACAAATGTAGTAGCATACAGAAGTGGACACTTTAGCAATTAGTTCCAAAATCGCTAAATTTTCAATTTTAGGAATTTTGATTTTAAATGCGGGTTTTTTTTTGCGATTACCATCAGGAAAAAGTACGATGTTGCTCATGTTGAAATGTTTAAGCAAGTCTGCGATGCAGATAGAATTGGCGGCAGGGGGAATCACTATAACGCTCATGCAGTGTAGGTCCTGGCCGTAAGCTGATACGCGTTAGCCATCGCTGCCTCTTGAATAAAACTCCTTAAGCTTTGAAGCAACAATCATTTGAAGTCTCTCTTTAAGTGCCTCTTTATCAAATAATTTTTCATTGTGAATCTGACTTTGTTTGAAGACAAAAAAGATGAAGTATACGCTGCATAATTGCGAAGAATTCGAAAGGAATTTATCCGAAAGCTTCCATGGCTAGTCAACTAGAAAGGAGGTTTTTCTGCAAAACATACATCGCACGAGCATTGTGAGTCACGCTAAATAGTCTATATAGGCCGGGAGCTAGAGCATCACCAGCAATACTCTCCTGCCATGTTTCCTCCGAATCACCACCTCCTTTTGCATTTAAACAATCCGATTCGCAGTGAAAGATTCTTTTTGATATAGACGCTCTTCAAAACAGACTTCAACTCTCTGTTGCTTCAAAGCTCAACGCGTTTTATTCAAGAAGCACTAGATCAATTTATATTTTGTTGGGAAATGATCTCTGAAATTAATATATAAACTTGTCGATGAATAGGCCGAGGGGTGGTTGGAGTTTTCCCCGACTCTTTTATATATATATATATATATATATATATATATATATATATATATATATATATATATATATATCCTATTATCCCGAATGCGGAGGAGTCGTCGTACTACACCTTATACTTCGTTCGGCCTGTGTCATGAATGGGTTTATTGACTCAGAGTGCTTAGAGGTTGGCTATGGAGGGATTGGAATGAACTTTGCCAGCAAGTGACCCAAAGGAAGTTAGATACACAACAATATGAAAATAAAGTTTTAATGAACACCAAACTAGAAATATATATATATATATGTATATATATATATGTATATATATATATATATATATATATATATATATATATATATATATATATATACAAATAATGTGCTTTGAGAGATAAATTAACAAGTGAATCTCGAATATCTCACTTGGCTTGAAAATTACTATTCACCATACAAATCCCTATACACTTGTAATGCTGGTAAGCTTCGCGGTGAAGTCGGGGAACATGAGAGGGAAGAGTTACCTTGGAACCTGATGTTCGGGTGGCGCTGGTGAGTGAAGGTGGTGAGGTAAGGGGTGGAGACGATGAGGTAGGTTCTCCAGGGACCGACCTGATCCCACAATTCCGTCACGATTCTTGCTGGAAGAAGGCGGTGACGGGAGCTTATTGTTACAGAGGGCCTCACGCTCGTGAACTCCGAGGAATCTTGGGTGCCTCTGTGAGGAGGCCAGGGGGATGCGAAGTGACCTATCGACGCGTAGGGTCACGGAGAAAAGCCGGGAAATAGTTTTCTCGCTTCGGCTCTCACACGTGAGTACAAGCTTGGGTCCGCACTGCCTTGCAGACCAACGGGTTAAGGAGCCTCCTTAACTGGGACTGATCTCCTCTTTGAAGACTTGATGCTTCGAGGAATTACCACTTAACCGATAGATGGCAATTCCTGCCCCGCCAGACGCTGTGCAAGCTCTACTACTTGCTCAGGGAACCAGAGTGAGGCTGTTTGTAGCTTCTGCTCTGACACGTGAGTACGAGCTTGGATCCGCACTGCCTTGCAGACCAACGGAGAATGAACCTCCCTAACTGGGACCGATCTCCTCTCTGAAGACTTGATGCTTGGACGAATTACCACTACACCGATAGATGGCAATTCCTGCCCCGTCAGACGCTGTGTAAGCTCTACTACTTAGGGTTAAAAGAATTCGTCTTTTATACTCGAAACTCGGGAGAGGTTCTCAGGGCGCCGGAAGTAGATTAGATGTCAAGCTACTCCATTTCGTCCTTTATAACCTTCCGGCAACTATTGGAAGCGAAGACGGGCTCCCATTTATCGATAAACAGTCCGGGGAGGAACTCGGTGGTTAGCTGAAATGGCCGGCGGTTTCTTCCGACTGAAGACCACCAGATATTGGGCCAGAAGGGAAAGGGTTGATAAGAGACCTTCCTGGAAGGAAGGTGGGCAAAACTTGGGAGCATTATGCTATTCTCCTACAAAACTATTTTATATCACGTAACCAAAAAGTTCATACAATTTTCTGAAATGGATAGAAACTAATTTGCATCACGTAACCCTCAAAGTTTATGCAATGTTAGTTTCGCTTTTGTTGGTTTAAAAAATGCACGAACTTTTTTGGTCACGTATAGTTATCGTCATAAACTCAACGTGGTGTTTAAAATTCTCTATTCACATCCAGAATAAAACGAAAATTATGTCATTATACCGAAAAGTAATCGAACAGTTTGCGATTGCAAAACAACCGAACTCACTGTGGACTTGCGGCTGCGGAATTAAGATTTGGTCTGCGTTGCCCACCTCTGCTAATATACCCCTATCTTGGAATGTTGGATGTAGCCGTCAGGAAAAAAACCCAGAGAAATATAATCTTGTCTTGATGTCACACAAAATATAGATTCGATCTTCTCCTTAATATTACTCAGAGTTAGACAGCTCTTCCATTGCTACAGTTCCATATACCTATAGCATTCACAAAAGAATTGTCCTCAAAAGATATTTGAGCAGTTTAAAGACTTCTCTCAGCATACCAAAGATGAGAGGATTATGATTTAATTCAAATTTCTCTCTTTTTTTTCATCTGGAATATTCATTTGCCACCTGAAAAAGGTGATATTCCTAGCGAGATTGTCCAGCAATTCGAAAATTTCGGAAATTAGAAATTTTCTCCAGGTATTTTGTCCGTTGTTGGTATCTTTAGAATGGGTCCAGTTCAATCTGTGCAAAAAGAAAAGTATATTAGTTACATAAATGAAAAAATATCCAAGATATGTAGACGGGGTTGACAATATAATGGAAACATCATGTTAAATAACAATTTTATTGCTTATTTTTGATTTGTTCCTTCTTTGGTGTCAATAATTGCTTCAATACTTCGAGGAATAGTCATACAAGTTTTGGACTGTGACTATGGAAATTTTAATAAATTCTTAAAGCAGAACCTGTTCTATCTCTTTCAGAGATGACGACGGGAGAAAGCAGTTCCTTACTCCTTAGTTGAGATCTCATGAATATATAGGGTTAATCCAAGTGCTCTACATTATTGCGTTGCACTTCGGGCCAGTTTTTAACACTTTTTTTCTAGGTGAATGAGCCTATTAGCGTACTGGAAGATTGCACCACCAATGGGTGAATTTGATAATCCAAATTTGACAAATTTTCCTTTGAGGTAACCTTGCAATTCAGTTCTATCACAGGACCAAGAGATTTCTATGATATGCCGCCCAAACCATCACAAAACTGACTCTATGCTTTGCGTTTGAGGTCATGCAATCAGGATGAAGTCTTTTATGGGTGTCATCTACACATAAATTTCTCCTGAAGTAGGAAAAAGCGTGCAGGATGATTCCTCAGATAAGATCACATTCTTCCACCGGTCCATTGTCCACTTATTGTGGTCTTTGGACAATTTTAGGGATTTTTTTTAACAATGATGGGGGAGGGGGGTAAATAAAGTACTCGGCAATAGTAGCTCTTCCATGGTATCCATTTGCAGAGAGATATCAACGTAACGGTTGGCAAGATGTAGGTTTAGTAGCTGTGGTTCTGTTATTTATCGGCACAATGTGTTTTAATTCTCTGCGGTCTCTGCCATAGGTGTTTCGCCTTCCATCCTTAGTTACACTTCTCTTCACATCTTTTTTTGTTTTGTTTATAGTATGTCAGCATGACTTTAAACACAGTTTTTCTTTAAACTTAAACAACTCGGCAATTTTGGTTACCAACACTCCGCCCATTTACACCCTAAGAAATTTCCCTGTTTGGAAGTCAGAAAGGTCACACATTTCCACATACACTGCTGAACAGATTTGTAAAAAAGAAACATCTTGGTTATTGCATCAAGTCTTTAGTGCACATACATAAAACTATGTATCATAAGAGTTCTTACTTATTTTAAAACGTTAACGAGAATATAGAGTTCGAAATAATACCTGTTTCTATTATTTTATCCAAACACTGTATATGTTCGTTTAAAAACGTATATCTGTTTACATTTTGCTTGTCTGCAACTGATAGTCAAAATCTTATGGTACCAAAGTTTCTGTTCTGGCCTGCCCTGATTTTCGATGCCGAAACGTGCTTAAATATCTCTGGGATATATGGAAGCCTTTAGGCATTGAATCCCATTCATTTATCTGCGTTTATTCCAAGAAGGTGACTTTATTCAACGGTACTTTCTTAAACCATGAAAAAAACATTTTTTTATATCGGTATAAGCATCTAAATTTTTTCCAAAACTTTATTAAAAAGTGTCAGAGCATGAAAGAACCTTTAAAATTAGTTTATAGGGATTATATGAAATAGAAATATGGTTTTAAGGTAGAGAAGCGCTTGAAAGAAATTAAAGAAAATCTGGAGGATGACGAAAGAGAAGGAAGACCATCACGTGGAATGTGGAGGAAAATGTAGCTGCAGTCCAGGAATTATTTGAACAAGATCGCAGTATTAACATTGAATCTATCCTTATATTGAGGTTGGAATTTCACATGGTTCAGCTTATTCGATTTTAAGTGACCCTCTTGGTCTCAGCAAGCTAACAACTCGATTGGCATGAAATGCGTTGCACATAAATTAATTTGCTAAAATAGTTGATTTGCCGTTGATCCCTTTTGGTTGAACCCGAGGAAGATTTAATGCCAAAGATTGTTATGGCGCGGAAGAAAAGCAGCTTTTAAGATAACGAGGGATTTCTTTTTTAGAAAAATAAACCTTCTGTAATGATATTTATTTATAATCACAAATATGAAACACTGCTATGTTAACTCAACGGGGGGAAAATGGGAAGCGGCAAATAATAAAAATGTGATGAGGAGAAATGAAAATCAATGAAGAAGTAGTCTCGTTAGGATTAGTTTAACATTACTTTAAATAGTAGCATAGCATTATAATAGTTGACAGATGACATCACACCGGAAATACCAGGTATTACAAAAGTCCCATTACAATCTTTACGACGCTCTTAACAAACGACAGTGATAGTTTTGATGCAGTTACATACGTTTTTATTGTTTTGACATAAATATGTGTTTAAATTGCATTATACTCGTATATCAATTGTGCCGCCCTCGGCAGCGAGCACGCGCTGCAGGCGAGATCTGAAGGCCACACACGCGTTGCGGATGAAGTCCTTCCTCATGCTTGCTTACATTCGGTTAACGAAGGACTTCCGAAGATCGACGTTGCCGTGGCGTACCTTAAAGGCCTTGCCCTTGACATGCGCCCACACGCTGTAGTCAAGGGGGATTGAGGTTGGGCGATTGCGGCGGCCAAAATTCCCTCGACCAGAAGTTTATCTTTGACCACAACCACTCTTGCGCGTTCTTGGCCGTGTGGACTGGGGCACCGTCGTGCTGAAAGGCATAGTCCTCCTTATTAGTGATCTTTCTCATCCAAGATAGGACTTTCGTGGCCAAGATGTCCCTGTATTCGGCCGCGGTAAGCCTGTAACCGGCCGCAAACCACACCGGCGGCATCTTCTCGCCATTCGATGTCACGAAGCCAAACAACATCCCGGAGGCCGCGTATTTGGGCGTGGACACGTAGCAGACCTTGTAGACGGCCTAGCCGAAGCTTCCCACGCTGTTATTATGCTTGTTGATGAACGGATCAACTGTGAAGGTTTTTTCATCAGAAGAAAAAAGAGAATTCGTTTGCTATGAAGCTTCAAGTCATTGAGAAGGAGACGACAGCGTCCCCGACGTTGTTTTCGCATACGGTCGGTGGGCAGAAGCCTTTCCATGCACCTCAAGCTCTTGACCCCCTCATCTTTGACGGCCCTGGAGTTGTGGACGCCGAGATGTTCTCCTTCGCGAGCGGAGTCATTTCGAGCACTTTCGAATGACTTTCTCACAACCAAACTATTGAAAATTGAGGTCTGCCTGAACGAGGTTGATCTTTGAGGTCTTTCCCTTTCTTGGTCCTGTCGGCGACTCTGTGGAAGGCGATCCGGGTGACTTTGATCCCCTTAGCGATGTCAGACTGGGTGTGACTCGCGGGCAGGAGAGCAGAGATCTCGATTCTTTTCACTTCTATCTCGACACAGATGCACACAATGGAAATGACGTTTTAATGACATACGCTGGAAAAGTAGAACTTTAACTTTGATTGACATAACTTTTTCTATCACACTCGTAAAGCTCTCAAACCCACACCCCAAGTGTAATAGAACTTTTGCAAAACACGGTATGGGAGCTGCTTAGCACAGGGTTTTCTTTGTGTGGCTTACTCTTCACAGAACGGGATTACCATTGGCTGTTCCGATTTATGCTCCACCTTTTGACAATAGTGGTAATTTCTCATGCCTTATTACCTTGACAAATATTGAACTTTGATGCGGTGGAAATATCTGTATTTTGGTCACTCAAGGTCAGTTTTCCTCCTCTTCGAATAGTCACGAACTCATTTCTAAATATCTGCGTTTAGATTATTTGAGGGACTATCGTTCGCCATTAAAGCTTGAATCATCTTTTACGGCTGAGTGAGTTGTGCCATCCCAAAGAAATTTAATATATACGAGTATATATAGATAGATAGATACTAGGTGTGGACGGTATTAGTTCATAATTTTCAACTACTAATTTTACGCATTTTTTCTCATAAACACTAACCATTTATGCTCTATTTTTTCCCCAGAATAATTGACAAAGAGGCATGGAGTCCTTTTTTGAATCTGAGCCGGAAAGACAAACAAGGAGATTTAAGACTTCCTCAACATCAGAAGAATGATGGTGGAAAAGATCAGAAAGTAGGTAGAAGACTCAAATGTCAACTACGAGACGACAGCAGAGGAAAACCCATGGTTGACGGTATGACGCCATCAGAACGCCGCAATTTGTCGTTGAAATCCAGGCTATCATCAATAATTATCCAATAATGTCGATGCGTGCCATTGCAAGGGGGAAAAAATGTGGATGAAAAAGGCATTAGGCTGATGGTGCATGAGGAAATCGGCTCCTCTCCATACAAGATGAGGAAGCGACATTTTTTGTCC
This sequence comes from Ceratothoa steindachneri, assembly GCA_963969495.1. Lineage (NCBI taxonomy): Eukaryota > Metazoa > Arthropoda > Malacostraca > Isopoda > Cymothoidae > Ceratothoa > Ceratothoa steindachneri. The sequence continues at coordinate 179,472,046 of OZ018323.1, forward strand.
AAGGCGATACAGGAAAAGTGACTCAAGCAAACCGAAACGCTGATCAACAAGTTGAAGCACCCGTCGGATCCAGACATGTTGTGATGCTTTGATCACACACCACCTGACGTTTAGTCTCCCAACTCGCCTGACTGCAACCCCCTAATTTTGTATGTGTGGGGCGCGGCGGAACGAGAGAGCAACAAATACAGCTGCACACGAAGGACGAGCTGAATGTCAGGATTACCAAAGCCTTCAGCAGCTTCAAACGGGAGAATGTGACGAAGACTGGCCGCTTCCGACGTCGCTTAGAGGCTAGTATCAAGACTACAGGCAGGTTCATCGAGTGAGATCGACATAACATGTCATAGAGACAAAGTGGCCTAAATTTGGATAATATATCGAAAAAAATAAAAACTGTTTTATTTTTTCCTGAAACAGTCACTGAACGAACGAATACTGTCCTTACCCTTTATATATATATATATATATATATATATATATATATATATATATATATATATATATATATATATATAATTAGTTAAAAGGCCCTGTTATATGCATTTACTTTTGAAGTCCACAGCTGTGGCAGCGTTATTAATTTTAACTTGTATTTTCTTAATATTTCTTATAAGTTTTTTAACGGGGTCGTCGAGTCGAGAAAAAACATCTGTGAATGACATTCTTTATTCCTAGACGTCTTTCGACCGTGTCAGGTCATCTTCAGGGAATGAACAGAAATGGATTTAAAGATTAAAGATTTATTAAAGAGAAAAAGATACATTGAGTTTTCCATTTTTACAAAAATTCAAAGTTTAAATTGAATACAATATGTAAAAATAAAAAATATATAGTTACAATAGTGATGAAAGTTTTGTTAAAAAAAAATACAGCGGAGAAGAGTAAGGTTTGAGTAAGAGTACTAATAAAAAATAAAAAAGGGGGTCCTCCCGGCATCATCTGGAAGCCATCCGAAAATTGGAAAAGAATTACCTACATAATGCCGACATTATAATTGGTGCTTAATGCTCTGTTAACACTTTAAGAGATGTAAGACGTGACCTGGGCAGCTGCAACGGAGACTACGAAAGGAATACAGAAAGGAACACAGCTGGCGTTTTGACTGCGTTCTCACGCCGGAATTTCCCCGACAACTGCAGAACATGATTATGTAAGACCCAAGCAAGGGACTTTGGGTTTTGGAGAAACTATGAAGCTGGCTTTGAATGAGGACCTTCGCTCTCACTCGTACAGGAGGGACAAAGATCAAATTCTGACAGCCAAGACCAAGCAGAATCGCTTGACGAATGCAAAGAATCTCCTGAACAAGCTGAAGCATCCTGTTGACGATCTGAATTATCTCGGATGAAAAGAAATTCTGATAGGACTAGTTACATAACAAAACAGAGCAACTGGTGTCCTGCCTATAATCCATGCGACGTTTCACATATCATAAAAACCAAGTTCCCCAAACTTCGATAGTCTGTGTGTGTCCCTCCAGTGAAGGTGACGCTATGCCGCCCCACATATTTGGGCAGGGTCTTAGGCTCAATTCAATGGCTTTGTGGATTTACCGTAGATGGCAGTCAACCAGTGGCTGGAGAGGGTTTTCTGCTGGAAAAGCATACACCCTAAAAGAGGCAGAAGTGGTTGTCGGGAAAATCATACTTCACCAGCCCCACTTTCTGGCCTCCTAGATCCCCCAAATATGATCCCATGGATTACTAGGTATGGGGCGTGGTTGATAAAATACACCAACTGCCCTTCCTGCAAGGCCAAAGTGGTGGGCAAGATCAAGGTGTTCTAAAATCTTCCCAGAGATGCAGCGAGGAACGTTTGCGCCAGGTCCCTGAGCCATCTTGAGGCCGCGGTAGAAGCTGAGAGAGGCTACTTTGAGTAAGGTGTAATCTCTCAGCCATAATCTAGTTGATATTTTTAGTTTAAATTTTTTTAAAACACACTAATTTTTGGCTGAGATATGATATTGCGTTTTTTTTCTTTTATTCAAATCATATATATATATATATATATATATATATATATATATATGGAATATTCCTACAGTATTGCGTGAGTAAGCAATGAATGCAACAAGGCCTACAAGGAAAATAAAATGAAGATTCCAAGTACGTTAGAACTTGAAATAAAGTTCGAAAGTACTTGAAATCTTCATTTTACTTTCCTTGTTGGCCTTGTTGCATATTATATATATATATATATATATATATATATATATATATATATATATATATATACATATATATATGATTTGAATAAAAGAAAAAAAACGCAATATCATATCTCAGCCAAAAATTAGTGGTAAACCACAATAATTGAATTAATATTTTATTTATAACTATCGGACTAGTTTCGGCAACATGCCATTTTCAAATAATAATGAAGACGCTAGGCAAGGAGCACAGTATATATAAGGTAAGACACATCCTAAACAAAATGAAACAGCAGGAAACAATCTGGGAAAAAAATATAATCGAGTAAATCGGGCGTGAATGACAAGCTAAACAAAATGAAATGGGGCCGGAAAAAATCTGGAGAGTTGCTAATCCCCAAGACTCATTGCATCCGGGGGATTATAGATACAATTGGTGACTCTATTCATTATATATTTGTTAAATTTATATTGCCCTTCAGATAAATTGAAATTATCAACTTTGTTAATGATGATGGATTCCGCAATTCTCTTTTGAATATAATTGTTTGATTTATAAATGATTTTTGTATGGTTAAAATCAATCCTATGGTCGTGCGTTTGCATGTGTGTAAAGAGACTTGACGAATTTCTACACCTTCTAAAGTGGCCTGACTCTCCGATGTATGTTAATTTGCAATTATAGCATGGTATACTGTAAACTCCAGCATCGAGATTGATTGGGCGTAGTCTAGTCAGGGATTTTCGAATGTATTGGAATATTTAAATGTAATATTTATGTTATTTCCATTCGCATATGATTTTAGAGGAGCCAAGGCTGGAGCATATGGGATACTAATACATTTTATAAAATCATCCCCTCATGGTGTGGAGGTGGCATAGAAGTTTTTTCGTGCTTTGGAATGATATCTTTTTATGAGGTGATTTGGATATTTTAGTTTAATGAAATTGCAGATAATGTGGTTAATTTCATCCAAAAGGAAGATTGGGTCGCACGTTCGATAAGCTCGAAGAAAGAAGGAAGAAATAACAGATATCTTAACGGATTTATCATGTAGGGAGAAAAATGTATGTAAGCATTTGAATTCGAGTATATTTTTTTCCAGATTGTTTCCTGCTGTTTTATAAATAAAATCTTAATTCAAATATTGTGGTTTACCATCATCTTCCATATATATATATATATATATATATATATATATATATATATATATATATATATATATATATATATATATATATATATATATATAAATATATATATAAAGTGTGTGTGTTTGTGTGCATAGATACAATAATAAGCAACTACAGGTCTGCGGGTAATAAGAACTAACTACGACAGGGCTTCTTGAGTTTGTTGTTTCATCCGCTATATACTGTATCTTCCACATATTATTTTTCACTTTAAATTTTTTACATAATGAAATCTATTACACGTTGTTATATTATGATCTATTATCGCTTGGGCTTCATAGATAATACTTGTGTTTTTCGCTTTCGCTAGGTTGGCATATATTAGCCATTGGAATTAGTTATAAATTCGTACTTCTCCTATTTGTCCTTTTTTTTATTTGCTTTTCAACTCCCATTTCGCTTTATCTGCAGAACAAAATCGCTCACCTAAAACTCTCTCTTGGTTTTTCTACAGAACTAAATTGCCCACCTAAAACTCTCTTCGTTTTATCTGCAGAACAAAATCGCTCACCTAAAACTCTCTCTTGGTTTTTCTACAGAACTAAATTGCCCACCTAAAACTCTCTTCGTTTTATCTGCAGAACTAAATCGCTCACCTAAAACTCTCTTCATTTTATCTACAGAACTAAATCGCTCATCTAAAACTCTTCGTTTTATCTGCAAAACTAAATCGCCCACCTAAAACTCTCTCCGTTTTATCCGCAAAAATAAATCGCTTACCTAAAGGTGTAAAACTCTCTTGTTTTTATTTGGAGAACTAAATAACTCTCCTAAAAACTCTTTTTTTTTATCCACAGGACTATATCGCTCACCTAAAACTCTCTTGGTTTTATCCATAGAACTAAATCATTCACCTAAAACTATCTTCCGTATCCTCAACTATTCTTTCTTATTAACAAACTCTTGCATAGAGCATTAAGAGAAATCACAAACTTTCGAGAAAAATGTCCAAAAATAAACATTAATTTAGCGTGAGTCAAAAGTTAAAGTTGTTTTCAAAAATTAAGAGTAAATGGGAAAAGTAAACAAGTTTTTGAACCCCATGAAAATTTTTTTTTCATTTTGAAGGAATGAAAGACAAAGCTTCCATTCGTTTAAATAAATTCTCAGCATTAAGAAGATAATTGTTAAGGGAGCTTCTGGAACCATTAGTCAAGAATTAGAGGCAAATTTATCTCGTGTTTAATAGATAGATAGACCAGGGTCAGTGTCCGTGTATGAAGTGACAGCGGAACGCAAGCCGCATTGTCATCTCAGCTTGGCAATGTAGAGAAAGCGGTCTCAAAATACCCCGCCATGGACGCGGGGTCTGAGATTGCGTTCCTGTTCTCCTGGGAAATAGGAGGAAGGGCCTGAGAGAACTTACCCCGAATCCTTTTGATTTGCTTCTATTATGCATCTGTAAGAGAAGTCTTCCCGTTAAGTGAATACACGTATACCCACCAGGAAATGCGGCGAGCGCGTTTCGAAAGATACCCGAATTTAGCTCTAGCTCGACCATATTCACCGTCAGTGTAATGGTTCAGGCTGTCTCACACTCGGCCGGTGGTAGGGTCGCAAAACTAATATACTTCGGGAGGGTGGGAAGGAGGCACACCTTCAGCATAGTACACTGCAAAAAAATAGCTAACGGTGAACAGGTGGAGACGAGCCTCCGCGGCAATTCCATTGAAGAAATATTCCCTCCAGGCCTAGCTCAGAGGAGATGCGGGAGCCTACTTACGAGAATGGCCGTATGCTTCCTGGAGGCAGAAATCCGGACGCTTTCACCTTCGAGGACTTATCGGAGGAGGTTGGGAAAGCTATGCGAGTCCTTTCCTCCCTCTCCCTCGAAACATTTGGTGGATGAGGCTGCCTTGGAGGTGAGGTTCCCTCTTTTGGGGTGTTCCGCGTCTCCCATTCACCCCTTGCAGCCTTGGGTGAAGGCGTAGGATCCTAAACTCTTTCAGTGCTATCTTCCTTTCTCTGTACAGCTGTACAAACCCCGAAAGACTGCCTCACGACCAATTTTAGGGGGTTTGTCTCATGTGAGTCTAACGACTCGGTGGAAGCACGTGGCCCTCTGGCCTTACGAGAAGCGGTCTCACTGATGGAGAGGGGGGCCCTGGTTTTAGCCAAGGCTAGGATTGAACCATTTGTGCCGCCAGCTTCACCAGGGAAGCGCGGGAGAGGGTGTATAAATTGTAGAACGGTTCCGAATGAAGGCAAAGGCGACTGTGCTCATAAGCCTGAAGGGGCCAGAAGCAGATAGTGCGTTTTGAATAGAGGCATTAGACGCCCCAGGCAACGCTGGGTGTGCCAGGGCAAAGACCTTAGCCTTGCGTAATGAGATACGATCCTCAGGTTAAACGGACAGGACTTCCTTCTCCAGGAAATACGTGCTATATTGCTTCGAGGAAGTAGGGTGCGGCTCTCCGCAATTTTTAGACACACTTGACCATACATGATAAAGATTAATCGTGTATAGCCTTGGATAAATTTGCACAAACTTCGGGTAAACCCGGCTTTGCATGCCCATGGGAGCATTCGTATGGCCGAAGCCATGACAGTAGTAGCACCTCCGCGGCAATGGTATGGAGGCCTTCACGCCGTAGCGATACCAACAGCATGCTCCGACTCAAAGAGCCTGTCAAGATCGAACATAATGAAGAGATTATGGGTTGGTCTTGATGCCCTTCCCTCTTTTTTCACTACACGTTTGGCTTTGACCGCCTCGTGGTCAGCCAGCTCTTTGGTGATGTCTTCTAAGAAGTAGTCCACGAGTTCCCTTACATAAGCCGCTCCTTTCACGGAAGCCCATTAATGAAGCCGCTTCTCTCCACTCCAGGAAGGGGCTCCAAAGCCAACCGGACCGCCCTCAGAGAGACCATTCTCCGAAATGGAGAAGAACTTGGCTGTCAAGGAGGCACCATTTGAGAGAGGAGGTTCCTCCTTTGCTTGTGAGTCATCGGGGGCCCGTGGGGACTCATGTTTGCTGTCTGCCACTGGGCCAAGATTTGCCTCCATGGAAGACCTTGCCATTTGGGGGTGGGGGTCACCTTATGTCCATCTCCACCTCAGGAGGGCCTCCAACTGGCCATCCCCCTAAGGTGTCAGATACCCCGACCTAGTACTCAAAGCGCCTTGGGCCTCTCATGAAGGCCACTGGTGCCAGCGTGTCGACCTGCGTGGGGAAGAGAAGGGGAGTGGGCCTGCCGTATCACGTTAACGTAACAAGTCTCGGGTCGATGAGGTGTCCTGGTAATACTCAGGGGACGATGCCGCCTCTTACTCCTAAAAGGAGTTGGGGTGGTTGACCTGACCACATCGGTAGGGCCGATAACCGAATCGGCGCGTCCCTTGTCTCTCCGTGTTCTTTGCGGGCCGCAAGTGAAGAGTCGCTTGGAAGCAACTCTCCAAAGGAAAGTAAATAGGATCATGGTGATCCTGGTCGGTCATTATCCCTTAACTCGTTCCTTCTTGGTTCAAGCCCGGTCCCGCGGACCGAACGCCCACTGCGAAGTTCCACCTCTTCTTGGCAACCCCAAAAAGGGGAGATGGGAGGGGAAGGGATGTTAGCTGCTAATATTCCGCTGCGATTACAGGTGGGAGGGGAAGGGCAAACCAGGACTAGTCCCAAAGAATCAGGCCTCCCCGCGACTAATTACGAACCCACAAAAGAACCCAGGGGGAGTAGCTCTATCTAGTGCAGACCTGGGCAACCTTTGGCACGCGTGCCAAACGTGGCCCGCCAACGACTTCTACCGGCACGCGAAGCCAAATGCTTAACTTAAGAAAACTAAATAAATGTATCTCCAATTTATTTTATATAGCAACCGCATTGTGTACAACCTGTTATAAATTATGTTATCAGTGAGGCAGCATCAGAAGTCTCATTGATGGTAAATAGTAAATAAATGAAAAGGTCCACAATTTTTCTTTCTCTAGTTTGGATTTGTTGGTTTCTTCTTAAAATGATAAAGATTCAATTCTGTTTAATATAATATGTATATTTTTAGGTAAAATGACTATTTTTTCCTTGTAATTGTTATGCATCATAAAGGGTTGGGAATGAATAAAAAGGACATCTTTAATTTTATATCCTTTCATTCCCCATCCCTGATCTCGTCGAACCCAATGCTTTGGGTGAGAGTTGGAGAGGTGTTACAGGAAGGGAGAAAGTAGGTGTTAACGGAAGGCGGAAAAGAGGCTAAGCTGGCTTCGGACGAGGAGGCGCTGAGTCCCGTCAGCAAGGCAGCCACTTAAACATATCGCCGTGCCTCTTACGGGGCAGTCACTGCAAAGGGAAGCAGAAGATGAGGCGAGAAGCCTCGAAACTTGTCCTATGCATAGAATAATAATTGTTAACAAATCATAGTGTTTTTGTTATCTAAAATCTAAGGATAAAAAGGGAAGAATGAAGTCAACCATGAAAGCTTGGATAGTAAATATTTACTCCAGTCTATAAAGTTCTTTCAATATCCGTAAAATGTGCATCAAAAGACCAAAAAGAGTAAAAGTTTGTGAGTGAGAATATATTGCGGGAGTAAAAGGACATTTTTGCGATAGACAATTTAGTTAAAAAAACATTAAAAAAATCACAAAATTTCGATACTTATATTTATTTCTTAAATTATAGAGTTAGTTATGATGATGATGATGATGATGATGATTAGGTTTGATGTGCCAAGATTTAGCCTGTGTAGAAGCATGCATGTGTAGACTCATCTACTTACCTTACTAATAGTCTCCATATCATTATCTCTTAGGAGTTCTGAATTGGCCCTAAAGATGAACGGTAGCTTATACCACGTTGGTAGGTAACAATGGTAGTTACCCATATTTAAATTCTCGATGGGGAGTTCTTTTCTTTTTATGTTATTAAAAGTTGTCTTCATTTGATCCTTCTTTATCCATTTATATCCACACTATGATAAGCGTATGCCTTCGGCAGGGCACAGAGTTATTTTCCCTATTTCTTGGACCTTCAATCAAAACCATTGTACTAATTTTAAGAAAGAACGAAGTGTATCAAAGTAAATCAAAGGTCCAAATCAAATTTGTACTTAGTACGCTTGAATAAAAACACTTTTCGAATAAAAAAAAATAGCTACGGACAATAGGCTTTATCGGTAATTCTAGCTAGGGGATAACTAGCATCAGATAACTTGGCCAACAAGTCAAACAGGGCAGAACTTTTATTTTGGTGGATTTTATGTATCAGATGAAACCTTAGGGCCTAAAGATTGTTTCTTCAATCGCAAGTTTTCTTTTATCTCTCTCAAGTAAAAATGTATAGTTAGAGTTTAAATTGTTAGCGCCTGTGTAATATTTTGAACTTCCCCTAATATTACTTCAGATTAAACAATGTTTAATAAATGGTTAACTTTGAATTTAACCGCGCAATGTGAGTTGTGGAACGGAGGTATCTTCGGTAGAATTACACGGCCTCAGTGTTTCTAATTAATTGTCTATCACAAAAATTCCGCAGGTGTCTAATTTCTATATCTGTGGAATTTTGACATATACCCTTTTGCCAAAACTATAAGTGTCGAGGAATACCTTTTGTTGAGATATACTTCTTTTTTTTTGTAGTATACTTTTGTTTTTAAGAAACCTGCTTCAGCACGTAAGGATATAGAGAAACGCACAGGAATTATTCCAAAATAAACATATATTTTAAATTTAACAATTAACTACAAAAAAACTAAACCCATTATATCAACCTACTGAGCTAACCGAGGCTAAACAGGTTGGTAACTGGTCCTATTTTAATATCTCTTCATGACAAAAAAAAAACAAATAGGCTACACGTAAACACACCAATTGCCTATTAGTTATTTTATAGCGACACTTTTAGATTAGCGTTAAACATTAAATTAAATTACTCTCTTCTACTAGTAAATATGACGGGGTTCACGCACAATTGTTTCTACTTCCGTTAAATCGTGAAACGTAATAAACTCATACTAACGCAATATGGATATAAATGTTCTTTCTAACTTACACGACTGAAGGGATCAGGGGTTGCCGGATGTCGCTGGGGGGCTTTTCTCGCGCTTCGGAGAGTTGAAGTGGCCGATGGTAGAATTTCGTCGAGATAGGATGGAGGAAAAGAGGGGGGGTGGGGGGGGGCAATGTCAACTTCTTATTGCAACTTTGCCTCCTGTTACGTTAAGACGACAGAGAGAATTATTGTGCTTCTAGCTCAAAGAGTCCTCTTCTGGATACTCTCGAAGCATATTTGTGTCCTATTATTTATCGCGAGGTGCCCCACTAGTTTTGGGGTATACGAGGGGATTTCTACTGTAACTTAACAAATGGAACCTCGTTGGGGCTTGGTTCTTCTCCTCTCACTCTTACGGAGCTTGAGCTGTGAGAGTCACTCGAGTGTGAGCGGGTTTTCTTTTCTCCAGTCAGACTTCTTCTAAGTCTGTAAAGGATTCTTCGGTATGGAACCGATGCAAAACTTGACGTTCTATATTAATTTGGCACTGGGGGCGGGGGGAGATCGGTCTTCTCGAATAATCATGACCGGCTGAAGGATCGATCTTCTCGAACTGATCCTATATCGTTTTCACTGAATAATCTTGACTGGCTGAAGGATCGATCTTCCCAAACTGATCCTATATCGTTCTCACCGAATAATCTTGACTGGCTGAAGGATCGATCTTCACAAACTGATCCTATATCGTTCTCACCGAATAATCTTGACTGGTTGAAGGATAGATCTTCTCGAACTGATCCTATATCGTTCTCACCGAATCATCTTGACTGGCTGAAAGATCGATCTTCACGAACTGATCCTATATCGTTCTCACCGAATAATAATCTCGTCTCTTTCCTTCAAGAGCTTATTTATAGGCGGACCACCGCCCCATCTAAGGGGAAAGGGGCGAGGCCGCAGAGGGGAGAGCGAGGAGAGAGGAGGTTGGCACTGAGGTGCCCAAGTCGGCTTGTTAATTAGCGACACCACCAACCGTCACCATCCTTGGTGTGCCTTTTGACTGGCACCGCTTTTTGGTGATATAACCACCGGCCTACGGATCTCGGAGGTAATTGGATCTTTTGAGCGTCGTTTAAGAGCCTCTGGTGGTTACCTTAACACGGATGGTCGCTCCAACTATCTATGTGGCGGGGAGATCAAACAGGGTAGGCAGTTAGACTGTTGTTCGCCGGCTACCGTTCCCACGAGTCTCCTCATAGGGGCTCGATTCTCCGCCTGGCCCTCCGGGGGGGGGGCTTTATGTTGCAATTCCTCTACAAAAGGTATAAAGCAGCTTTTGGAATCATTCCTAAAATGTAATTAGAAATGTGTGTTAAATTAATTCAGTTTATATATTATACATTTATTTATTTTTAATTATTTTAATACTTATTTGAAAGCCCTTTTGCTTTTATTCCAGCTAAACTTTTTCGTGGCGTGGATTTCACCAAATTTTCACAAATTTCTGACTATCTTTCCCTACTCAACTTGTTTTTCATACAGTTCTGTTGTATTTGTACTTGTGGTACTTCTTAACGCTTTTCAAAGCATTCCCTTCAAGCGTTCTATTGCGTTTTAGTCTGGGCTTTGTGGTGGACACTCCAAGGTGTTGATCCCCATTTCTCCAAACCAACTCTTTGTGTGGTTGGATGTCTGGCATGGTGAATTTCCAGCCGAAATATAACTCCATTTCATTGTGTTGCGGAAAGCAATTTCTAGATGACTCTAAAACTTGTGAAAACTGTGGTATAAGTTGTGAAGTTCATTTTTTCCTGGCATAAAAACATCTCCCCTCTCTATGATGAAGACATGTAATTCCATACATTGATAGAACCACCTCTATGCTTCACAGTTGATACTGCACAAGCAGGGCGAACTGCCTCTCCACCTCTTCGTCTCAAAAAGGAAGCCGCACAAGTGCTGAAACTCGGCAAAAATTATTACAAAATAGTTAAATTTTTAAATAATTTTCTTCCAAGTTATATTTAAATGGAATTAAATAGATTATATGTAAAACAGCAATACAGTAGCCTTTCTTACATATCTAATAATTACTTTCATATGACCAAATAACTTTAGACCATTATTCATATATCCAATTTTTGTGATCTTTTGCTCACTGAAGACGTTTTTTTTCTGTTCACCTCAGATATGCACTCATGGCTTCTTTCTCGCCTTGTACTATTTAGCTCTTGATCTTTAAATCCCCTTATAACTGTTATGGGCGATATTTTTTAACTTAAAAAATATTAACTGAGCCCCTCAGCATGTTCAGATATTTTTCTGTGATACTCTAGAGCAGTGGTTCTCAACCAGTGTGCCGCGAGATCTTCTTAAGTGTGCCGTGAAATTTTAAACGTCATACTATGAAAATGCCCAAATCCACTTGATCCCAACTGTAACATGTTGCGCCACTTAACTTTGTTCATTTAGGGATGAGCGAAATGTTTCTAAATGTCGCAATGCTAACTATTCTATATTTTTTATTGTTTCGTTTGTCATTAATATTGATCATGTGACTGGATATTGGTCAATACTTGTCTTAAGTTAAAATTTAACTTAACTAATTTTGTTTTTTTATATAATTTAACTGTTAAGTTATATACAAAACAAGATTACCTTAACATAATTTAGATATTTGCTTCAGAAAATATATTTTTGATTGCTTATATTGGCAACAAGGTTGAACGAAGTATTTTGCTACACAAGTAAATATTTCCGAACGTCTTTAATTTGAGTCAGTGTATCATTAGAGAGTAGTAGTAAGTGTAGTTGATATTTCATGACCACTTTCACAATGGATAAATATTTGAAAAGGAAAGAAGTTAGTGACGAGTCAAAGTCCCGAAGCGAACAACTATCAACCAGTATCAAAAAGAGAAACATTAATCGACAATATTGTGATCATTATTTGGATTTTATTGGTCTGATGACGTTGATAAACCAAGTCCATCATGTGTAGTGTGCGGTGGAACAATGTCAAATAAATCCATGGTATAATTAAGTTAGAAAGGCATTTTATTTCTAAACATTCATCTCTGAAAGGTAAAAAGTTTGATTATTTTCAAAGATTGTTAGAACAGAAATAAAAAACAGCGAAGTTATTTTGAAAAAATAATGAACGTGTCTGAACGAGCCCAACTAGCGTCAATAAAGGTGGCTGAAATAATAGCATTGAAATTTTAATCCCACACGTTTTGCTGAGTCAGTTATCCTCCCAGCTTGCAAAAAGATGGTAAAATCCATGTTTGGTGAAAAGGCTGAGAAAGAATTGAACTATATCCCACTTTCAAATGAGACAATACGTAGAAGAATCCTACAAAAATAAAAAAAATATTGAAGATACTGTTCAAAAAAAGCTTAAGAATTCTAATTTTGATTTAACCGAGGATGAATCCAATGACATCAGTAATAAAAGTGAATTGCTTGCATTTGTACGTTTTATTGACGGGAATGCAATAATCAATCAATTTTTGTGTTGGAAAGAAATGTCCACAACTACAAGAGATAAAGATATTTTTGATATGGTAGCAGGTTACCTCAAAGAAATGAATTTGTCTTGGAAGTCCTGTGTTGACATTTGACCGATGGAGCTCCATGCCTGACAGGCTGTATCAAAGGATTTGTATCCCTCGCAGAAAAAGAAAATCCAAATCTCATTCATACTCATTCCTTTCTACATAGAGAAGTTCTCGTTTCAAAAATATCACAGGAAGATTTAAAGGTTGTGTTACATCAAGTTATTGATTTGATCAATTATATAAAAAGTAGGCCATTGAAGTCACGAATATTTGAACTGTGCAAAGTAATGGACTCTCAGTATATTAAATTATTAATGCTACTGAGGTTCGATGGCTGCCGAAAGGCCAAATATTAAATCGTGTTAACGAATTGCATAAGGAATTAGTATCATTTTTTATCCAGAAAAACAGGAAAATTCTGTGAAAACCTTAGTTGCGAATTTTGGATGTCTAAAATGGAATACTTAACAGAAATATTTAGTCAGCTAAATAAAACAAACAGTAGCATACAAGGTAAAAACGAAAATATACTCACTTCAACAGACAATTTAGTTGCCCTCAAAAAGAAAATTGTGATTTGGAAAAATAGAGCAATCACTGGCAATCTTGATATGTTTCCTTTATTACGGTCTGCCTGCATTAAAGAAATGATCTCTCTTGTGGTTACTCCTCTGAGATAACTGGAGGAAAGCATCAACAATTATTTCCCGTCATTAAAGACAGAGAAGTATGATTGGATTAGAGATTATTTCATAAATCTTTCTTCAAATATTGAACTTGAGTTACATGAAGAAGAAGAAGCATTGGCCACCCTTTCTAGTGATCGAGGGCTAAAATTAAAACATTCGACTCTGCCCATTATTACAATTTGGATTTCATCTCAAGAGGAATATTCTTCATTATCTAAAAGACCTTTAGCAATTTTATTAGAATTTTTAACTTCTTGTATATGCGAATTAAGCTTCTCAACATTAAACAACATTAAAAACAAGAAGCATGAGACAACTGAAGAAGAAATGATGATCTGTCTGTCTCATATTCGACCATGAAGAATTATGAGGAAAAGCCAGGCACAAATTTCTCACTAAAGAAGATGACCATTTGACTGATGAATTTCGAAACACTGCAATAAAGTAAGTTCATATCTGTTTTCCTTAATTTAATTTTACTTATTCTATGTGTTTATGACTAGTTTGTGCAGTGGCACAATACCAGTCTACGTTTATATGCCGTCTATGATTTGCTATGTTTTTATTTTGCAACATCAAATATTTTTCATTATATTTAACCAAGTGTGCCGCTATATTTTCATGTGCTCCTAGGTGTGCCGTTGGCAAAATAAGGTTGAGAACCACTGCTCTAGAGGAAGCCCGAAATATATGTCTTCTCTAGATGTGTGCTCTCTGTCCTTCTACAAGTTCTTTAGTTTTAGTCATATTACTTATTTAGAACGATATTGAATGAACTAGAGTTAAAATTTTAGCTGAAACATAAGAAATATTGTTTATATTCTGATTTTAGAAAAGATACCTTTGTTAATTTAACACCATTTACTAAAATACTAAGTAATTCAAATCTATTAACGAAATATTCAAACATTTTACGAAAATACACATAATTCTCAATGACATGTATAAAGTAATCAATTCAGAAAAATTTGATTAAATATATTAAATAGATAAATCTAAAAGGTGCTCTATACTTTCGGCCAAGGGTGTACTGTTCATATAGTCTATTTCCTATAATTTTTACCACTTTTTAAATGAAGCTTTTTTTCATATATCTGGCGGAGATTTTCTCATTTTTTTTTTTTATTTTAAATAACTAAATAAGATTCTGATTCAACGAAATTTGACAAAAGTGATCAGATGTAAGAACAAAATGAGCACGTCGATGGGACCCAATTTGAACTTAAATTTGTGCTGAAACATCTTAAAAAACAACAAAAAGAAACCAACAAGAATTGATTTGTTTTTTCTATTAATAGAGGGAATTGAGAAGCAGAGACAAAGAGGGAAAGGTTTGCGAAAGAGAAGGAGTTATTTCCAAGAAATGGTAAAAATCGTGGTAAAAAGTGTGCCCAGAAGTGCAAATAGGTGGTAAAAAATACTAAAATAAACAACAACCAGAAGGGTGTAAATCGTTGATAAAACAATAATAGAAAAGTGTAAATCGGTGGTAAAAACAATATTAAAAAACACACCAGAAAAGTGTAAATCGGTAGTAAACCGTTCACAAAACAGGTTGTTTAATCCAAGTAAAATTGCCTCTAAACAATTTGATAGATCATTATGTCTATTTGTGGAAAGGTTGTCTTATCGCCTAGAACCATAGAAATGCGGTGATATTTTGTATGGTGTGTTTTGGTAGTGATCCGCTCCCTCCAGAGCCCAACTTTTGTATATTTAGAAAATTAGGCAAAGATTTGTTGACGAAATTCTGTGGCTCAAATTTACTCAACACCAAGGTTCGATTAATTAGACGTCGGTGATAATTGATGAGTCCTTTTCTCCGTCGAGGATCATTTTGCTTCTCAGCGATATTTTGGATGGATTTTTAGGAAATTTCAACGATCGCCTGAATATGTGTGAGAGAGTGATTTACTGGGAGGAGGGTTAGTATATGTGCGTGTGTTTTACTCCGGTATGAAAGCGAACAGTATATGTGCGCAAGAGTTTCACTCAGGTGTGTACGCGAATAGTATAATAATATAATGATATAAAGTAGTGAAGTTAGTCGAAGTGAAGTTGTAAGGAAGGTGCCTGGCCTGAATAGTCAAAAGAGGAGACTACTTGATGGTGATAGAGAGGGAGAGGGGGCAGTACTCTCGGGAGCGAGGCTTTGTTTCCTGGATCCCCTCAAGGGGTAGCCCGTGTAGAATGTTACACCTGGTACCATGATGAGCCACACGCCCTTCCGACCCCAGTGACCCCGGCAGTCTCTAACTAGATTGAGACTACCTGTGCTCTGTTCCATCTAGAAATTTTCCAATTTTATCTCCCCTCCACCATTTTCTTTCCAAGTCTTCCTTCCCCCCTCTCTCTCTCTCTCTCTTGGTCGGCGGCTAATTTCGAAGGCTAATCGCCAACCAGCTTTCGTCCATTCTCACTGATCGGAGATAAGGGGGGGCTCTTTTTTCGCCAGCTTTTCCCCCTCTTCCTTTTTAACAACTACCCTGGCGCAAGATGGCGACAGGTCTAGCATGAAAACCATACTGCAGGTGACATCTGGAGTATTGCGTTCCATCCCGGTAACAATGAACGCAGAGGGATCTGCGGCTTTAGGTATATCTTCTACACATTCTCGCTTCCTCCGTCTACAACACTTACATTACAGATCTCTCCTTACCAAATTTATGGTGGTTTGTCCTCGTTGGTTTTCATTTAAAATTTTAAAGGGGAGGGTGAATAGTTCCCTGGGTGACATTATTGGGTAGTTAAGATGCCACTTAATCTTCCCTTCTCTGCTGGTTCGGACGATTTTGTAAATTTTTTAGGATTCACCAATTATTTTTCTTTTAATTAGTAATCATAAATGCATTATACTGCTTGAATGGCAACAGCAGGTGATCATTTTGTGCAACATGGAGCCCTACCTTGATCATTCATTCTTTAACAGGTAACTGTCTCTAAAGGGAGGTCATGACAATAAGGAATAAAGATAAGACAACATGGAGCCCTACCTTGATCATTCAATCCCTAACAGGTAACTGTCTTTAAAAGGCGGTCACGGCGATAAAGAATAAAGAAGAGACAACATCATGGAACCCTACCTTAATCATTCATTCCCTAACATGTAACTTTCTCTAAAAGGCAGTCATAGCATTACGGAATAAAGACGAGACAACATTGAGCCCTACCTTGATGATTCATTTGATAACAGGTAACTGTCTCTATATGGCGGTCATGGCAATAAGGAATAAAGACAATATATCATGGGGCCTGAATTTGATCATTTCGAAAACAGATAGCTGTTTCTAAAAGGAGGTCATAGCAATAAAGATTAAAGACAACAGGGAATCGTACCTTGATCATTCCCTAATAGTAACAGTCTCTAAAAGGCGGTCATGGTAATAAGGAATAAAGACAAGACAACATTGAGCCCTACCTTGATCATTCATTCCCTAACAGGCAACTGTCTCTAAAAGGCGGTCACGGCAATAAAGAATAAAGACAAGATAACACGGAGCCCTACCTTGATCATTCATTCCCTAACATGTAACCGTCTCTAAAAGGAGGTCATGACAATAAGGAATTAAGACAAGATATTATGGAGCCTTAATTTGGTCATCCGGAAAACAGATAGCTGTCTCTAAAAGGGCGTCATAGCAATAAAGATTAAATACCACATTGCGCCGTACCTTGATAATTCCATAATAATAACAGTCTCTAAAAAGCGGTCATGGTAATAAGGAATAAAGACAAAACAACATGAAGCCCTACCTTGATCATTCATTCCCTAACAGGTAACTGTCTCTAAAAGGCGATCATGGCAATAAGGAATAAAGACAAGACAATATTGAGCCCTACCTTGATCTTTTATTCGATAACAGGTAACTGTCTCTATATGGCGGTCATGGCAATAAGGAATAAAGACAGTATATCATGGGTCCCTAATTTGATCATTTCGAAAACAGATAGCTGTTTCTAAAAGAAGGTCATAGCAATAAAGATTAAAGGCAATAGGGAGTCGTACCTTGATCATTTTCTAGTAGTAACAGTCTCTAAAAGGCGGTCATGGTAATAAGGAATAAAGGCAAGACAACATGGAGCCCTAACTTGATCACTCCATAACAGGCAACGGTTTCCCAAAGGCGTTCCTGTCAACAGAGAGTAAAGAAATGCTGGGGCAGGTATGTAAAAGTAGTCTGCGACAGGATCCCTTCTACTAGTTTACAAACGGAAGCAATTAGCACAAGATGGTGCGTCACCGTCTCGTGGAGATGAAGTTATAGTGACTGCACTACTCATAAAAGAGGCTAAAAGGATTTCTTCTTAATCTCATCATTTCAAGATGTCCCTAGTGTTATAGAGGGTGGGGCAGAGAGGAGGGACGTTTTAGAAAAATTCACTCGATGCTCTATCGTCCACAGCGCCATGGCTTCACCTGAAAAGAAAAGAAAAAAAAGACATCATGGGCAGAATGGTACCTGCCAGACATATGTCCATCCCCCTGGGGCTGAGTAATAGACATTTCAAAAATACTGACATCACTTTCAGCGCTTGGCGTTAAAGACTACTAAAACCTGTATAGATGTTACTGACCTTAGGAAGCCGGGATTTTTTTTTACGATCGCAATATTCACTAGGTGCTGATGAGCATCAACTTCACTTTGTGAGATGAGTTTGAGGATGATGATCTGTAAAACGGCTGAGAAATATTGAAGTGAAGTCGGGTGTTGAATTAAATTCACTCCCAAAGTGTTTGGTGAAGGAGTGTCACTCTACTTCTGCTCCACCCAAGTGAAAGAACCTAGTACCATACAAATAAAACCTTCTGAATTTGCTTATTGTTGCTTAGAAGATAAAATTCCTATATATAACTAATTCCCATTATATACCATCATACCAGAATGCGTGCAGGTTCTGAAGAGTTTTGCGCACCTGGTCTTAAGCTACTCGATCTATATACCTTCTGCCCTTTACACTACCCTTACTTCATCGATTTATAAAACCCTTTAGGTTTAAGTTAATATAAAAAATAATCCCAGGTTATAATCCGGCTATAGCTTCGAGTCGTGCTTTGGACCGTATCTTTGAACAATTGACCTCCGCAGCCATTATTGGAGAGCGATACTTAATCGCTGACCCAAAAGGTTTTTCGCGATAAATTATGGTAGCCATTCCATCGCATATATTACACCTCCTTTCCTTTGCCAATATTAAGAGTTCCTTCCATCATAAATACCGCTACAGCTTCCTCCCATCCCAATTACTACAACTCACACCCACCATGAATAATACAGTTTCCTCCCATATCAAATATTACAACCCCCATACATCGCAAAGACTACAATTCCCACTGCTAAAACTACAACTTCTTTCTACCGACATTATTACAACTCACATCGTAAATAAACTTTCCTTTCCATCGACAATACTACAAATTACTTTCATCGTCAATACCTTTTCCTTTCCATCGACAATAACACAAGTTACTTTCATCGTCAATACCTTTTCCTTTCCATCGACAATACTACACAAGTTAATTTCATCGTAAATACCCTTTCCCTGCCCTCAATAATATCACAACTTATGTCTAGAAAGACTGGTGGCAGAACTTGGGATTGGAATACTAACCAGGAGGGGGCAAGAAAGAAATTATCCCTAGAGAGAATTCTTGGAAAAACTCTCAGCCCATAAGAAACACATAAATGAAGGTAAACAAGGTATGATTGATATGAATGAGGGTAATGGAAAGTGGCAAGGCACATAACATTAAACAACATAATAAACTAGGTAATGCCTAAGGTAGGCAAAAAAAAAAACATACAAGCATAGTAAGCTACTTAATAAATAGGCGTTGTATGCCACAAGTTAAGACATAAGGTAGGCCATATAACAGTAACATCATAGTACTAGTCATATTAAGCTACATTATAAACGAATTCCGTAGGCCACGAAGTGACTACATGCCAAGTAAACGTCGTAAGTTATAAGATAGGACACAAGGATAACAAAATGAAAGGCTTCGAGATAAGCTACATAGTAAAACATCGTACGCCACAAGGTCCGCCATAGGGTAGGCCAACTAACAATAACAACGTCTTAGGTCCGATGAGAAAAAGCAATACGATTCTTCGAACAAGTCTTAAAAGAATCCATTACACCATCGTTTCCTAAGCCCCCCCCCCACCCGGGGGAGTGGGGAACCTCCTCAATGCTACAGGCCGAAAGGGGTCTTCGTAGCATACGACCAATCTTGTTTTTGGCCTGTTTCGCAGGTTTACTGAGCATACTACCATCGTGGGTTCGCTCCTTTTTCACCCCTTTGACGAGCATACTTTCAGTGCGGTTTCTTCTCTCTGAACCCGATTTCTAAACATACTTTTGATCCCGCTTTCTCTCATTTTCCCCCTTTTGCCGAGCATACTTTCATTACGGTTTCTCCCCCTTTCACCCCTTTGACGAGCATAATTTCAATGCGGTTTCTCCTATTTTCACTAAATTGCTGAGCATACTTTCATCACGGTTTCTTCTATTTTCACCCAATTGCTAAGCATACTTTTTGCCCCACTTACTCTCTTTTTCACCCCCTTTTCGGGCATACTTTCATCACTTATTCCCCCTTTTCATTTTTTGTTGAGCAATTTCTTTTTATCTCCTTGCTGCACATACTTTGCCCTCTTTTTATCCATTTTTCCGAGCTTACTTTACCTCATTTTTGCTGAAAATACTTTAATTTGCAAAGTCATTCCAAGGGAAGCCATGTTTTCATCACTCTTTCTCGCCTTTTTTACCCTTTTCCCATCATACTTTCAACCCCGATTTCATCCATCTTTACTCTTCTGGTCTGTCCACTCTCTGGCTGTCTTTCTCCATCTAGTAATAAAATAAATGATTGACTAAACGTGAGTGGGCACTGAGTAACAGAGGTTGTTGCTATTTACCCACCTTTCATTTTATTAATAAGGAAAAGAAAGGAAATTAGAAGACCAAAACGAGAGTGTTTCCTTGGGGAAGAATGATTGACGGAGAGCGGACAAGGTAAATAAAATACGAGGGTCGTTCCGAAAGTAATAGCTCCTAACTTTTTATTCCATTCCAAGGGGTCCGAGGGGGTTGCTCATAGCATTATTATGATGAATAAACCTTTGTGCTAAAAACCTGAAATTTTCATTTCTCTGTTGCAGATATTGACAGTTTGACAGTCTAAGAAAGCAACCCCTGTCATGGACGAGTGTTAGAAGCAGAGATGAGTCATTGAATTCCTCTATGCAGAAGAAGTTGAACCAATTGATATTTATCAACGCTTGTTCAACATTTACGGAGCTGAGGTAGTTGATGTCAGCACGGTTAGAAGATGGGTTAATTGATTTAAGAGTGGTGACAGAGATGTGAGTGACAAAGCGCACTCCGGACCCCCGTGCACACCCACCACTACTGAAAATGAAGCACGCCTTGATCAGCTCATCCACGCTAATCGGTGGATAACGGTGAATGAAATGCGTGCAGAGTTGGAAGTGAGTGTCGGTGCACTGGAAACGATGTTGTCATCCCGGGAGTACAGCAAAGTGTGTGCCAGGTGGTTTCCACGGATGCTCACGCATCCGGCTGGCTGTCAGCTAGGATTTGTTCAACCGTACAAGGCCTAAGGTGAAGCATTTTTGGACCGCATCCTCCCTGGTGACGAGACGTGTCGTTACCACTACATTGAAACGTTGATCAAGCTAAAGGCCCGGATTGCTCGTAAATGGCCAGAGAAGAAAGAAACATTTTGTTTGCAGCACGATAACGCCAGACCACACACGAGTTTGAAGACGAGGGAATGCGTGACAAAGTTAGGCTGGACGGTGCTGCCTCACCTATCGTATAGCCCCGATTTGGCACCGTCTGACTTCCACTTGTTCAGTCCTCTGAAGGACGGATTACGCGAGCAGCGTTTTCCAGACAACGAAGCCATGAAGAAATTGACCGCCTCAGCAGACGAGGACTTTTACCAGTGCAGCATTCAGGCCCTTGCTCATCGCTGGCTGAAATGCTTTGACAATGGTTGTGACTAGGTAGAAAAATAAATTCTGAGGCAAAAATGTCCGCTCGTTTCAATGATGCCACTGCCGTCTTTGTAACTCTTCAACTTTTTGAGTTAAAAAATAGGAGACTTTACTTTTAGAATGACACTCGTAGAAAGAAGAATAGTGACAAAGAATGTAACAGTGATCCTCGTTACCCCAAAGGTTGTTCATTGTGTGTGGGGGAGGGGGTTGTACAAACAGCCTTGAGGCATTGGGGTTAATATTTAGGTTTAATTACAGTATACCGGAATTTTCTATTGGGAAGACTAGTTTTTCTATTCTTACAGATCTGCCCTTACAAATATTCTGTGGGAGATGACCTCTTTGTTATCGATTCAAAACTTAATAAGAAGTTTCCCATAAACTTGCCTCCTTTACCAGTTACCCATACTTAGCCTTCCATACCGATTTGCCCCACCTTTGCCTGTTTAACCAGTTTCCTATACTCTCCTACACATATCAATTTATTATATCTTTCTATGCTTGGCCAGTTTCCGATTGATTTGCCTCTTTTACCAGTCCCATGCCTCATCTCCTTTATGATTTATCTCATACTTTTGCCTCCTTACCCACTTTCTTAATACCTTTGTCTTATTCACCAGTGTTTCATACCTCTACCTAGTCAATGACTTATCCCATGCATTTGATTGTTTTAGCAGCTTTTCATATGTCTCCTATAACATTATTACATAACTCTACCTCTTTTATAAGTTCACCTATATCTTTGAAGCTTTTACCAATATCACATATCTTTAGCTCTTTTTATAATTTGCTCCATAACTTTCCCTCATTTACCACGTTTCCCATCTCTTTACTTCATTTTCAAGTTTTCCTTCTTTTGCCTAATTTACGAGCTTTTCATAACTTCCCTCATTTACCAGTGTCCCTTACATTTGCCTCCTTTATCGATTTCCCACACATGTTTCCCTTTTTATCCCATCGAATTGGGCTTTATTCATTCTAGATAGTTCCATTTTAATCCCTTTTAGACACACTTTGCAAGCCCCTATTTTCTTGGCCAGCAGTTTCGTCCTTTCAACTCTGGTTGGGGTCCGAATATCTACTTCCACTTAACCTCTGTTTGAGGTGGTGATTTTTAACATGCCTGCATTCTTCTGCAACCAGGCTGCGGCTGAGATTTGTAAGATTGTGGGCCCTCCAGGCTCTAACAACCGCAGTTTGCCCTACGCGCCCCAATCCCTCCATTTGCCATCCCGATGCTATTTTTTTTAGATCTCTCCTTACAAAATTTCTCTGTGATACGCCTTCGTTGCCGTTGGGCTTTAAATTTTAGTGAAAAAAGGTCCCTTTTCGGTATTCTCATATATTTGCCTTCTTTGTAAGTTATTTAAAACTTAACATCATTTACAAAGCACCGTAACTTTGCCTCATTTACCATTACCGATACATTTGCCTTCTTTACTAGTATGCCATTACTTTTCCTCTGTTATGAGCTTTCCCATTCTTTTGCATCGTCGACCAACTTCTCATACATTTTTCTCCGTTTTCACAACTTTGTTTCGTTTACCAATGCCTCATTAATTTGCTCCCATTTACCAGTTTCACATCCATCACCTTTCTTTGACAGTCACCCATACATTTGTCTATTTATAGTTTTCCTAACTTTGTCTCATTTACTAATATCTTCCCTACAAGTTTTCCAATACCTCTGCTTCCTTTAATTGTGTCCTATACCTTCATCTCATGTGTGTGTTTTCGCTTTCTTTTGGCTGGCGTATCACTTTCCAACACTATTGTCTTCTTTATTAGTTTCTGATACATTTACCTCCTTTATCAGTTTCCCAAACCTGTATCTTCTTTATTATTTTGAATGCCGCTAACTGCTTTATTAGCTTTCTCATATTTTTACTCTCTCATTAACATCTCTTACATACTTTTGCCTCTTTTAATCATTTCTCATAACTTCCCCTTTGCGTATTTTCCCATTTTCGCCTCCTTTACTGAGTTTTACCTAGAATTGCTTTACCAGTTTCGCATACGTTTCCCCTCCTCTTCCAGTTTTACTATACCTGCCTTTATCTTTCACACATCCGCAAACCGACGTCTTTTGTAACGTAACTACCTTGCAACTATGGCCTTTTGCCCAACCATTTCGCACATTAAAGATAATTGGATTTAATTATGTTTTTAGATATCCAAACATCTTAAAAAAGCATAATATCATGAAATTGGTGCGGGCTTTAGGGTCTATGAATCATAGCATAATTTCATGAAATCAGGACATTTCATAGCAAGTCAACCGTTGTCTCTCGAAAAATTATGTCTGAACAATTCACAAAAAGCCTATTTTAAGACGGCAATCAATTGTTTACAAAAGAAGATTCGTACGTTTGGTTATGCATCCCGCTGATAGGCAGATAGGAAATTACATAATATCAAACAGGAAAACGACTTGGATGAATTTATGTATTTTGTTTTACATTTGGAAGAGATCAAATGTTCACACGAAGCAGATCTCCTTAAGGAAAGGAAAATGGAGAGATAATGGAAAGGTTCTGTGGGGAAAGAAACGTGTGTGTTAAATCCCTTCTTTCTGCACGAGAATGTGCGTAAAAGCACTGTTTGGGGTGGAGGGGGAGGGCAAGTGCCGATCACATAATTGTACTATGTAAGGTTAAATTGGTTGGTGCATGGATGAGAAGACGCGAGGAAGATGGAAAACGTGAAAGGTTATTGAATAAGTGAAAAATGGAAGAGTACGTGAGAATGTTTGAGAGTAGCAGAGATGAAATAAGTGTGAACATGATGATAGAACAAATGGGGAACAAATTTAAGGAAGTGTAGTTAGAACAAGAGCTGTTTGAGGGTGGTGTGATTAAAGAACCCAGCAAATAAAGCATTACGACAGAAGATGAACGAAGATTCGGATGAGAACAGGAATACATTCTGGAAGGAAGTGAGAAGCCAAGAGAAGAATAGCTATGTTAACATCAAGGATAAATAGACCAGGTATTTATGAGCAATGAGGAGATGAAAAGTAGATCGGAGAGTAGTTTGACTAGTTATATAATAGAGGTATGGAAGATGACACGAATGTGAATGAAAGTGGCTTGGTCGGTGAAATCCGAGTGTTGTCTCAGGGTATGGGAGAGATAGGGTTGTTAGTTCTCTGAGAGGTCTGAAAAAAGACAGTAGATGATCTATTCACTGAGATGCTAACGAGTGGTGGTTATTGTTTGAGAGAATGGGTCTGATGGCTGTGTTGTAAGGCATTTAGAAGTGGAGAATGTCTAAGGACTGCACTAATGTTTTCTATACTACCGCTGTAAAGGATAAAACAAATTGATTAGGTGTATTAGAAGGATAACTGAGGGATTGGTGGTGGTGATGAGCAAGGTGGATTTAGAACAGGTATGAGTGAAGTATTTCTACCTGAACAGCTACCTGTAAGAGGTATATAGTGGATGTAAGGTTCCTGGATCTGGAAATAGCTTATGATAGGGAAGCATTATGGCAGGTTCTAAGAATGTAGGAATTAAATAGTAAACTATGGTGTGAAGAGTACTCGTATTAATGTTGGAAGCAGTGGGTGTGTTCGAGAGAAAAATCGCTGGAATAAGTGTAATGACACGTTGGTAGAGGAGGTGGAGGTAAGCCAAGCTGGTATGGTGTCGCCATGGCTGTTTTATATCTATATGGCTAAAGTAATGAGAGAAATATGAATGGGAATGAAAAGGTGTGAAATTGATGAGGAATGCTATAAAGGTTTTGCTGATATTCTGCTTAGAGTGAGAAGGATTTGGAAAGGTTGATGATGGAGGCCTCTAGTTGGAAATGTTGTGGCAGGGGTAGGGTGTGACACTTATAGCCCGGGGTGGTACTCTTGAGTAAGTGCAAGGGTTTAAGTATCTAGGATGTGTTATGAGTGATAGTAGTGGTGAAAATAAAGCAGATTGTGAAGGTTTTAAATGGTAGAAAATCTCAAGGAGATCCGAGCATTAGTGAATGCTAAGAGTTTGAGTGTGGAATGTGCTGGGATGATGCGGGAGAGTATGCTGGTGCCAACGTTTGGATATGGGAGTATGGCGTATGTGAGAAAGTGAAATGTAGAGTGAGAGCAGTGCGAATGGACTATTTTAGATGCTTGGTGTTCGAAGGGTAGATAGAGTGCGGAACAACTAGGTCGTAGTAGTAGTAGTTGAAGTAGTAGTAGCAGTTGAAGTAGTAGTAGTTGAAGTAGTAGTAGTAGTAGTTGAAGTAGTAGTTGAAGTAGTAGTAGTAGTTGCAGTAGTAGTAGTAGCAGCAGCAGCAGTAGTAGTAGTTGCAGTAGTAGTTGAAGTAGTGTTAGTACTACAGAACTACTGAAAAAAGGACCAGCAAAGACCTTAAGGTCCTTTCAAGGCCAGTCCGCTTACAGACGGTGTTAGACTACCACTATCCAATTTTAGTGCATCACGCTGTTTCTTTCTTTTCTTAACATGCTGTTCTTTTTAACTATTTCAAATCTACGGTACACACTTATCTACCTGTGTACCCTTTGACATGCAGGTTCAATTATCTCTTAAAGGCACGAACACGCTTCTCCGAACCATAGGGGGACGGGATGATAGGACAGTACTCTCTTCTGACGCAGGCTTCGTCTGTTAGTGATGAAAATAATAAACGTATAAGACAGACAGGAAAAGAAAGAGGGAATTCACATTCACTCCATGCCATGCACGGGGACGTCGCTGGCATTGTTTGATTGCTCATTTAATTTTATTCCTTGTCGTTGGTCAGATAGGCTTCGCTTGCCCCCCCCCTAGACGCGGGGGAAAGTCCCTTTTAAGTACGGGGGATATTCGAGTGCGTGTATTCCGTAGGCCGACTTGGAAAATAGATCAATGGCTTTTTATGTGGTTCTGAGATTTAAACAAGAGAAACAAAAATAATCTTTACTATTATACAAACAAATAACAGAATTTAACAATAATTTGTACACTATGGAAAAACTAATCGTTCAGCAAAAGGAAATTAATTTACAATGAATGCTTCGGTACGAGCTATGAGTAGCACAATATTTACCCGAAAGGAAACGGGAGGAGATGATGAGGTGAAGCTTCGCAGTCGGAAAGCGTCACGCCTCTTCGACGGTTATAGAGAAAAATGTAATAGGCTTACGATTTTCCAAGAGGGTGAGGGGGTCTCGAGTGGTTGTTCGAGGGAGTATTCTTGCAGGGCACGGAGCGAAACGAGTTATTCAGAATGAGTCCTTGACTGCCGTAGTTCTGAACAACTGGTTTCTTGCCTGCGAGTCCTTAGGGTACCAGAGAGTCGCTTTTGAAGTGGTGCGTTGTCTTTTAGCTGGTTCCAATGTATCCTCTTGATTACTGCTTGGATACTGCGTGAGCAGTGCCTGCCTCCTAGTTGAATACTAATTTGCTCGTTTCCGCGCTGGAAAATATATACGACTTGGCCGGAAGCGATTTTGTTTGCTGTCGGAAATGGGTCCCACTCCGATTCAAAGCGCGGCGAGAAGGGTAAGCTTAGCGCCCTCTCAATGATTTGGATTCCGGCTCCAGTTTGACTCGTCTCGCTTCGTTATCGCCACGGAAATTTAACGTAAGAAGCCGGTTGAAGGTTCGTCCATCCGTGAGATACTTCCTAGGCCTCTTTGTCCGCGCGACTCTCTCTCTCTCTCTCTCTCTGACACTCCTTATTATGTATAACGTTTTCATCTATGCACCTACTACGTTATATTTACACTAGTGAAGTACTCATTAACTCAGTTTTTGAACATATTTACTGACGTGCTTTCTACTACACGGTGGGGAAGGTATGCCACTATTGCGTGATTTTAAAAGTCAATTAATTTTGAGCTATAATAGAGTTAAATTGCTGATTCACTATTTGAAACCGCTTTGGCGTATGTTGGCCCTTTCGTCCATCTTGAACAATATTTTGTGATTAATATTAGTAAATACTTTTAAAATTTTGGCTACCTCGATCAACTATCCACGTAATCGTATACTTTTAAGGGATAGTAGTTTTTTTTAGCATAGTCTCTCCGTACGATTTGTTTCGGATTCCAGGAACTACTGTAGTTTAGTAGCCCTACGTTGCACTCTTTCCAACTGCGCTATATCCTTGTTTAGGTAGGAAGCCCAAAATTGAACCTCATATTCGAGGTATAGACGCACGAGCGCTTTGTATGGTGGCAAGATTATATCCTTCGATTTGAAAATGAAATTCCAAGCGATATATCCTAGATTCGGTTTGCTTTCTTAAAAGCTTCTGCGCATTGTTTCGATATTTTAAGGTCCTCTTAGATTAAAACCCCCAGGTCTTTTTCTCAGTTAACGGAGTCGAGGATTTGGCCTTTCATAAGGTATTCTACTTTTAAGTTATGACATCCTAAATGCATGACCTTGTATTTTCCTATGTTGAATCCCATCTGCCATTGATCCGCCTATTCGACAATTTTATCAAGATCTCTCGAAAGGGCTCGGCTTCCTAGCTTCGTGTCATCTGCAAATTTAGAGATCGTACTAATCACTCCATTATCCAGGTCTTTAATGTAACCAATTAATAATAATAGACCCAAGACTGATCCCTGTGGAACCCCGCTGGTGACTCGGGCACACTTTGAATACTCCTCATTTACAACAACCGCTGTGAACGATTTGAGAGCCAGTTTTTAATCCATTTAAGTATGTTACCCATCACTCCAATCGCTCTAATTTTCATCAATAGCCTTTCGTGCGGAACTGTATCAAAGGCCTTTTTAAAGTCAACGTAAATTATATCTGCCGCTTTAGTTTCATCGTAGATGCAAATCATGTCATATAAAAAATCGAGTAAATTGGTTAGGCACGTGCGCCCCCGTCTTAATCCATGCTGGGAGTATTCTATTAAATTACTCGCCTCAAGATGACTCACCAATCTATCTCTAATTATTTTATCGACTCCAAGAGCTTCCCAATCACAGAATTTAGGCTGATGGGACGGAAGTTAGTAGGCTCAGCTTTTTACCCACTTTTTGAATATCGGCGTAACATTTGCACGTTTGAACTCTATTGGAACTAGGCCTTCCTCGATTGAAAATCGTGCAGAGCGGTCTTGCTAATTTATTCTTTAGTACTTTAAGATGGGTTAGGTACACCTAATTGGCGCCGGGTGCTTTCAATTTTTTCATTTTATTAATGTATGTGATATTCTCCCCTTCATTTATACTTATGGTGGATAGAATATTTTGTCTTTCATGATTTATTTCCTCGCCTAGTGTTGATAATTGTGTCACGTCCTCCAGGGTAAAGACGCTTGCGAAGTGCTCATTTAATATTTTAGGAATTTTTTCTGGGTCGTCTGTCATAACACTATCTTTACTTCCGATCGGCCCTATTAAACTCTCTATTAGCTTTCCACTGTTTATGTAACTATAAAACTGTTTCTGTTCGTACTTCGAATTTAAGGCAAAAATCTTTTTCATATTTCAGCTTAGCTTCCCTAACGGTCTCTTTACCAGCCTTCTAGAGTGTACGTATCTTTCCCGATTTGCTACCGTTTCGGGTTTCTTTTTAACTTTGATAGTCTTTATTTCGCACCCGAATTAAGTTTATTATTAAAAGGGTAACTCATGGTGCCCTCTTTGATTTCCCCTTCTTACAGCGAACGTGCTTAACGAAGTCGGAATCTACAGTGAGTAAAGTTTGCTGTAGCTCCGAGTACATGCCCTGCACTATCCTATAATAAAAACATCTTTCCCAGTTTATCCTCTTCTAATCCGGTCACGAAAGGTTTCGAAATTGCAACTCCCAAATCGTTGGATTAGTTGTGAACTCTCTTTTACCTCTCAATCAATCATTTCCTGTGGCACCCACGGGGATGCATGGGGCCTCAATGAACTCACGCCACCACAATCATCTCCTGCTTCCCGCCTCATAATCCTTATCCAAGTCTCCCTAAGGCCTACCTCTACCTCTTCTACCAGGGGCCACCAACCCTGGTGTATCCCGAACTATACCCTGCTTTCTATAAACATGACCTAACCATTTCCAACAGGAAAATCTAACAAACTCATCGACCGGTTGCACTCTCGTTATTTCTCTGATTCTGGTACTTGACACTCTTCTATCCCACCATTTAACTCCCAATATTCGTCGCAGGGCCTCATTTTCAAATGCCAATAGTGTTTTTTATCTGTAGTCACAGTGCTGTACCAAGACTCATGTTCATAAATCAAAATACTTCTAACCATTTCTTAATTTACGCTTGTATTAATTTCGAACCTAATTACATTATGGTCACTCGTCGCCATATGATCACCCACGCAAACGTTTTCTACTAAAGTCTCTTCTGTTGCGATAATTAAATCAAGTATATTTTGATCATGCGTAGTTCATCTACCTTTTGAATAAGAAAATTATCCCGAATGAAATTGATCAATCTCTTCCGTACTTTATCCGAAGTAGTTTGTATAGTTAACGTTAGTGGTAATTGCAATCCCTACAAATTATTGTTTTTTCTTTTCTCACCATAGATGAAAGGCACTCAAAGAGTAGTACGTCTTCTGATTCTATTTGACTCTGACTCTATTAGTAGTAGTGTAGTACTAGTTGAAGTAGTAGTAGTTGTTGTAGTAGTACTAGTTGAAGTAGTAGTAGTAGTAGTACTAGTTGAAGTAGTAGCAGTTGTAGTAGTTTGCCAACGTACCTTTATACAGGTTTGTCATCGATAGCGATGGGGATTTGGAGCATCTCTCCAGGCTAAGTAGAGGGTGTTGGATTGTGAGAAAGGTGTGGAAGGTTGCGAATGACTGACAGTGTTCGGGAGGGGAGGGGGGGGGGAAGAAGAATGGATGGAAATAGACTTGTTTCGAGACTATACGAGAGGGAGTGTCAGGGTGAGGGGAGGGTTTGCAGATCGCGTAAAAAGGTGGGCTATGTGCGTGTGTGAGAGAGAAAAGGCAAATCGAGGAGCAAGTGGATATGTATGATAGGTATGCATGGAGGGGGTTTGTGAGGGGGGGGGGGGTTAGGGGCTCGGGCTAGATGCTACAACACCCTATCGCTATCAAGGGCCACTCGGCTAGGCAAAATTATGGGTGGTTCTGTGGTTATTATGGGCATATAGTAGGTAGTTTTAGTGGCGTTGATGCACACCGACCACTTTGTCCAAAAGCGTTAGATGGGGACGAATGTCGTCCCTTTTAGGGGTACCAACTTTACAGTTCTTCATAAATGTTTTGACTGAGTTGTTCTCGTTGGTTTCCTTAATTTTACTATTTTACAATAACTATTTTATCAATTATCATTAATCAACTACCCTCATCCATCCATCATTTCCTTGAGCAGTGCCTCGCAATATACAGTTATCCTTGTGTAATTTTCTTCTTTTTTCTTGTAAATAAAACGTGTCAACGGATATTTTTCACAGGAATTTGTAACTACATTGATACCTAATAAGTGTCAAGTGTGAAAATGATGCAAATGTAAATAAAAGTAGCCAAAATTGATAGTCTGGTAAAGTGAAGAGGTTTCATGAATGTAGGCCCAAAATAGAGCCAACATTCCAATACCAAATTTTGGGGGAGTATTTATAAGCTCGTCTGAACAACTAAGTCTTCCTCACACTTCCGCCTATTAACCGAAATCTTTCAAACGCAGTCTATCATCAGTTTGGCGCGCAATGATTTTGTCTAATCTTTTGGGGATTTTCTTTTAATCGGAAAATACTGTCAATGGGGCGATTAGTGAAGACCCGTGCTGATATCTAAATCCTCAAATAAAGGCCACAAAAGTAACCCTTTCCCCTTAAATACTCTTGTCAATAGAAAGAAAAAACCCTTTCTTCCAGCTGATAGTCGTGAAGATGCGCGTTACCATGGAGACGGAGGTGCGCACTAATCTCATTTATCATTGATTGGACGTCGGTTGGAGGCACATTTCGCACAAAGACTCGTTTACATTAGGTTTGCTTTCTTCGTTTGTGCGGGCGAGTTAAGAGGGAGCTAGCACGCGCTTCCTTCTCGTATTTTGCGGTAAAAAAATAGAGACCTTGCATACTATAATATTCAGTTGACGAATGGCGCCCATACTGCGCACGCGTCCCACTAAATTTTCCCGGTACTCTTTTAGGCAGCAGTTCACGCCTCTCGCGTTTCGTCTAAAGCTTTGATGGCCATACACCTCGAGGCCGTCATCGTGTATATGTCGTTTTGTCGTGTGGCGCTGAAGTAAACACAGTATATAAGATCGCTAACCGGGCCTCGATTACGTCTTAGGCGGTGGAACGAGTATTGGCGGAGCTGGTTTCAGCCGAGTGACTGCGTGTAGACTTATCTGACCTCCCGCAACGTCTAGAATGCATGCGTGAGGCGCAACCACTTTCCTTACTCAACCTCGAGGGTAGACTGTACCCTGAGGGCATGGCTCCCTGTAAAGAAGACAGAACGAGGGACACTCCTTCTTAATGATGCAGACCGACAGTGAAGGACTCCCTAATCCTTCTACTACTGATGATTCATTACCAACAAATAATGAATCAAAAGAGTAAGTACTACATCTCATTTTTATAAGTTTCCTTTTTTTTATAGCACAAAATATTGACATTGAAAACTACTAAGATATTTCAGGGCGATCGTAAATCACTTTAGTTAAGGGGCGGGCTGCAGTCAAAATAAAGATAACACCAAGTATTCATCTATCTTTGCTATTTCTATCCGCATTCCCGCCTGATGATAATTATTCCGTGACTCAGAACTTGGGAATCAAGTATTTAACCTGAATAGGGTAAATAAAACCATCAAGGGATTTTCGTTTTCCAACCAATACATAGGAATGATTTGCTCATTCCACCAAGGAAAGCCGCAAAATCCCGCTGAAATTTCGTGGAAACGTACCCCTTAATACACTTTCAAGGCCATGCCCACGACTCAGCTTTCCCTTAAAATACCAGATACCAAGAAGTGCTCAGTAGCGTTCCTGCTTCCGCGCGAGATTTTTTGTTATCAGATTCTTTCCTTCCATCCATATTTTTAGTTTCTGAAAGTATATAAACATACAATTAAATTTGAAATAATATATGTAAAAATTGTGAAATGTACCACCTGTGATACATGTGGCATTTGGAAGGAATTATGTCTGTACCACCGGTGGCGCTTGTGGCCTTGAACTTGTTAAATGGTATTCCAAAAGGTTTCTATGTCAGAGAAGCACTCAAAGCACAAGTTTCCCTTTCCATGTGTTCCAGAAACTGGTATATTCCTGTTGTATTGAATAAGGAAATAACCCTCTTCCCCTGTTTTAATTAATCAAACAGTCCATTGATGCAAACACCGATATATCTTTTGAGAATAAATGAAACCATGCAATTGCGTTTATTAACGAGAATTATTTCTCACATGTTACAAATAGATAACACAATAATGCTGCCATAAGTATTATTCCCTTACATATGCAAAATCTTATCTTTTATTTCTAAAAAAAAAATTTTAATCCTTAAGGGAGCATTGAATGTTAATTAAAAGTTTAAATAAATGCCTATAAAATTTAAGAGTCTGAACTTAAACCATCGTGAGTGGAGCTATTGGAAATGGCTTGTCCTTTTTTTTATTAGAATTTTAAAGGCATTTTTTTAAAAACAAAAATATATCATCTGAGGGCATGTCTTTCCGTCAACAAGATAGCGAAGGACCCTCATTCTAAGCTTCCAGCAATTTACCGGACTGTTCATGTTTTTATACCTTTTGCCCAACAAAAATTATTAACTAATGTAGTTAATAGTTCCCCAGGAGCACATGACTTTGCTGGACAATGTAAAGCCCAGCATTGGAAAATGTTGGCGCAAGTCTATCACTTATACCAGGGTTGTCCAACCTTTTTTTCCAACGGGCCAAATTAGAAATTTAAGTATGTATATTCACCGGGCCACAGAGGTACTTAAATATAAATTTTAAAAAGTTCAAATATATAATTACTAACAAAATACTGTATATTAAGAGGAGAAAATTAAATTAGACTAATACAAAATAAAATCAATGGGGGATTGATTGCCCTCGTTTTTTGATATTCTCAATATCTGGTTTTCAAAGTAAATGATAATATACCTAAAAAATACCCCCTAAAAATAAAAATCTGAGTAAGCAGGAGGGGGGGGGGGGCATGAAAATATTAAGTGGGGGGGGGGAGGGTTGGACGTCCCTGACTTATACTATAGGTTGAGTTAAATATTACTAGAAAAAAATAGGCTAAATATGGAATACACAGTCACATTGTCAATTGGAATCGCATCATATTGTATTTTATACCATTTTAAAGGGATTTATTTAATTAAAATATAATATGGACATTTTATATTACTTAATATTAAACAAAATATGATTGATTTAAATACTAAAAATAGTCATAAAATTTCCTCGAAATCGTTGGCTGTGTATTCCATATTTACTCAAACTAATATTTTCTACATATCTTTCATTTAGCCTGTGTTTACTGCATTCTAGGCCTTCCCTGAAGATTCTCTATTCTGTGAATTAAACCCTTTCAAAACTAGATTTAGATAGAGCCATTCAACATTTGGGTGAAAAAATTCTGCTTGCTAAATTTATTTTTTCTTCTTTTTGTTTGTTTTTCATAGTGTAGGCTTATAACATCCCCTAAACGTGTCCCCCCCCCTTCACAATGTTCATTGCAACTTAGCTTAAGTTGTGTAAGAATTTACATCTCTTGGTGTGAAGCCTAAGTGCAGAAAGTATGTGGGGTCGTCGTTCAAATTACTTTATTAATATCCTCCCGCCTGGAGAAATTTGGGCGTAAAATATAAGTTCTCGTTGACACTGAAGTGTGAAACAATAAAATAAACAAAGGACCACATATTTTGTTTAATTTTCACTCGACTCCTAACGTGAGGTCACTGGACATCGAGTGGAGGGGGAGAATTAGCTAAAACCTGTCGAAAATGCTTAGTTATTAACTTGAGTTTTAGTTAACAAAACAAATAATGTTAAAGTATGCCTTTATTTGTAAAAGGTTGGAGCGTAATGAAATCGGAAACCTCGAAGAATTCAATTACTTCCCTTTGAGCTACAAACATATCAAAAGCGAGTCGCATAATTGGTTCAATAACCGCTAGGAAATAATAATAGTAAAAAAAATAATCATTAAACCGTTGTTTGTCTCTAGGGGTGAACAGCAGTTTGGGGTGGGAATTCTTAATTTAGGGGGACACCCCCCCCCTACAAAACTAGAGACAAACAACCAACTAAACGACCTCACAACGAGGAAAATAACTGATAAAAGGAATAAACAAATGGACATGAATAGTAAAAATCCTGCGGATGACAAAGGCCTTACCTACCCGAAATGGTGAAGAGGGGGGGGGGGGAAAGAAGTCCCAGGACAAAAAAGATGATAGTTCCTCAAATTTCATAGATACCCTTCATTATCACCCTCAAACATGACCTCCGTAACTGCAATTGTTGCTCATCTTGACCAATTTCGTTATGGATGAATTTAATTTCCTTGTGTGGAAGAGTCTGAATTATTAAGTGAAAATGTCTATTGTCTGACTGCTTGTCATATGATGATGAATTCAGTGTGTGAGAGTGGAACTGGCGTATCCTTGAAATAATAATAATAAAATCATTAATGTTTTCATCAATTTCTGAGAAGAAACATCACTGACTTGGTGGCAGATTTGTGAACGGAGAAATGATTTCATTAATTCCATTATTTTCATAACAATAAACAATTGAGCGGGAAGGAGGGGGGTGTTGGGCAAGGTTGGACCCTGAAGGAAGTCATTAAAGATAAGTACTTTGATAATCTTGCTAAGATGAGAGATGTATTAATTAGGTCTAGGGTGAAACAAGAATTTTTGTATCTCATCTTTTCCCACACACAACACATTACTCTCCCATCCGCAGTGGGAACGGAGTTTTCATATTCATATTTCCTTGACACGGAGCCGTTGGCTCTTCCTTGGGCAAGGAAGCATTTCCAGCTCACTGGTTGGTGGCAAACGCACACAACTATAGGGTGTTCCATAAAGGGCGCCGAATTTAAAAGGTGAATAATTAAAACGAATTTGTATAAACATGGTTATATTCTGCATATTTATAATGAATTATGTCTCTCGTTTAGATATGCCACACAATGTCATGTGCATCTACACTGAGTCTGCATACAGTTATGCGCTCCTCGAAATTTTCTATAACTCGCTCACAGATGTGTAGCTGGATGCCTCCAATCAGCATTTGTTGCTCTGCCCAACAGGAACGATTCTACCCACGCGATTTGGCCGTTGCAACTGAACCAGTTGTTTTAAACTTCGTCATTAGTAATAATAATAGGTATCTATAATGCGCCCTTCAGGGTTGTTAGCCCTCCCAGAGCGCAGGTTGTGTAGAGACAGTTTACAGGGGAGAGAAGGCAATTCTGAAGAGATGAGTAGACTCGTTGAGTGCTTCATTTCTTCCCCAAAGGGTGCGAAGGGTTAGAACTGTTTCCGTCGCACTTTGATCAAATGTCTTCACGGTGAGAAGGCGCTGCTCAGTTGTAAACTGCTCCATGACACAGTAATACGACTAATTTTATTTGCGAAACCAGGTTTCGACGAAAACATCCATCATCGTCAGTTGCTGGTGGAAAAGTGAAATACAGAAGTTGCTTAATGTACAAACACACAAATCAGTGGCGCTAAGGTAGATGATGCGAGAATGTAGCGGCATTTTTGAGAATGGAAGTATGAATTTCTTGCTTATTAACGTATTAGTATTGAATTGGCCGTCGGAAGTATTAAAGTTGGGAATTTCTTCTATAAGTGCCGATTCAATTAAGCTTCGATGTATATAATTGTGAGACTTATAAACTGTTTTATCATTATCAATATCAATTTGATTATTTTCATTGGACATATGTAGAAATAAACTCGAAGAGAGGGCACCACGTCGCTTATCGTATTTGTGTTCATTCATTCTCTTGGAAAATCTGCTGCTTTCACCGATATATACTTCATTACATGATTTGCAGGGAATAAAATAAACTCACTGTTCTTTATCCAGCGATCTATTTTGGGATAAGCTATTTCTGATCGTATTCTCGTACTGAAAGGCAACATTGATTTTGTTGGTCCCTGCCAACTTTTTGAAATTGATTAACTGGGGGAAGTATGGGAAGGTAACATAATATTTGTCACATGTTTTCCTTATAATTAGTTGGGGAGTAATAGATGGTCCTGGCTTTATAGTGACACTTTTCTATGAACCAAAGGGGATATTGCAGTTCAATGAATGTTTGGATGATTGTATTAATTTCGTTTTGCAAGAAACAAGGATCACAAATGCGATATTTTCTCAGGAACATGGAAGAAACTACAGACCTTTTAACGGATACATCGTGACACGAGAAATAATAATGAATATTGGCATTATAATTAGTTGGTTTCCGTTAGACGGAACAATATGCTTTGTCGTTTATTTTAGATATTTTTACATCCAGAAACGGCAATGAGTTGTTAAGTTTCCATTCTACTTTAAATGTAATAGTCGGGTGGATCTTATTCAATTTTTCAAAGAAAGAATCAAATCTGTTATCATTGATAGGCCATGTGGCACATATATCGTCTACATAGCGGAACCATGTTATGGGATTGTGTAAAATGGGGGGGAAGGAGGTGCTTTTCAAAATCCTCCATAAACAGATTGCATAATATCGGGGAAAGGGGATTACCCATACTCCTGCCATATTTCTGCCTGTAAAAACAATCTTCAGCTCTGAACACATTGTCCGTCACACACAAACGAACTAACTTTACAATTTTATTACACGGTAGGAGTAATGTTAGGTTATACGAAGGCAAGTTTTTCATATTTACATCCAGAGCTTCATCAACGGGAACTTTTGTGAAAAGGCTATTGACATCAAGACTTAACAACTGCTTATTCGATAGGTCAACCTCTTTAATTTTATTTACAAAATCACCAGAATTGATAATGTGAGCATCATAAATGCTACCAATTAATTTAGATAGGATTTTCGCTAGCGATTGAGAGAGTTTGTACGCCTAAGCGGAGTGTTTTCGGTAAACCATACATATATGGTAGCGAGGGATTGTACACTTTGAATTGTTTAATAAGATCAGAATGACCTTTGAGAATATTTTTGAGTGAGCCACTACACGATTTTGTTTTGTTTGACAGAGGATCATAATTTAGTTTTTCGTACGTGTTCCTGTCATTTAGCAGCAACTCGCTCTATTTAGCAGAATCCTGCTCACTATCCAAAATCACTACCTGATTAGTTTTGTCAGATTTAGTAATCACTATCTTCTTGTTTCGTTTAAGTTCTTTCAAAGCACTTTGTAATTGGAATGGGATGGGCGCAAAATTATGATCGGAATTTAAGGCACCAAGTAAGTAAGCACTGATGAAATAATCACTATTGATATCGGATCTATTTTTAGATTTCTCAATTGATACTAAATGTTGGTCGTTGAGATGGTCACTAAATTTATTTGAAAATGATAGACTAAAACCAAGGATGATTTTTTGATCTTGTGTTACCTGGAATTTCGAAAGATTCACAATATTTTGATTCGGGTTAGATGCACGACACCACGGACTTTTTTTAAAATAGGCGGATTAGTTTCCTCTTATGATCGCTAATAGTCCTAAGTCGTACATTTTCCAGGTTGATTTAACTCATGTGGAGGATATGTCGGAGTTCCGCAGGTGTAGTGATGTCGCGTAAGATGCGAAAAGCAGCATCTCGTTGGAAGAGGAAATTCTGATCACATTCTCTTTCGAAATTCCAGTTAACACACGATCAAAAAATCATCCTTGGTTTTGGCCTATCATTTTCAAATAAATTTAGTGACCATCTCAACGTCCAACATTTAGTATCAATTGAAAAATCTAAAAATAGATCCGATATCAATAGTGATTATTTCATCAGTGCTTACTTACTTGGTGCCTTAAATTCCGATCATAATTTTGCGCCCATCCCATTCCAATTACAAAGTGCTTTGAAAGAACTTAAACGAAGCAAGAAGATAGTGATTACTATCAGGTAGTGATTTTGGATAGTGAGCAGTATTCTGCTAAATTGAACGAGTTGCTAAATGACAGGAACACGTACGAAAAACTCAATAATGATCCTCTGGCAAAAAAAAATCGTTTAATGGCTCACTCAGAAATATTCTGAAAGGTCATTCTGATTTTATTAAACAATTCAGTGTACAATCCCTGACTACCGTACATGTATGGTTTACCGAAAACAGACAAAGATGGTACTCTCTTTAGGCCGATAATTTCCAGCGTAGGATCCCATGTGTACAAACTCTTTCAATGGCTAGCGAAAATCCTATCTAAATTAATTTGTAGCATTTATGATGCTCACATTATCCATTCTGGTGATTTTGTAAATAAAATTAAAGAGGTTGACCTATCGAATAAGCAGTTGTTAAGTCTTGATGTCAATAGCCTTTTCACAAAAGTTCCCGTTGATGAAGCTCTGGATGTAAATATGAAAAACTTGCCTTTGTCTAACCTAGCATTACCCCTACCGTGTAATAAAATTGTAAAGTTAGTTCGTTTGTGTGTGACAGACAATGTCTATTTCCATTTTTGTATGTTTAATTTTAATTATGGTTCCTTTTCTTTTAGCTATTTCTTTATCTCTTGTTTATTTTTCACTCGCTGCTCGAGTAGAGATTGAGATTTTGCCCCCATTTTCGGTGGCCTGAAAACGTAACCAAAAGAGTTTAATTATTACCAAAATGTGGTAGCGGTTTTGACCCCGGATTTGCGCTTTTTAACGTTTTTCTGTGAGGAGGGACCTAATTTAGACGTGAGATTCAAATTCCAGAGCAAACTAGACCCAGATTGGAATTTTGTTCAAGGGTGTTTCTATACGGCTTTGCCTTGCCTCCTATGAGTGGTGGTCATGTGCCTTTTCCTCGTTTCAGAAATCTAATGAAGAAAGAAAGTAGGAGTTTGCATCAATCCATTAAAAAAGGGGAACGAGCTAATTTTCAGAATGGAATATGAAAATGATTAAATTAGGCTTTTTTCAAAGAAAGACATTCTAGGATAAAATTGGGTCTATTCTTCCTAATTAGTCCTACTCTTTCGGGTTTGTAAATTTTCCTAGATAACCGGATTTTGTGCACAAGACTTATTGCTCAAAACCGCAAGAATACGGAGCATAATATATACATTTGGGTCTTTTTCGGAATAGGACCGGCAACGAATTAGGCGTTCGAGGCTATCGCGAGGTTAAGGTTAGGTTAGGTTTTGGAGCAAGGAACTGGCGCAAACTTAACATAAATTTTTCCAATCTCGTATGGCTTCTGTTGACATTTTAATCACTTTATCACAAAACAGAAGTCTTTAATCCTTTACACCATGAATAAATGAAATAAACGATCGCCTCAAAAGATAATTTCGATTCTTCTAACCTTAAGTGTCTTTTCGCAATTCAACACTGAAATTCACACTTATTGTATCGTCAAGGGCAACGCGAATATGCTAATGAAAGTTTCATAATATGTAAATTTCTGCAAAGTCGCTTTTCATGCAAAACACCCCTTTTTGCAAATATTCGTGTCTTCTCTTAACTTCTCTTGCAAGTTCGTACACAGCCACATTGTTAATTGGAATCACATCATATTGTATTATATATCATTTTGAAGTTAATTTTTTTTCTGAACTAAAATATGAGATGGGCATTTTATATTACTCAATATTAAAAAAATATGATTGATTTATAGCATTCGGGGGTGGGGCTTATATGTCTGAAGTCAAGAAACGCGGCATAAAAACAACGAACATTAGGGTACCTAGCAACGTATACAATCGCTTTTGAATACGACGTCTGGCAATCGCTTTTGAATTCGAACCTAATGCTTGCTTGGCTTTCGAATAGTGTATCCTACTACATAATTAAAAAAAAGGGGTGGGGGTGTAACCACCCCACCATTAAAGGAGGGTATGGGTGCGAAGACACCTATTGCGAAATAATCATCTTATGGTTTAAATTGAATGCGGTTGCTAGACGTTGTTAGGCGCTCCAATGCTCATTGTTTTTATGCAATGCTCCACCCCGAATGGGCGGAGCTAGAAATAGTCATAACATTTTCTTGAAATCGGTGGCTGTGTATTCAAAATTTACCGGATTTAAAATGGAAAGAAATGTGACACCGACTATTAAGCTATGTATCGACGTGACTGACTGACAGACAAGCTGTGATAGCCTCGAACACCTAATTCGCTGCCGGGCCTGTTCCGAAAAAGACCACACATTATAATAATTCTTTTAAGCTAAATATAGAGAAAATATCTCAAGTAAATGGCATTGACAATATAAATTTATAATAGAGAAGATGTTCCAAACTTGGGTTTGGAAAAGACATTTTCTTCGTTAATTGCACTAGCTAACAAATTTTAACATTGTCCCTGCTACTTGAGTAAATGCTGTTGTAACTAACTAACTGATGCGCTGATTCCAAATATGTGTTCAGATTCGTCATAGCACGTAAGGTTCCTGAGTTATGCAACTAGGCTCTATGGCTCACTTTGTCACCTTGGATCAATTAATGATATAATTATTACGAGTTTGAGAAGAATGAGACGTTTCTGGGCAAAGGTTTGGAATCGGGGCACCCTATTTAGCATTATGTACGTCCTTTTGCAAACCCTGACATGATGTGTATTACATATAAAAGAGGTAGTACTCACCTAACTATAAATTTCTTCAAATATGTTTGAGACTCTTGCTCTTGCGCTTGTACGTGGATATAGGATCCTCCCATTGTATGAACCAGAAGTAGTCACCCATCATGTTTTCTTTGAAGCGGCCTTGATACCTGCTTTCCATCATTGTGATATCTCGGTGGAACCTTTTCCCATGTTCGTCACTAATATCACCCATATTAGATGGAAAGAAATCTAGATGCGAATGCAAGAAATGCATCTTAAGAGACATCTGACACCCCATTCGTTGATAGGCCTTTAACATGTTGTCCACTAGTTCTTCATAGTTTTCAGTCCTATGATTACCAAGGAAGTTCAGCACTACATGGACAAATGAATCCCATGCTGCCAACTCAAGTGGAGTTAGTTTATTTCTGAACTCCATGTCACGTATCAATTTTCAGATCTCCGGCCCAACAAAAATGCCAGCCCTAAGCTTAGCATCGGTTTTCTTTGCACCAAATTTCTCTTTGAGATACTGGAATCCATCATCATCATGGGTCATTGCTTCACATTGTATCGTCCAACTATGTGTTCTTCTCTTTCGGGCCACCTTTTGACAACATAATGATTCCTGTCGTTACGGCTGTTCCATAGGCATAAGAAGCACGTATTTTTTGTATATCCTAGAAGTAAAGAAATTACCTTTAGATCACAGATATTCCACTTATGATGCGAGTAATGAAGACCTTCCAAAATAAATTTCATTGAATCATATGTCTCTATCATCCCAACAATAAGTGCGACAGGAATTGAAGGATTTTTGTTTCCATTGTGTAGTAGCACAGCTTTGAGGCTAGCAGTGCTTGCATCGATGAATAGTCTCCATTCATCAGGTAAATGCTCGTTTCCTAGCTGATTCATGAGGCCATTAACATCAGCACAGAAACAAGCACATCTTTATAGAAGTCAGCTAAGGCCTAATGGCGTTTACGAAAAGTAGATAATTTTTCATCGTCCTCTAGAAGATTCCATTGCTGTAGTCTGGAGCCAACAGTTCTGCGTTCTCCCTTGACAAGGACAAATCCCTCACCAAATCATTCAATCTTTCTTGATTTATCAACTGGATCTTCTTTTCCTTAGAATCATCCTCATACATTTCATCGTCATTGTTATCCTCCTCTTCAGGCGATGAATCATCTTCTTTAACTGCACTAGCTGATGGAGGAACTGGGATTGGCATCTCCATATTATGGGGGACTTGTTTTATAGCTGACTTACAATCTGGATATACAATTTTTTGCTTGTACTTATTTGAGAATCCCGCAATATTTATTATAGAAAAGTAGCAATTAAAAACATGATTTGTTGGCTCGCCACATCATCGGTACAGCCAAAGGCATACCCTTCCGTTTGCCATTTAACCACTGTGTGAGCCCCGTATAACACAGTACAAGATTTGTGAGGTGCCCAGCGCTTGTCTTGGTCACCAACTTTACAACCCAAATAATAATTGTATGCAGTTTTCACTCTTTTAGCTAAGTTTTTCTGCTAGTTGCTTGGAGTATATCTTCCACAAATATAACAAAAGTTGTCAGGGCTATTTATACATCCTCGCCGATTCATGTTTTCAACTTAGTTTGTATATATCCTGTTATATACTTTTGTACAATCTTATTTCATTTATAAATTAATTGAGAGATAAATCGGAAAGAAAAATGCGATTAATCACTATGTAAATACTGTTTCAACATCACTACTATAGTGGCTAAATTTGACAACGTGATAAAGCGTGAGTGTAACGCAGGAACCAAACACACACAACACATCCTATCACTACGTTAGACAAAGCAACACTGTCCATATGTGTAACTAAAGAGTATGTGTGTAACTCGGGAACCTTACGTGCTAGAACAATTCTGATTACAGATTCGGAATCAGCATACTCGATTTAGTATAAATCACAAGCTAATAATACACAAGTAGCAAAATTATTGTTGACTACTGTTATTAACTGGTATAAACAAAAATCACCGGGATTTTTTTTAACGTTTTGGAATACAGTAAAATCCAATGAAAAATAATTTATGTGGTGAATTTTAATGCGATCAAGAAACAAAGCACGAATAGAAAATAAATAAGGCCTTATTGTCTTGTTCTTTATCCCCAAACTTTTATTCATTTGTTTCAATATTTCGGATTGGGAATCATTAATTTTATTAGGGCGAAATGACAGCTAATTTATTGCTCCTTCCGAGCACCGAGCCTTTATTTCCCTCGTTTTCTGCCGAGGCCATTTTTTCCTGAATTTGGGGCTGATTTAAGCTATACAATTGTATTTACCTTGTCCAGGATAGCTTTGTGGTCTGGCAGGAACCCACAAGGGCTTGTATGACTTTCCACCCCCAACACCGCTGTTTGCAATCCCGGCCTCAATCTCCCCAGGAAGATTTGCAGCCATATATCTTCGGCACATTTTCACTCTCTCTAGGTTAAGCACCTTCTGATATAGCCTCGTTGTTATTGTGCTTTAAATTCGAGGGAACAAAGGTTAAGAATTTCGAAACTGATATAAATCTGCAAGATTTTAAAACCCTTTATTATTTAGGGTTGTAAAGATTATATGTTTATCGTTATTTTATAATAAATTGTAAGTGTTGTAACAAAAGAATCGTAACCCAACCATAGGCAACATATTCTAGAATTATGCAAAGAACCAACGAATAAAGACTATAAA
Source organism: Ceratothoa steindachneri (assembly GCA_963969495.1). Classification (NCBI taxonomy): domain Eukaryota; kingdom Metazoa; phylum Arthropoda; class Malacostraca; order Isopoda; family Cymothoidae; genus Ceratothoa; species Ceratothoa steindachneri. The sequence continues at coordinate 179,515,979 of OZ018323.1, forward strand.
AATAAAGAAAATAAAGGTTAAAAAAGGACTATGCATAAAAATCAAGGGTCAAATTTATATGAAGAACAGAACACATGTAATGCAAAGCTGAAGACACGTTGGAGAATTGGGGCCAGAGGGCTAAATTATTTTGGTTTGACTCATCCCAGGAGCCCATCCCTCAAAAGAGAGCAAGATCTGGAGGTAATCCTTCATCCTTTTAATATCTGCTTAACCCCCTGGCGCCTGACTTCGCCTGACTTTGCCTGACCTCGCCTGACTTCAAGGACAATAAATATAAGCTTAGCTTGCACGACAAGACCTCCTTAAGGCTTTGACACTGAACCTACACAAAAGGTTAGGTTTAAACCGTTCTTGTACCCTAAAGGTGGATGTCTCCCTTGATATTTTACCACTCATGAAGGATATCTCTCACAACACAAGAGTGAATTATGTAAATCTATCGAGGCACCGAATCTGACCCATTTACAATGTGTTAATCCCCTCCGTCAAATCGACTCTCTTGCGACATAGATTCGAATTCCTTAGACGCGTCTTTTAGCACCAAAGGCCAGCGTTTCTCCGAGCATTAATGTTGGATACGAGACCGACGCAGCACCGATGGTATAAAAGGTTATCAGAGTTCGTAGAGACAATGGTGTTGTGGTTGTTGTTCTCCCGGAGCAGATGACCTTTACTCCCTCCGACCGCTTGGGGGATTAAGGGGAAAGCCTTTGATCTTACACCTTGGTTGTAGGCCCCGTCCACGTTGCCACGATTAATTGAGGCCGCGCTTTATGTGACGTTGTGCTGAGATACCAGGTTAGAGTGGAGTGAGGCTGTTGCATGGTATGGGGACTTTATAGCGATCCATGCAACAGCTAGGGGGTGGAAGTTGAATTGCAACTTAACCTTACGTGGAATACATCCAAGTGTGGTGGTCTCACTCCAGGAGTGTATCCATGTGGCGTGGTCGTGCCATATCCACTTCGAAATGACTAACCATCCGGTCCATTACTCTTACTAATGATTTTGAATGTATGCAATTTTTCTAATTATTTTAACATTTTCTTCCATCATTTCTCTCCATTTAGTGCATTCTCCCGGTGCCTTTTTGTATAAATCAGATGTTTTCTCTCGCGACTGTCCTTTTATCTCGTTTCTTCTTTCATCCCACGAGGGGTATCATTTGTTTTATTCCCCTAGTTTATTCATTTTTTGACATTAATTCGGCAGCTTCATAAGGATGAGATGTGGGCCTTCAGTATGTCAGGAGTGATAAAATAGCTGAATTTATAACTCCTAAAGGCGGCCATATTAGAGACGAGGCAAAAGGGCCAAATAATAATAATATTTGGTAGAAGAAAATGATTCTTAAAGAATGTTGTGAAGTGCATAGGGAAAATGTATGGCAGCTACATATACCTATTAGCACAAATGCGATTACTTGTGACACAAGGGCGTACAAGTACGCATAACATCCCTATTATGCAACGTAGGTAGGTAACCTTGCGAGTGGGTGCTGGATAAATCTTTTCAAGCTTGTGTTACAAGCTCATGTACGTTTCCTCTATTGAAGCATGAACGTTAGAGAAAAATGTGTCCTATGTCTAGCTGGTTACCAAATGACTGTAGGGCACTTCATGAATAACTAATTCCCTTTCTTTACTACACCCCAAACAGCGTTAATGGGAAATCAATGTTAGAGTTGAATTAAGACTGAATAGTCTGGTGTCAAACTGGGATTAGGGTACATGTGCCCAGCTCTTGCCATATTTTAACAACGAGAATCGGCGCTGGACGTCGTTAATTAATGAACGCAAGATGACGTTCATGCTGGCCATGATGGGGGATTCAGGCATACTGTATAAGCAAGGGAAGAGGCGTACATGATTTCTTATGCCTTAGAGGAAATGGCTTATTACGGGTGTACTAGCATTTCGAGTCCTTTCTTAGTGATGTCCTACACTTTACCGCGGGATCTGAAACACGGTCGTTTATATGGTAGCTACCCAAGCGAAAATCGAGCATACTCAGGGTTCTTTAACCACGCCCGAAGTGGCTTTATTTGGTCAAATGAAACCGTTGTTTCCACTTAGTTAAACTTTATTCACCGAGTGAAAAGGAAATTCACGAGGAAAAGGAAATCGATGAATTGAATAGTTTTGTATCCTGGTAAGATTGGAAGCTGGTGCATCAAAAGAGTGTGGGAAAGGACAGACAGATGCAGAACAATGGGGTATGATTAGAAATAATAAAAGTATTAAAGGGGTTAAGGATTGCAAAAGATTATAAATGACCACAAAGACTTGGGGTTTTTTTGGAGGGGGAGGGGGTATTGTAAAGTCCAGGAATATGTTTGTGCAGTGTGCACATGTACTCAAAAGTACGAACTTGGATTCAGCTTGCGATAGTTATAGTTCCTAACGCAAACCTCTGTCTCCCCACAATCGGGGCTCCCTGAAGGGATTCTTAGTACTCTGTACTTCGATCACTGCTCACCCCCTCCCCTTTTGTGGTCATCTACTTGCAGGATCGGTTATTTATCTTCTCTTTTAATTCTTTCTTGTTATTTTCTTTAATTGTTTTTCTCTGTTTAAATTTCTTTTAATTTCTTTTTCTTCTAACTTTTTGTTTAGTGTCTTTCTTTTAATTTATTTCCTTCTTTTAAACCCCGCAAGTGGGTGGTGGGTGCAACAGGGGTAAAAAAAAAACACCTGAAACCTGGAGGGAAGCCAGGTCCTCCCGACCACATTGTGCACCGTGAAAAGGGGTGGGGGCAGCTGTCTGATTGGCCACCATTTTGCAATTAACATCATGGGTTGCGTGCCCTCCCAATCCCAATGCCCGCAGTAGATCTGCGGCTATATATCATTCCTTTAATTTTTTTTTTTCAATTTCCTTTTCTTTTAATTTCCTTTTCTTTTATCGCCTCGACTGTTCCTATGGACCTACCCGCCAATGCCGCGAAGGCTTCAGGTTGCTTTCTGTCGTCTCCGAATTGGTCACATTTGCGGGACGCACCTCCATTTAATGGAGCGCTCGCCAGCGCCCTATTGTGAAGACTGCGTTGTCCCCCCGACTGTTCGGCACATTCTTGTTGAATATCCTAGTCTGGGCGATCTTCGCGCCCGTTACCTATCCCGGTACCGGGATGGGCGGGGTCACTACCGCCGGTCCCTTGTACTCGGGACGAGTTCGTGCACATTGACTGGTGGGCTTATTGACTTTTTGGGGGAGGTTGGCCTTCTTCCCTTTATTAACTAGGTTTTGTTTTTTGTTATTGTTGTTTTCTGTGTAGGCCGCACGCTCCTGCGCCGGGGGGAGGGGGCCTCCCCATCCCCCTTGGTTTAAGCCGAACAAATTTGTGCATACTCGCCAAAGTACCTTCTCATTTGTCCTAACCACATCATTTTCTTGAAGAGGTTCCCAAAGGCTTTTTTTGTCCTTAGTGAATAAATAAAACTCCTCAAATGTGTGTGTCTCACCCTGTCTGGCCTCTTCCTTTCAAGGCTTCGATCAAGTGACAGTACATTTCCACACCCCACCCCCACCCCAATAATGCAAAATTGCGTTTATCTTTTTGAAATTTATCTTTTCAAGTCAAATTTTAAAATTTAATGTTTCAAGTTGAGCTTTTAAGATTTAACATCAAATTGGTCTTAAGACCTAACATTGTTTTTAAAATTAGGTCTTAAAGGTTTGAAATTGAGTGTTTGAAATTTAGGTTAAAATATTTAAATTCCTTTTTCTAAATTTTAGTGGTGAAGTTATGTTCTAAGATTTGTAATTGTTTTTAACATTTAAAAAAACATTTCTTTTAAGATTTGAATGGTTCTTGAAATTTAGTTTAAAAAAAATCTTTTAAGGTTTAAAATTCGGTTCTAAAAACTCTAGCTTTTAAAATTTGCGTTTGATATAAAAAAAATCACTTAAAATTATCTTTTAAGATTTAAGATTGTTTTTATAAAATTTAGCTAAGGAAAAACTTGAATGTATTGGAATAGCTAAAACACCAAGAACGCTATTTTAAGATCGATTTTGATTTAATCCAATTGAGTCGTTTTTAAAGAACGTTAAATTTAGTTAAAAGTTAATTAATTCTTCAAATCGGTTTTATTTCTATTCTCCGGCCAGGAAGGGGGATCAGATAACGAAAGGTGGGTCCCCCCGGTTTATAAAACAATGCCTTACCCGAACAGTGATATGAATACACACGCTTTCCGCTGCTTGTTATAATAATAATGATAATTACAGGCACGCTGCCGAGTAATATTTTGGCATTATAGAAGATTATAAGTACCATAAAAGATTTAAGAATTCAAGTAAAATATATTTTTCAAGGTCCGGAGTGGTATTGGAGACCATGATTGATTTTGTACCTTTACCAACGCAGAGGTCTTGTGTAAATTATCTTTAGTACTCCTAATGAGCTCTCTTCCATCGTAGCGACAGCTAACTCCACGGTACAGAGTCGTACCCATAGAAAATGCAGGTTTGTAAGACCCAGGGCAAGATTCAGAAGGCCACCGAACCTAATACCGAATTTGATGTTCAGTCCCGAAGGGGTTACGAATCCAGGGGCCTTTGTTTTGCTTGCCATGTTCTTAGCGCCGCCGTACCATTCCCGATCATTATTAGAAAATACTCTAGGAGTTTAGTCTGTGTGATTACTGATTTAGAATAATTAACAGTCCAATGATGAGTCCAAAACATTTTGGATCTTGTTTACTTTTCTCACAAACATACGCTCATGGGATGGTTTGAATCTCCACGACTAGTGGAGAGTGGAAAGTGAAAATGTATGAAAGATATGACTTCCCGATTTATGGGTGCGAAAAAAAGAGACTAAGTAGGGTAGGTTGAAATTTGTTAGTATGGTTAAATATAGTAGTGCATGGATACTCTCTTAGGATGGCTTTATCTTATGGGAGTTCTAATATTTCCTAGGGAAACCTCCCTTGAGTCTTTGGACTAGGATTTTGTATTCTTTGTGTTGCTCTCTTACAATTTCGTGATGTATGCATTGAAAAATTAAAAGTTTTTTCACAAACAAAATAAAGCAGATGCATTTGTTATTGGCGACTTTAATTTACGCTCTGTGGACTCAACATATTAGAGGAAGAGATAGAGAAGGTTGTAAGATTATTGATTTTTCGAAGAAAACTTTTTCAACCAATTCCTAAATGAGCCAACAATAGGCGCCAATATATGATTCTTAAAGAATGTTGTGAAGTGCGTAGTGGAAATGTGTGGCAGCTTACAAACATCTACGCAGAAGAAATCACAATAACAGCACAGCACCCTAAAATCAACACCGCCATCAGAACAATTCAGCTATACACAAACTCAATCGAACACTGGCTCACACTAAACCGGATGATAGCATTTGTCCCTAAATCAACGCTAAAATGATTTACATTCAACAAACACGAATCCCTCAAACATCCAAAAATCAGACTAAATGGACAATCCTTACCCCCAAACAAATCTCCCACCCTCCTAGAAATCACACTAGACACCCACATGACATTCAAAACAGCCCTTAAATGACCCCTCCATCATCACGCACACATATATCACACACAACACAGAGCAATCCTATCCTAACTCCGATCGGGAGTCGGGATAGGATTACACTAAATTGGAAGAGTGTAAAAAAAAAATGAGGGTAACTTTATAGTGCTTAGTGACTTAAACAAGTTATTTGCTTGGCCACATAAGTGGCAGATGAGTTTTAACATTAACACTGTAAAGTAATTTACATGGAAAGAGATGATAGATAATTTAACTAAAGTTATTTGCTTGGCCACATAAGTGGCAGATGAGTTTTAACATTAACAATGTAAAGTAATTTACATGGAAAGAGATGATAGATAGTTTAACTAAAGTTATTTGCTTGGCCACATAAGTGGCAGATGAGTTTTAACATTAACAATGTAAAGTAATTTACATGGAAAGAGATGATAGATAGTTTAACTAAAGTTATTTGCTTGGCCACATAAGTAGCAGATGAGTTTTAACATTAACACTGTAAAGTAATTTACATGGAAAGAGATGATAGATAGTTTAACTAAAGTTATTTGCTTGGCCACATAAGTAGCAGATGAGTTTTAACATTAACACTGTAAAGTAATTTACATGGAAAGAGATGATAGATAGTTTAACTAAAGTTATTTGCTTGGCCACATAAGTAGCAGATGAGTTTTAACATTAACAATGTAAAGTAATTTACATGGAAAGAGATGATAGATAGTTTAACTAAAGTTATTTGCTTGGCCACATAAGTGGCAGATGAGTTTTAACATTAACACTGTAAAGTAATTTACATGGAAAGAGATAATAGATAGTTTAACTAAAGTTATTTGCTTGGCCACATAAGTAGCAGATGAGTTTTAACATTAACACTGTAAAGTAATTTACATGGAAAGAGATGATAGATAGTTTAACTAAAGTTATTTGCTTGGCCACATAAGTAGCAGATGAGTTTTAACATTAACAATGTAAAGTAATTTACATGGAAAGAGATGATAGATAGTTTAACTAAAGTTATTTGCTTGGCCACATAAGTAGCAGATGAGTTTTAACATTAACAATGTAAAGTAATTTACATGGAAAGAGATGATAGATAGTTTAACTAAAGTTATTTGCTTGGCCACATAAGTAGCAGATGAGTTTTAACATTAACACTGTAAAGTAATTTACATGGAAAGAGATGATAGATAGTTTAACTAAAGTTATTTGCTTGGCCACATAAGTAGCAGATGAGTTTTAACATTAACACTGTAAAGTAATTTACATGGAAAGAGATGATAGATAGTTTAACTAAAGTTATTTGCTTGGCCACATAAGTAGCAGATGAGTTTTAACATTAACAATGTAAAGTAATTTACATGGAAAGAGATAATAGATAGTTTAACTAAAGTTATTTGCTTGGCCACATAAGTAGCAGATGAGTTTTAACATTAACACTGTAAAGTAATTTACATGGAAAGAGATGATAGATAGTTTAACTAAAGTTATTTGCTTGGCCACATAAGTAGCAGATGAGTTTTAACATTAACACTGTAAAGTAATTTACATGGAAAGAGATAATAGATAGTTTAACTAAAGTTATTTGCTTGGCCACATAAGTAGCAGATGAGTTTTAACATTAACACTGTAAAGTAATTTACATGGAAAGAGATGATAGATAATTTAACTATGAAATGATGGGCATTGACTCAGTATTTTTTTTTTATTATTTTAGGAGTCCATTTGGCGACTGCTTACTAGGACAAAAAGTCGCCGTAATCATGGCTGAACTCGGTAGATGAGGAAAAGGACTTATGAGTAGTAATAGATAGGTCACTGTGGGACTCTAAGTAGTGTATCGAGGCAAAAAATAAAGCAAATAGAGTGTTGGGCTACATTAAAAAGAATAGTTACAAAATTAAGGTTATCTTTAAACTCTTGAGTACTGTGTATAGGCAAGGTCATCATATTTTAATCATGATATCAATCTGCTATTGTCACTTTCAAGGACGACAACAAAGTTGCTACCTTCCTTGAGGCACCTTGAATATGTAGAAGATATACTAACAGTGCTGAAGATTTCCTCATTTGAATGAAGCTGTGTGAGAGGGGATATGATGGACCTTTATAATATTTGTTCCGGGAAGGATAAGTTGGATTTTGGAAAGCTCTTCTAGTTAGAGGGTAGTAATAGGAATAAGGGGGACACCACTTCAAACTTAGAAAACAAGAATGTAAGGTGGATGTAAGAAAATATTTTTTTTCTCTAATAGAATGGTAGATTTCTGGAATGGTATACCACAGGAGGTAATAGAGTAGAAATCGAGTTGTTTTCAAGCGCAAGTAGGACGAGTATATATGGTGAGGTAAGGTTAGTGTTTTTTTTTTTTTTAGTTTTGTCATTCGGCATAATCGTTTATTTTAATATTGATATTATTTTATATTCTAGTTGAATGGTAGAGCTTTTGAAGAGCCTTGAATGGGGATAACTTCAAGGCGATGTTATGAACACTCCTTTTGATGTAATTTATCGAGGGATGTTGGAGTAGATTGAGTCAGTTGTCCTTTGATAGGCCTTTGTGGGTTTTGTCATGCATGGATATTATGTTATAACCTCCATACGTTTCTTTTAATGAAGCTTATTGGTTCGTCGAAGGCCCTCCCATTCCCTTAATGGCGAGTACAAATTGATAGCTAATGAATAGTGCCCACAAATCAGCTCCTAATTAGCGTCTGTCCAACTTTCCTCGACCGAACTAACTGGCGTATCTTTGTGGAAGGATGTTCGGAATTCTCCATATGTCTCCATTCTCATTATCAACAGGAGACATAATAAAAATCTCAAAGTCCACATATTTTAGCCGAAATTAAATAAAATGCATGGAATTACCCGAGAGGATAGCTACATAATTATTTGAGCTTTTTGGACTCCCGTGTGTCTTGTTTCGTGCATGTGTGCACATGATGTGTACATATTTTTAACGAAACGGTCACACTATATCCAGTGTGGTCCGCCCTCCAAACTGGACCGTTTTTAAGAAGCAATATCTCAATAAGCATTTCCGCTAAGACATGGAATAAAAACCAAAGAAAGATCAATCTTTTATCTATAAATACTTATTCCTTGTAAAAATTGTTCTAATGTAAAAAACCTGTTTTAAATTTTTTTGATTGATTTGCTTTAAAATTTCGAACTTTTTTAAAGATGCAATTTAGAAAATAAAAATATGTTTTTTGCATCATTTTTTAAAGGCTAATTGACTTATTTAATGATTTTAAGATGATTTTCACAACGAATAAGTATTCATAGATAAAGGATTCATCTGTTATTTGTTTTAATTTCATGTCCTTAGCTGCGAAGAGTATTGAGATATTGCTTTTCAAAAACGGTCCAATTTTTTGGGGGGGCACCCTATATACTCTAATTTCAATCCAAATTATCATGTGCAAATTAATTGAATCGTATGTCACGCATTATCTTGATGGCCAGAGAAATTAAATTGCCTGGGGGGTATCAATATACAGGGTGAGTCCGAGAGGGCGGACGTTTTTGAAATGGCTATTACTCAGTCCCAGGGGGAGGGACATTTGTCCGACAGGTACCATTCGGTCCGTGGTGTCTAAGCATTTTTTTTTTCTTTTGAGGTGAAGTTATGGCGCTGTGGACGAAACAGCACCGCGTGTTCGCCTACGACAGTTTCGTGAAGAATAACGAGTCTGTCACAGCAGTTCAGCGTGAATTTCCTCGTCGATTCAACATTCTCCGAAATCAGGCTGTTCCCACTCGTAACACAATCTTACGTTGGGTTCATGCACTTAGTACACGAGGTAAACTAATGAATAGCAGACCGGTGGGGGCTCCACGAACAGTACGTGCCTTAGAAAATGTGGAATGCGTTAGACAAGCTTTGCTGCGCAGTGCGAATCGCTCCTCTCGTAGGCATGCTACCGAACTTGGCATCAAGAATCGTTCAGTAAGGCGTATTTTGCATGAAGACCTGCATTTCCACCCCTACAAATTCGTAGGTATGCCACGGGTGAGACCAGGGGACTATGCACAGCGGCTTAACTTCCCCACGTCAAAGAGAAGCAATTTCTGAGGCAGATGACAACCACATTTTGTTAATGAGTGATGAAGCTCATTTTCATCTCAATGGCATGGGGAATCAACAGAATTGTCGTTATTGGGCTCTTGAAAAACCCAGAGAATTGCACGAAAGACCACTGCACGGCCCCAAAGTGACGGTTTGTTGTGCTGTTGGAAAAGCTGGCGTCATTGGTCGTTACTTTTTGAAGGCCATAATGCAAATGCTGTTGCTATGGACTCCGAGCGTTACATCGAGATAATAAACAACTTCTATATGCCTGAATTAGACGAAAAAATATTCCTATTCGACGTGTGTGGTTTCAGCAGGATGGGGCGACAGCCCACACAACAAAAGCATCAATGGACTTTCTTCACCCTCTCTCGGTGACCGCTTCACTTCCAGGTTTGCTGGCACTCCTTGGCCCCCTCGGGACCCTGATTTGTCCATGTGTGATTTTTTCTTGTGGGGAAATCTCAAGGTACGTGTGTATGAGTATAATCCCCGTACATTGGACGATTTGAAGGAAGCTTTTCGTGTGGAAGTCGACTAAATTGATGGAGCAATGCTGAAAAGAGTGGAGGCCAACTTTCAAGAACGCCTTCAGAAATGCATCAATGAAAACGGACACCACATGATGGATATTGTTTTCCACATTTTATTTTCTCAAATGCTAATGCAATAAAAACACAATGCAGATACATTTTTAAGCTAAAGTTAATGATTTTGGGAAATTTTTCAAAAACGTCCTTCCTCTCTGCCTCACCCTTTAATTGTTTAATTGTAAAATGATTTTTCAGTCAAAGCTTCCAATATATTTGGAAGTTCTCTCGATAATTCTAGGAAATTTAAATAAAGGAAAATACGTGGTAGATGATGTTGGTGGGTCTTATTTTCCCTCTCGTGCTGAATCCTCCCCTGACCTCGCCCCACTTTCCTATTTTGAGAGTGCTGACGGTTTTTACCTCCTACATATTCGGATCCTCTGGCGTTTTAGCCTTCCGTTATGGTCCCTTTAAAAGGCCATTTTCGCCCCACAAGCATATAGGGTGGATAAGACAGCCATGTTTTTCCCAATCTCGTATATCACCTCTTCCTCTTCCTTTATATCTTCTCTGTTCTCCCCGAGTCATCTTGTCTCTCTTACGCCGTCCCCCGCAGGGGCCTCTACAGTTGTGAAAAGTCGCACATCCTCCAGGTTCATAAACCCCCAATGCCCTCTTTCCTCTTATCACTCAGCGTGCGCTTTTAACTTTATTACTTTAATAACCACTTCACAAAACGTTCTGCAGAGATTCCATCCTCTCCGGTTGATTGTTTTATAAATAATAAATTAAATATATCTATTTATCGATAGTTCACTTTAATGGTTACAATTAAAGCGCTCAAGCACGATGCGTTCCATCTGGAAGCATCGCCGCCGTTGCAAATTGAGACGTCATTCTGATGGCGTCGATTTGATATTAGACGCGCTCTTATCGTCGCAATGCCATGCGAATAGAGACGGTCTATTTTCTCTTCAAATTTACCTGTCAAAGGTATAAATTTATTCTCGGGTTTGTACAAATACCCAATCGATTTCTGATGCACAGTTGTTTATTGCGTTAAAGAGAATCGTACATGGGAATTTTCGGGGTTATTTTCTAGGAACTTTTTGCAAGTTTTGCGATCTTTTCACTGATCCCAATATTTTGGGTTGTATACATAATTTTAATAACATTTATTTTAGAAAACCAAACATAATTATTAATCTCTAGTGGTAGAAGGATTCTCAATATAATCACTTTTATTTGCAATACATTTTTGCCATCTTCCTGAAAATAGGCTGATGACATCTGCAAAGAATATCCGTGGCTAAGTGGTAATCCAGGCATGTAAAACAGCGTGAATTTCTTCCGTAAATGAGACCTCTTTGGAAGCGGAGGGGATAGGTAATTGATTTTATAAACTTTTGTAATATGTATTAGTAGTTTGAATTTTGACTATTAGTTGAATTACATTTGTTAATTAAATTACAAAACTTTTTGGACCTAAAGAAAATCTCTTTTTAAATGAATAATATATTATCTCACAAAGTTTGATTGTTACTATTTTCCATACGAGAATTCTTAAGTTTGAACATTTAACTTTTTGTTAGATTGAATTTGTTAATTAAATTGCAAAACTTTTTAACCTAAATAAAATCTCTTTTAAAGTGAGAAAGGTATTAAGAGAATCGAAGTTGATCTATTTAGACCTCCATATAGCGGAAATATTTGATAGAATGGAGCCATTCCATTGTGTGAACCTACTAATTATATCGTGGATTCCGAACCACGCATCCCTCTATTGCTCGGCTCCTTTCATCTCTTTTAATTCTTTTATTTCACATTTACAACTTCATACAGGTAGTGGATAAACCGCCTAATCTCTGTTACCTTTTCCAGTTTCTCTTTCATTCGTGTATAATGTGGCATTTATGCCGTTATGTGTTGACGAGCTTGTTTGTTGTTTATATAGTATGTTGCGGTGTTTTGTATGTTTTTATTTGTTTGTTATTTATTTTTCATATCTTATTTTCCCTTACTATAGAGTTGATTCGTTTTGATTTTCGCTTTCCTCTTCCACTTAGTTCACTTAGTTCACTTAACTCTTGTTTACCAATTTTCACTACACTAGTGTTTTTGCATTATAATTACTTACACTTAAATTCACTTCTTAATAACCCCACTTTGATTTGTTTGATTTTTATATTCACTTTGAGTTTATTTTGTTATCGTTTCAATAATCGGTTGTTTATTTGTATGCTATATTTGTTCAATTCGATTGTCTTATTCGGGTATCTTTCTGGTATTCTTGTTTGGTTGACTTAATCGGTTTTGTTGTTAAATGGTCGGGATAAATGTTCTTTGTCGGTTTAGTTTTGTTTTTTCTTCGTATTTTGGTTAACCCATTAAAGGACAGCGTCCAAAAAATTAGATGCTATAAATTATTTTTTTAAATTTCTGATGTAATCTAACACTTCTCATATTTCTGTTTCTAAATGAAATTATATAGTTATTCTTTAATAAAATCAAGTCATTTTTCTCTAACATATATTTGAAGCATAGAAAACGGCAGTTTATTTCAAGATGACAAGCCCAAATAAATTTCATAGCAAGTCAAGGTAAGTTTATTAAAAATACTAAGATCTTTAGTTTACTTTATCACATCTAAATTGATTTATTTATTTTTATTGAAAGGGAACCACTCGAGTATAACAAAATTACTTTAATTATGTATTTTATATATTTATATAGACTGTTGTTTTATGCCGCTTCTTATTTTGCTGTCCAATATTTTGGACATTTCCAGTTAGGGCCCTTAACATTAGGAAATAAATCCAAGTTGGATTTATTTCATCATTCTCTCGCGCTCATGAGAGGTATGCATTTGTGTATAGGCCGCGTGCTTAACTCAATTTCTCCTTTGAATCCCCTATTGGTTCTCTTTCTCCTTCTCGTTCGACCATGCGAAGCGTGCTTTAAAAAGCTTGTCTATTCAGAAGATTTTTGTCTTCCGCGTAGCCGAGTGGTCTAAAGGGTGGTTTAATTGAGATCAAAGCTGTTGCTCGCTGCCTCAATGTGCACGGTTCTAATCCCACCCCAGCTCGGATTTTTTCGAAGTAAGAAATTACTATTTCTAAAGAAAAATTATTCTGTTTTCTCTTTCCTGCGGTGAAGTTGGATTTATTTCATCATTCTCTCGCGCTCATGATATATATATATATATATATATATATATATATATATATATATATATATAACTGAATCACGAAAATAAGGAACGTGAGGAATTTATGAATAATGTTACAGCCACGAGGAAAATGAAACAACGGAGAACTGCGAGGCCTTTCGACTAATGGTCCTTTACTAAGCAGACTAAAAGACGGAAAAAGAGGAAGATATTTATACACCTGATTAATGAAAATATGGGATATAAAGATTAAAAGGGGTGGGATTAGCAGATACCTGGAAAAATCCTATTAACGAGATGAGCCATCCCACCCCTTTTAATCTTTATATCCCATATTTTCATTAATCAGGTGTATAAATATCTTCCTCTTTTTCCCTGTCTTTTAGTCTGCTTAGTAAAGGACCATTAGTCGAAAGGCCTCGCAGTTCTCCGTTGTTTCATTTTCCTCGTGGCTGTAACGTTATTCATATATATATATATATATATATATATATATATATATATATATATATATATATATATACTTATCCATTTGGCGTCTTTTTTCTCTCATTTATGAGGTTAGACGTTTGGTGATGGAGTTCCACTGGTCTCTATCCAACGCTTGTTCCCTGGTAGCATTGATTGGCTGTAAATCTTCCTCCACGTTACCATTATTCCAACTCCATTTGTTCCCGCCCCATTTCCACTATACCAGAGCTTGTATTTTTTATATTGTGATCTAAGTGAGGTTGCTCCATTATTTCTGTATCACACCCCCTGCGCACAACATGTCAACCCTTCTCCGTGCCAGCATCTCAACTATCTCTCGACTCCTTCCCAACAACGTTCTCATATTTACTGTGCACACCTTAATCTCACCTCCCTCTCGTCTTCTGTGTGCACGAGAATCCAACCTGGAGATTCTTCGCACTCCCTGCCCATTTAAGGGCTCGCAGGGACTCGGGGACATTTCATTATTGGTCTCCATCTTCTTTTTGGAGCATAAGTTTTACACCGCGGATGCCCTTCCTAAGAGGCAACCTTTCCCATTTATCCTGGCTTGGGACCGGCTCTGAGTAAACCCAGAGGCTGGGTTTAGTTTTGGACACTTCGCCTCTTTTATTTACGCTTTTCTTGTTTTCTTCGTTTTTAGTTTTGGGCACTTAGCCCCTTTTATTTACGCTTTTCTTGTTTTGTTGTTTTCCTTCATTTTTTTAGTTTTGGGCACTTCGCCTCTTTTATTTACCATTTTCTTGTTTTGCTCTTTTCCTTCGGTTTTTAGTCTTAGGCACTTCGCCTCTTTTATTTAGCTTTTCTTTTTTTTTTGTTGTTTTTCCTTCGTTTTATAGTTTGGGGCACTTCGCCTCTTCTATTTATTTCTTTAATTTTGTAACACCTTGTCGAGCTTAATCTGTGCATTTTCCCTCTTTTGTTTTTTGTTTCCATATCCGTTTTCTGGTCTTGATTTTGTAGCATGTTCCTTGTAATATTTTTAGGTGTAAATTGGTCGAATGCTTTCTCTTGCACAGTTTCTTCCGCTTGGGAATAACGATGCTCTCTCGATTGTGTGTTGACTTTGGAGGGGTATACCTAAAAACCTACTTTCCTCTTATGAAACTTACCACACATTTTATCACTTACTCCATAAATCCATTTCATCATTCGAAATTAATTGTATATATTGTCAAAAATGCCTAAAGCAAGCAAACACGCTAATTCTCGAAGTGGCTCAAATAATGTCATCGGACTGTTTAAATCGTTCCCACTCTCAGCTCTCCCAACACAACGAGATAATTTAGCCTATATTTATCTTCTTGAGGTTAGTGATAATAAATTACATGTATTTTTTCTCAGAGAGAGAAGAAAAAGAGATTTGAAAAAGATTGTGGATCGACAAGGTGAAAAAGTTAATTTGTCAATTTGTGACCTTCATACAAATGAACTCGGCCTTGGTCATCAATTCCAAAGCTTCGACGGACCTACCACAGGCAATAATTTTTTGAAGGGACCAATAGTGAAGACTTTGTCAAAGGTGGAAGAATTAGAATGGGATGAAGAGTTCCTTCCGATTACAGATAGACCACAGAAATTCCAATGACAAATGAAGTGTAGTCGGATTTGTCCTCTAATCAGAAGTACCCTTTCCTCGTCGCAAAATCCATTCATAGCGGGAAATTTGATCCGCATCTGAAAACTTTGAAACCAGAACCCATTTCCCACTCGAGGTGGTTTACTTTAGCTTGTCGCCTTGGCGCAACTTACCTCTCCAAGCATCCTTTTAAAGATAAAGTTAAGAAGAGCCTGCAGTCTCTCATCTTCTACCTCGTCACTAACTACATTCCTTGCTGGTTTGTGATCAAAACTCGACCACACATTTCTGACGCCGCGAATCACATTCCTTTCCAAATCAAATGTTTCTGCCTTCTTCCTCAATCAAGGCGAGACATAGTGTTCCCTTACATCAAATCCTGAAACGTGCACCCAGAAAATCTGGTCGTCTCCCTCCTCTGCGACGATGATCCAAATCCCTGCGCCTTCGTCGTTCGCAAGATCATGGACCTTCGCCAAAGGAGCGATGTTGGTTACAAGTCGGTGAGAAAATTCGTTCCTCTTCCCCTCAACTTCAATATGAACACAACACCACCGGTGAACTCATCGATTAGGATTCGGTTACGGTTTACGAGTCTACCCTCACTTGCGATCTCACCATCACCGATCTCCAAGATTTGATTCTCATCAAATTTGAATTGCCATATTTCCCAATCCACACCCAATCGGTGGAGTGCTTGATTCGTGAATTAGCAAGTGCATGCGGTAAAACTGCTTGTCATAATGAAAGAGATAGGTATATTCGCGCGAGAATGGCTTCCAGAGATTTTTTTCGAAAGTTGACATTAAAAAAAGATGTTGCGATAATGATTTGTTGGTTACAATCCCTCTATTTTTCATAGTGACGGCGATGATATGTATTTCTCATGCGTTTGGTCCTTCTTGCGTTCATTTGATTTGATGTTCCATTAAAAAAGACTTCTTCTTTGCTTGGAATTTAGTTCTGTTATCAAAACTTAATTTAGTAATAAGATTAAGTTGGAAAAGGATAGGCTTTCTCGTCTTTAGACCCCTATCTAATGAACATCTTTGAATACAGTCACGTAACCAAAGATGACCAATCAGAATGCAGGATATTGATTGGATTCCTAAATATGATAATATATTACTAAAATTATCTCTATGGTTGAATTGCCGGACGGAGTTTTTTTTTCATTTTGCAATAAATTAATTATTCAACCGATTTTTTTTAACCACAACTTTTCATCTTTAAAATTGGCCGATTTCATTCCCTTATGATATTTTTCAATACAAGGGGGATTTTAAAAAAAATCACTAAATGGGCAACGTCCAATTTTTTGGACTGTGTGTTGTAATTTTTTTTTAACAAAGCTAATTTAATGACATTTATATAGCATCATCTAAATATTTGTTTTTGTCTATTGGATACAAATTATCGCTCTCATCCTCTTATTAAACTTTATCTATTAACAGCGATCCTTCGTAGCGAACACGTGTTTACCCGTCGCTCCCCGCTCCTAAATATATTCAGCAGTTCCTTGCGCCCATACCCTGTTTTACATTTAAGATAGTAACTTTCTGGAACACAATTTTATCTGCTTAGTTTATATATATATATATATATATATATATATATATATATATATATATATATATATATATATATATATATATATATATATATTCTTAAATATTAGTTTCTACTGACTCGCCAAGTGTTTTTAAAGTGATTAGTTAGTGTTTGAAAGTGGTAAATCAAATTGGCATACAGTGCTGAACACGGCTGAGTGTTTTTAAGTGGTTATTTTTTTAAAGCAGTTAGTTGTATTGTCATACAATGCTGAACACAGCTGTGTTTATTTTCAAAGCTAAGTGTATCACCTTTTCTTCTTTTTGTCTTTTACCTCATTTCATATTTAATTGAATTAAGTTTGCTCCCATTGTTTCATCATTGACTGATCCGTTCAGTGTGCGTGAATTTATTTCTGCGCTGCTTCTTTAATTTTATACAGTTTTAACATCTTTTTCATGTTTGTAAAACTGTTGCTATCCTTTAGGTCTAATTCTCTGCATGAATGCCGCTAAAAAAGAAAACTTGCCCTGTCTGCAATGGCGTTTTCATGGTTGCCCACTTCGTCGGAGAGAGTGGAAGCTGCAGAAGCTGCGAAATGAGAAATGATTTGCAAGTTAAAATTATGTCTTTCGAAAAAGAAATGAAGGTGTTGCGATTTGATGTGCAGTCTCTGAGGAGGCAGCTCGCCACTCAGGTAGGGAAGGCTCCGTCTGGAGATGACCGGGCAGATGACCTGCATTCCGATACTCGGGTAACGGAAGGTGCACAGCGTGATGAACGACGACCTTCGACCGTGGCTGATCCAGCCCCTCGAAATAGCCTGCACTGCCGGCTTTCTGGAAGCAGGAATTATGGGTTTGTTACGGTTCGAGAAGGAGCACCTCCAAGTCGGCCTAGGCTCTCCACTGCCGATGATCGTGACTAGCAAATTTTCCGTTATGTGTACCGAGTAAGATGATGAATCCTAAGTTCACTTGTAAGGGATTGTATTATTAGGGGCCAACTTGAGGAATTCTGCGGCAGAAACTCAACGAAACGGAGGGGGTACTGTTATCCTGGAGGAAGAGTTGAAGATCTTGTCGATTCAATGAAAGATTTTACAAGCGAAGATGCCTAAGTCACAGCTTATATAATACATATTGGTACTAATAATGTTTTATCTCCAAGGTCCGAGGAACTTCTAGCAAGGTACCACCAACTGATGAGGAAACTGAAAGAAAGGAGTGGGGACGTGGACTCACAGGTATCCTTCCCAAAATATTAAATTCAACTTGCCAAAGAAAGTAAACATAACCCTAAGAAGTTTTTCGATTATGTATCCAATAGAAACCCGATAAAGGAAACAATAGGACCTATCAAAAATGACAATAACGAATTAGTTTCGGATACAGAAAAGGTGGCCAATATATTAGATAACCTTTTTGCATCGGTATTTTAAACGAAGACAAACATAATATATCACGGACAAACGACATGATAAACTTTAACGAGCATAACCTTTTAACCGATATCGAATTCTTCGAAGCAGAAATAGATTTTTATATCAGAAAGTTAAAATCCACTAAATCTCCAGGTCCGTGATTTAATCTATCTGGCGCATTTAAAAGAAATTAGAAACGTGTTAGTGGGACAAAATCTTTTAACAAATGTTTAGAAGAAGATGTCGTGCCATTAGATTTTAAGCTAGCGAATATAAATCCTATTTTTTTTAGAAGGGAAAAAGAGAACTTCCGACCAATTATCGACCCATAAGTTTTAACATCCATCGTAGGTAAATTAATGGAATCCGTCATTCGTATTAGGGTGATCGATCATTTGAAAGTGCATAATCTCACAAATGAGTGTCAGTACGTTTTTAGACAGAAAAGTTCATGTGTAACTAATCTTTTAAAATTTGATGACAGCATAATTAAAGGCTATGACGAAAGTAGATCTTTGAACGACTTTACGGCGAAATCTCCCGGGAAAAATGATAAGTTAGATACATTTTATTTTAAAAATTGTGATAACATTTAAATTGATAAAAGTAATAAGTTAGATACAGTTTATTTTTAAAAAGTGTATTAAAAATTTAGTTTAAAACTTAAAACTTGTAGTAATCGAGTGAAATATCAGCACAAAAACTTAAATTGTAGGCAATATCTTTTAGATAATCTAAAATTGATCTAGTAAAGTAGCTTTGAACCATTTTTAGAATGCGAGTACTATTATCTTTAGATTTTTTTTCTCTTTGGTTCTGCCGGTATGCACATTTTGATAGTTGATTTCTTCCTCGATAATGCCCCCAAATTTGAAAATGTTCGGATGCGAGGATCCAATGAAGGAAGATAATCGCATATGCGATCCTTCAACCAAATTATTCGTCCGTGGGAGATCATCGTTAGTTCTTGCATACATATTCCACATAGATATTTTAAAAATCGGTTCTCTTCTTCCTCGTCGATATGGCTTTCCAATATAGTTGTCTTCAAAATAATACAGAATTTATAAACACTCATTAGGAATAAGGTTATATATTTGCTCGAACGCTGTCCTAACATCGTCTAGAGGTACGAAAGCAACGACTGGTATCATCCTCACCTTCAGCGCAAAATCTTTGTCTCCTTGATATCTCTTCTGGTAGCCATGTTCCTGTATTTTTCTATAAATATTTTGACAGAGATGGTAAAAGCATCCCCTTTACGTCTAAGACGGGAAAGATCTCTATTAAAGAATTTAGCAAAGCCTTTTCGAAATCAATCATCGTTTTTTCGGAAGTTGATACTTTTAAATTTCGTACTTCTTGTATCATTTTGGTATAAGTGGCTTAAGTTTTATCTGGCAAAAGTACATAAATGCAGGGTACTGTATGTTTATCGTTTAAGGCATGAATGGTATAGAGCTCAGCAAAAATTCAGGAACTACTTTGAAAGTTCCATCAAGAAACTAATGCTTAGAATTTGCTAGAAATTCTAGTGTTTTGGATGTTCCCAAAATTAAAAACCTTTCGCTTCCGATTGATGAATCATGCAGCAAAGAATTCTCGCCTTGCGGAGTCTGTATCAAACTTTCAGGGAATAACAAGCTGCTGAACACGCTTGGGAGAGAACTTGTTTAGTAGATTCCTATGTTTCACGTGCAAGTTTTTTTTTTATATTTTGAACCCCCTTAGTAGCTTCACATTGTGACGCATCCGGTGCGTGTGTATGTTCATGCATCTTTTCTGACTTCACTATTCAACACTTTCACTTTGGCTTTACATGTAGCTTTAGCTCGACGCCATTCACATTCGTAAACTATTATACAGTTTGCCAACTGTTTTTGTTTCACATAAATAAAACCTTCATAGAACAATTTAAGTTGCCCTTTATTACTTTGTAAAAACTCCATCATATAAGGGTAGAAACAAAATTTGAAATAAATCTGTAAATCAGGAACGGATCCATATAACTTGTGTTTCTAGAAAATATGCGAAATTCCACACGTTTTGACTTAAACTGGCAACTTTGCGGGAAGCAGAGTTGCCGTTGCGGGTGATTTGGTCCATGGAGGGGATTTTGTCCGTGAGGAGGGGGAAATTTTGTCCTCCGCGGTGGATTTTGTCCGCGGGGGAATTTGGTCCTCCGGGAGAATTTTGTCCTTAGACTTTGCTAAGGCATTCGAACCGTTCCTCATAGAGGATTATTAACTAAACTTTTTTCTCATGGACAGAGTCGTGGCTAAGTAATCGTAAGTAGAGAGTAGTTTTAAACGGTAAATTTTTGGAGTGGAAAAATGTAACTAGTGGCGTGCCCCAGGGCTCTGTGTTAGGACCATTGTTGTTCCTTATTTATGTAAACGATATGGACACTGGCCTACTTGGTAGATTATCCCAATTTGCGGACGACACAAAAATTGGGGGTAAAATTTTAAATGAGAACGATAGCAAATTAATTCAGCGGGATCTAGATAAAATCTTCGAATGCTAAATGAAACCTGAAATTCAATTTACACATGTGTAGAATTTTTCACGCAGGTCGAAATAACCCCAAGTTTTAACTATGAAATGGGTGGTAAAAATCTTATCTCCGTGGATGAAGAAAAAGATTTAGTGGTGCGGGTTACAGAGGATCTTAAGTTTAACAAACGATGTTACGAAGCATGTAAGAAGGCGATCCGAATGCTTAGATTTATTGCGAGAAGTTTTCACTACAAACATCAAGATATAATCATACTTCTATAAAAAAAAAGTTTAGTAAGGCCACACCTGGAATAATCGATACAATTGTGGTCACTTTATATACATGTAAACATCAATAAAATGGAACGAATTCAACAACGGGCAACTAAACTAATTCCCTCGATTATAAATAAGTCTTATATCGAAAGATTAAATACATATATCAAAACTACCGACTCGAAACTAGGCGATTGCGAGGTGAGCTTATCGAAGTATTCAAAATTTTAAATCAATTTGAAAACGTAAATTATGGTGTGTTTTTTTAAGTACGACCATGCTATCACACGTAACAACGGTTTTAAACTGAACGGACGGACGCTTCAAACGAACATAGTAAAAAAAAAATTCACCTTCAAATCATCGATAAATGGAAAGTACTCTCTGCGGAGGTGGTAAATGCTAGTAGTGGGAATAGTTTTTAAAACAAAAATGACAGTTATTTTACTACGAATAATGATATTGTTTAAATATGGAGCCCTGTTGTGGATTGAATGTCGCGTGAGTGAGCATCGTTGTAACAATATCCAAAGGAGGACTACTAGTATAGAATAGGACTGGCCTTTGAGTGGACTAAGTAGTCTTTGCTGGCTCCCTGTAACTATGTAACTATGCAAGTTAAAGATTTAACTTAAAGTAAACATGGGTGCTTCCTACATTCTCAGATGATGTCTTCCGCTGGGAAGTCGAGTATTAAAGAGGGGCTCCTCCTCTGCTGTTTGTGTGCTTGAAAATGTTGGAGTTACTTCGTCTATTTTCCTCTAAATTTTATCCGCTCTTTACCTGATGCTGATATTGAGGGCTTCTATTCCTATCTCTTGGTGCAGACTACGTTGACTTCCATTATATCCTTCGAGTGTTAGTAATTAGGTAGAAAGCTTTATTCTGAATCCACTGGAGTTCCAGTTTTTTTTTTAGTTCTACTCACTGTTAATTGGGATGGGAGGGTACAGGAGACCCTCCCTTCCTAAAGCCATTTAAATTTTCCTTTTGTTTTTCATGCTTAAACCTCTTAAGCTGTACCATAGGTTTAGCATTGGTGTTGCCTTATTCTTCCTATCCGCTATATGTTGTTTATAGCTTCTTGATGTTATCTTTAATCGCAAGACTTTACCTTATATGTAATATCTGTAGATCTAGTCATCGACTTCGATATCTCCAATCTTGTTTCTGGAGCTTGGGACTATCGTATTTTTTCCCCATTGGTTCTTATCTTTCAATCCCTTTCGTAATTGTTGATGTTGCTGTATGTTTAGAGTCCAGGTGTCGGCAAACCCTGGCACTCTTGCCAAACTTGGCACGCGAGGCATCTATCCTTGACACGTGAACAGATTTATCCTCTCCTTTAATTTTAGGCCTTTTATGCTAAAATTAAAAAAAAAATGCTATAAATGCCAAATCTTTAAGTGTCTCAATTAGTATCGTACGTCTGGAAGCGTTTTCTGTGTGGTGCCTGGAGAAAATGTAAGATTTCAATAGTTATCGGGGATTATGTAACAGGTGCTCACGTGTCGAGGTGAATTCATTTTAATATCATATTTTTTCCAATTATACTTCTTTTTTTTTAAGTGCGTATTAATGGCATGTTGTAAAAATTAAGTTAGAATAGATGATCGTCCATTTGAGTCATCATGGATAATAGATTTGTGGTGAGTATTGAAGAATTTGAGCTGTAGTTAACCGATTTTAGAGCATCTTCATTATGGACAAATAAATTTGAAGAGTTACGGAAAACATTGGACACTTCTCAAACCAATTATGGAGCTTCTATCCTAACATGCTGGACATCTCTCCCAGAAAAAAAAATTGACTGTTTGAAGTATGTAGATTTCACATTGCTTTCATCATTTGGTTTAACATATTTATGTGAACAGATATTTTCGTTTAAGAAGAACGTCATCAGTTCCCATCGCAATCTACTAACTACAGATCACTCCGAAGCATGTGTGTAACCTAAAGTATCAAAATACTACCCTGATATCCCCAAACCTATCCAAGATATGCAAGGACATGGATCAGATTAAAAACTAATTATATATTGAAATTACATATTTTCTATAGATACAATTTAATACATTTCTTTTAACGGAATATTTACCGTATCTTTGGGCATAACGATGGCTGATCACTTTTCGTACCTATATTTTTAGATTATGTACATTGGGCATTATAGTTGCCTGGCACTCAAAAACAGAAATTCTTTTTTTTTAATGGAATTGGCACGCAAGATCAAAAAGTTTGCCGACGCCTGGTTTAGACAATCAGGTATTAATGGTAGTGGCAAGTCTGCTGTATAGATTAAATACAGCGTGGAACTGAGACAGCCTCCCTGCGGGAGTCCAGCTTCCAATTCGAATTCTGGTCCTGAATAATCAATCACCATGTATGCTTTCCTGTCTATGATGTAATTGCAGAGAATTATCTCTCCATTGCTGTTCATCTGGAGATTTAAGATCTTATATTGCATTGCTTTGACTCAAATTTTGTCGAATGCTTTCTCTACATCTCTCAGTGTCAGAGAGAGAGAGAGATTCACGCAGACTAAGAAGCTTAAGGGGGTATCTCACAGACGAACTAATCTTCAACCGGCATCTTTCGGTAAACTTCCGGGGCGATAACGAAGCGAGAAGAATCTAGCTGAAGCCCGAAACCCAAATCAGCGCGAGGGCGCTAGGCCTTTACTCGCCGCATTTTGAATCGGAGTGGGACCCACTGACGACGGCAAATAAAAACGCTTCCGGCGAAGCCTTATATATTTACCAGCGCGGAAACGAGCAAATTAGTATTCAACCAGGAGGCAGGCACTGCTCACGCGGTATCTAAGCAGTAATCACGAGGATTCATTGGAACTATCCTAAGGACACAACGCGCTCTTTCATACGTGACTTCCTGTTACTCTAAGGACTCGCAGGCAAGAAACCAGTTCAGCACTACGGCAGTCAAGGACGTAAGGACTCATTATGAAATACGCGCTTCGTTCCTTGCCCTGCAAGGATACTCTCTCGAACCACCACTCTAGGCCCCCTTCCACCTTCTTGGAAAATCGTAAGCCTATTACCGTTTCTCGATCACCGTCGAAGAGTCGTGACGCTTTCCGACTACGAAGCTTCACCCCCTAATCTCCTTCCGTTTTCGCTCGAGTAAATATTGTGCTACTCATAGCTCGTGCCGAAGCATTTCATTGTAAATTAATTCCTTTGTGAACGATTAGTTTTCCCATAGTGTATAAATTATTTTTAAATTGTTATTTTATTGTATAATAGTAAATATTATTTTTGTTTCTCTTGTTTAAATCACAGATCCACATAAAAAGCCATTGATCTATTTTCTAATTCGGCCAACGGAATACACACACTCGAATATCCCCAATTCTTAAAAGGAACCCTCCCTCCCCGCGTCTAGGAAGGGCAAGCGAAGGTCAGTGAAATCTACCTGACCTACGACACTCAGGACCAGATCGATGTATTTTTTCTCTGCTTATGTCTTGGCTATTTTCTCAGGAATTATACCAAGTACCTTATGGTGTGTCTGCCTCTTCTTGAATCCGAATTGGTAATTATTATAAAAGTTATTTTCTTCGAGATATTTTTCAGTCCTTGATTGAGGATTTTCTCGAAAACTTTGCCTTTGAAATTCAATTTCGATATAGGCCTGCAACGGTTGAAGTGATTAGGTGGTTTTCCTGGCTTCGGAACGAAAATCATTTTGGCTAGTTTATAGCCATTCGGGAAGTAACCGGTTTTAGGCACGTACTATACACCCTTGGCCAAAAGTATGAAGCTACCCCTCATTTTTTTAGTTATCCCTCAGAATGTTAATAAAACTCGTGTATACGGTTGTTTTATGCTATATTTCAGAATATACACTTGATCTAATACCTGGTTGACCCCCTCCCCCTTAGCTTTAATTACTTCTGTATCGAATCAAACAATTTTTTGCAAACGTCAGGTGTAATTTTAGCCCATTCTTCGTGCAGTTTCTGGTACAAATCGTCTTTATTTTTAACTGTAGTGCTCCGAAGAGCTTTACCAAGGACTCCCCATAGGTGTTCAATGTGGTTTAAGTCCGGACTTTGAGTCGGCCAGTCCATAGGAATAATGCCCTGTATTTTAAACCAATTGAGAGGATTCTTGGCTGTATGGCACATGACATTATCCTTTTGACACGCTTGGATGTAATTTAGCAATTGATGGCTCTAAAACCTCCGATAACATGAAAACATATGGAGCCGAATTCATTGTGCCTTGACCTAAAAACATCTCTCTGTGCCCTGTGGCAGATATGCAAACCCATACCATGACGGAACCGCCTCCATGTTTTACTGTAGGGACGAGACATTCATGCTGAAAAGCTTCCACCAACTCTTCGACGGACGAAAGTCGCCCCAAGTGTGCCGAAAATTTGAGGCAAATGACATGAAATATAATCAAATGCATAATTATGTATATGTCTCATAATTTTCGGCTTCAACCCAAATATTATGAGCTAATACGTTAGTTCCAACCTTCAGTCTGACTTCGATAGTCGGTAAACTCATGGAAAGCATCATGGTGGACAAAGTGACGTCGTATTTAGAGTCAAACCTGCTACTGAGGAGTTCCCAGCACGGCTTCCGAAGGCAACGGTCATGCCTGACGAACCTTGTAGAATTCTTCCACTTCGTTTTCAGTGAGCACGATCGGGACAAGGCGGTGGATGTGGTCTACCTAGACTTTCAGAAAGCCTTTGATAAGGTACCACACCGCCGCCTTCTCCGGAAAGTGCGAGCGCTTGGCATAGACGGAAAGGTAGCTGGCTGGATCGAGAACTGGCTAAGTGGCAGACGGCAACGGGTGGTGGTAAATGGACAGTCTTCTGAGTGGGTGCCCGTTACTAGCGGGGTGCCTCAAGGTTCTGTCCTGGGACCACTACTATTCATCATCTACGTCAATGACATGGACGGTGACATGGTTGCCAAGATTTCCAAATTTGCAGACGATACCAAGCTTGGTATAAACGTTGCAAAGGATGGAAATACTGCCTGCCTGCAGGAAGATCTTGGGAAGATTGGGGAGTGGTCGGACACGTGGCAAATGCCTTTTAACGTGGGCAAATGCAAAGTGATGCATATCGGCCACAGAAACCCCCAATCTCAGTATATCCTTAAGGGCACTGCTATGGAATCCACCGACACTGAGAAGGACTTGGGTGTAACAATCACTAGTGACCTCAAGTTCTCGAAACAGTGCATTGAGGCGGAGAAAAAGGCCCAAAGGATGCTAGGCTATATTAAGCGCCAGTTTGGTTATCGGAACCAGGAGATTGTACTGTGCCTGCACAACTCACTTGTCCGACCGCACCTGGAGTATGCCGTACAATTTTGGAGTCCTTCATTGCGAAAGGACATCACGAGATTGGAACGCGTACAAGCCAGGGCAACCAAGCTGATTCCCTCTATCCGACATAAAGGTTATGAGGATAGACTAAGGGAATTAGATCTGTTCTCGCTGGAAACCCGTAGACAGCGTGGTCAGCTCATCGAAGTTTTCAAAATACTTCGAGGGTTCGACAATGTTGACTACCGGGATATTTTCACACTGAGTGAGAACAGAACGCGCAATCACGGCTTCAAACTTGAACTGAAGCGTTACAACCGCAATCTGTGTGGAAAATTTTTCACTTACAGTATCTGCGGTATGTGGAACGCACTTCCAGTGGAAGTTGTCAACAGTGAATCTGTTGACCAGTTCAAGTCAAGACTAGACAAAGTCTTGAAAAGTGGCCGTTTATGGACGCAAAACAATTGAGCAGCCATGTGCCCGCTCGATTGCTAGCCTAAAGGTACCCTCTTTGAATGGACCGTAAGGTCTCCTAGGGTACTAACTTTCCTTGTTACCTCATAGTTACTTTCATCAGACCATACGACTTTTGACCACTGCTCAGGATTTCACTTGGAATGATTTTTTTGCCCATTGAAGACGTTTCTTTTTGTTTGTATCAGAGATCCATGGCTTCTTCCTGGCTTTTCAGCCTTTGATGTCATAGTCTATGAGTCTCATTCTTACAGTTCTAGTCGATATTTGTGAGGTATTCGCATCATTGAAGTCGGCACAGAGCTTTGAAGATGTTTTTATCCTATTTTAAGAGATTGACGGACGAGATATCTGTATTTACGAGATGTGACCCTTTTTCTGACAGTTCTTGGTGTTGATTTGACGTTTTTAGTCTCCTTGAAGCGCCTGAGAGTCGTTTGGTTTGCTCACGGATAAAATACCATCTTCTGGGCCATTTGTCTTTGTGACATCCCATTTTGAGGCTAATTTACAATTTGTCCTGGCTTAACTTCACTCAACTCAAAATTTCTGGGCATCTTAGTTATTTTTAACTATAATTACTACATATTATGGCGCAAACCTGCGAAAAATAAAAATAAATATAATTTTTTGCAATATATGGGTTATGCACATTTATGGCTAAATACCAGAAAATGTTTAAAATAAAAAATGTAAAAATATTCTGAGCATGGTGTTTATGCTAAATATGATAGTAACATTCGCCCATATTGATATCAGAGCACAATTCGTAGTTTAAAGACAAAAATTAAGGGGGTCCTCATACTTTTGGCTAAGGGTGTATATGTTCATTAATGTTTTTTTATGATGATGGCTTGAGACTTGGTAAGATTAATTCCAGTTATTCCTGTTGGACCTGACCTTTTTTGCTTGATTGATTGGATTACGCCTTTGATTTCCTTTGTTATATAGACCCATATACCTAGAATTTATCCTCTCCCTTGCGCTACTGTCGGTGCTCGGGTCATCTTGGCGATATTTTCACTCAAGTTAGACCATTTCGTCTATCTCTGGATTGAATTGTTCGTCCTCCTCTGGTGTTATGGAAATACGGGACTTCCAGTGAATAGTTTTGTGTTTCTGTCTTCTTAAATCTTTTCTCCTCCTTCGTTTATAAATAATAGTTATCTTCTTTTTCGTAGGTCTCCCTTTCTGTTTATTAATACCATTTTTCTTTTGGTCTTTTTTTGCATTTTTTTTTATATTATGTTATCCTATATATGACATTGCTGCTCCTCTATGAACTGCCTTAGTTCTTCCTTTCGTCTTCTGAACGCATCGTATCTTTCTCTTGTTGGCCAAGAAGCTTTAATTAATCTTATATTCCGCTTATCTGTTAATTTGTTCTCTTCATTTCTTCCGTCCACTGATGATGAGGAAGAGTACGTAATCTTGTCCTCGGCATGTTTCTTTCGTTCGCCTCTTTTATTGATCTTGTTAATTTTTTAGTTTTCCTTGTCGATTTCCTGCAGGTTTGTGTCTCTGAGATTGTTTGAGATTAAGTTACTGAGTTCTTCTTTCTAACTTTCCCAGTTTGTAGTCTTTCCTATCAGGTTCTGGTATATGTATTGGGTATTGCTTCATGCACGGTAATGTTCCAGCATGGTCACGACATGCAATAGTAATAGGCTTCAAGTGGGGGCTAAATGGCATAATAAAGCTACTTAACGTAACATTGCCCGTGACACATGGTGGAAAGTTCGGTCCTATTCTCTTAAAAATGTTCCTTTTCAACATCATTTCTAAATTGGCTCCTCTGTCGTTCCTTGTATGGTAGCCGTTTGCTCTGAACCTGACATTGAGGTCTTCCATAAATATTGTAGCTAGACCTGTGCCAAAGATGGTTAATAGTCTGTGCAGAGGGAGATAGATTTTTCTAGGCGCTTGGTTGCTTGTGGAAACTATTATTGGCATCATTTTTGTTTAAATTTTAACGTAAAAGAATGCCTCATGCAGCTTGTTGTTTCCCTTGAATTTCAGGCCTCGTTTAATTGACTTGATGCTCGCCTTAAGGGTTCGCGTTTGTGATGGTGTAATTGAACAGTTTCACCGGTCTTTCTGGATTCACTCCGTGTTCAGATATTAATATAATATTTGGATTAGTCTCCGTGAAAATATTTCCTAGTGTTAATGTCTGGTCGAGCTTTGGGTGTTTATTTGCAGTATGCTGAACTCCTTTCTGCTTCCATTGTTTTATTAAGTTGAAGTGCTTGGCTTAGGTTTCCTTGGAGTAGTTTTGTCGGGTGGATCCCTTTCTGTCTTCTCTTGTACTCTTAAATTTGCCACATTTCATTTCTGAAAACGTCGTGTGGCTGAGAGTGAAGCAGTCTCCAGGATATACACGTATCCTATCCTGGAATAAGAGTTTTTTCCACCTTTCTCATCTTCTTTTCCTGTCTTGCCTTTAAATGCCCATTTGCATTTGCCTTCTTTTAGTGCCTTGATGACGGCCCCTTGCCTCTTTCCCCTCGGTAGTGTGTATGACTCATCCATGTTTACTTTCAGATTGATATCTGCTGCATCGATGCGGTTCTCTTTGCTGTTGTTTCCTTCCTTAGTTTCTTCGGTGCTTCTTGTATCTTCATCGGTTTTGGCTTCAAGGGTGTTCGTTGCTTTTGTTGTTGGTGCGACGTTTATTTTCAGTATTTCGGGTGAAGGGGGATTCTCCGAGAACCACATTTTCATCCCGTTCTTCTCAAGCATTGTATTTAATGTGGTTACGAAGGTTCCTCCTGTCTTCCCTATGTTCATAAGGTGCGACTAGAGGATGCGCGTCACAAGTTCTGTCGATGTTCTTTGTGGTACTGTTAGGTGTATTTGAGCTTCCTTCGTCTGCTTCACGGTTGCTTTTGCCACACCCGCATAAGTTGCGTTTCTTTTCCTCTTCGTTTTTTGATTCTCTTCCCTTTCTATCCATTATTGCCTTGAGGGCAGGGGTGGTGGGGGGGAGGGTATATGGTAGCCATAGTCCGGTGTGGTCCATGGCGATTTATACCTTTCTTGGTTGTTTACTTGCAGTCTCGCCATTCGTGGTTCTTTTAACTATATTCAGAGGACAAAACTTTGTCTACGATTCTTTCTGACTCCACATTTAGTGTGGATAAGACAACTAAATTATGGCTTTCCCCGAAACTCGTAAAATAAAGCTTTATTCAGAGGCAGAAATTAAGCTTTTCTCATAAGCCAATAAATTATGTTAGATTAAAAAAACAGGGAATTTAATTTTCTTAACCATTCAATTAAATTACACTTTAAAACCAGGAGAATCAAACTTTACTTAACAACCTAGTAAATTCAATCTTTAATAAAAGCCAGTATATTAAATTATACTAAAATGAGCGAATTCAAAGTTTACTCGAAATTAAAGTTTTACTTCACATAGTGTAAATGAAATTTTACTCAATACCAGTAAATTAAAGCTTTTCTTTAAAAAAAACTAAAGCAAATTATACTCAATACGAGGAAATTGAAGCTTTCTCGAAACCAGTAAGTTAAAGCTTTAATTAATAGCCATTAAATTAAATTTGACTCAAAGTCAATGAGTTCAAGCATTATTAGAAAGTAAACTCAATTATAATCAAAACCAGGTAGTTCAAGCTTTGCAAGAAACCAGGAAATTAACATACTGATCTTATTGTGATTTTGATTATCTAGTCGGTGGCCCCCGTAAAAGGGAATGCAGAGATGGCGTAAATGATAAACGGCCCTTGTAGACTAGTTTTTGACAAGAATAACCGACGTGGCATCTCCATCACAAAATCCTTGAAATACAAGGTTGATAAGCAGTTCTGAAATTAGGTAAAGTGAAACTGAGTAGAAAGTACATATCGAGAATAGACTATTCAGACGTTAGAGAGAAGGGGAGGGACGCACAACTCTCCTGAGTCCGTACCTTGTCCCCGTTCCGTAGCGAAAACACATACTAGAATGATAGTACCCTGGCGTTCCATCCCGTGCGAGGTGAAACCACCGACAAACGAGTACAAATTTTGATAATCGAACGATATTTGCACAAACGAAGGATACCTGATAAAAAAAATCCCGTTACATTTTAGACGAGACCACGATCGGCCTCTCGCCTTGATTCGAAACTACCACCTGCTTCGCTGACGACTCCCTCTAACGGGGAAGTTTCGATCCGTTATTTTGATGTCCTCGTTATTTCGTCTTTTCTCTATCTCTTCCACTTTCTTTACAGTTCTCTCTTACAAACTTTTGTGGGATACGCTCTCGTTGGTTTTCGCTTAAAAAGACCCCAGCTCGCATGGCAGCAACCTTGCCATGGTGGTTTCGATTTGCAAATCCTAATAGTTAGCAGAGCGTCACTCGCAATTTATTTTTATTCCATTGTCATTATTGGGTAATTGTATTCATTTGTATTCATGATTCGCTGCAATTAATATTATTTAAGGTTCGTTGCAATTAACTGTGAGCTATTGTCCTTTCACAATATCCATTTACTGTTCCGTTATGATCGGAGTTTTATTTGCAGCATCCAGAAACTTTGGGCTTACTAACTTAACTTATCTCTTAATATATTTTAATTCCTTAAAATTTATATTTTGTTAAATAAAACATAAAAAAACACCAGTGTATCATCCTTCACTTATGAGAGTAGTGACACGTTTCAACTTTCTTATCGTCTCTTTAATCGTGTTAAATTGAACGCCATTCCCGTGAGAGCAGAGTTACGTAGTGAATTAATCGAAATGTGTAAAAAAGCGAAGAACAATTTGGGAATCTAATCGAGACTGTGTGAGCGTCACGCCATTAAATATATATTCTTGGTATGTATGGGTGAAAGATTGATACTTGAAATGATCATGTGTGAAAGCTTGTTTGTTGAACTCTCCATGTGTGATTTCAAGAAAAAAAGGAAGGAGTGAATGATAACAAGTGGGCAGTTGAGATTTCACGAATGATATGAAAGAAATCGCAAGAAAGTTGAAGGACAGCTCATTATTTTTGTGGGGAAAGGAGGCGGGGTCGGAGGGTGGACCAAACGATTTCCGTGTCATCGTATTCAGGGCCTTGAATCCTACATCGTTAAATAACCTATGAACGCTTAGGGTCCCATAAATAGGGCAATTAAATAAAAATGAATGGGTATGATTTTAACCATATCTGCCTATTGTCCTATTTATAGGGCACTTAAATTTTTCATTATTCATGCGTTTTTCTAAAATCCTCGTATTAAAGAATTTGAATCTTATTTTAACTTTAAAATGTGTCATAAAGATTGATTCAGGGATTCTAACCTAACCTAACTTCACTTTATCGTTAGCTGTAATTCCGAATTATCGTGAGTAAAATATTCGAAATAAATGAAACGCCACCGTTGGTATGAAAAGAAATGAAACCTCCACCATTGCTATGAAAAGAAATGAAACCCCCACCCAATGTTATGGAAAGAAATGAAACCTCCACCGTTGTTATAAAAAGAAATGAAACCTCCACCGTTGCTATGGAAATAAATGAAACCCCCCACCGTTGCTATGGGAATAAATGAAACCACGCGGTTGCTATGGAAAGAAATGAAACCTCCACCGTTGCTATGGGAATAAATGAAACCTCCACCCTTGTTATGGAAAGAAATGAAACCACGCGGTTGCTATGGGAAGAAATGAAACCCCCAACGTTACTATGGAAATAAATGAAACCCCAACCGTTGTTATGGAAAGAAAATAAATACTCAGATCGGGAGGGTGATTTGATAGCTATCTGATCAACCAAGGACCATTATATTTCTTGATATATTTAGTGATTTAACCATTAAACAGGGGTTGGAGTTGTTTTGAGGGCAGGTTTTACTCTATTTCAGTTGAGTTTTATGGGGAAGTTTTATTTTATTTGAGGAGGATAGGAATAAACGCGTATCCTGAGGCAGTTGGCGATCATACAGCCAAATTGGAAGGGGTGAATGTGAAAAATAGTGAGGGTTAGAAGTAACAAGGTCAGACTTCAACATCTACCAGTTTCTCCGTAAACGGGTGGGTGCGAGTGAAAGGCACTAAATCTACCTCCCCCACCCCCTTAAGCGTAATTTAGTAATTACTCTGCTACCCACAAGTACTAGATTTCCTTTGGATATTCTGGCAGAAGGGTGGGTTAAGGCACTTTCAAAGAGGGGGGGGGGATGCGAAAGAGGTTCTATGTAATAGCGACATGGACTCATAATATTAAGGAAAGTAATTTCAAGTTAATTAATTGGGTCAATTAAATTCCCAAAGCTCTTGGTGACCCCAGAAGGAATTAAGAACGAGGATATGTTGGTTGTTGTTGTTTCTTTCTTACCCAAATGAATTCTTTTTAAAATTTCTCATTTTGGTCCCGAATAGATTCATTGTGTGACTGATTTCGTTTTCTTAAGACTCCGTCTCTCACTCATTCACTTTCCTCGAGACTTCCACTTCGAACAGTTTCTCATACGGTGGGAGTTGGCGCACTTCAACTCGCTAAAAACTACCTCCTCCACCCCTACCCTCGCTACCCTATTTTGCCCAAGCCCATCCATTTTTTTCCGCTCCGAAGGGGCCCTTCAGATCGTTGGGTTACCCTGTAGCATCTCGGTCACACATATCTCCTCCATGCACACTAGTATGCAAAATATCGGTCAACCATTCCTCTTTCAGACACTCATGCACACCATTATGCACAATATCGGTCATTATTTCTCTCTCAGACACGCATGCACACCATTATACACAATATCGGTCAATCATTTCTCTCGCAGACACTCATACACACCATTATACACAATATCGGTCAATCATTTCTCTCAGACACTAATGCAGACCATTATGCACAATATCCGTCAATCATTTCTCTTGCATACACTCATGCACAGCATTATACACAATAAATAATTTCTCTTGCAGACACTCATTCACTCCATTACACTAGCCAACAAATTTTAACTTTGTCTCTGCTACTTGAGTAAATGTTGTTGTAACTACTAACTTTGGTGCGCTGATTCCAAGTCTGTGCTCAGATTTGCCCTAGCACGTAAGGTTTCTGAGTTATGCAACTAAGCTCTATGGCTCACTTTGTCACCTTGAATCAATTAATGATATAATTATTACGAGTTTGATAAGAATGAGACGTTTCTGGGCAAAGGTTTGGAATCGGGGCACCCTATTTGGCATTATGTACGTCCTTTTGCAGACCTGGACAAGATATGTATTACATATAAAAGAGGTAGTACTCACCTAACTATAAATTTCTTCAAAAATGTTTGAGACTCGTGCTCTTGTGCTTGTACTTGGATATAGGATCCTCCCGTTGTAGGAACCAGCAGTAGTCACTCATCATGTTTTCGTTGAAGCGGCCTTGATACCTGCTTTCCATCATTGCGATATCTCGGTGGAACCTTTGCCCATGTTCGTCACTAATATCACCCATATTAGATGGAAAGAAATCTAGATGCGAATGCAAGAAATGCATATTAAGAGACATCCGACACCCCATTCGTTGATAGTTCTTCATAGTTTTCAACCCTAGGATTACCAAGAAAGTTCTACACTATATGGACAAATGAATCCCATGTTGCCAACTCAAGTGGAGTTAGTTTATTTCTGAACTCCCTGTCACGTATCAATTCTTTGATCTGCGGCCCTACAAAAATGCCAGCCCTAAGTTTAGCATCGGTTTTCTTTGCATCAAATTTCTCTTTGAGATACTGGAATCCATCAGAATCATGGGCAATTGCTTTAACAAAATTCGTGATAAGGCCAAGCTTGATATGAAGTGGTGGAAGGTAGATCTTCTGTGGATGTACCAAGGACATGTGCTTCACATTGTATCGGCCAACTATGTGTTCTTCTCTTTCGGGCCACTTTTTGACAATATAATGATTACTGTCGTTACGGCTGTTGCATAGGCATAGGAAGCACGTATTTTTTGTATATCCTAACTGCAGTCCAAGAAGTAAAGAAATTACCTTTAGATCGCCGATATTCCACTTATGATGCGAGTAATGAACACCTTCCCAAATTAATTTCATTGAGTCATATGTTTCTATCACCCCAACAATAAGTGCGATAGGAATTGAATTTTTTTTTTGTTACTATTGTGTAGCAACACAGCTTTTAGGCTAGCAGTGCTTGCATCGATGAATAGTCTCCATTCGTCAGGTAAATGCTCGTTTCCTAGCTGATTCATGAAGCCATTAACATCAGTACAGAAACAAGCACCATCTTCTTCTTTATATAAGGCGGCTAAGGCCTCATGGTGTTTACAGAAAGAAGATATTTTTGCACCGTCCTCTAGAAGATTCCATTGCTGTAGTCTGGAGCCAACAGTTCTGCGTTCTCCCTTGACAAGGACAAATCCCTCACCAAATCATTCAATCTTTCTTGATTTATCAACTGGATCTTCTTTTCCTTAGAATCATCCTCATACATTTCATCGTCATTGTTATTCTCCTCTTCAGGCGATGAATCATCTTTTTAGCTGTACTAGCTGATGGAGGAACTGAGATTGACATCTCCATATTATGGGGGACTGGTTTTATAGCTGACTTACAATCTGGATATACAATTTTTGACTTGTACTTATTTGAGAATCCCGCAATATTTGTCATAGAAAAGTAGCAATTAAAAACATGATTTGTTGGCTCGCCCCATCATCGGTACAGCAAAAGGCACACCCTTCCGTTTTCCATTTAACCACTGTGTGAGCCCCGTATAACACACAGTACAAAATTTGTGAGGTGCCCAGAGCTTGTATTGGTCACCAACTTTACAACCCAAATAATAATTATATGCAGTTTTCACTCTTTTAGCTAAGTTTTTCCGCTGGTTGCTTGGAGTATATCTTCCACCGATATAACAAATGTTGTCTGGGCTATTTATACATCCTTGCCGATTCAAGTTTTCAACTTAGTTTGTATATATCCTGTTATATACTTTTGCACAATATTATTTCATTTGCAAATTAATTGAGATAAATCTGAAAGAAAAATGCAATTAATCACTGTATGTAAATACCGTTTCAACACTACTACTATAATGGTTAAATTTGACAACGTGATAAAGCGGGAGTGTAACGCAGGAACCAAACACAAACGACACATCCTCTCACTACGGTAGCCGAAGCAATACTGCTTAGACACTCATGCACACCATTATACACAATATTGGACAAATCATTTTTCTCTCAGACACTCATGCACACCATTATACACAATATTGGTCAATCATTTTTCTCATACACTCATGCACACCATTATGCATAATATCGGTCAATCATTTCTCTCTCAGACACTCATACACACCATTATACACAATATTGGTCAATCATTTCTCTCTAAGACTCTCATGCACACCATTATACACAATATCTGTCAATCATTTCTCTCTGACTCTCATGCGCACCAGTATACTCAATATCGGTCAATCATTTGTCTCAGACTCTCATGCACACCATTATACACAATATCGGTCAATCATTTCTCTCTCAGACTCTCATGCACAACACTATACACAATATCGGCCTATCATTTCTCTCTCAGACTCTCCTGCACACCGTTATACACAATATAGGTCAATCATTTCTCTCTCAGACACTAATGAACACCATTATACATAATATCGGTCAATCATTTCTCTCTCAGACACTCATGCATACCATTATACACAATATCAGCCAATCATTTCTCTCAGACTCTTATGTACACCATTATGCACGCTATCGGTCAATCATTTCTCTCTCAGGCACTCATTCACATAATCAAATCAACTTTTATGCATTCTTCCAACCCTTCTCACACCATGACAATTTTATTCCCATTTCATTCTTGTCCTATTCCAATGCCACATCAGAACACTCATTCACATCATTCTTCCCATCATCAACACTTTACCCATTCATTCCTAACTACCTTTCGCACACCAAACATCCATTTCAAGTTGTCCATTTACTCTGCTCTCACTCGAGTTCTTTCCTTCTTATATACAATGGAGTCACTCCCTTACACTAACATTGGTACTC
The DNA here is from genome assembly GCA_963969495.1 of Ceratothoa steindachneri. Taxonomy (NCBI): domain Eukaryota; kingdom Metazoa; phylum Arthropoda; class Malacostraca; order Isopoda; family Cymothoidae; genus Ceratothoa; species Ceratothoa steindachneri. Next base: position 179,552,912 of record OZ018323.1, read on the forward strand.
CCTTGTGCTTGTAACTCTACTACTCTCACTTACACTTATTCTGAGATACTTAAAACTTCGCACCTGTTCAAGGGTTATATCACGGACTCGGGTATCACACCCTACTCTCATTTCCACCCCGAACTACCATTACCTTACTTCTGCACTCCCTTTTGCACCCTCTCACACGCCCATTCAAAAGCTAAAATCAATATTTCCACCCACCCCACCTCTCTCTCTCTCTCTCTCTCTCTCTCTCTCTCTCTCTCTCTCTCTCTCTCTCTTTCAGCCTCCAACACCAATCCATTATCATCATATCCCAACATAGAACCCATTCCTCATCAATCTCACCCCCTTTACCCTCACTCCCCATACCTACTTCTCTCAGCACTCCACCCCTAAAAAAAATATCAAAGAGCCATAGCAACATCACACAACCTTCTCTTACACCCCACGTGTGCCAAACCACTCACTACCTTTCACCCTAACGGAAGCCTTACTTCACTACCCGGTGTGGCTCAACTTTCCTGAGATAGAAAGTTGTCTCGAGTCTTTTGGGGGTGGGAGTGAATGGGCTTCCTTCACCAGATTTTATCATGGCCTGGGGGGGTGGGGGAGAATGGGCTTCATTCACCAGACTTTGTCATGACCTGGGGGTGGGGGAGAGTAGGCTTCCTTCACCAGACTTTGTCATGCCATGGGGAGGTGAGGAAGAGTAGGCTTCCTTCACCAGACTTTGTCATGGCCTTGGGGTGGGGGAGATTAGGCTTCCTTCACCAGACTTTGTCATGCCATGGGGAGGTGAGGGAGAGTAGGCTTCTTTCACCAGACTTTATCATGGCCTGGGGGGGAGTAGGCTTCCTTCACCATACTTTATTATGGCCTTGGGTGGGGGAAAGTAGGCTTTCTTCACCAGACTGTCATGCCCTGGGGGGTGAGGAAGAATAGGCTTCCTTCACCAAACTTTGCCATGACCTGGGGGGTGGGAGGAAGTAGGCTTCATTCACCAGACTTGCCATGATTACCGGATTTACAATTCGGATGTCCCGGTGCCTATGACCTTGTTAGTTACCGCCATGTGATTGGAAAAAATAAAAATCGACCGACTTCGTTATGTCGGAACTCTTAAAATTCACAGGAATCGCTTCCTATGTATGAATTCTTCGCCCGAGAGAAGAAATCCCGTATTGGGTGTATAGAAAGGATGCATTCGAAGATTAGTCTTGCCTTTTGCGCCATTTAATGCGCCATGTTTGCCTTTGTTTCAAAAATATAACAGTTTAAGATGACCTTTTCTTAAGGCTTTTGAAAGGGTTGCAAACAATTGGTATAGTTAGGGCAGGAGAAAATGTGTGACAGGTACGTAAGTGATCGTAAGGGAACTCAACTCTCCAGAACCTATCCGGAGAAGGAAGTTAGGGTCCCTAGAGAGGAAAAGGAATTTGGTGTATGTGTGGTTGAAAGTTCGAACTTTTGAGTATTTGCGTTCATAAGTACGAACTTGATACGCACCCTCGACCCTTGTATTTAGAATTGAACGAATTTCTCATTCTCTATCATCTCTAAAATCTTTATCACCCTTCTATATATCCACCTTTCCTTCCGCCCCTATCCCCTCTTTCACTCACTTTCTATGCCCTCGTTGGTTAGCCCAGTTCTTCTTAAAACCACGCCCTCCGTGACTTACTGAAAGGTGTGTGTGTTTTTCTATTTATAACCAATCCATTCAATTAAAGCCTTACTTACACTTAAACATGGATCTTAACCTTTTAACGTCTAGCTGTACCTTTTCGTCCACTTGAATTCACGGACCAGAGAGTTGACGTTCATGCTGAAATTTACTTCTGTATGCCTAGATGAACAAATTTGTCGTCTTCAATGATAATTTAAAGCTTCAGCCAAGTCGGGTTTTCTTTTCTTTTTGAGGGGGGGGGGCATAATGAAAATTTACAAACACCAACTTGAGAGGCAGCGATGAGGCGATAAAGGGTTCAGGTCTTGTTTATCTGCTTTATTTGACGTATCTTTAGCTTAGTTATGATTCAAAATCTTTATGTAAGGAGGCCTATTAAAATATGTATAGCTATTTGGGGTATACACCCCCCCCCTCGGCCTCTTATATACGGAGGCGACTCCGTTCAGTAAAAGTCCCAAGTTGAAGACCTTGACCATTACGAGTCCCGGAGGACAAAGGAGCTCTTTCAACTGCTCGTAAGCGTCTCTTAAGAGGAATCAAAGAATGTCGATTGGTCATGTTACCAAAATTAACGGGAGATCCATTTAAATAATAAAGACGCGTTAATGAGCTTTTTCTCGGGGGGTTTCTATTAAGAGGAGAATGCTCGTCTGCTTCATTAATACCTGCTTTTTAGAAAGAGTTATTCTATATTCAGGCCCCAACCCCCAAAAGTCGAATTTTCAATGTAGAATCAAATGCTAGAAATTTAAGTAGATTGAATCAGAAATGTCGAAGTTGTGACGTCACGACTACGTTATGAATCTCTAAGTTGAAATTCCGAAGCAAAAATTGTATTTTCTTCAGTTCAAAATGTGTAAATTTCAGAAGTAGAAATTCACACTGTCAGAATGAAAACAAAATTGTTTCTATCGGGTGGTAATCATTTTACTTTTCAAGGAGTTTTTTGGCAATAACATGGTAACTATTCGGCCGATTCTAACGGAATTTGAAACCCTTATGTTGTTTTACATTCTCTTTCGAATGGTATAATTATCAAGGTCCTCCCAAGGTTAGTCCCAGAATTATTTGAAAGAGATAAACAGGATTCTTTCTTTGCAATGAATACCCCCCCCAATTCCCACCCAGACGCCCATTAAGATTTAAAAAAATACAAACGAACGACTAATCGATTTTTTATGCCGGACAGACTTTTCAAGAAACAAGATAAACTGTGATTTGGGGGAGGGATGTTATTTTCTCCGGTTTCTTGAATGTGAATTTTTCTCAATTTACAAGACATTTTCTGTGATTTTCAATACTTTGTGCCGTAATGTTTCGTCGTTAAACTTCAATCCTAAATGAAACAAAATCTCATTTTCCTCACATAAAATCTTTTAAAAGACATATTTTTTCTTGCTACATACCGTCAAAAGGGGAACTGTTAAAGCTTACTTGTGTTCAACCTCTAAAGACGCCATCAAGAAAATAAAATTGAAATGTGAAGTTTCATTCCATTAAACGTCCTTTCATCTTGACAATGAAGGTAAAACCAATTTGTCTTGCCAACTATTAAATTTTTGGGGGGGAGGACAACTGTTAAATCGTAACTATGCACAAGTATGCTGGTAATACTAGAGTAAATTTTGTCTATAACTTTATAGATAGATGAAACTGTAAAATGATTATTTGAAGAAAGATTTTTGGTATGGTTGAATATTTTGCCATGACGGGTTGTCTAATACTATATCAATATTGATTTTTTTATTTGGGGGGTTTAAGCTTAATTTGCATGAAATAGTTAACATAAGAAGTTGGAAATTATTCTCATTGGATTCGTCAGAAAAATGATTTAAAATTAAAAAAAATCATTTTCGATAAGTTTTACAACTATTTAAATATCAGCAAAAAAGTTGTTTATCAATTTTGGCTGATTTTAAAATCATAAAACCTGTTAACATTTTTGAAAATAAAACAATTATTTTTTTGTTTTTCAATTTTTAGTCGTGGGCGACTCTATATTTCACTATGTCGGTCGGTCCCCGTTTTGCTTTTTTTGTTTTAGTAGTAACATTGTAACTATTCGGCTGATTCTAACGAAATTTGAAATTCTTAAGTTTTATATTTCCTTTTCGAATGGTATAATTACCAAAGTCCTCCCTAGGTTAGCCCGGGAATTATTTTGTTTTGGCAATAACATCATAACTATTCGGCCGATTCTAACGAAATTTGAAACCCCCATGTTGTTTTACATTTTCTTTCGAATGATATATTTGCCAAGGTCATCCCAAGGTTAGTCCTGGAATTATTTAAAGTTTTGAAGGTCGTAAGGTCATAAATCAGAATAAGTGACAGCACGCGACTTTTGACCAGCAGACTTTGTTTTAATGATATGCTCAAAGTAATTGAGGTTGTTCTGGTAGCCTCTTACTTATGGTTTCCCTTGGGATGGCGATAATTTCGGAACTTTAGATTAGGGGAGGAGTTTGCGAGGGTACAAGATTGAAAGGTATGAACTTATTTCATATTTATTCTAAACATTTCACTGACATTTACTTGCAAATTAAATGTCATAGTAAAAATAAGGTGAGGCTGAAGTTAAGTGAGAAGTAATGAATAGCAAATACCATCGGAAAAATTCCTAACCATCAATCTCATTTGACAAGTAAATAAAAAAATATTCAGGTTTTAATAACAATTTCATTCATTAAATAAATAAAAGCTATTAATTTTTTAATTGACACTAATAAAAAATGTAGTTTCAGCTCTTAAATGCTAGCGCACTTATAGACTACTCACCCTGTAGAAGAAAGAGAATTTGGTAGGCAAATGCGTTTAGTCGTAAGTCAGTAAGTCTGTCCTTATTTTCGGTAAACCTTGTTTATCATCAGAAGCTGCTCTTCTATTTCGCTTTATTTGATTCTCTAACGAATCAACCCTATCTTAGCTTTCAGTTAACGGACGCGTATGGGTCTGGAGGAGATTGACTAACCCAGGGGTGGGGGCCTTACGACCTTTAGGCTGCTTGTGGCCTTCTAAATGAATTCAAATTATGCAGATAAAACCATTTTATTGATTTCTTACGAAAAGTACTCGTAATAAAGTCATTAAAAGGTAGTTAACTTTCGAATTGATATTTCTTTTTCATTTATAAGTTGAGGGATAGTTATAGTAATAGGTTATATACAAAGTGTAACTTGCAGTATATTTAATTAAATTTTTTAATGCCGCCAACAGCTAGCTAAATGCGGCCTTTAACACTCATTGGAAATATTTCCTACCCATGGACTGGCCTATCTGAAGAACCACTATAACCAAGTCATACACATGAAGGCCTCTCGCTAAGAGTTTGGGAGCCGTTTTGAGCAATGATACTTTACTGGGTAAGTTGTTAATATTTAGGAAAGAAATCATGGAAGGCAAATATTCATGCTACACTGCCCTCCCCCCTCCCGCCTCCAAAAAATCGCAAAAGAAGGAAAGGGGCAAAATAGCTTTCGGGGCCGGATCAGCCAAACTAGGCCATATGTCTTGAGCAGGAAGCCTTGCCAGCGTGGCCTTCACCTACCCCTTGATGCCATTTTTGGCCTCCGCTTAATTGCAGACGCTAACGAGGGAGATGTAAACAAACAAATTGGCGATTACCTCATTAAGGAAGGATTTGGCACTCGCCAAAAGTTGTCTCCTACGATTCGATAAAGGGTGGCCCAGAATTAGGGAACGGATAGATATTTAGAAATATTTTTGTTAACTTTTCAAAGGAAAATAAGAAAAATATATATCCAATTAATTTAGCTCGGTTGGGGTCACTATCCCCATGATGCTAAACAAGTTGGCCATCTTTTATATTACCCTAGCGAAAAAGAAGAGCAGCTTCTGATGCGAAACTAGGTTTACTGAAAATAAGGGCTAGCTTACTGAAAAGAGGAAAAATGTGTCAGAGAGGATAGTGGGACTAAAGAACAAGGAACTAGCAATATATCTAGGTTCATTCTATGCAACCCTGCTAGGGACCGGCCAAGTTCGGGCATTTGAGCACCAGTGTCGTAAAAATAGGTCCCCCACACGGTGATAATAGGCTCTAGTGGCGCCAGAATTCGCGATTAACCAGATTTCCAAAGCACTTTGTCACCCTCTAACCTTTCCATTATTCATATTCATGTTTTTCTGTCTATCCTGTTCCTTCCTTTATCTTTTTAGCTTCCATCTCATTTCGACTAAATGAAAAGTACTAGTTGGTTGGTTGTACTAACATTTACTTTATCTCTCTCTCTATAAGAGGATCGATTTGTTCCTGAGGCCACAACGTCGTTCGCTCCTAACAGTCATTCACGCATACGCGTAAAATGCCGGGCGGGCGTGGTGAAACGTGTACTCATTGTAAATATATTTATATGATATTATCTTATTATTTGATATTATATAAGAGTGCGCAATTCTCCTGAATCTACCTTCGCCCCACAGATAATAATAATCAGCAAGTAAAGATATTTTTCTGCCACAATATAAGAATTTCAAACAATATAAACCTACAAACCCAAATGAGGGAACGAATAAAAAGGGAGAAAAAGTTCCACTTATTTCGATCAAATCATCGTTTTGTTTGGCCACCGAAGACCAAAATAGAAGTGAAAGGGTGGTGGTAACAAAGGGTGAATTAGGTTTTATTACTTGATATGACACTAAGAAAATTACCACTCAGAGGGTGGTGATAAATTGGGAAATGGATCTTTACTGAAAGAGCGGTGAAAATGTCGGGGAAAACTTTTCCACTTAAAGAGTCGCAATGAAGTGGTCCAACGATTTTACCACTGAAATGGGGGTGGTAAAATAAATAACGTAGTAGAGGTGTTCCGCAGGGCTCTGCCCCACCCTATTCATGATATAGCTCCCATCTCCGCGCGCGCACGAGCTATCCATCACATCCAAATCCACAATTACACACATCGCCACAAAACCCCCGGAATTAATACCTCCTCCCATAACCAAAGCTCACACAAAATCCGAGTGTGCACTTGCACACAAAAATCCACACTCACATTCTTCACCCCAGACACACACAAAAGAGATCCCTAGTATCAAACTTCACGGCCAACGCCTCACGTAATAAAACAAACAACGACTTTATTCTGCACTCGCCTCACTACACACGCCTGATTTTCACCACTTAACATCACAACTAAAGCATCAACCAAACACCTTCCTCGGAATTCTCACAAATCAACAAAAATTTGAACACCTTAAATAAACGCTTAATAGATTGTACAGTCTATTCCTCCGTATCCTTTTAAATTATCGCTCCTCATCCTGAACTTCAACCATATCTATCCTCATCCTAAACTTCAACCATATCTATACTCATCCCGAACTTCAACCATATTTATCCTCATCCTGAACTTATACCATATCTATCCTCATCCTAAACTTCAACCATATCTATCCTCATCCCGAACTTCAACCATATTTATCCTCATCCCGAACTAAAACCATATCTATCCTCATTCTGAACTTCAACTATAGCTATCCTCATCCCGAACTTCAACCATATCTATCTCCATCCTGAATTTCAACCATATCTATCATCATCCCTAACTTCAATCAAATCTATCCCCACCCTGAACTTCAACTATGTGTATCCTCATTCCGAACTTCAACCATATCCATCCCCACCCTGAACTTCAACTATATCTATCAGCATCCCGAACTTCACCATATTTATCCTCATCCCGAACTTAAACCATATCTATCTCCATCCTGAACTTCAACCATATCTATCATCATCCCTAACTTCAATCATATCTATCCCACCCTGAACTTCAACTATATGTATCCTCATTCCGAACTTCAACCATATCTATCCCCACCCTGAACTTCAACTATATCTATCAGCATCCCGAACTTTACCATATCTATCCTCATCCTGAACTTCAACCATATATATCCTCATCCTGAACTTCAACCATATCTATCCTCAACCTGAACTTCAACCATACCTATCCTCATCCCGAACTTCAACCATATCTATCCCCACCCTGAATTTCAACTATATTTATCCTCATCCCGTACTTTAACCATATCTATCCTCATCCTGAACTTCAACCATATCTATCCTCATCCTGAACTTCAACCATATCTATCCTCATCCTGAACTTCAACCATATCTATCTTCATCCTGAAATTCGACCATATCTAACGCCAAACCTAAACAGATATACATAGACCAAAAGAGTATCCACTGCATCATAACAGCTGAGCAAATTCCACACCCATACAACATCTTTACGCGGAAATTAAAATGTTTCTACCAAACATGATTGTCACCCAATTCTTCAAAATATTATTTTGTTCCTCTCACACCTTCCATTATTTTCTAACTAGCCACTTTGTCCCAGGACCATATAAATGACACTTACAAACCCTTATACTCGACAGCTAAAGCTCTTGCTAGCCGAGTGGATACAGCGTTGGTTTGCCAACGTCCCGGTACCGGGTTCGATCCCGGCATGAACGGACACAAACGTCAGCACACGGAGATCTGGCTACCAATTGGTGGACTCGCTGTGCTCAGCCCTATAACACACACATACACACACACACACACACACACTATGTTCCAAGGATCTTACCGATGGGTATCTATATCCACATATCTCTGTTACGAAACAGGTCCCTCTGCCCCGGGGCCACGAATGCTCTACCTGAACGCTGTTTAGTGTAAAAAACATACTACTACAGTATATCCAACACCTGTTCACACTTTCTTCTAAATCACAACCTTATAAAATATATTGACATACATACACCTTTGACAACACCAAAATACACTCCCCTAAACCAACCCACCTGGGATACAATCCAGTCTCTCTCTAGTAAGTCTACTGTCAGGACACCACTCTTCCTGCAAGTACTCAAGCATAAACTGAACCCCAACTTCTCATCTGTACTCTCCACACTGCCTCTTCCAACAACCGGCAGCGTTGATCCATCATCTTACCTTTTTTTTCATGCCTCAACCACCTCAGCACCAGTTTCTATAATTCGTCTAAAAGGGACCGTTAGAATCCACCTTGTTGGGGGTGGAGTACCTTACTGCTGCCGGTTTGAATGAAGTTAACCTGGGTGCAACAAAGTAACACACACACAAAAATCTTGTTAAACTAAGAAGCAAAAACCAACGTGAACTAAAGGGTCAAATTCTTTTAGGAAGCTTGTTAACAAAACGGCTACGTTCTAGGAAATCGAAATGTGTTGGTAGTACCCCGTTTATTTGCTATCGGGTCATATCAGGATTCTTCACCGCCGAGATTAAAGGTTTGTAGGGAACGACAAACAAGGCTTTGAAACCTGAAAGCTCATTTGAGCCAACCGAGCTGAGTTAAAAGTATGACAGAGGTTGTAATTTGACTAATGACTCTCTCAACCCGAACATCTTGAGAAGAGAAATCCTTATTGCAATTACAGCACTGAAACTTAAGCGATTATGATTTATTATATTAGTAGTTGGGTGACACTAAGAAAGGTTATAAGCTGCATGACTGAATTGACGACTACAACCTTTATGCCGTTATCCTTAACTCAAATGTCGATTAGCTCTTTGCAGACAATCTCAGTTAAAGCCAATTCTGTTTGGGAACCAACATTTAGGTAATGTAAATGAAAGCTGTTTTTTCAGAGTACTTTTTGTTTATTTTTGATCACAAGTACAGCACTAGTTTCGGAATATCTCGCTTCATCCTTTAGCTGTACAAAAAGTGGCAAAGTTTGACCTAAATATTTCTTTTATTCAAAATTAGAAAGAGGAAAAGGAATTATCTCACCATTAGGAGGGGCTAGTCCCTCTTTATAAAAATATTCCCACCGTGTTTTTATATCTCTTACTCCCTCGGTGCTATTATTATTATTTCGCTGTTTCCTCTTTCTCATTAACTGCGACGAAGCGAGCGGGTCTATGAGTCATGCAAATCTTGCGTTGTGTTCATCTTCTGTCCGTAACGAGTCGCTGGCTCAATGTAGCCAACTAAAACCAATGCTACCCAAAGGTAATTGAGGTCACTGAGTTCAAATATGATGTAAGTTGACCACCAGGTGGCGCCACCTAGTGGCTAGAGGGGCTAAATCGGCCATTTTCGCCGCAGGTCCGCTAGATCATGTCCCTCTAGTTTCCTATAAAAGAAATGCCCTTGGTCATACTTTTTTATCATTGTTTGCATAGCTGAAGGATGAAAACGTACTTATGATCACAAAGAAAAAAAAATAAGTTCTCTTAAAAAAACGGCTTTCATTTGCATTGAAATAGCTTGTACACTACGCCAATACTAGCTACATCTTGATAATGGACCTAGTTTTTAAGGAACTTAAACAACCTCTTCGTATATGACAAGGACGAACATTTCTGGCACACATAGTACAATAAGTAACGGTGCTTCGGGTAGCGAACCAATGCTTGCCCCGAACTGGCATAACCACTTCTGGTTGTCACACCTCGATTATCTACTCCTGACTACAACCGGACCACATCAGATAAGATTAAAGATTTAAATGTATTATTTTGAAATCTCTGTTGATGAGGTATATAATTAATAGGACAATCATGAGTCATCCACGAGGGATAACTTAGGAACCAAACACCCCTTGGCAATTCTCATTATCTGTCTCTATTGCTTTATGCTTTCTTGTATGTGACCTAAAACCAATTTAAGAAAGCAATCTATGTATGCATAAGAAAGACGAAAAAGATGTTTTTAAAATGTGAGAAGTTTTTTTCCCAATCCGAGACACGAATCCAAGTCTCGATTTCCACTTGACATTAACCATTTCCAAGGACTTTATAATCATCTTCCTACAGACAGACAGGCAGACAGACACACGCACACACACACACACACACAAGCTAAAAAACACCCAATTGGTCATATCCCCCCCCCCCAAAAAAAAACATACCTGCAGATTATACACAACTGCTTCTTCAAGGATAGGAGGGCTGAGTTGTCTGTATGTAACAGAATCATGGGTTAGTGAAACTAAATTTAATGACTATTTGGGGGAATTTGATCTACAGGGTTAAGATATGTGTACATTAGTCGAAGGAGAGGTAAGACTGGTGGTGGGATAACTATTTATATAAGAAATAGCATTGCTCGAATCTAAATGATTCGATAAAGCAGGGAGAAGTTGAAGGAATAAGGTCGGTAAAAATAGGATGCTGCACTTGGCAGCTTTTTACAGACCAGTTAGACAGACTGATGATATAGATAAGCTAATAATAAGCGAAATAAGTAAAGGATGTGAAGTAGATACAGTTATTCTAGGTAGTTTAAGTCAAGCTTTGTGAATTGGGAAAATATGATAGGGAGGGATAGAGAAAGTTTTAAGTTTATAGAATGTTTTGAGGATAATCTTTTGTCAATTTGTTAATATACCAAAAAAGAGGTACCAGAATATTAAATCTAGTACTTTTAAATGATAATAATTTGGTTCAGAAATTGATTGTCGGGGAAGTATTGGGAAATAGTGATCATCAGATAGTTCGTTTTAACTTGGAAGTAGGGAAAGCTAGAACATCAAAAAACCCTACTAAAACTCCAAATATTAACAGGGGAATTATGTAAAACTTAAAAACTTGCTGAATGAGGTTAACTGGGATGTAAAATTCAGCGGTAGGAATACTAGCAAGATGTGGAATACTTTTAAGACTATATTAAACCTAGTCCAAGAGCAGTGTATCCCAACGAAGGTCATTACGAAGAAATGTAGGAAGCCATTATGGTGGAATCATGAGATAGCTAGGAAAATTTCTGAGAAGAAAATGGCATACCGAAGATGAGAGGGGGAAGGTACTGCTGAAAATTTGAATCATTATAGGGTAACTAGGAATGAATTAAATAAAATAATTAAGAAAAACAAAAGAACAACAGAAATTAATTTAGCTCAAAATTATAATATAAATACATTTTTTTTTTTAGCTATTATAAAGTCAATAACAAATCGAAGAGATAAAATAGGGTCTATAAATATAGTTTTGTAAAAGAATCTGATGAGGAAATAGTAGAGTACTTAATTCTCATTTTTCTTCAGTATTTACAGAAGCGATTCCAAACATTTTAATTTATGATAGTTCTAAGTCATGGGTAGAGGTGTTGAATACCATTAAAGGGATAGGGAAATCATTAAACGGCTTATACAGTAATTGATTTGAATATTGAAAGCCATCTGGCCGGTAAGACATTCACTCTAGGTTACTTAAAGAATGTGTAGAAAGTATTACAGAGATCTTGAGAAGATATATACTAGATCACTGGAGTTTAGTGAAATACCCAATGATTGGAAAATACCAAATGTAGTGCCATTTTTTAAGAAGGGGAATAAAGGGGACCTAAATAACATTAGACTCGTAAGCTTAACGTCTATAGTTTGTAAAATTCTGGAGAAGGTGGTTAAGAAAGGTATTTCTGAGTATCTAGAAAGAGGTATTGGTAGAGAAATAAGTTCTTGCGGTTTTATCAAATTTATTCATTACCATTAACAATTTTAGAAAAACTTCATTTTTAATTGATAACAATATGCAATTAAATCAATAATGTATTCTCCGTTGTTATTTATGACTTATTCCCAACGTTCAACTAGTTTTTCGATGCCTCTGCAACAAAAATCTCTGGATTTTGACTCGAAGAATTCGTCTAACCAGGTTCTTAATTCCACATCAGTATTAAACGAAACGCCGTGCAAATTGTTGGAAAGCGATCGGAACAGATGGAAATCCGATGGAGCCAAGTCTGGCGAATATGGAAGATGCGGCAGGATTTCCAAATTAAGCGTTTGGATGGAGTCTTTTGTTATATTGGCAATATAAGGACGAGCATTGTCGTGTTGCAGAAGGACTCCATAACGTCGATGAGGTGGCTTTTCACGAATAGCTTCGGCGAGTCGATATATTTGTTGAACGTAGAGTTCTGCATTGACAATCTCGTTCGCAAGGAGCTCATAAAGAATGATGCCTTCACAATCCCACCACACGCACACAGCATCGTCTTTCGTGGATGAAGTCCTTGCTTTAATCGCGGAAGTGTTTTTCTATTGAGGCTAAGCCATTGTTTTCGATGGTTCATGTTGACATAAACACACCACTTTTTGTCGCCAGTGATGATGAGGTGAAGAAATTTGTCCTTATATCCACGAATATCCTTGTGACGAGCAAGCAAACCTGCGGCAATCGTGGAGCGTTGAAGTTTGTTGCTTTCGCTCAAAGCGTGCGGAACCCATGCACCGAGTTTTTGAACTTTCCCCATCGAATGAAGGTGATTTCACTACAGTTTTATGATCACACGCCAATTGTACAGCCAATTCTCTAGTCGATTGACGAGGATTTTCATGAAGAAGGTCGTTCAATCGATCTTCATCCAACTTAATGGGGCGACCAGAACGTTCTTCGTCATTAAGATTGAAATCACCGTTTTTGAAACGTGAAAACCACCATTGAGCTGTCCTTTCTGATAAAGCATTTTCTCCGTACACAACACAAATATCGCGACGAGCTTTGGCTGCTTCACAAATTAAAAATGCATGGGATATGTGGGAAAGTTTTAAATTGGATAGCTGAATGGTTGTAAGACAGAAAGCAGAAGGTAGAACTGAATGGATTGAGGTAAGAGTGGATGGATGTATTAGTGGCGTAGCTCAGGGATAAGTTCGAGGCCCATTATTATTCCTAGTTTCAGGGATCAGTTTTAGGTCCATTGTTATTCCTAGTTGATATAAATAATCTCGTGGGAGGGGGGGGGGGGTAAATAGCAAATTGTTAAGTTTTGCTGATGACAATTGGCAACTGTAGTAAATGAAGTTGAGGCTAACTTTAAAGTGCATAGTGACTTAAGTTATTAGGTTGGTACTGGAATTTAACCTTAAAAGGAAAAGTTATTAACATGGGAAGAGATAATAGAGAATTTAACTATAAAATGGATTGGCATTGGCTGAATGCAATAGAGGTTGAGGACTTGGGAGTAGTAGGAGATAGATCACTGAAGTTTTCTAAGAAGTATATTAAAGCAAAAATAGAGCAAATAAAGTGTTGGGCTTCATTAAGAGGAATGTTAGTTATAAAAGTAAAGAGGTTATCCTTAAACTAAAGTACTCATATTCCAGGCAACATTTAGAGTACCGTATACAAGCACTTTAGACATGTTACTAACCTGATAGATTGAGCGCAAAGGAGGGCAACAAAGATGATACCTTCCCTGAAGAACCTTGAATATGTAGATAGGTTGAGGTTGCTAAATATGTCCTCATTTGAAAGAAAGTGTGTGAGAGAGGATTTGATGGAGCTTTATAAAATTTGTTGTGGAAGTTAGTAATGGAACTAGGGACCACTACTTGAAAATTTTAAAAAAACAACAGAGGTGTAAGTGTGATGTAAGAAAGTATTTTTTTAACTAACAGATAGGTAGATTACTGGAATGGTTTATCACCTAGACAATAAACAGTCTGAATTGAAATGTTTTCAAGTGCATGTTAGTTTTTTTTTTTAATTGTATATATGTTGGGGTGAGTGTTGTTGACTCGGATGACCTCTGATAGGCCGTTGCGGTTTTTTTCATCTGTTGAATTATCTTAGTTTTTTCGTTCGTCAAATCCGTGGATTAGCGAAAATTGTGTGGATTACCATCTGGGATTATTGCTTGAGGTTTTACTTGCCTTTGAACTTATTGTTTAGCCCCCACGTGTGTTCGATTTTGTTCAAAGGGAGAGAGGGAGAGAGTGTGTGCAAGAGAGAGAGATAGAGATCGAGTGTATGTGTGTGTGTGTAAGAGAGAGAGAGAGGGTGTGTGTTTGTATGTGAGAGAGAAAGAGAGTCGCTCTAGAGGTTTGGTATCAAATTGCATTTCTTATTCATTTTATTGTTTCGTAGAATTCCAACCTTGTCAAGGAAGCAGCTGTCATTTACAATTTAAGCCATTGGGTACATTAGCATAAATCTTTGTTCAAGGATATAATTTTTTTTTTAAACTAATTATCTGAACCATTATTTTCTTTCTAGCCTTCTCTCCTGTCTTTCTTTCTTTCTCCCTCTCTCCTTTACACTCCTCTCTTTCCTTATTTATCGCCTCTTCTTTCTCTATCCTTCTCTCATTTCTATCTCGTTATCTCTCCAATTCTGATCTCGTTTCCGTCTTTTTACTCTCTACGTCTCTTTCTGGCTCTAACTTTCTTATAGTTGTTTCTATTCTATTTTCTCTCCTCTCCCATATATCCTTTCTCTCAATCATCTCTATCTCCTCTCTCTCCTCTCCTCTCTAGTGTCACTATCTCTCTTCTTTCTACTTCTCTCAGCAACCACCTTGCCGTCGGTGAGAGAGCTTGCGCGATCTGCTTAAGTTAAGCTAGATAAGCTGGGGGACTTTTAGTCCGGCAGGGTCACCCATGCCAGTAAGGTAGCTTTAGTAGGATCCAGACTAAGGGTTGTCAAACTTCTCTACCACTTCTTTGATGCGTCTCCTTGCATCCCCCTACTAACCTCTTCGATTCTGTTAGTACTAAGTTTCACCAACTCTTCAACTGTCAAAAAAAAAAACCAACAACAAAATACAAACATTCATCTCTATTACACATAAGTTGTTTATTAATAAGGGCCTCACTAGCTCCCTTATGCCGCGTGAGAAGAGAGGCTTTGGAACCTCTTTAAATAACGCCTTGGAGCACTCCTAGGTTGCAAGAGACTGAGATTGAAGGGATCTCAGGCGTTTGAGGTACGATTAATGGAGAAATGCTAGGTACCCCTTAGAAGCTTTCTCCTTACGTGTAATGGCCTGACCACCCCCCTCTGACCGCTACTTGGTGAACAAAGGCTCAACTGCTCTTTGATGAGAGAGCTTTTGTGCCTTGCTAGTTGCCAGATCAGCTGAAGATCTCGGATGAAGTCGTAGGCACTTAGCTTTACTATTTGCCTTAAGTCTGGCCGTTTTTAGTTGATTAGTAGGGCTTAATAGGAAGACAGTTACACCTCAAGCACCCCTGTCAAAAAATAAGAGATTCAGTTTCCTGGGGCTCTCGTGCTGCTCAGTTGGGAGCTGCGGCACGATTGGGGACGTCCGGCCCAGGGGAGACCTTGGGGTTGGTGTGCTTGGTCAAAGGGTTTCTGTTAACCGAACGACCGAAAACCTCCTGGAAATAGGCGGATGTGATTAGTGCGAGAGAAAATCACACACAAAAAACTTTTTTAATGCGTATGATCCCAGAGTTTTTAAGATGGCGAAGAAGAATGGTCCTCCGTTCCGTAAGTTAACCTGCAAAATCTGCAAAGTTTATAGATGGAGTGAAGACTTCGGGGGCAGGAGTTGCAAGGAGCTCACAGATGCCGTTAGTGTCTGTGACTTCTGCGAACTGGAGAAACGCCTGGGCGAGAGCATCGCACAACTGAAAGAGGAAAACTCCCTCCTCAAAAGGGAGGTTCACTTCTTAAAAACTGAGGTGCAGATGCTCAGGCGAGTGTGAAGGAGGGAAGGCTTCCGACGTCCAAGAGCAGGAGTCTTCTGCTGCAGGACTGGCTCAACGAGCCAAAAAGAAGAAAAGAAAGATGAAGAAGGGAAAGAAGAAAGAAGAGAAAGTAGAAAGAGAAGAAAAGAAAGTGGAAACAGAGGACGAGAAAGTAGAAGCAAAAGAAGAGAAACGAGAAACAAGAAGAGAAAACAAAGAAGAAGAAGAAGAAAGATGTAGAGAAAGAAGAGGAAACCGGCAAGTCGCTTCCGAAAGGGAAGACTCACTCGTTTACAGACAAATGTGCAAGAGTCACCCTTATTGGTGATTCTCAAGCACGGGGTTCTGCAGATCCTGCTAGTGGCCCGCCTTCGCAGTAGTGTGAAGGTAAGCTGACTGCCAGGACGGGGTAACCACTACATCAGAGTAGAAGCGGAGAAATCTCAGATTTCTGAGAGCTCAGTCGTTGCTCTGATCGTAAGTTGCAACAATCTCTACCTGAGAGGAGGTAGGGTAGGCCCTACGGATAAAATCCCCCACACAGTCATGGGCGCAGTGGACGACTGTGGGCTGAAAACCCGCATGCGTGTTGTGGTCGGGATGCTCCCAAGGAGAGGTCCAACACGGACCGCTCACTCGATGAACGTCTCTTTGAACTGGCGCTTGGCAGATTTGTGTACGGCAGAGGGGGTCTTTTTTGTGGACCCATACTGCAGCTTTTATGGTAGGAATGATCTCTACCAAAGGGATGGGGTACATCTTTCCTTTAAAGGAAAGGCCTTTCTGTCGAACATGATCCAGTATGTCGTAGAGCGGACCCAAAGGAGTATCCGGCCCAGAGTGAGGGCGGACGTACGCCAGTACGCCCGTGTCACTCCTGGAACGACCTTCTCAGAGGTCGCAAAGATGGGTGCCTCCTCACCGACAAATAAGCCGGGAAACGGAAGAGCGTAGGGAGTCCTACATTCGGGGACTCCCTGAAAGTTCTTCTGTTTAATGTGAGGTCGATCAGGAACAAGTTTCTTGAACTTCGTGCCCTCGTAGCGACGGAAGAACCTGAAATGGTAGCCATAACAGAGGCGTGTGTAAAACCTCAAACCGAGTTTTGAAGGAGAATTCACGATTGCCGGTTGCCAACTCTTCCAAAAAGGCCAGACAGAGAGGGTGGCGGTGTGATGTATGTCAAGAATACACTCAAATCGACGAACTGCAACATTGTATCCGACCACGAGCTAAGAGGAGTTGACTTAGATATAAGTTTTGCCAGATACAGGACCCTGCTGCTTTACAGACCCCCTGCCCAACTCGTTGAAAAGGACAGGGATCTGCACCGGCTACTGGGTGAACTAGTTCAAGACTGTGTGTATTGCCATGGGTGATTTCAATACCCAAGTTGACTGGGAAACCAGAGGACCCTGTGGCGAGAACGCACAACTCCTAGAGTTCGCGAACAACGAGTTCCTGATTCAATGGGTGAGAGAGCCGGCGAGAGGCAATAATACCCTCGACTGGGGGGTTTTCACCTCTGAGGATGACATCGTTGAGGATCTCTCTGTAGGCGAAGAGCTCGGTGGCAGTGATCACTGACTAGTCAGATTTATAGTCAACGTCCCCAAGGTAGATTCTGCTACTGGTAAATCGAGGAAACTTGATTTGCTAAGAGCAGACTTTGCAGGTCTTCGTGCTGGATTGACTGATGCGAGGCTAGAAGTGTGCGAGGATGTTGAAGATTCGTGGAATAGATTCAAAACTACGTTCATGAGTCTTCAATCACGATTCATCCCTTTGAAAAGCCTCCGTCGGTCTTCAATTCAAAGTGGTTTAATCGAGATATTGGTCAACTGCTGAGGGAAAAAAGAACGGTGTACCTGCAGTCAAAGATTTCTGGAGACTGACAAGTACCGTAGGCTAGCTAGGAGAGTGAAGTCCAGTATAGGGGCAGCAAAGCGTGCCGAGGAGCTCCGAGTGGCGAGACTCTGTAAATAGAATCCCAAGGAGTTCTTTGGATATGTAAACAACCGTAAACCAATCCGTCGAACGATTGGCCCTTTGAGGAATGAGGAGGGGACATTAAAGCACTCAGATGCAGAAAATGCTAACCTCCTCAACGACTATTTCTCTTCAGTGTTTACTGAAGAGTGTGGTCCCACCCCCTAGCCAACGGATTCCTACTCGGGGGGAAAAAGCTGGAGGATATGGACTTCACCGAAGGAGAAATAGAAAAGAAGATCACTGACCAAATGACGAATAAGTCACCTGGCCCCGGATGGGTTTCTACCTAAAGTGTTGAAAGAAGTGCGCGATGAAGTGTCACGACACCTGAGCGCAGTCTTCAACATGTCAATCCGGACTGAATGCGTTCCTAGAGACTGGCGTGAAGCGGAGGTGACTCCTATCTTCAAGAAAGGAGACCGTAGCCAACCGTCGAACTACCGACCTATCAGTCTGACTTTGATAGTCGGTAAACTCATGGAGAGCATCATGGTGGACAAAATGACGTCGCATTTAGAGTCAAACCTGCTACTGAGGAGTTCCCAGCACGGCTTCCGTAGGCAACGGTCATGCCTGACGAACCTTGTGGAATTCTTCCACTTCGTCTTCAGTGAGCACGATCGGGACAAGGCGGTGGATGTGGTCTACTTAGACTTTCAGAAAGCCTTTGATAAGGTACCACACCGCCGCCTTCTCCGGAAAGTGCGAGCGCTGGGCATAGACGGAAAAGTAGCCGGTTGGATATAGAACTGGCTAAGTGGCAGACGGCAACGGGTGGTGGTGAATGGACAGGCTTCTGAGTGGGTGCCCGTTACTAGCGGGGTGCCTCAAGGTTCTGTCCTGGGACCACTACTATTCATCATCTACGTCAACGACATGGACGGTGACATGGTTGCCAAGATTTCCAAATTTGCCGACGATACCAAGCTTGGTATGAACATTGCAAAGGATGGAAATACTGCCCGCCTGCAGGAAGAACTTCGGAAGATTGGGGAGTGATCGGCCACGTGGCAAATGACATTTAACGTGAACAAATGCAAAGTAATGCATATCGGCCACCGAAACCACCAATCTCAGTATATCCTTAAGGGCACTGCTATTGAATCCACTGACACTGAGAAGGACTTGGGTGTAACAATCACTAGTGACCTCAAGTTCTCGAAATAGTGCATTGAGGCGGAGAAAAAGGCCCAAAGGATGCTAAGCTACATAAAGCGCCAGTTTGGATATCGGAACAAGGATATTGTACTGTGTTTGTACAACTCACTTGTCCGACCGCATCTGGAGTATGTTGTACAATTTTGGAGTCCTTCATTTCGAAAGGACATCGCGAGATTGGAACGCGTGCAAGCCATGGCAACCAAACTGATTCCCTCTATCAGACATAAAAGTTATGAAGATAGAGTTAGGGAATTAGATCTGTTCTCGCTGGAAACCCGTAGACTACGTGGTCAGCTCATCGAAGTTTTCAAAATATTTGGAGGGTTCGACAATGTTGACTACCGGGATATTTTCACACTGAGTGAGAACAAAACGCGCATTTACGGTTTCAAACTTGAATTGAAGCGTTACAACCGCAATCTCTGTGGAAATATTTTTACATAGTATCTGCGGTAAGTGGAAGTTGTCAATAGTGAATCTGTTGACCAGTTCAAGTCAAGACTAGACAAAGTCTGGAAAAGTGGCCGTTTAAGGACGTAAAGCATTTGAGCAGCCATGTGCCCGCTCGACTGCTAGTCCAAAGGTACCCTCATTGAATGGACCGTAAGGTCTTCTAGGGTACTTTCTTTCCTTGTTACTCCTTGTTATTCCTTGTTACTTGAATAGGACACACAATCTTCGTCCGCATAATGATGGCCATGTAAGTGTTCACTGTAGCGAAGGTTTAACTTATCATGTTCAGGGCCTAGGTGTTATGGTGCGATGTGAGAATGAGGTCAATTAAGGTGGATTCCGCCACTTGCCAGATCTTAGTCGATCAAAATAAGGATTTGTTCCGGATTTTCCCTCCCAACTCCACTCGATTAACGTGGATTCGAAAATGGAAAACAGAATTCCGTACGCGTTTTCCCACCGCTCTATACTCATTTAAGATGCTTTTTAATTTTCCATCGGTGGGACCTACAGTTCAACGTGGGATCCGAACCATAGGTATCTGCCACGTATGCGAGCCGACATGAAGTCCCGACTCGAAACTACATTTGGTGGCTAACCACACGTGATATGGCCTAACTTCCTTGAAGTTTGGGGCGGTGGTTTTGCCTCATAAGAGGGCTAATCGGATTTTGCCTCCCCCCTCCCATGGGACTAGGGATCACTTTTAAGTAACTCGTTTTTTTTGTCTGTCCCGAGACTAATTAATTGTGACGTCATAATTTTTGATAATGTCTTTAAATTGTGGTTTGTAGGACGGCGGCGACATCGCCACAGGTGTTGCAACAACCACAAAGAGGTTGTTTAGGTTCTCTGTGCTCATTAAAACCGTCCCCACTGTCCCCAAGCATACTGCTATGTATGCTATTAGTTGTACAAGGAGTGTGCTCCAGTTGTTATGTAGTCTCAGGATTTATAGTGGGGCTGAAGGATGAGAGCTACAAGTCCTTAAACGAATCCTAAAACAAGTCCCGAAATAAGTCCTGAAACGAGTCTTAAAACAAGTCCCGAAATAAGTCCTGAAACAAGTCTCATAGCAAGTCCTGTTCTTGATTATTTTCTTGATCTAATTTACATTCTTCCTTCTAAAGCTTCTTTATTTTCCCTCGAATTTAAAGTGCAATATTATTTTCCCCAACCGGCACCCATCTGGCGACTTCCACCAAGGACATAGGTCGTTTGTATTTAAAAATTCATCCTAAATTAGGCTACGTTCAAATTTAGTTAAAGCGCAATAGCAACGAGGCCGCATCACGCGTAAATTTAGTAAGGGGAGATTTATGAAGAAAGTGGTGATTGTAGTGAAAGTGAATATGTGTTGAAAATATACGGCCTGCAGACATTTGAGTCGGGAGGTACGAATGTGCGGGTGTTGAGGTCAGGAGGGCACACAATCCTCAAATGTCACCTAGCATTCCCTTGTAGATGCGTAAAAGGACAGATAAGGAAAAGAAAGATGGAAGGATTAGAAAAGGATGGGGAGAATGCGAGCATATTAAAAAAAATCACCCCAACTGAAACTAATGGGGAGGGAGGAACCAGTGACCCCTCCCCCCCAATCCTTCAATCCCGGCCAGGGTTGAATGGACGAAAGCTGGTCGCCAGCCACGAAAATGAGTGTGAATAGTCTTGAAAAGAAAGCGGTGATAAAAAGTGAAATGTCTAGAAGGAATAAAGCCCAGGTAGTATTAATCTTGTTCGATACTGCCGTGGACACTGGCGTCGGGAGGGCATGCGGCTCCTCAGGATACCGGGTGTAACAGTCTACATATATGTAGCTCCCCCTTGCGGATCCATGCGAAGCTCGTAGACGAGTGTTCTTATCAAGGTATTTTCGTGTTTCGTTGCTTAAATTGGTCTATTGATATGTTGAGTGTAGAAATGGGTATTCCGCCATGTATATATCCCCGGACTATCAATCCTTTGGTCTATGTTGTATATACACCCTTGTCCAAATGTATAAAAGCACCCTGTGGATTCATTTGGACAAATTTCACTCGGCTTTTAATTTTTCATACACTTTGTTTTATTTGTACTTGCGTTACTTGTTATTGCTTTTCCAAGCACCCCTCACGAGTGTGCTATTGGATTTAAGTCTGGGCTGTGTGGTCCACTGTATCGGGATGATCTCCATTTCTCCCGACCAATTCTAGGTGTGTTTGGATGTATAGCACGGGACATTGTCCTGCTGAAATATAACTTCATTTTTGGGTGTTGTGGGATGCTATTTCTGGATAGATGGTTATAAAGCTTGCAACACCAAGGCGGTGTAAGTTATGGAGTTCATTCTTTCGTGACATAAAAAAACTCCCTGGCCTTGATGAAGCCATGCAGCCACATACCATAACACCAGGACCTCCATGTTTCACAGTTGGTACCGCACAAGCTGTGTGAAATGCCTCTCTAACTCTTCGTTGTATAAACGTAGCCCCAAAATACTCAAAATCAGCAAAATTGTTACAATAATTAAATTTGTAAATTATTGTAACGGGCGACTCAGCCGATTCTAACGAAATTTGAAACCCTTATGTTGTTTTACATTCTCTTCGAATGATATAATGGCCAAGGTCCTCCTAAGGTTAGTCCGTGAATTATTGAAAGTTTTGAAGGTTGTAAGGTCATAAATTAGAATAAGTGAGAGCACGCGACTTTTGGGTCAGCATACTTTGTTTATGTTAACCACAGATATCCATGGATTCTCTTTCACCTCGCATCCTAAGCCTTTAATTTTTATGTCTCATTCTAACTGTTCTCGGGTCATATCTTTTAACTTTAAGCTCCATTGAACTCCCTAATTATGCTCAGATATTTTTCTTTGATTTTGTAGTGAATCCCGAATGATAGATCTGTTTACTCTTGGTGTTGTATGACGTTTTCTGTTACTTTTCTCCCTTAAATACTAAAGTCTTGGTTCCTAGATATCGTTTTATAGTGGTGTGAACAGCATAACTTTAGCATTTTATTTTTTTAGCAATTTCTACCCTTGGCTATGAAAAAGTAGGATTCGTTCTCTCTGTACTTCTGTAAGTTCTTTAGTTTTAGTCATATTACTTATTTAGAACCATATTAAATACACAAGAGTTATAAATTTAAGCCAAAACATAAGAAATACATGTATTGCTTAAATTTTGATTTTAGAAAGAATGCGATTTAGGAAAATGGTAAGTAATTCAACCACATTAACAAAATATTCAAACATATTAGCAAAATACACATTATTATCATAAATATTTATTAATAATATGATAAATTCTAAAAAGGTTTATGAAATATGTTAAATTATATATATGCATATATAATTTAACATATTTAACGATTATCAAAAGCTCGCAAGAGTAATTAGATTAATATTTTAAGTTTTAGTAGATTGCCTTATAGCATTTTTAATAATTTAAATATGCATTAAACTATAGCATTTCTGCTTATTTAAAACGATATTAGGGTGTCTAAATATTGCTTATGTCATATATGTACACCTGGAAAGGTCAGTAATAATATTCGTATATGTAATCGTTCAAGAGTTTTGTATATTTTGAGGTAACTTAGGCTGAACGTAACTCGCTTCGAGATTGAAGGACCGCGCAAGATTAACAGATGGTTGGGGGAGTTTATGACATTCTTCCACCTAAGTTTTGGCAATTTGGGGGAATTTGGAAAATACCATTTTCGCTTTGGGAAAATTGGTTTACTCTTTTATAATCCAATTGTTTTAAAATAATCCAAGTTTTGCGGAGAAGAGCAAAAATGGCATCATCTGTCAACATAGTCAGAACGGATACTAAATGACTTGATGATTCCTTTATATTTTCACTGATTGAAAAGATACCAAAGTTCATTAGAATAAATAAGTTTTTTGCGTTTTGAGATGTTTTTCAAATAACATTTTAAATAATATATAGTTTGAGATGTTGAATGTTTTATGTGAATTTGTAAATTTATTCGTTCTTCATCTATTCGTCGTTTCCTCATCTTGGCAGGCGGCATTAAAGACGAGGTATCACCAATCCACCTAATCCTTTCAAGTTCTCATTTTAAAAATTGGGTAAAAGTGAGTTGTTCAAATATCCAGTCATGGTTAAAAAAAATATGGGAGGCATATTTTTTGGTTCTTAATCTTTAATGCTTCAGAATAGTTAACGATATCATTCACATGGTGCTGGAACATCTTAAAGGACAATTAAAATGATACATGTCTATAAATTTCATTGGTTTTAGGACCGCTCCAGCTAAAAAAGGAAAATTGAATGACTTCTCTGGGAATCGATCTGTCTGGCTAACAACTTCAGGGGGTGGGATGTGGTGGGGGATCTCCATTCTTAGCTGAATTACGGTCGAGGGTTATCATCCTTAGTGGGCTTGCGGTTTTTTTTAGTTTAACCCCCCTTTCACTTTTTGTTATATCTAAACAGGCGCGAAAAAATAGTGAGAGATTTCAAAGAGATGCAAAGGATGAGCCGTGAGAGCGCACCACTTTCTCTTTAGGCAATGGGGTCAGGAGGGCATGGTACTCCTTCAGGTTTCAATTGGAGTAGGGGTATTGCCTCTGCTACACCCCCTCCCTCTTGTGGGGTTCTCCCACAGGTTATAACTCCGATTAAGAACGGCGGAATTTTCACTCTTTGTACCCATAGACATGTAGGTGTAGGTGTTTCAGGTGCCACTTCGTTATTTGTTCCCCGATGACATCTAGCTTGCGAACGCACGGATCCCCCTCCAGATGCTTTTGGGTCGTTCGTAGGAGGTGCCCTTAGAGGAAATTTTGATACTATTCTTTTAGTACTGGCGTTAGGGAATAACGTTTCCTCTCGAAACTTTTGGTCATGGCTGTAGCTTTGTTCTCTGTATCTGTAGAAGAAAATATGACGTGATGTTGGGTACTCCGAGGCCTTCAAAGAGAAAAGTGTAGTAGTTTTGATCGAAGAAATTGAAGGGGAGAAAAGTAAAAGATAAAATAGAAGTAGGAATAACACTAGGCAACAAATATCAGCTTCTTTTTTTTTACAGACACGTCAATTATTGATTCCTACTAAAGCGTTGATTTCAGATCTGCTAAAAAAAACCCATATTTTTTTTCTCTCATCCGCTTCTATCACGAAAACCGTCTAAGCTATGTACGTTTCCGTGCCACGTTTAATGTTAAACATACTTAAATAATTAGTGAACAGAGATGTCTTTCCTCCTTTATTCTGGCTTAAGACAGATAGCGGGATACCGATGGCAGAGTTATCATCCTTGCACCCAATCATCCACCTATATCGCGTTAATATTTTGTTATTACTGAAAGGCAAATTCCTGTTCTTAAGTGAAACTTTGGTGTGTAGTCTTCCTTTATCGCTTGTAGGATGACGAGCTCTCCTGCAGGAACCAAGAATAATCTCCCATCATATTTGGGTTGTTATCATCCTTGCGCCCAATCATCCACCTATATCGCGTTATTATTTTGTTATTACTGAAAGGCAAATTCCTGTTCTTAAGTGAAACTGGTGTGTAGTCTGCCTTTGTCGCTTGTAGGATGACGAGCTCTCCTGCAGGAACCAAGAATAATCTCCAATCATATTTGGGTTTAAATTACCTTGGTATCTGTTTTCCATAACTGAGATCTGTTGATTTGAAGCGCTCACCATCCTCGTCATCTACAGGCGCAAAGTTAGCCGGGAAGAAGTCAAGATGAGAATGTAAAAAATGAATTTTCAGACATTCTACATTCCCTTATTTCATAGGATTTGAGTTGACGGTGGTTTTCAGCTTTGTGATTTCCAAGAAAATTTTTAACAATTTCAACGAAAGATGTCCTCTAGTTCATTTTCATTTAAGTTAGATGGAAACGATGAGTCGAGGATGATACTGCGGATCTTTAGTCCAGTGAAAACTCCAACTTCTAGCTTAGCATCTGTCAATATTCCTTTGAATTTATCCTTGAAATATTAGCAACCACTACCTTGATGATCTATACCCTTCACAAAATTTTTGATAGGCCAAGTTTAATATGAAGTGGTCGAAGATGTACTTTCTGACGGTCAATATGTGCTGGGTGTTTCACATTGTATTTACCAACATGTTCAGTTCTAGATGACCAATCATGTTTTCTGTAGTTGTTCTTGTCATAGCTGCCTTCACAAAGACATAAAAAGCATATAATCTTAGAAGTGGTCCTTATTTTTGATGAGTCTAGGCAGCAGTTTCATCGATCCATAAGTATCGTTGAGACCAGTGACATGCGCTGCTGGTATTGAAGTTTATTCATTGTCGTTTTGCAGTAATACATCTTTAAGGATAGCTTTGCTATAGTCAATTAACAGTCTCCATTCTTTTGGCCATAGATACAGCCAATCCCTATCATCACACCATTAATATCGTGGCAGGAACTAACGTTTTCTTCCTGTAAGTAAAATGATGAAAGCTGCCAGTGGTGATGGTGGAAATGAGAAACTTTGACGTTTAGTTGGAGAAGATTTCATTCATGAAGTCTGGAACCGAGCAACTCTGCCTTTTTTTTTTGGTAATTCCAAATCGCACACTAAGTCATTTAACTTCGCTTGACTTAACAAACCTGGGGAAATATTTGCATCTTGAACACATATGCCATCTAGCCGTTTCTATATCACTAGCAGAAACCTCAGATAAATTGCTGTATGTAAGGTTGCTGGTGCAATTGGTGTTGGATTTGTGAACTGGTTTCATTGCTGATTCACAGTTTGGGTACGTGATCTTTGATTTGCTTTTCTTTGTTAAACTAGCAATCTTTGTCGAAAAAAATAACAATCATTGGAGTGATTTTTCGGCTCACGCCGAACCATGAGGACATAACGGCATAGCTTTTCTTTTACCATTCATCTCAGCTATTAACATTGCATTGCACTGTGCACAGCAAATATTCCAGACCCTATGTTGATTTCATAACATACAGTCAAAATAACATTTGTAGGCAAGCTTAATTTTTGTTACGTTTCTACGTTGTATCATAGTTGTATATTGTCCACAGGCAAAGCAGAAGTTGTCTGGGTGATTTACTACACAAGCACGTCTATTTGAATTACCATAAAATATCAGGACCCCCCTCCTCCCCCCGTAGAAAGTAATGATTACGATGTGCAAAATAAAAAGAAATACACCATAGTACAAAACAAATGTTATAAAAGCACAAGTCACCACAACTTGTCACTTGCTCATCAGCAGAGAGCTTCAACAAACATTCTGATTGACTCACGTAGCAACTGACCATTTTTTTCATTTTGTTTATAGAAAGGACAGAGATGGATCGATGTGTGTAATACAGGCGATCATTTAGTCATAAAGAAGGTTGCAGAAATCATTTAAGAAAAGATAGCAAGAGTTGCTCGGTCGGTGGCTATACACCGATGAGTGGTGTTAGTGTGGCTGTGTTGGTCTCATGGTTTTGACTTGACGACGGTTGGAAGCAGGTCAGGAGGGCGAGGCTGTCTGCTCAGTCGGAAACGCGTTATTCATGATGCCTTTTGGTTATGCGAAGAACGGTACGGGTGAAGGTACGTGGTGCCATCGCATACCTTCTTACGTGTAGTGCAGTGTATAATGGGTCTCTGGCGAGTTTCCCCGAGTTGTTTTGTGAGTCTGGTGTGAGCGTATGTGTTGAGGGGTGCTAATTTGTTATGTTGTGTAGTGCGGCCATTCTCGAGTACGACGGAGAGCGGTAAGCGCGCTTCAGAGCAAAGTTCTGAATGCGTTGAGCCTTCCGCTTCCACGTGTCACTCGCGGCTACGAGTGGCAGTGGGGTGTACGTGAGAATAGGTCGCACGAGTGTTTTGTCCAGATGTAATTGAAGTTTTTTGCCCGCAGGGTAGAACCTGCTCAGCGATGTGTTTGTTCGTGAGGCTCTTGCTTGTGTTATGTTCTGGTGTATATTGAACCTGAGGGTCTTGTCGAAAGTTACCTCAAGGATTTTTGTACGTTGTGTATATTCGAGCCTTGTTGGGTTTAGGTGGTTCATGTCTGGTGTGTGTGAGAAGATTTGTAGGTTGTACATGAAGTGATCTCTTGCGCCGTAGAGTGTTATCTGTGTCTTCTGAGGATTCGTGGCAATCAGACATTTATCCTCATAATATGTCTTATCGTCTAGTATGTTTGTGCGTGGAGCGCGATTTCTTCTGGACCTCGGCCGCTGACGAGAATGCTCTCGTCATCGGTGTAGGCCACTGTGTATGTGTGACAGCAGTTTTCGGGTGGGCGTGGGGTGTCGTTTGTGAACATAACAGTACGCTTCCTTGGGGAACGCCTGAGCGTGGTGTAAAGGGTCGTGAGAGGGTATTGTTGTATTTTATGTGGCAACTCAGTTCAGTGAGGTAGTGCGAGAGGAGCCTTCTGGTGCAGAGAGGTAACTCCGTATTGTTGGCGAGTTTCCAACGGAGTCCCTCGTGCCACACTTTATCGAAGGCCTTCTCCAGGTCCTTGCTGATGGAGAGAGTCTTCTGATGTACCTGGCGATTTTTCTGTATTCTGTCGTGAACGATAGTCACGGCCGCCTGAGTGGACCGGCCTCTCCTAAACCCGTATTGGTGGCGGGAGAACCAGCCCCTCTCTTCCAGGTACTCCCGTAGGCGGCAGTTGACCATTCGTTCGAGTATTTTGCCTAGGTGCTCTAATAGAGCAATAGGCCTGTAGTTGTTAGGGTGTTTTGGGTCTTTGTTCGGTTTGTGTAGGAGTATGTTGTGAGAGACTGAATATTTTGAATATTTTAGGGAAGTGGCCTGAGGCTAGTGAGGCGTTGAATAGGTGTGTAAGTGTTGGGTATATGTTTGCGGGGAGGTTGTATATAAGTGTGGCTGGTAGCCCGGAGGGACCGGGGGCGCGTTTTGGTGTTGTTTTAATGTAGATTTTTGTTTCCTCGACGGTGATTGGAGTAGTTAATGTGGATGTGTAGTCGAGCACCTCCATTCGTATCAGGGGGGCAGGCTTTAGCTCGTGAGCGTGGGCCCGACACCACTTCTGGACTTCCTGGAAGTGCTCCCGCGCGTGTGGTTTGGGTGGGTTGTGTGTGTGTACTGTGTCCCAGTGGGACCTAAATGCGTCGAGGATGACGTTAGTATCTGTGAGTGTTTGGTTGTTTACTTGGAGGGTGATGGGTTTGCGTGGATCAGTGACTATCATCCTTTTAACGTGCCATCAGAAGAAGGAAGGGTCCGTGCATCGGGTATCGCCCGCGATGCGGACGACCTCTCGCCACTGCCGGTTCCTGTCTAGCTGCACGCACTGTAGGATGCGGGTACGTAAGTGATTTATGTTGTGTTGTCGTGGGCATCTAGTGTAGTGATTATTGTACTGTGTGATAAGTCTCTGAGTGTGTATGGAGAATGTAAAATGTTTTATGCAAGTGTAATTTTTTTGTGGTGAGTGTAGGTTGCGTGCAGTGGTTATAGTGTTTAAGATTGAGCACCAGTGGTCGTCTAACAGGTTTGGATTGGTGTACTCCAGGTCGAGGTTTTGTGGCGTGTTTTCTGTTATGTGTCTCCTGAGCACTTTCCAGTTTGTGTTTTTGTAATCGTAGAGAGCTGGTGTAGGTACGAGTATGGGAGATATGGATATGATGAGGCATATCGGTATGTGGTTAGATAGTACTTGGGGACCGGGTGATATGTGTGTGTGGAAGCGTTTGGCGTGGTCATTGCGGAAGACAACGTCCGGGGACGTGATACCTCCACGAGGACCGAAGAATGTGGGGAAGGTAGGGCCGATGTGCCCTGCAGCGATAGCGCCGCAGGGCACCGGCCAGGTACCTTCCCGCGTCATTCGTGTTATTGGAAAAGAGTGTCGGGTGAAAAGCGTTAAGGTCCCCCGCGAAGAAGATAGGGAGGTTATGGTTTGATAGGGCCCGGAGTGGGGCTTCTATGTTTAATTGTAGGCGTGGTTGTCTGTAGAGTGGGGCCAGAGCTTGTCTCTATCTTGCAGGTTAGAAAGGAGTCGTCTTGTGTTTGGATGAAGGAGTGGTGTATGGAGCGCTTTACTAGAATCGCTGATCCTATGTGCCGCGCCTGTGGAGATAGGTAAGTGTGGTAGCCTGCGATGCGGAGTCTGTTGTTGGGAGGAAGTAGGCTGGTTGAGTTCAGGAGTACTATGTCGGGTCTTTGTGTGTTGAGCACCCAGTTGGCAACGGTATGGCGAATACAAGGCCAACTGCGTACGTTTAATTGTGTCCTGTTGAGGCGACCTATTGTCATGGGCGGATTGCGCGGAAGGCTGATTTTCCCGGTACCGTTCCTCTCTCCTTGGTTATTGCCCAGGGTTAATATTGGTGCATTACGGGTCCCTAAAATAATCTTACTGGTTCTTCTGGTTCCATTAAGAAAAAAGAACCTCACTCCACCTTACCTTCAAAAGTGGCCCAAGACTACCACAGGTCTCAACCTAGCACCTAGGGAATCTATGGTCTAAACCAGAAGTCCCCAACCCGTGGCCCGCGCCCACGGCCACTTGTCAAAATTAGCATTGCGTGCGGCCCGCCAAATCATTTCCTGGGTCATCATTGCCTCCCTCCGTCATTTCAAACGTGTGTTGAAAGATATTTTTTCTCAAGAACGTGTTTTAGGATAGGTTAAGTTATGCTTAGATTAGGTTAATTGGTTAGTTCAGGTTATTAGATAAGTTCTGTGCTGAGAAATGTCACCAAGTGTCTCATTAATAAATTCTTTGAAATTTTCTGTTCCATATAATATTTTGTTTTCAGGGGGTTGTATTGGTGCGGCCCGCGGGACATCTCGGACTTGTCGATGCGGCCCGCGCTACTTTGCGGGTTGGGGACCCCTGGTCTAATCGAAAGAAAACTGACACAATCCTCATATCTTAGATGCACACATTTTGATTGTTTACATCTTACATGTGTGTACCAAATAGTTGTTATTTACTTACAACTAAGAAGTGAAAATCCAACGAAGCCATAACTAGATCCTGCCCAACTCCACAATTAAGACTACTACTCTTACGAGGGTTGGGGCCGGTAGGGTAGGCAATCCTTAGGACACCCCCTTACGGGGAATACAAAATGGGAAAGTTAATTAATTTAATCCTTGTGATCACATCGTCCCGGCTACGTCTGGTATTTGACTCTTTTTCTCCTTTTTACAATTTCTCTTCTCTTTTTTAGTCATTCTCTGCTTTTCGTTTCGCTTAAAGATCCATTTTCCTCTCAAAGGCTCGTCTGAAGGAGCCCCAGGGCATTTTTTTTTATTTTAAGAGGCCGTCGAACGACTACCTATTAGAGTAAAAGTCGCTGTAATCACACTACAGCCTAATGAGTTAGATTAAAATACAAGTAAATAAAAAATAAAAGATAAAAAAAGGAACAACGATTAAGAAACAAGCTAAAAAATAACAAATAAAAAACAAACAGGATAAGCAAACCAAGAAGGAAGCGCGCTTCGGCGTCGGGTGTAATAGGCTTGGAGCAGCTTTCTCGGACGGCCGTCGGAGGAGTGAGATACGCCACCCCCCGCCCCAATTTAATTATAGAGGAAAATATTTTTATCCACATCTAAAATATACAAAGGAATTCTGTATTAAATTTAATAATAAGAAACAATACTGAATTGTAGCATTTTTAGTTCCCGGTTCAACGATAAATTGGACGAGGACAAAATTCACTTAAGTAATTGTAGGATTGAAGCCAATTTATTGGGAACCAAATAATGGTCTGAAACTGAGGGGAATTGGGATAAGTCGAGGATTGCATCGCACTACCTTGTTTTGGTTCTGGTAACCATGCGGCAGCTTACATCTGAAGAATTGTTTGCTCACCCGGCTTCAACACCCAAAGTTGAGTAGCTACCCGCTCCAATGCCCGCTCGGAACTACGGCTATATATTTTTCACTTCATCTATCTTCAATTTCTGTACAGATATCTGCTTACAAACTTTGTGTGAGATGCCCTTGTTGGTTTTCGCTTTAAATTTGACTATCAAGAAGTAACCAGGGGTTGCGAAGTCAGACGCATTCGGGGAAGTCGGAGCCAGAAATCTTTCGGGTCCATCTACCTTTTGTCATTAAATTTGCAACTTACAAGTTTGGATCATAAGTGGAGGTGGACCCGATGTCCAAATCCTCACCCGCATAATTGTCAACTTCTGCATTCGCATCCATAGTTGCGGATATTATCATGAATCCGTCATGAGCAAAATGTTTGAAAAAATGGCCTAACATCCCCTCGAAAGTGTCTCTATTATCATTCACATGTTACCTCGCTACTGATAACATGTAATCCAGTGCTACCTGTTTCATGGTCGGGTTGTCGGCGACTCAGCTGACGCCCCCCTCCCTTTCTAGTTATTTCATAACTAATGGGAGGGTTGTTGGGTACCCAGCAGGACTAAAAACGATACCTGATACAGGGCGCGTACTCTATGTTTAAATGGCCACCCGTCACTTTCGAGCCAGGAGATGAACCGCTTCATTTATCAACGGTGGCTCTTTTAGGATTGAGTCTTGCAGTGATTCTAAAGGCACGCATCTGAGCTTCAGGCGCTGTGCCACCCCACCTTCCTCTGGGTTTGGTGCTGTCCTCCAGAGCTCTCTCTCTCTCTCTCTCTCTCTCTCTTTTCTCTTTTCCTTTCACTTTCAATGCAATGCCGCCCGCTGTGTCCTATTGGACCTATATAGATAGCCTTTGTGTTTTCCGGATGGGCGCCGTCATTGATTTTTCCTAATAATCATGCCACGCGGTATATGGTTATTTTCAGCGATAATACTTTGTATTATTCACAGAATCTCTTTCAACACGCCATCATACCGGTATCTGATACACTTTAATGCAATACCGGATAAATCGAAGATTTGACCAAATTAATTTGCGTTGAATATTGAGAGATTCTTGCCGCAAATATGAAAAAGCTCAGTCGTAAGGGAAAAATTGGACTGTTTTACATATCAAATTCAATTGTGGTAAATAATCTTTTACATTAGCGACTCAGGTGTTTTTAGTTGTTGATTTTCGTTCCAAATTGAGCGATATCGGTGTGTTTCATCGTTCGTTATGTATTTGGTTATTCGTATGTGTGTTTGGTTACTGGAAGCCAGTATATGTATTTATTTCCTGGAAGACGGTTTCGAGCCGTAATATGGGTTACTATATGGAGAGAGGGGCTTCGCTCGCCCTCAGGAACAAGTAAATAAACGAAAGATTTTGAAACAAAGGACGAATCATTTAGAGATAACAAGAAAATAATCCCGAGTCGCTAATGTAAAAGATTACCTCAACTGGTAGTTAAGAATGGCATCAGTGTTCAAAAATGTGTCAGATTTATTAACTAAGACAGGTTGATTCTTACGCATTTCAAATATTTAGCTATAGCTGAAGAAGAGTTGGAAAGATCATTTAAGGTTAAATGTACCTAAACTTCCTGTTGTGCAAGGTATTCTCACTTGTTGGGACAGTAACCTTCATACTCTTCAAACAATACGCCTCATAGCTGGTGATAATGAAATTTTTAATATTCTATTGCTCGCCTTAAGGCCTTTGAAATAACTAAGCTATTAGCTAAATACCTTATGTCAGACGTGATACCTCTGGTTGCAACCATAAAAGTGCAAAACGATGCTACTAGTGTTTAAGGAGTTACAGCAATGACTCTTGTTTTTTATCAACGACACATTTAACAACTTTCGTAACAATCATACGGAACAAGGACCTTTCTAGATCATGGAGACAAGCAAGTTTATTGAAATCAATGCTTTGCAAGGAATTAAGATTGAATTGGGAGCGATAAAAAAACATTTTACCGCAAGCATTGTTGAATCAATGAAGATTCTTTAGCTTATAGCACTGATGAAGAGCCGTCGGAATCAGAACGGTCAAACGTTTGGAGGCACATAAAAACCCTTTGGTTTGATAGCATAACAATCGTGAAACCTTCCCTATATCTTTGTTAGCCCACTAAAACATCCACTACATTAATGACTCCACATAAGTTCAAGAATAATATTAGTTAGTAGTAAAATATTCTCTACTTCTTAGTGCCCAGACGACTTGAATCCACGCATGGAAACTATCGTATGAGCTTCCCGCTACCGGTGTAGCGAGAGAAAGAACGACACGGTCCTTCTCTTCCCCTCTCCAGATACGGACGCTAATATCTCCTCTTTCCACCGGAAGCAAACCTACCTGGGAACGGAAATCTTCTCCAAATGGGAACATGTGCCAAAATCTCGCATTTGGGGCAGGAATAAAACCGGTTTGTCAGGAACCAATCAGTTTATAGTCAAGTCAGAGTTTATTCCTTGTCCTTGCACTCGCCGAGGAGACGCCTGCCTCAATTCTGAGACCCTTCACCTTCCACTTGTATCCATCGTAATGGTCGTCTGCATTTGAAGGTCAAAGGTTGCAGCTAACCATTTCATAAGGTGAAAAGCCTAATTTTCGATTTTCATATAGTTACAACAGTGCTTAAAGTGAAGCGAATAAATTCAGTGCAGATAAAAGCGATTTAATCCTCGGTATCAATTTTCACCTACGTTTCTTCTTTAGTGCGTTACTAAAATATTTTCACATTTAAGCAATGTAATTAAATTACTTATTTTCCATAATAAACTACAAAATCGATCTCTCCCTTTCAACCTTCCAGCAAAGAGGTCCTACTGGTGTACAGTTTAGTTAGTGCCAGTGATACTAAAATATCAATATTAGTTTGGACAGTAGAGGTTGTTTGGTAATAGAAAGACAATTAGAAGGGCGTTTTATTTTTTTTGATTGATAGTGGCACGCGAAAAATTAAAACTAATCAATGCTATATTCGATAAGATAAAAATTATTATACACACAGCAACATTAAAAGGTATACTAGGAGTCTAATATACAAAAGAGTACCTTCATTTGCTTTAAAATGATTTTCTGCTACACTATGCAATACGCAAAACGGGATGTGCTGGAGCTGATGTCTACAACCTAATCAATACGTTTGGGAAGGTTCATTCATGCCTTTAAACACTGCAACTTGCCAGTCGTGATGGCTTAGAAGATATGTGTACAGCCACTCTTATGTACGTACAAAGTGATCCAGATTGTAGTACGTGGAAGAAAACAAAAATTTGGAGGAAATAAGAGACGTGATGAGCAACAATTAATTAACGATTAAAGGTTGGGTGAACTGAAGTCTGTGTTGACGTGTAAAATCATGGAAAGTGTTAATTTTCACTTCTAAAAGTGAAAAAAATTGCAATTTAAGATTAATTTTTATTTTTTTTATTTAAGGAGTCTATCTGGCGACTGCCTACTAATGTTGAAGGGGACTTGATTGAGACAATTCTGTTTTAAGGACAAATCTTCATACATAATTTAGTGTAGTCGTGAAAGGATTAGAAGATATGTGTACAGCCACTCTTATGTACGTACAAAGTGATCCAGATTGTAGTACGTGGAAGAAAACAAAAATTTGGAGGAAATAAGAGACGTGATGAGCAACAATTAATTAACGATTAAAGGTTGGGTGAACTGAAGTCTGTGTTGACGTGTAAAATCATGGAAAGTGTTAATTTTCACTTCTAAAAGTGAAAAAATTGCAATTTAAGATTAATTTTTATTTTTTTTATTTAAGGAGTCTATCTGGCGACTGCCTACTAATGTTGAAGGGGACTTGATTGAGACAATTCTGTTTTAAGGACAAATCTTCATACATAATTTAGTGTAGTCGTGAAAGGATTAGAAGATATGTGTACAGCCACTCTTATGTACGTACAAAGTGATCCAGATTGTAGTACGTGGAAGAAAACAAAAATTTGGAGGAAATAAGAGACGTGATGAGCAACAATTAATTAACGATTAAAGGTTGGGTGAACTGAAGTCTGTGTTGACGTGTAAAATCATGGAAAGTGTTAATTTTCACTTCTAAAAGTGAAAAAATTGCAATTTAAGATTAATTTTTATTTTTTTTATTTAAGGAGTCTATCTGGCGACTGCCTACTAATGTTGAAGGGGACTTGATTGAGACAATTCTGTTTTAAGGACAAATCTTCATACATAATTTAGTGTAGTCGTGAAAGGATTAAAATCTTAAATTTGGTCCAAATTTCCTCAATCCCAATCTAAAAGACTATTTTTTTGAGCAGGCAAAGAAGTCTACTTGAAAATTAAATGACACTTTTATGTTAATTAATTTTTTATCATTGAACTTTGAATGTGATGGAATTGTATATGATTGAAAATATATACAAGATGGGGATGAGCACGACAATGAATGTGATAAGAGATTAAATAAAAAGTATTGAGGTGTTTGGCAATCCTAAATGACTACCAGTAGAACCCAGTTTAAAACCGGGGTTTGGTTCGCTATCGAACAAACCTGCAACCACTCTACGGGGCCTCGACTCATGAATCAAGTTCTGACCTTACATTAACGCCGCATAGCCTTTACATTTTCACCTTTTTCACCCCACTCTTTCCTACGTATCGACAATGAAATCCACTTTGTTCTCCCGAACACTCTAACAATACACTTTCATCATTAGAATCTTACCGGGGAATTAAATTCGCAGCACTTTGGCATTTAGACAAACTTGTTCCACGAACTTGAAAAAAATTAATATTTCTTTGTATGTGTTTCTAGTGTCTATTTTTTCCTAGTTTTGAGTAAATGTTTTCTAGTAACAGGTTGGCATACATGTTCAGGCTTAACAGGGCTTTATTTCCGAGTACAAAACAAGTTTTGAACGAAACTTTTACGAAGAATCTTGACCAGACGTACAGAAGAGGGGAAATTGGACTGTGGATAGATTGGGGCGAATAGTATACAAAATAGCGTTGTTAAGAGAGTTCAAAGTTCATTGTCTGCTTGGCCCGCGATCAGAAGCCTATCTCAAGGTGCTTACAACGATAAAGCCTTTTCCTTGCACGTTACCTGTCCCGGTACCTGGACGAGCGGGGCCGCTACCGCTTGTCCCTTGTACTAGGGACGGGTTCGTGTACAGACTTGTAAACTATATGACTTTTTGTCCTCCCATTTTATTTGACTCTGTTGTAGGTCTCATGTTCCTACGCCGGTGGGGAGGCAGGCCTACCCCCGACGCCTCAGCGCGTTTCTTACATGTTGCCGTTTTTGCTTATCTTGTTTTTGTTTTGTTTTATGCTTGTTTCTCAGCCTTTGTTTTACCTTTATTTGATTTTTTGCATTTTTTACTTGTTTTTTTTTTAATCTAGCCTAATATTAGTCTGTAGCGTGATTACGTCGACTTTTGCCCTAGTAGGCTTTCGCCAGATGGGCTCCTATAAAAAAAAAGCCTTTTCCAAGACGTGACGGTGGAATCGAAGGCAAGACGCAGGATACTGTGATAGAAGGACCTGGTGGCGTTGCTCTGAGGCGGAGGCGATGGTTCTCTTACCAAGATAATAGGTGAGAAGAAGCTTTTAAATAAGGTGTTGAAAAGAGAAGTTAAATGGAAATAACTACAAAGAATAAAGCACAGATAGGTTCAATCTAGTTTTAAACTGCGTGGAGCAGCGGGGCCGGAAGGGCGCGACGCTCCTCCAGGTATCAGGATCATTTCAAGGAGTGGTACTGATCAGAGCGAAAGAACTTTAGGTCCGTAAGATGCGAACGGAGGCAATCATCTTGTCCAAAGGCGGCCGAAGGAGGCGAAGAAGCTTGATGAAATTGAATATGAGAGTTAGGAAAGACGATAAATGGTTAAGAGGTTCTTTTTACAATCGTGTGCAAAAGGAAACAAAAGGGACGAGAAAACTTATACACAGTTAAACGAAAATCATGTAGTATATTACTTGGTAGATGGTACTACTTGATTGGGAGAGTATTTCGAAAAAGATCAGAATGGTCGCTACCTACATTTCATTCTCCGATCGACTGTAAAAAAGCTTAGAACTTTCTTTATCCTTAATTAGAGACACTCGAATTTCCAGAACCCTCCCGTTTATGTGTCTTTTGTGAAGGAATTATCGATTTTCACTTCTCCGCATGATAAAATCTTCGCTTCGGCAGCTCCGACTCTTCCTAAAAAGTCAAATTAAAAATTGGCTCGAAAAGATATTCTATTAAAATTATAATCTTATTTAAATTAGATTGCGAGCTAATAATGGAGTCGAGGTCTCTGGTTTAATCTACCAGGGTACGGTCGGGGTTTTTTTTCATAAGGGAACGAAACCGGCACATTCTCATTTCAAAATCTTTGCAAAAATGATTGACCTCCCCCCCCTTTAAATGTATATTGTCGAAATTAGTTGAAATTCCAGAAAATTTAAGCTCAAACAACTAGAGCTTCCGTCAAAACTACCTATAGTAAATCAGTTATAATCGATCTCCACTATGATACTTATACCTACTTCTGGTGGAAACAGGAGATGGTATAAGATTCACCCGATGAACTCCAAATATCTGTCAATTTGAGCGCATTCATTTATGAGTCGCTGTTTCCTCAAGCGTCTCGTATCATTGAGGTGTGGTGAACGCGGAAACCATTGTGATATTCCTCTATATGTTCAAACTTTAGAGACACCCTGTATGAAAGACCAGGACGAGATTCTTCCGATGAACCCGTTGCATTAACTCCAAATTTCCGTCAATTTGAACACATTCATAATGCGCTGTTCCCTCAGGCGTCTCGTATCATTGAGGACACCTTCTCTTTTAGCATATCTTAGAAAAGTCAGTCAAGAAAGCGGGGTAAGGTCAAGCGGACGAGGAGACATTTGTGATATTTCCTGTGTCCAGACTTTACTGACACCCTCTACATGTATAAAGTACAATTACAATTAAGTTAAAGGTGTGGGTGTGTGTGTGTAGGGACGTGCGATAGGGTGTGTGGATAGATAGAGAAAATAGACAAGTGGTGAAAAGAGAAAGAAACGTGGTAGGGTGCAAAGAGATGCAAGAGCCTGGTGATCAGGCCTATCACTTTTATTATTTCTTTGTAGTGTTTATTCTTTGATGTTTCGTTGTTTTTTATTTGTTATGGCGTTCAACCCATTTGTCCTACTAACTTTAGTTTAGCTTTGTTGTGTGATATGCATTGCTCGTTTGTTTATGTTTTTTCAAACTTTAAGTGCGTGCTTAAGGTTTTGTATTCTTTGTATGTGTGTGTGTTTTTTAGTTTTATTGTTTTTTCATAGTTGGGTCGATTTCTCGTCGTATTCGGTGTTTTTCTTCTTTCTTGGGTTTACTTTTGTCTTCATCGGTAAGTTTTTTTCCTTAGTTCGGTTGTTTTCTTAGATTATACATCTCATCATGCGTAGAACGGCACTTCATCCCCGCCAGCCACTCGGTTAGCGGAGCTTGGGAATCTGGCGCGACATTCTGCTCTTCTGTTCTGGTTAACCATATGAGTAATTTCTACACTCAGCTCTCGATTAACCAGATCCTGCATCTTCCGGGTCCGTTCTTCGATGACTTTGTTAATGGGAATTATCCCCGCCTCTCTGTGCCGGTCTTCTTGGCGTCTTCTTTCTTGCCTGCGTGTACGTGTGATTAGGTACATGCATTTATTTTGCACTACTTGAAGTCGCCTCTTTTGTGTTTTTGAGACAGAAGAGAGGGTGGAGGCGGGGTAAAGCAACGTAGATCTGACAAGGGCATTGTAGATCTTCTTCTTGTTACTTTCACGTAGATTTCTGAACATGTATAGAGTTCTGGCAGCGGCCGAGGCTCACAAAATTCTTTCTTCGACGTGCTTCTTGTACCCGGTAGAGGTGATTTTCATACCGAGTACATTGCATTCGTTGGTGCACGGATAGCGAGTATCCCCACTCTCACGTCTGCTATTCTGGTGCGTCCAATGGGAACCACCTTGAATTTCTCTTGGTTAGTTCTAATTTTCCATTGAGCCTCGTAGGTGTTTATTTAGATTTTCAATTTCTATCGCTGTCATGCGAGCTTGCCACGGTGCATTCCTCCATGGAGATATGATTTCTGGCTGAAATCATCGGCGTATTGAATATTGAGGGAAGAGGGGTACACAGGGGCTGGGACATCCGCGGTGAATATCGAGTAAAGGGTGGGGAACAGACACCCCTCCTGCGGAAACTTTGGTCCGTCCGTGCACCTTAAACTGACATACGCCGCTCTCTCCATGACGTAGTCACAGAGAGTTCTTTCCAAGTTTTCACTTAGACCAGCCGTACGATCTTAAACTGCATACCCCGCTGCCACACCTTATCAAACGCTTTTGATACATCCCGACAAACAATATCCACGTAACTCCTGTCCCGTTTGGCTTGGGAAAGCTTTTCCGTAATGATAGTAATTGCCATTTCCGTACTTCGTTTCTTTTTAAACCCGTATTGGCAAGGGTTGTAGAGGGAGTTCTCTTCCAGGTGAGACACCAGTCTCTGGTTGAGGATCTTCTTAAAGAGTTTCCCGCCAAATTCCTAAAGTGAAATTGGGTGGTAGCTCTCTCTCAACGTTGGGTCCTTTCCATGCTTGGGCAAGAAGATCATCTTTGCCGTCTTGTAAGCATCTGGAAAGTACCCCGTATTCAGACATGCGTTGAATATTCGTCTCATTCCTTCGATGATGTTGGCTGGTGCCTTTTCGAAGTTTAACTTCGTAAGCCCCGATTGGCCTGGGGCTTTTTGGCGGAATGAGCGGAGTGCGCCAAGCGTCTTTTCTTCGGTGATCTCGGCGTCTCCGTCACGCAGTCTGTCCATCTGGTGATGAGGATACGTTCTGTGTATTTCCGTGTTAAGCTCGTCTACGATGTTATTTTCAAACTCTATATCAAAATCTTCGTTCTCTTCTTCGGGTATACTGAAGATTTTTTCCCAATAACGCCGGAATATTACTTCGATGTTTCTATCTTCTGTTTCAATGGATCCATCTTCTTTTAGGATTTCCATTTTCTTCTTTTTTCCAGATGATCCTCTGAGACATCTGACTTTCTTCCAAAAGTCTTTGGGGGATGTATCTCGATCGATGCTCTTGATCGCATCGTCCCATCGTCTATGTTGTTCGAGGATCAACTGGTTGAGCTCTTCTTTGATCTCTACTTCGTTGTAATGAGTCAAATAATGCATTTCTGATATTTATTTCATAAAGTACTCTCAATTCTCTATATAATTCTTTCATATACCCAGTCCATCTGTATGTTGAGATGGTTTTATACTGGGTTTTGGGGATGCAAACCCTATATGCGTTTAGAAGGTGGTCGTTAAGGTCGTCGAGCACCTCTTCTATCTCTTCGAGGATTGCCTTGTCCAGATTTGGTGGACGGTAGGCCTCGAGAAGATCTGCGTACCGTGCCCAGTCTGCTCTTCTGTAGTCTTTTCTGACTGGTGCTGAGACTTGTATAGGGTTCCTGTTGATGGTAAGTAGGATCTCTATATGATCACTACATGGTACCTGGACTGGTTCCATGTAGTAATTGAATGGTAGCTGACGATTAGCCAGACAAATGTCTAGTTTGGTTGCACTTCTTCCTCGAATATAGGTAGGGAAGTCCGGGCCTATTCTCTGGACCATATTTCGGTCCAGCATAGTTTCCAGGCACCTTCCATTTCCATTGAAGGTCCTGTACCCGGATTCCCGACATCTGGCATTAAGGTCCCCCATTAATATGGTGGGAGCTCTTCTGCCAAATAGGCCAGAGAGAATGAATTGGTAAATATCCTCGTCTCGGCGGCTGGTACCCGGTGGCAATGACCAACTTACCTATATCGAGTTCGACCTCTATTGCAAGATAGGATTCTTCCAGGTTTCTTATTGGCTTGTACTTGATCCCTCTTTTGATGGCGATGGCGGCACCGTCGTGCCACTCTTGAGAGTAGTTTGTGATTAACACGTCGTAGTTCCAGATCTTCATTTCGGAGCTACGAGTGTCAACCACATGTTCAGAAATCAGGATGACATCTGCATCAATTTCTCTGAACAAATTTCCGTAAAGAGTTCGCTTCGCTGTCCAGCCGTTGGTATTGACTTCCAGAATTCTTAGTGCGTTCCGTTCCATTGTGAGATGTATTTATACATGTTTTTTCTTGTTCTTCTTTTTCTTTTTGGCCTGTGGGGCTTGTTTGGAGTGCCCAG
This sequence comes from Ceratothoa steindachneri, assembly GCA_963969495.1. Classification (NCBI taxonomy): domain Eukaryota; kingdom Metazoa; phylum Arthropoda; class Malacostraca; order Isopoda; family Cymothoidae; genus Ceratothoa; species Ceratothoa steindachneri. Next base: position 179,594,654 of record OZ018323.1, read on the forward strand.
GCTTTTCACTCTTCGGGGGAGGACTAGGAGTTTTGGATTTGCTCTTCGTCGCTCTAGTGCGAGTGCATGGGCCCTCGTCACTATCCGAAGATGTGTTTTCCTCTTTAATTCGTCTTTTTCCTCATCTTATTCATCGTCTTCCTCTTCGGATTCATCTGATGAGGGAGTTTCGATAACTTCCTTTAGACCGGTGGCTTTCTCTTAGTTCTCGTTGTTTTGGATAACGCTATCCTTGAATGCCTCGGAGCATTCGGGGTTAGCGGGCAGGATGATCGAAGGTAGGTTATTAGCTTTTAAAAGTGGGTTCAGAACCTGGTTGTAGCATCCAGGTTTTACCGCATTTGCCACGTTTGCATGCGTAATGCAAATTAGTATTTTGGCACTTAGGTCATTTGTGAAGACCATTTGTGAAGGGGTTGCCATTGCTGAGGTCACTGAGTTCGCGTAGATGTTTGTTTTCTTTTTTCTTTGTTCTTCCATTTTCTTGATGATCTCCTTTCTTTGGGGACAGTTAAGGGTCATCGTTTGATGGGGCCCCTTGCAATTTAAGCACTTTTTTCTGTGCTGTTGCATGAGTCATACCTGTGACCCTCAGTGGCGCATTCACTGCACCATGTCTGTCCTTTTTGTGGGCAGTTGTCGGTGGTTTGTCTTTCGAGCTTGTAACATACGAAGCACATCTGGATGCTATGATACTTTTCGTGTTCAATATTGCATCCTGGGATCCTCATGTTAAAAATCAGGAGTCCCTCCGGTGCCGCCTTGTTGGCCATTTCCGTGGTTTGAAATGTCACCTTGAAGACATGGGTATGGCCGCGGAATTTGATCACATCCCTGACCTTAGTCCATGTGTGGTTATTCTCAATTTCGGTTTTTATCTCTGCGGGGGAGTTTTGCCCTACCCAGCTTTCTACCTTTCGGCAGATGATGCTGCGGTTGGCCGAGATTGCTGGTGGTGACTTCGCTTCCAAGTTAAGTGATTTTAGGAATTCGGCTCCTTCTTCGGATAGGAGCCGGTCTACGTCTTTATTTTCCCCGCATATCGCGATAAATCCATTTGGGATCTCAACAGCTTTATGAGCGCGATCCTCAGGTTTGCGAATAGGGATTGGCACACCGTCTTTTTCTCCGGTGCTTTTTTTCCTGGTATGGTCCTTAGGGGGACCCTCTTAGGGAGGGCCTCCATCGTCGTGGGCGTCTTCTCTCTTCTTTCTTGTATTTTGTGTTCCTCTCTGTAATAAATTTTTAATTATTATGTTTTGGGTGAGAAAAGTGATGTCAGAAGTGGTAAGGAAGGCAGAGCCGAGAGTGTGTTTGGAGCGTTAAATGAGAAAAACGCTCCCATCCAATTTCCTGTTGGTGCCCCGCTCGGATGGTGCCGGGGTGATGGGTGATGATGGATGGGGTGAGTCTTCTCGAGTGGGGACCTCAGAGGGTTGAGCTTGGTGGACTTGATGCATAGCGGCCGAATCAACGACCGCTAAGTTTTTGCCACCCCCTCACGGGTACGTACGCCAAAACGGCATCCAACTACATAGAGACGGGTGTACTTCCCTCTATGATTCTGGCCGGGTCCCCCAGGGGTTGAGGATCTCTCCTCCGTCCGGGACTCGCAGTTTTGCCCCAGATTCGAGAAAATTTCTCAGTTGTGCTTCGTCTGTGGGCTAGTCCTCAAACCAGGTTTCACGCAAGCCCTTAATTATGCCAGTCCAAGTGGCCGACATAGTTAAGACGAAATTAATGAAGGGCAGTCATCCGAGCAAGTTCCCAGGCAGGGCGGTGGACGGGGGAGCAATGAGGTGCTTAAGCCCTCATTTTATTTCTTCACTCTCACGAAAAGATATCTTAAGTCTTTGCAGAATCAACTGAGATCCTGATGACTCCCAGGACAGTCGCGTTCTTAGTTGGCGAGGCTCAAAAGTCCGTAAATTAAGCACGAGCATTTAAGATCGCTCTTCAGAAGGTAGTAAGGCGCAATGCTACGGAGTCGAATATTCGCCCAGCTATAATGTGCGAGAGTGGAAGTAGATTATAGACACCCTAAGACGTGGGTGTAACATATTAGGAAGGAATTGAGACGGGAAAGATGATTGGGCAGAATTGAAGTTTGACTATAACCTTGCTAGTGTTCCTCTCAGAACTAAGTAAATCACTCACTCATCACTTCTGTTCATTAGGGCTCCTTCAAGGGTGATTGAGTAATTCAAACAAGTCTGATATTTTTATCCTAACATCCTTTCTTGATTTTTACAGTGTGGCATGCACCCGCCTCTCCCAGTCCTGAACCATCATTATTAATTCGAACATTGGAAAATATTGATAATAACTTTTTAAGAATAAAATAGTATTTTTTCAGTTAATTTTATCAAGACATATTCGTATTTTATCGTCCACCTATCTCAAAAGCCCAAACAAAAATAGAAGTATACCATACCCATTTTGGACTGTTGGTTGTCTTTTTAAATCAAACTCTATATGTATATATTGGAAGGCCATTTTTTTTTAGGCAGGATTCATTGAAGTCGACAGCAACAGCTGCACTGTTTACTTTTGGCTGCAGTTTTCTTATAGCTTTGACTATAGTCTTAACAGATGGCTCTAGGCGATGAAAATTGCTCGAAAGAGGCATAACTTTATTTGCCTAGACGTCTTTCGACCTAACTGTAGATCATCTTCGGGGCAGAATGGTCAAATGAAATGAAATATAAAAAGAGAGGTGGGAGACAAAGAACAGCTCATCCGACCCTTCCTCTGCCCCCCTTGTCGCTCATGGAGCGGCCAAGGAGGGAGGGGGAGAGGTCCGGTACTCCTTTATAGACCTCCATAGTCACACTGTCTAAAGTATGCTCCAAGTACTGTGAGTACGGCGGTTAGGAGGGAGAGGAAGAGGAAGAAGAAGGTTTTAGGATAGGACAGTGAAGAAAATAGTAGGAGACAAAAGTGGACTTAGTCATGGGACCTACAGCTTAACGTGGAATCCGAACCACGATGTGACGCTTGTCTCTAACTATAACCTTGCAGTTTATCGTGACCCCTGTCCCACGTATCACTGTGAGTCCCGTGTGCGAATGTGATAGTAAAAAACGAACAGATGCAGAAGGCTGAAGGAAGTAAGAGGTTTGCAAAGAGATGCTAGTTGCCTGGAGGTCAGGCTTATCTCTGTCCATTTTAGGTAGGATAGCTAGCGTGATAAAGTTAGAAAGTAGTATTGGTATTTATGAGGCGTTTAAACCGTTATTAGTAAATATTCTTACTAAAAACTGGTGTAGGTTTCTATCTCTCTAACTATTCTTTCCTATTCCTATCCTAGTTATAATTGACTGTATGCTATTCTCTGGTTTGCTTCGGTTAATTAATTACTCTTAGTCGTCGTCGATTATTAATCTTTTTCTCTAGGTGTAGATTTCTTCTTCGTCTTCTTCTCCTCCCTCATTTATCCTTGGGAAACTTGGGAATAATCTGCGTGACCTCCATCCTTCTCTTTGGGCAATTTGGTTGGTTAATTCAACTCCTACTTCATTATGTGTCTTTTCTCAGACTTTCCTTGCTCTTTTTGCAATTATTCTGTGAATTGGCTTTATCCTTGCCTCCCTGTGCAGGTCTCGTAGTCTTCTTCTTTCTCCTCTTTTGGTGTTTGTTATTAAATATATGGCTTTGTTTTGGATTTTGGGGGGTCTCGAGATCGTGTACATCGCGATGGTTGGATAAATAATCGCGGACTGTACTATGGCTTGAACGTGATATTTGCAGGAAAATATATTGAATATGTTTGAACATTACCGTAAGAAAACGGAACAATCAACTAACTCGAAAAATACATGGATAGATTTATGTTTAAAAATATTTTGAACATTATTGTAAGGAAACGGACAAATCAGCTAACTTGAAAATCCCTTCAAGAGCTGAAAAAGACGCTCCAGGCCACCAAACAGAGTGCACCCGGGGAATCGGGGATAACAAGGGAGCACCTAATACGAACACCAGACTGCCTTTTAAACAAAATAGTAGAACTATTCAACGCCACGTTAAGCGCAGGATATTTCCCAGACGCTATGAAGAGGGGAAAGATAATTTTCCTGCCAAAACCAGGAAAACCACAGAACAACCCAGGGAACTTTAGACCGATTACTCTGATCCAGACTTTGGCAAAATTGCTAGAAAGAATGATCAACGATAGACTAGTTAAACATCTAGAATAAAGAACACAAATTTCTAATCACCACATGGGTTCAGGAGGAATAGAAGTAACGAAACGGCCCTTGACATACTAGTCGAAACAATCGTCAAAGCTAAATTCAGCAAGAACTATACAGATGTTGTACTTAGGGACGTCCAAAAGGCTTTTGATAAAGTCTGGAGGATCGGCTTTGAGTACAAAATCCGGAGATTGGGGTTACCATCAGCCATAGTTAATGTCTGTGCGATTATGTCATGGACAGGTCAGCTTATATTTCAGTCAAGGGTTACGACGGCCCAAGCTTCGAAGTCCCTCAGGTGGTTCCCCAGGGAGGCTGCCTAAGTCCAACTCTATATAGTATCTTAACAATGGATTTACCAAGTCCATTCAATGACTACGAAATATATACTATTTGCCGATGACTTCACAATAATCACGAACAACGCATATAGGCATCTTCTGACAATGGCAAGGATTACAGCGGCCGAGATCGCTAACATATGTAAACGAGTTTGAATGGAAGTGGAAGATCCGTACAAATGCAGAAAAGTTTTCAATTATATCAATAGGAAGAAGAAAAACCTACAGAGTACAGATAGAGGAAGAAAGATATAGATACAAAAAATGAAAGAAAGGTACTCGGGCTAAAGATCAACAGATTACGGATTTGGGAAACACGTCAATGAAAGGATAAACATAGCGAAGGCGCACTTAATTAAACTATTTCAACTTAGAAATCTTAGCGTCGAGAATAAGAAGAAGATTTACAATGCTATATGTAGAGCTGCATTGTTATACCCGGCTATACCGTTGAACAGATTGCTCAAAACCAACTCTGTGAAGATTCAGAGAATTCAGAACGCTGCGGTCTACATCATTACTAACACCAAAAGGCGAGAAAGAAGAAGGTTAAGAGACTTACACGGAGAATAGGCCTTCCGACCACAAACGTGTCCCTACACTATAGAGCCTGTAAAGTGTGGGACAAACTTGAGACCAATTTGAGTCAAGAAGAAAAAAGATCACTAGAAATCCCGCAAGAACACCGAAGAAATAACAGAGGAATATTTAGGAGCGGGAAACCTGATATGGGAGAAGAACCGCCCCCAGTATTTACAGCTTAGGTGATACTGCAGAAAAGCTGCAAAAGATCAGTAATCAAGATTATCTGCAACAAGCAGGAAAAATTTAAGAATGCAAACTGAAGAAGAGTAATAGAGGCGCGAGAGCCTCCCGATAAAGAAGAAAACGACGATGAAGAAGATGTTTATAAAAATATAAACTCAAGAGATTGCTGGTCACCCACCGACTACCACTCATTCTCACTCATTTCCCATGCCTACGTAACCTATCCACTATTCTACTACTCTCAACACTTTTATTTCTATCTTTTTCAAGACGTAAGATGTAACATGAAAATACATAGATATGTTTAAAAATATGTTCGAGAACAAAACATTGACTAGAACGTTATTGTTCATTTATCATATATATATATATATATATATATATATATATATATATATATATATATATATATATATATATATATATATATATATATATATATATAGTCGGCTGTCACTCCTGAGCGAGGATGACGTACTCAAGGTGACCATCGAATTCATCCGTGGGTCCTCAGGTAGCTGAGGAGGCTCAGTTGCAACCAGCACTATTTCTCGCACGTCCCGCAGATGGTGCCGGGGGTAAGTTGTTGCCGCAGCGTTTGGTTGGCAGCTTTCGCATGTCTACACTCCTCACTGCTGTTCGTTGTCACGTCGGGTGGTTTCGAACCTCTTCACTGCCAGGTGGGCTGCACGTCGCCAACCAGGGCAATCCCCTTCCCCCCCCCTCCCCGAGGTCTCCCATGAATTTACGTTAATGTTGCCTTTATTCATGGTAAGACTTCATTGTATCCTCCCATCGCTTTTTCTGTCCTCCTCTCACGCGGGCGTCAATTTGAAGTTCGAAGAACAAGACCCGCCGAGGCAGTCTTGGCTCTGGCCTCCGAGCGGCGCAGTGCCCCGCCCATCTAAGTTGGTGTTTCATTAGGAGGGCCTCGATGCTGGTGGGCTCTGCTTCTTTACATATTTGGTTTATTGGCGACTGAAAGCTAAATTATCTACCGTACATCTATTTTATATTTAACTTTTGCTTTTCTGTCTAATTTGGAATTTAGCTACGCCGCATATCGTTATTCTCACAGGCCTAGTGTTAATTTACCTATCTCCTTCTATTTTTTTATGTTCTTTAGTTCTTAACTTATTTCTTTGATTAAGTATTTTCTCCATTCTTCTTTACACATATAACTGGCACAGTTCCAAGTGCATAAGGTAGTTTATCATACTATCGTATTATTTTAATTAGACGATAATCTGTCTAATTTTGAGCGATTTTCGAAGCTCGCTGGTACTTAACGGCCTCGTCTTCTAATGTGTAAAGGGATCAGAGAAAGTCCATTTGCCGTAAAAAAAATTAACCATTTTTACTTTCCATTAATTAAGGCTTTTTTATTACAGATAATTTACTGAGCAGAAATCTATATTCTATTGTTCGTGTTTTAATCCTTTTCGTTTTCAGGTCACACTCATAAAGCCTTTGTGTGCGTGTTCTTTGTAGTTGTATAATCTATGTTCCCGGCGACAGAAGCGAAACATTTGCTCATTTGCACCTTACTAATTAACAAGACTTTTCTACCTTTGTCAGATACACAAGTAACTTTTTTCCCATTTGTATTCATTTTTCTTTCGTCATAGAATCAATCATCTTTTAGATGAACCACTAAATTACTCTACAGACCTCACACACAGAAGAATGTCTTCGACACGTTCTAGGGAAATTTTCTTATAGCCCGCTTATGCGGTCTATCCGCTAACGATCGCCGATGGCTTGAGGTTGAACTTCTTCGCCTAAGCCAGGAAATCACCCGCGTTCAAAGTTTATTAAAAGAATAAAAAAAATACAAGAATACAAATTTGAAAGCGAGGGAATTTTTTTTTGAAACGATAGGTAAAGAAGAGACATTCCTATGCGAGGAAGGAGAAACAAAGAATCAGGAAACTGGAGACTCAAGTAGTTAAAATTCAATAATAGACTTGGATGTTTAGCAGGTTAAAATATTGTCTATCATTTACCATCTTAATTCACGTGCCGTGTATGAATAGTGAGCTTAAACTGTCCTAATGGATTATATAATAATAGATTGCATAACATTTAAAAAAACAGCAATACTGTTGAGAATCGAACCCGATACCTTTATTAGCGTGAATATCAATAATGTGAATTCTCCACTTGGACAGCCGAATGACCGCTCTAATTAAGCTTGGTAAAGCAGACGCCCGCAATTCTTTCTCAACGATTATCCGAAGAAGACATTTTTTACGACCTCGATCGTGGAAGGAAGGAAACTTTTCATTTTAGATCCCGAAAGGAAGAACTGAAGGAAAGAAGATCCATCATTTTCATTCATATTTCATTTTCATCTATAGACTCGCTCACCTTTTCCTCTCCCACACCAAAAATCCTCCCGTAAAGGGAGGTTCTGAAAATATAGAATATACTTTTTAGGTTGGTCAGCATCACAATCATGACTGCCTAATTCCCCCCCCCCACTCTGAACCCAATGCCTTAGCTAATGAACGCTGATGTTTCAACCTCGTCCCAATTATACATTGCAGTAGCAAATGTATAATTGGAGGTACGGGAGGAGGGAGGTTTGAGGACGAGCCGAACCAGGAAGAAACAAACCGCAAAGAGGACTACTAATCAGGACCCTCTACACCGATCTAAAAATCGCAATAACGAAGCTAATAGAGGTGCCAAATGGATATATCGCCCTCTGCCACAAACAAGAAGATGTGGCACGATGGTGGTATCAGATGGACTCAGAGTCCTGAACAAAATAGGCCTTTCCTTAAAGCTGCCACTAAAATTAATGGCCTACCGCTCCTTTGTGTGCTGGAGGGTAGATTTATATGTCGGCTCACATACGCCAGAGGAAATTAAAGAAGAATTAGAAAAAGAAAACCAATTTCTCAAGATCAGGGAATTAATCAAATTCGAACATCACTCCACGTCTTTAAGGTGGCGTGTGCTTCACCAGACATGGCCAATAAAGCCATGAACCAAGGAATATTAGCTTTCGGAATGCGAATACCCCCGTAAAATATAGAAATGGAAAAGTTTACGAACGTGAAGACTTGCTTTCAGTGCCACGCGATCGAAGATCACGTTACGAGAAACTACCCCCCAAAGGACATCAAGATCTGTTCGGTGTGCATCAAAACTGGCCATACTTTCCGGCGATGCTCAGAACAAACAAACCAGTGCATTAACTGCCAGGGCCCGCATAGGACCATGGCCATTGACTGCCCAAAGAGGAAAATCGCCAAGTAAAGGAAGGAACAAGAAGAAATTCCAAAAAGGACAAATCAAACATACGCCAGCGTAGCAAAAGCTACAGTAAAGGAGATTAAGGAGTCGCAAGAACAAAAAATAAATATAAATGTGAATGAGGGAACCGGTCAAGATATTTTGGCGTGCATTATGTTCGCTCATGTTCATAACATAGCACAACCGGGTACATTCGCCGAAACGCTAAACTTATTACTGGAGAAGAACGGCATAAGATCAATGTGGTTCTCCCAACCCCCCTTCTGCATTTATTTACGTCGTTACTGCTGGGAAGACGCTGCAGGTCAAGGATATGTTGGTAGTAGGGACCACATTGGCGAAAGTAGAAGAACCAGAGGATTCATCAGTATCAAATGAAGAGGAAAGAAAGGTCACCTACGACCAAGAAAAGAAAAAAAGGGAACCAAAACCACCAAGAGAAAGAAATCCCATAAAAAAACAAAGAGACAGAACAAATGAGAAACCACAGAGTTCGAGAACGCAACAGATTCAGAAATGGAAAATGATACCGAAAGCTGCCAGTACGAGGCAAAAGATTTCAAACTCAAAATCTTTGTACATGAGGCATATCCCCTACCAAAAGGGGCCAAGCCAACGGATATCAAAAAAGGCATCGATAGACGAACGTGCAAATGGACTTACGTCACGGAACACGAAGAGTCCTCCATTAAAAAACTAATAAAAGAGAACCGAATTAGATTTTACCCCAACGACAGAAGACTAATTAAAGAAGAGACCTTCGAGAAGGTAACAAACGGAAAATAGAAAAATACAAGACAAAAACAAGGATCTACAAAAAAAAGAGATAAATTTAACAACATGGAGCGCACCAATAGTAAATTAAGAATTCTCCATCTAAACACATGAATGGAAAACAAAATCCATACAATACGGAAACTTCTTTCGCACAATAGACCCAGGCATAATAACCATGTCCGAACACGGACTAAAAGATGAAGAACTTATGAAAATATATAACTATTAAATCATCAAGAAGAATCCCACCGGGGAAAGGTATGATGGTACTGCAATCGCCATTAAAAAGAGCATACTATATGCCCAAGAACGAGAGGTTGATGAGGCGTACGCTGCTGTGACGGTGCAGATGGATTTCTCCCCGCTCACAATAGCAGGAGCTTACCAACCTCCTCGCCGCTCATACATACCTAACCACTCGGTGATGGAAATATTTGGCAAGAATAACCCAACCATACAACTAGGCGACCTAAACGCAAGATTGCCGGAGTCTGGTACAGAACCAAAAACCGCTGGGAAAAATTTAGAACTCCTGTTGGACAGATACATTCTAAAACGAGTAGGACCAGACTTCCCAACCTACATTACCGGAAGAGCAGCAACCAAACCGGACATTGTGCTAACTAGTACCAACTTTCCCTATAACATTCACATGGAACCAGTCCCTGCCCCATGTAGTGATCTCATTGTTATTCTGGTTACCGTCAACCAGAATCCAATTCAAATCCCAATACAACCAAGGAAATCCTACAAAAGGGCAAACTGGAAAGCGTAAAGTGCAAGGCTGGAGGGTTCTGCTCAACCGGAAGTGGAAGGTAAAAACATCGAGGAACTGGAAGGAATAACGGAAGCACTAATTAGGAATATCACAGAAGCTGACGAGAGATGTGTGCCAAAAATTAAATACAGAACGCTCTCCCATCCAAAATGGACGGAGGAGATAAAGAGGAAAGCAAGAAATATACAACGAAAGTACTCAGAAATAAGGGAAACTGGCACAAATAGAACAAAAGCTATAAAACTAAATCAAATAAAAAGCGATATGTTATTCCTAATAGAAGAGCAACAAAGAGACTAATGGAACGAGCTTATAAACAAAATAGAAAATACAGAAGAACCACCAAAATCCTGGAAATTGATTAATTTAATAAAAGGTCGACTTCCTAGGAAAAAAATTAAAATTAGAAAGAACAAGGAGAAGACATAAGAAGCATAGAGGAGACAGCAGACATATTTAGGGAACACTGGAAAAAAGTTTATTCCATCAATGAAGAGGACAACCGACTTTACGACGGTGAAACCGAAGAAAGAGTCGATACATTCATACGAATGAACAGACACAGACTTACTCCAGAAAGAAGAGTGGACAGTAGCACACAAGACAACCGAGGACTAGGAATACAGATCACCAAAGAGGAACTGAAAAATACCATAAGTTCTTTTAAACAGGAGGCACCAGGGAGCACTGGGCTCACAAAGTAGAATTGTGAAAAAGCTCCAGGGAACATAATTAAAGCAATAGTCGATCTATTCAATGCATATCTTGACATAGGAGCTTATCCAGAGAGGCTTAAAACAGCAAAGATGGTCTTTCTGCAGAAACAAGGGAAACCATCTCACCTGGTTTCCAGCTTTAGGCCGATATCTCTATTGACCTTCCTGGGCAAAGTCCTTGAAAAGATACTGAATCAGTGACTAGTCGTTTTCCTTGAGGAAAACGGAAAATATAACGAACACCAATTCGGATTCCGAAAGGAAAGAGACGCGACTACGGCAATTGCTATACTGACAGAAAAAATTGCACAGACCAAAGCAGCAAATGGATAGGTGGACGTGGTCCTCTGCGACGTCGAGAAGGCCTTCGACAAAGTTTGGGTTGAAGGGCTTAAATATAAGCTCCTCCAACTCGGGCTCGGCATCAGGATGGAGAGGATGTTGTCTGACCAATATAAAAGCCTTCGTCTCTATCCAGGACCACGTAGGACCATCCTTCAATATACAGACGGGGGTCCCATAAAGGGGGTGCCTGAGCCCCACCCTCTACGCCATCTCCACAGCTGATATCCCGCGCCCAATAACACCAGGGTGCTTAAACATCCAGTATGCGGATGACATCAGCCAAAAATTCCAACAAGATACACGAACCCAAGATGGCAGATGGCAGGCCAGAACGACGGAAAGAGAAATTAAAAATATAAATGATTATGAAAAATGCAAGATAAAAACGAACACTCGCAAGTTCAAGATCATTCCAATATCGAGACAAAAAAAAGGACCAAATCAGCGTCGATGGCACAAACTACAACTACACAACGGAGGGAAGTGTGCTGGGTGGGGCTACACATTGGATCAAGGGGTTACTACAATCATACAAAGGCGAGAATAACCAAGGCCAGAAGTGGCCTGAGATTGGTATACTCCTTAAGAAATATGAGTATAAGAAGGTAAAGAACTTTATACAAGGCCTTTGTAGAATCAGTGTTAGTATACCCTCCTATCCCTTTGCAGACTATAACAAAAACAATAAAAAGAAACTACAGAAGATACAAAATAAAGCAACACGCTTAATAACAAATACAAAACTAACAGAAAGAAAACGCACCAACGACCTAATTAAAATAGCGGAGATCCTCCCTTCAAACCCAACCCTGGAAAAGAGGCCTACGAAAATATGTGAAAAGATCGAAGAAAAACACCCAGAGATGAGTAGAGATCTAAGAATACAAGATGAGTACTAAGGTATAATCAAAAGAGGTTCCCGAGCACTAGGCTACACCTACGACAAGCGGAACAACCAATAGATTTATAAACATAAATACAAGGGAAGACTAAAACAAGAAAAACCAAGCATGGAACAATATTAAAGGCATAAATGCCTTAAATAAACACAAGAAGATATCAGACATGAAGTAATTAGAAGTAACGGATAAATATATATAAATAATAATTATATAGATAAATGAATTAGAACTACCAGAAAAAGGTACGCAGTGGCAAAACTCTCATAAAATGACGTAATTCGAATTAGAGTAACCAAAGAATTAAAACCTACCTTGCACCAAAGGTACACCAAAGCAAATCTTACAAATAAAGAGAAAATTAGAAGATATCAAGGCAGAAGATCAGCCAGTTTCCTGACAAATAGATACTCTTTACACACTCACATTTCTCATACCCTCCCCCCCAAAAAAAAAACCTTTCATGCTATCTATCTATCCCCCCCTTACTTCTCTCACCTTCATCAAAAATATTTTCGTAATGGCGTTAAAAAACTATTTTGTCTATCACAACCATTCTTAAGAACCACAATTTCTATCATATTAACACACGTTATTCATCTCCACGTTTTTATTATTTCTTTCACTTCTCCTTTGCTTGATTTGTAGTAGAAAATATTGTTGTTTGCAAACCTGTCTTAACCCATTCAGACCCAGCGTACTCATTTGAGTACATTAATGAAAATGGCTGCTGCGCATTCACTATCGCGCAAATGGTTGGCAAATTTCACTGAATAACAGAAAGATGGTTAGTGCTAAGCCTAATGTTGTCAGAGTTTTATAGTAGGGCGTGTGTGTTTCATGAAATTGTTCTCTATCTTGTTGTTTTTAATGTTGCCTTGAGTTTTCACACCCTCTCATTCATTTTGATGATACCAGAAGGGTTAGCATATCAAAATAATACGTTTGTAGAAGCTTATTAGTGTGTTATTTGATACCCAAAATAGTTAAGCTGTGTAAAAATCCCTTCTGGGTGTAATTTGAGTGTATTTTTGACTGTACTCGATTGAGTATAATGGGCACTAATGGGTGCAGAACTTCACCGAGTTTGAATATGTTTGCGAATTTATTCATTGCTGTATTTCTTCAGGATTACTGTGCTTTTTTTAACTATGTTAACTCGAAATCTTAGTCTTTGTTAACTAAAAATGAATTCAGACGTTTTTTATTCCAACTCAGACAATCGATTATCAATTGCTAATGAGCAATTAGCTTCTTCAAGAACAGATGCAATGAAGAGCGTTGCATTGCCTCCTGATTGAGTAGATGAAGAAACTGACGAGGAAGAATTGGATGATAATAATTTAGCCACAGAAGAAATGCCTGCAGAAGTTGCAGGTAAGTGAATACATACTGATTATACAAGAACAAACATTGTAAATATAACTATTTTAGTATGATATAAATATATATGGCTACAATAAATCTTTTTTCTTCCTTTTCAGGTCAGATTGAAATTGAAGATGAAACCGATGATGATGAGGATCCACTGGTAAATCCAGTAGCTAATAAAAGAAATTGTCCAGGCGCTGCTTTGAAATGGAAGAAAATGAATCAGTGTTACACATGCCTAGTACAGCAGGTGCAGAAGAACGAAGGAGGAAAGTTATAGACACATTTTCTGATCAAAATCCAGTGCAAATTTTTGAAAGCATTTTCGATGATAGTGTGTTGCAGCTAATTCTTTCTCAAAAGTTATTATTTGCTCGACAGAAAAATAACCATACATTACAATATCTTCACATGAGTTGAAAATGTTCTTTGGTATTTTATTTCTGAGTGGATCTAACTGTTTGACCAGAGAAAAACTATATTGGTCTCTTGATGAAGATGTAGTGATCGGGTGTGTATCTTCATGCATGTCCCGTAATCGGTTTCAAGAAATAAAGAGGACATTCACCTTGCAGATAATTCTTCAATCGATAATTCAGATAGGATGTACAAATTACGTCCTCTGATTACTTTGTTGAATTCAAAATTTCGGCAGTGGGGCATCTTTCGCAGAAATTTCAGCATCGATGAGGCTCTGGTGAAGTATTATGGGGGGCATCCTACAAAACAATTTATACGCGGAAAACCCATACACTTTGGATACAAAGATTTGATGCTGTGCAGTTCCAGTGGCTATTGTTACGCTTTTGACGCGTATTGCGGTGTTAACCACCAAACAACTCAAAGCTCAGAAAGAATGCCTCTAGGTAGTAAAGTAGTGTTGCAGTTGTTGAGCTAATCCCAGCGACCATATAGTGTTCTTTGACAACTTTTCTTAAGTTATGACCTTCTGGTAAAACTAAAAGAACTAGGGTTCAAAGCTACGGGCGCATTACGTAAAAATCACACAGGTAAACCTCCCTTCCACTCCTGACATGAAGAAAAAAAAAAAAGAAAATTCAATATTGATAACCAAGTGGATAGATAACAGCGTAGTAACTATTGGAACCAATTATGATGTGATTACACCTCTAGATAGTGTCAAAAGATGGTCAACTTCCGAGAAGAAGAAAATTTCTGTTTTCAGGTCTCACGTTTATTCCTCCTCTAATTCTAGAATGGGAGGTGTCGATCTATTAGACCAGTCAACCAATACTTATAGAATTTCAATCCGAGGAAATAAATGGTGGTGGGCGTTATTTACCCACATGCTGAATGTAAGCATGATAAATGCATGGAATATCCACAGAACAGCTGTTTCGGACTCAATGGATTTGGTATGCTTTGTTAGAAATGTTGCAAAGGACTACCTCAGTATTTCTAGAAAACGTATCCGTCTGTCTCATGATCGTGCTGCACCTAATCCTGGAAACGTACCGCAAAGCGTAGTTGATGACCCAGAAAGACATTTTCCTACAAAATGATAAATAGCTGCGCTGTGCTGTTTGTCACGCGCGGGTCTGTTGAAGCTGTAAGAAATGTCTCAAAAACCCTTTGCATAGAACGTGGATGCTTTGAAAGCTTCCATACGAAGAAAGAAAGGTTTAAAATGTAAGTTTGTGTTTGCAAAAGACTCGCTTAGACAAGATAGATGAAGCTAAACGCTTCTCAGTTTCAAATTTTAGGCAGGACAAAATAAGCCTTATTTTGCTCACACATTTGAGTACACCCATATAATTAAAAGAATTATCAATAAAATAGAAAAAATTGCACATATTCGAAATATTTACACCACTTTACATATATTACATATATAAATTTATCGATCATCTGGTAAATACAATTATACTGGAAATTTACTTGTGTTTAATTTGTAAAATTTATAAAGTATATTACCTAATTTCATCTTATCCAAAATGAGGTAATTGTAATCCTTAACTCTATAATTTAACTTGGTGAATTTTTGAAATTTTTGAAAATTTTTTTTTGCTTAGTGGTCAAGTAACCTTTCATGTTTTTGAGTTTAGGTTTATTTGAAACTTTGATTCGCAGGGCTGTTTTTTGTATGTTTCGAGCTTTTATCAAAGTTCTTTCTAAGAATTCAGAAAAAAATAAATATAATTATCGAATGATTTGGAATGAAAAAACATACAAATCGTGAAGTTCAAAAAAATGTATTAAAATTAGGGCTTTGTCGCTTTTTGACTATCATTTCGTATATAAAACAAATTTAGATGAAAAAAAAGAGATCTGACGAAGGTTTTTCTATATATCAAATCGGGTGAAATAACTTAAAAAAAGGTTTCAGGTTGTCTATGTTGAAAAAAGTGTTTGGAAAATTCTCAACTATAATAAATCTTCAAGGGATAAAGACAATATAATAAAAGGCGAAATAACTTTTAAAAAATGTTTCAGGGTATCTAGGTCGAAAAAGGTGTTCAGGGTGTTAAAATAAAGAGTCTATAAAGGGGATTAAAAAAAGCGGTTTAGAATAGCAAATAGGCCGTAAGCCACACGCCAAAGGAGTGGCTGTGGAACCAAGTTCTTTCTGTAAGAAAGAATACGAAGTATCGCTTGTTTATTCTTATACTTTAATCCTTCCTTTATTCATTACAGACTAAGCGACAATTCGACTATTATTATTTTGTACAGACTTGAATAGGACCAGAAGAAAATGAGTATATAATTGTCATTAAATGTATTTATATAATAATATATAAATTAGGTAAATACAAATGTTTACTCTTGAATTAATTAAATAAATTATAATCGGTTACGACGTGAGCGGGAGATTGTAAAGTATTGGACAGAAAATAATGTGGCTGTGGTTTTACTATTTGTTTTTATTTTGAGGGGTTTTATTTTTGATTAGGGCCCTACAGTTTAATGTGTGAGCCGAAACCGCGGGTATCTAAAGCGCATTCCCCGAATATAGATTCCATCGGGCCACCTGACACACCCGATGTGTCTTAATTTAGCTGTAAGAGGACTGGTGTTTCCACTGGGCTAATCCTTGGCCCTAGAAATTGGACAGTCGTGCGCTATTCCTCAATGCTAATAGACCTTCAAGTTTTATTAACTCCAAAACAGATTTCTACCAGATTAGAGATTTATCCGGTTTCATTATCTAACCCCAGGCCCACTAAATTCCTCCCATGAAAAATGTACCCCCCAGAATTTCCCATCGGGTTTCAATTGTATTCGGACCTAATAATTAAAGTTTCAAATGTTTATTAAATTTCTTAACATTTAAAAACATCACTAAAGCTTGTAACAACACTTAAGGAGTGCCTGAAGGTAACGAGGGTCATCTGTTATCTGAATACCTTTGATTTGCCTTTAAACTTTTCATTTGCAATGCAAGACATAATTTCCATAAGTTCGGATGTAAAACTTGTGGCAACATGGTACTATAAGTTGTGGAGTTCATTCTTCCTAGCTTTGATGAAGACATCAACGCCATACCATGATAGAACCATCTCCATGCTTCACTGTTGGTATTATACAACCAGGTTGAAATGCTTCTCCAACTCTTCGTCTCACAATGGTAGCCACTGCGAAAGCTTTCAATATTATCCGTTTAGAATCCTAACTAGTACATTCGTCAGTTTAATAGAGAAATGGGGATCTCTCTTCTGCATTTTGCGCCCTTTCCCCGTTGAATGCCACTTTCTGGTACTTTTGAAGTAAGAAATAAATTTCACTTGCACCTCGTCATCACCTGAGAAAACAAAAGCGTCTATAACATCGTCCACAGGGGGAAACGCTAAAACATTTAATATTAAGACTAAAAGCAAGGAGATTGTTCTAATGAATTTTGTGACCATTGTAGTACGTTTTGGACCGAAATGAGATAGAAAATCTCAAATTGTTGTACCTGGAAAGAATTTCGTCATATCATTGTGTGCTCCTTCTCAAAATCCACATTACAGTGTAAAGTGCGCAAATGCGGTTACAAAGCCAAAATAACATAAAAAATACTTTTTTTATTAGTAGCTTGTTTATTAATAATAAGTCTTTTGTAATGCGCTCTTCAAGGCCTGAGGCCTTCCCAGAGCGCACGTTGTGCTGAGATGAGAATGGAAATTCAAGAGTGGGAGAAGGCAATTCTGAAAAGATGCGTTTCAGGAGACGCTTAAATGTGGTAAGAGAGGAAGAAGACCTGAGTTCAGCAGGAAGAGCATTCCACAACTTAGGGGCGCAGATTGAGAATAAGCAGTCCCCCATTGGGCAGAGGGATGAACGAGGAATATTCAAAAGAGGTGCATGTGATGACCGAAGGGCCCGAGGGACATGGCGTGGCGAGAGGGCAGAAGAGAGGTAAGACGGGGCCTTGTTGTTTAGGACCTTAAATGTGAAGAGGGCTATTTTGAAGTGAGTACGGGATCTGACAGGGAGCCAGTGCAGTTCATGCAGCAAGGGTTTCGAGGGAGAGAAGCGAGGGCTACGGAGGAGAAGCCGGGCCGCATAGTTCTGTACGACTTGAAGGGGGCGGAGAGAGGAGGATGGCAGATTCACAAGCAGAGAGTTACAGTAGTCAAGCCGTGAGGTGATGAAGGCATGAACAGCAGTCTCAAGACTTTGGCGATCAAAGGGAGAGCGAATGCGGGAGAAGTTACGAAGGAAACATAGAGAGGATTTGCTGACATTGCGGATATGAGGCTTAAAGGAGAGATGCTCATCAAAAACAGCACCCAGATTCCTAACGCAGTCAGAGAAAATGATAGTATTACCGCCCAGAGTAAGCGAGGGAAAGAGAGATTTAGATTTTTTGACAAGAGCAGGGGTGCCGACGAGGAGGACCTCAGTTTTGGAGTGATTAAGCCTGAGGAAGTTGGTAGAGAGCCAGTCAGAAATGGAGGAGTAGGCAGCCAGGAGGTCAGTGATAGAGTAGGTAAGAGACGTGGGGGATGAGGAAACGAAAATTTGAGTGTCATCAGCATATAGGTGGAAGGATAGACCGAGATTACGGAGAAGGAAACTAAGAGGGAGAAGGTAGATACGAAATAGTAGAGAACCAAGGACAGAGCCTTGTGGCACTCCAAAGCGAATGGGGTAGAGTCGGATGAAACGTCGTCAATCACAACGGATTGGGTACGAGACGAGAGGTAAGAGCGGAACCAGTCAAGCACGGTGCCTGATATGCCAAGGAAAGAGTGGAGACGATCAAGTAGGACGGTATGGTCAATAGTATCGAAGGCAGAGGAGAGGTCGAGTAGAACGAGGATGGAGTCACAACCCCTGTCCGCGGCTCTTCGTAAGCAATCGGACACATTGAGAAGGGCGGTTTCTGTGGAGTGACCTGACTTGAAACCAGATTGATAGGTTTCATCAATGTTACAGGCCACCATGTGACTGTTGATGCGTGAAGCAACCCCTCTCTCCAGAACCTTAGAGAGGAAAGGAAGTTGCGAAATCGGGCGATAATTGGAAGGGTCAGTGGGGTTCAGTTGATGCTTTTTAAGAATCGGACGGATGTGGGCACGTTTGAAGGAAGATATTCAGCAGCAAATCGTATATCCGTGGAGGAAAATGAATTTTTCATTAATGAACTGTAAATAGCTGCATCCGAAGTACTAGAGATGATTTGAACGTTCCATCACACGCCCTTGATGTAACTTGCTTTTGAGTCATCGAAGCCGGGACAGCTGTGGCAAAAATTACAATTTTGTCGCTGCTGAAATCGAGAGCGAAACACTCGAGAATTCTCATCACGAATTCAAACGTACCCTGTGCTCGATGTCGAAAGAGCAGGAATTGTGTCTTTAAGGCGCTGTCACCAATTTGAGATATTAACAGAAAACATTTTAATTGCCATCTTGACACGTCTTCGAAGGGTTCTACGGCTTGTCTACATGTCTTTAGCACCA
The DNA here is from genome assembly GCA_963969495.1 of Ceratothoa steindachneri. Lineage (NCBI taxonomy): Eukaryota > Metazoa > Arthropoda > Malacostraca > Isopoda > Cymothoidae > Ceratothoa > Ceratothoa steindachneri. The sequence goes on from OZ018323.1 coordinate 179,614,018, forward strand.
TCTTTCCCCCTTGGTTGGGTCTCTACAGGCGGGTAAAAGATAGTGTAGTCAGTTGCCGGATGAAGCCCGATTCGGGTCACCTTCACGACGGTTGTAGATTCCCGTGTTTCAGAGCACACGGTAATCAGTAGATCCCCACTGGTGATAAAACCAGTACTAAGAGAGTGAATATCGGGAATAAAATGGTCCCGAATGTGAATATCAGCTGTAAAATCCGTACCAATTATGAAGATCGGCGATGGTAAAACTCCCCCCCCCCAAAAAAAAAGTTCCTCGTGGACGAGATCCTTTAACTGGATAATTAAAATCACATAAAGAACAAAATGACAATCGATGGCAAAATTGAAGGCCTCAGAAACCGGTGCTAGTGTGTGTGTGTCGGGGAGGGGGGTCAGCAGCAATAATAGTGATTTGCCAACAAGAAGGGAGAGCCACTCTTTCTGCGTCAGGGAAGTGTGGATATGTTAATCCCTTCGGCAGGTTCCAAAATGGAAGAGTGACGTGTTGTGTGTGTGAGTGGGTGGAGGAGATGGCGATAGTGTGATCGACTATGAGCCTGCTGCGTATATGTCTCACACGATGCAGCGCCTGAGTCGCCGCTTCCTTGCCAGCGCTCGAAACCTTTTGTGTCTGCTCCAGCCAGGCGTGGAAGTCGGCAGACGAGAGCTCCGGTGTTTACATTCTTATTTACTCATTCCAGAAATGCACAGAACGCGGAATCCCTGAGCACTTCGCCATTTTCAAAGCAGACGAGTTGTCGCAGCCGATAAAACAATAAATGTCGGATTTATATAAAATGGCAAAGTGTATCGTGAATTGATTGAATTGGATATTCTGACAACCGATTTTGAGTTACTGGAAGTTGCAAAGAAGATATTTCTCTTTTAAAGGCTTCAGAAATGGCAGGAAAACTCAAAATTATGATCCAAATAAGATAAACTATAGTTAATACAGTTTTCACAGTGGAAGAGAATTTGGGGATGAGTCAAGATATCAGATTTTACAGAGTAGAAGAGTTTAGGTTCGCAGTTACTCAGCCGAGTTTGGTATAAGCAGGATTGTAACCAATAGTGTGGCGTGAAGAGCTCTTTTGGAAGTGGACGATCATATTTCTGGTGATAACACTAATACAGAAAAATTTATTTATTTTTGCAAAAAGGCCATAGGACAATATTATGAAAGGATCGAATCGAAAGAGAAGGCTGACTGATCATGGAGTGGGGAGATTATATTTTGCGGTTGCATGAATGGACATAATCCTCTGGATGCATTTTATGTATATTGTAGATTAGATCTGACGAACTCCTGTAAAGGGTGACAATGATGATGACTTTTCTCTGGTAAGAAATCTTTTGTGTGTTGACTGGAACAGGAGCTGCCAAGTGTAGGCCATGAATGGTCTTTTGCAGTCTCCTTCTTTTCTTATGTTCTTATGTTCTTAAAACTCGGATTTATTGTAGGACCATTATGGCATTAAATGTCTTGTCCGAGTGTTATGACGTCAACAGTAAAGAACAATTATGAACACCAGTAAACAAGAATACAAATACAAAACAAAAGCAGCATACGTATAAAATACTAATGAAAGAAGAAATATGTCATTCATACCTTGCGTACCCTTATTTCGTGTACCCTGATAGACAGAGAAGCTCGATAGTGAACGATGACCTACTAAATAAAGCTAAAAGAAAACGGATTTTAATTTATGCTGTTTTTTTTAAATGTTTTTTAAAAAAATAGTCGTCGATCAAACAATATGTTTGTGTTCCTAAAAGGAGCTTTTCCGAACTCCCCTTCAAACGGGGTTGTGACAAAGTCCTGGGTTGTGAGTGCAACATCACCTTCAACCGGTTCATTATCGACTGTGTCTGGTACTCGAGCGAGGGTGGAGGTCGATTTCTTAGGGTTCCTCTACTCTAAGCGTGAGGCTGTCGAAGGATGCTTATGGCAGTCCGTCGAAATCGAAAATGACGTTCCTATTTTCTCATCGTTGGGAAAGAGAAGGAAAATAAACATGCAGGTAGGACAGAGCTGGAGGGGCCGCGCAGAGCCGCCACCAGTACTATCTGACCCACACCTATGAATTCCAGTGGGATGGGATAATCCAGGGCAACAAGCAGCTGCGCAGGTTGCAGCACCCAGTCAGGGCCTGCCCTTGGGTAGGTGCAGTAGAGTTTGTTTAGGGTTGGTTCCCCTACCCTTATTTCTTCCCGCGATAACCCCAGGTTTAATTTCAATTAGTGAAATAAAATATCCTTTGTTTCAAACCATTACGGTCGCCTTCAGGGTAAAGGTAAAAAACCTTATGACCTTTAAAATATATATAAAACCTGAACTAAAAATCAGACTAAAAGTAGATGGTACAACACACTATAAACCCTTTTTATTCACCTAAAGGAAAGATACGAACGAGGGCATCTGCGCCGTAATGTTTGTGAGGAGCGGTTAGTGAAGATGGGTGAAGTTCAAATGTGCGGGGGATATGTAGCGCGTGCAGTCGAAAGAGGAGACTACTTGGAGTACTGGTACCGAGAGAGCGGTCCTCCTCGGTTGATCGTCCTACGCTCAACACCCCCTTAGGGGGGCGGAGTGTATGTGTGGGCTGCATTTTCGACAAAGAACCTAAAGGGTCACAATTAAAAATAATATTCCTCAGGATTTTAATTTAGTTTATTAAAAAAAAACCTCAAAACAAATATGGCATCAACGAAATGGAGAGGGGGGAAACGGGGGTGATGGGTGGGTATCAGATATATAGTTTTGTTTTTTTTTCGAGGAAAATTTCGTCTTTTAAAGGACTAATTTATTCGAGGGTATTTGGATGAAATCCCTAGATTTAGGGGGATTTTACATATCTGTAAAAAATGTCCAGATTTGGGGGAAATTTCCATATTCTTTGTTTTTCTTTTCTTTTCTTTTTAAAAGGCAAATACCAAAAGGAGCGACATGTCTTAGAAGTTTGTTGATGTTAAGGGAAAAAACAACGATGCCATTGCAATAAAGTTTTCGAAAGGTGGTTGGTGAATTTAGTGGGTGTGAAAATGCGGGAAAAGGAGTTAGGCTAAATATCTGAAAATTAACATGGTAGGGGGTCGGAAGGGCGCACAACTCTCCCAAACGTGGCTCCATTTTGTACCGAAGGTAGGTCCCCTTTCGATCGAGGATGAGAATAAGGATCAGAATGTCTATCGCTGACGCCATCTGGCACCAGGGCTCTATCCTTGTTGGGGAAGGAGAGGAAAAAGGGAGGGGGGGGGGTAGAAAGGAAATCAACGTTAGTAGAGTTTTGCCATTAGTCACTGAGCATGGAAATCATGCATGGCCCAAGGGAGAGCCACCCGTTCCACGTTTGGGGATTGGATTAGAAACCATGATTGGAGAGAGATGAAGCGACACCGTTCTTGTAATTGGCAATGTGTATGTTGACGTATACGGCAGGGGCTACATGCTCGGATCGGTTAGAATCAACGCGCCGCCAATTTTAGTGCTCGCCGGCAGTCGAACCTAAGTGAACTTGTAATCAGCAGAACCAAGCAGGGTTTAGTGGTTTGTCGGTTTGGTTCGATTTTCTGTGTGTATTTTATTAGACGAAGAAGATTATAGTGTGTTTTGAGTGGTTTTGTGCCGGTTCCTACAAGAGGATCTACCGCCAGTGCCCCGGCAAAGGACTCCAGCAGAGTCCCACTGCCCACAGAGGACGATAACCAGGCGACACATACGATATCATTATATTTAATTATATTGACATAACTATAACTAGGAATATAATAATGTTTAACCATTAATTATGATCATTATCGCGTTGCTTTTCTTCACATATGTGATGTTGGCCGACCGAATTTTCCATCTTTCTGATAAGTTGCCGCGTGAGTCGATTCGACTGACCATTTAATGTCGATTCGTAGGTCGTGGGTCAGATGGTAACCGTTTTACTTTTTAATGACTTTTTTGGCAATAATATTGTAACTCTTCGGCTGATTATAACGAAATTTCAAACTCTTGATGTTGTTTGGCATTCTCTTTCCAATTATATAATTGCCAATGTCTTCCCAAGGTTAGTCTGGGAATTATTTGACAATAACAAAGTACCTATTCGACCGATTTTAACGAAATTTGAAACCTTTATGTTGTTTTACATTCTCTTTTGATTGGTATAATTGCCAAGGTCCTCCCAAGGTTATTCCAGGAATATTGAAAGTTTTGAAGGTCATAAGTCAGTATAATTGAGAGCACACGACTTAAGTATGTTGACCTTGTTATTCGTTCTTAACTCTTGCTTAGTGACAACTTTCGCTTTATATGTGACTTTATCATCGTCTGTTCACCATTTGTAGAGTTTCACCTTATCACGTATTGTCTATTTGGGACACATTGCCCCATTGAAGGTTTGGGTAGTGTAAATTTTGTTATTTATATTCTGTAAATATCCTAGCGTATCCGTGCTTAGGGAGAACATATCTCTTGCTTGGAAAGGAAAGTATTCCTGGTGAGCCTACCAGATTTATTTACGGGAAAACCGTCGGTTGGTTCCCCATTCTTACGCATATTTGGTACTCCTCATTTTGCAGACTTCACTCGAGACCTCGTTTCTTGCCGATTCATCTTGTCATTCTCCTCTCAGGTTAGCCATAAATCGCACAACTTCAATCTTAAACGACCGCAAACCTCTCCATCAAACCGAACTTATTGCATTGTTACGACGAGGCTCAAGTACGGATATCGCGCTGAATTGGTTATTCCAAATTAGTGGCTTATAAAGATCCATAATACCCTTCTTGTGTGTGACGAATATATTTATTCTTCACCAACGATTTTCGTTCGTTTCTTACTCTCTCCAAGGAAGCGAAATTTGTGACCTCGAAATAATCCCCGGAAATCTCATTACAATTGCGTTAATTTTAAAATACCGGATCAATTCATTCGTTAGTTTCCTGTTTATATAATTCGTAAAAAATACTCGTATTTTAAATTAAAATAACTAAAGAAACAAAATGAATCTTTTTCTCGAGTCAATAGCGTCTCATAAATTGTGTGAGACAGAACTTCCACAATTGGTTATTGAGTGCTTTTAAAAGTTTTTAAATTTCCTTTTAGAGGTAAATATTAAGAGAACCCAAAATTAAAGGGGGATACAAGTTTTCCCTACGATAAGTTTAAAAATTGAGTTGTTAAATACGGGTTTTTCAAACTTTTCACCGGAAAGGAATTTTTTTTTGTTAGTTCTTATAAAAAAAATGGCTTCCGACTTGAATCTTGTGGGGAAATTATGATGGAAAGCCCTAAAACAATGTTTCCACTTCGAATCAATACCTATTTCGTCCTATCCTAAATATAAATTGGGCGTTTGATTGATCAAATAACGAGTAAAATTGGAATTATTTCACTGCCTTTAAGTAATCTCACGACTATATAAAAAAAAATCTATTTTCTCTATACAACCTTTGAAGAAGAATAATGACCAGACGCGATAATATATATATATATATATATTGCCGGACAATACCCGCACAAAGGGACGTGTAAACAGGGAAACTTTTCTAGATGTCGGTCAATCGTTGCGCGAATAAAGGACGCGAGACCAAAACAATGAAAGAGCGCCTCTGGAGGACACTTGTCGAACCTCTTGTCAAGTTATAGATTTCAATGGGACCGACTGAATCTCTTTGTCAGATCGATTCAAAGCGAAAACTTGGCTTATTGGAACGGAGTGAACAACCGGCGACATCCGAGACGCGGCTCAGTGGAAACGTGGCGGAAGACAGGCAGGAAGTAAAATTAAATTGAAAATACTAACAGCGAGGAGTATAGATAGGATGGGTAAAAGTGGAACAATTCGATGAAAAAGTTTAAATAGTCGGATTTAGAAGTCACATTTTAAAGAATAAGGAGGAGAGACGTTTCGAATAGTGGATACGACTTGTCGCCGGGGTTAACAGACCTTATTCACACTAACAAAGGGGGTCTAAGCTCTCGGGTGGGTATTGAGAAACAAAAGTTTAAAGTAATAAAGAGGAAAAAAATAGAAATTAAAAAAAAAAGCCTTACAATATTAGGGATTAGCGCAGAAAGCCTCAGGAACTTAAATCTCTGTACTCGAGTCGTCAGTAGTAATGTGGGGGTGGGGGTTGGGGATATATTAAAATTACATACCCTTACGATCCTTACCCCTCTATTTAGTTTCGGGGTACTACTCCAGCTCTGTACCCTACCTTTTTACCTCCCTTAACCACTACTCTACCGCATTTCAAAACCTTTCTGCACTCATGCCGTCGTTTTTCCCTTCTTCTCTAATAAAAAAATGCTCATGAATCGGGAACGATATGATCCCATGACGTCACTGGCCGAGTCTATTTATAAGCTCGTGCTATGGGTGATTGGGAGAAGGGTGGCCACTGATGGGGGAGGGGGGTGGAAATAATCAGAGCTGTAGCAATGTCTAGTGGGGCCCCCATAACAATATATCATACATTTACAAGTAGTGCCAGCACGACAAATACTATTCTCAGCAGTGCCAATGCTGCGGAATGCTTACAGAAAATGTGTAATCGAAAATTTTATATTTTCATTAATAAAATTAAAAACTTTGGCCACAGTGGGGCCCCTTCAAGAGCCACCTAGTTCTACGGGATTAATGCATCATTTAATTTTATGTTTTTTATTAATTCTTGGCTAGAAATAATCGAAAGCAGATTTGGTTTTATGCTAGTCTAGTCTACTAAACTCGAAGCCTATGTACCTGTATGCCTTAACCTAATCCAAGGCTATTAATTTATTATTATTATTGTTATTTTAATATGCCATCGTTAAATGGCGAGTTTATTAAGTACCAAAAGAGTACATTGCCTTTGGAAGTTTAGAAAAAGCATTAGTGATAAGTTCACAAGGGAAAATTTGTGTCAAGTGTACGGTGAACGAGCAATTTGTGGGAGCCAATGTCGAAGAATTTTTCAGAATTTTCGCTCGGGAAACGTTGGTCTCAAAGATGAACCCCAATTCAAGACTACCAGCGGAGTTTGATCAAGATCTCTCAAAAGTAAAGTGGAAAAAAAATCTGATTATAATTGTTGACCAATTGGCTGAAAAAATACATCCAGCTCATTCCAATGTGCATCGTCATTTAAAGGAGATGGCAAGATTTCACGATTTGGGCAATGGCTTCCTTAAGACCTGTCAGAGACTTGCAGCAAAGAATTAATATGTGTTCATCTCTCCTTTGTCAACTAAAAAGTGAACCATTCTTTAGTAGGTTCATTACACGAGAGGAAAAGTAGGTTATGTGCAATAATATTAAATGTTCTAGACAATGGATTAGTCCTGGGAAGAATCAATACCCCAGCCGAAACAGCGGCCTCATCCACGGAAGATTTTCTCTTCTGCGTTTGGTGGGATGTGAAGGGCACAATCTATTATTTTCACTTCTTAACCCAAATCAGACCTTCATGAAAGAGGTTTGCTGTGCTCACTTAGACTGTATACATGTAGCACTTGAAAAAAAGGACAACATTAATAAAAAGAAGGAGAGTACTATTCTATCAAGACAGGAACCGAGTTCAGTATTACACGAAGAACTGGCTTGTACGGGAGGATTTGGTGCCTTGCAGAGCAGGACCGTCATAAACAACCCTCTGGTGGACAGAGAGAGGAAACTTCTCCCACCTCTGCACATCAATCTTAACAATTTCGAGTGGGAACTAATGATTCATCCTCCATTCTCACTCGACTTAGTCACGTCAGATTACTATCTCTTTAACAGTTTAGCGAATCACCTGAAGAGAATGAAAATTTCAATCACAGAAGAGGTAGAAAACCTTTAAGGAATTTTTATTAATCAAAGTCAAAACTATTTGTGTAAACAAGTTAATGAAAAATTAGCAGAGAAATGGAAACTAGTAGTGAAACTAATGGATTTTATATTAACATATTAATAAATAAATACTTATTTAAATATAAATAACTTCAGAGTTGTTTGATTCTCTCCATAAAATAATACTAAACATGAAAAAATGTTGCATGAATTAATTATGGAATAACTTTAATATATGTTCTCAGCTATGGTGTAAACAGGTTCACGACCTCTTTGCTGAATTTATTACAATAGTAAATGGGTTGCAGATGAAATACAATTAATGGGTTAAAAATAAGATGGTTGCAACAATGTGCGAATCTGTAACAGTATCAAGAGCGGGTTTCAAAATTTAATGCAACGTATTCCATTTGTGTTTTGTAATGGGTTGTATTCGCCACTCATTCGTGCTGTTCCGGCTATTCTGTGAAAGTCTTACCTTCTCATTTGGAGTCTTTTTTTGAAAGATTTAAATCTGTGGTGATAATAATAATTGAATAAAAATGCGCCGTCGACTTTCTTGGGTTCCTTTCAGAAGAGCAACGCGCCTCTGCAGAAATTTCGTGAGTTGGAAGTCGTAGATTGGGGTATTCTTGACCATCAGACGGTAGGGCATTAATAACCCCCCCTTCTTGTTTCCCTTTTTTTCTAGACCCTCGCAGGGGGAGAGGTGTAGCAAGGGTTTTATCCCCGCTACAATTGAAACCTGAAGGAGTGGCGTGCCCTCCCAGCCTCAAGGGTCCCTGTTAGTCTAAAGAAATGCCCTTGCTTTATTGCCTGTACCCGCAATGGGAGGCGGCAGGTGTAAATATGCTTATGGAACAAAAATGGATCAATATCAGTCAATATATCATCAAATTTTGATACAAACATACTAAAAAAAAAAATGAAACGTTTGATAAGTTCTATTAATTTTCATTTATGAGAAAAAAAATTTATAGTTTTGTCAAAACTTTTGTCCACGACTAGACATTTTGACTTGTTCTATACGAACCTCTCTCTGCATTTTCAAACAGTCATTCTTCGCTATTCCAAACTGTTTCCCAAACCATAGAAGTGTGTTTTTTTCCTGTCCAATTTTCGGTTCGGTCATTTCCTGGTTCATCCGTGATCAATGTTTGAAAACTGAACCAATTTTTTTTGCCGCGTCAGAAATCTTTTGGGTGTTCCCCCAAAACACGAGATCTCGTCCTCGCTACCTTAGCCATTTCCCTTTTCAATATCTCTCACAAGGCTATTAATAATTGTCTCTCATAATAATTCCCAATATTCGTTTCTATAATTGTCTCAATAATGGTCCCTCACGATTCTGTTCCAATAATGCTTCTCAATAAGTGCCTCAATAATATAACTAAATAGATTATATTTTTGTGACATTTACGGTTGTTTATTGTTAATATTTCTCATCCGAAATAAGACTTTAAGATATAGTTTTCTAACACAAGTTATTAATTAAATGTTACAAAAATTTATTAGTGTACATTGAATAGTAGATATTGATAAAGGTAAGTACATGTAAATTGGATATTAGGTCATCATTGTACAGAATTCAGGGCATGAACTTCAATTTCTTCGAATTACTAGAATGATGAGCGGTAGCGATGTCTCTCTTCAAAGCCCAACAGTAATCAGCCATCATGACTGCATCCCAGCATCCCTGATACCTGGTCTCCATCTCTTTAATGTCCTGATGGAATCTCCCTCTCCTCGTCGCTTATTGATTCCAGATTCTCAGGAAACCGATCCATATGTGAGAATAAGTAATGCATTTTGATGGCCATGTTGGATCCGAGGTTTCTCAAAGCAGTCAGCATATTGTGTAAGATCTGTCTAGTTCCTGACCTTGTTGCCAAGAAAGTTCTTCATGACCAGAACAAAAACTTTCCACACTTTCAGTTCCACATCGTTCATTGAAGTTTTCAAACTCCAGATCTCTGATGTGCTGACGGAGTTGAGGACTGTCAAAGATGCCAACTTTCAACTTCTCCATGGTCACTCCTGGAAAAGCCTGGCACAAGTAAGTGAAGCAGCCACCATCCTTGTCCAGAGCTTTGGTGAAATGTTTCATCAAACCAAGCTTGATGTGCAGCGGTGGGAAAAGTTTCCTGTCTCTGTCCACCAGAGGGTTGTTTATGACGTTCCTCGCTCTGCAAGACACCCATACAGGCGAATCCTTCGTGTAATGCTGAACTCGGTTCCTACTATCCCACATGCACATAAATCACTGGACTTGATGAACCTGGACTGTCGTCCCAATAAAAAGTTCAGCATCTTCAGGTCAACACAAATTAACAACTCATGCTGATCATATCGAATTTTCTCCAGCACGCACATCACCGCTTCTTACTTCTCCTTCAGTGTAGTCGATGGGTACAGATGCAAATTGGTTGCCATTGTGCAGCAGAACACATTTCAGCGATCGCTTGCTTTTGCCAATAAACAGTCTCAAATTTGGGGGTAATGTGGCACTTTGAGTTGATGCAGAAGCTGTACAATATTTACATTACACCAAGTACTCTTTAGAGAAAAAAAACGGAGGTACTCTTCATGTGTGTTGCTGTTAAAGGTGATGCGAACATTGTCACAAAAAGGATTTTTTTTTCCTTCAATTTACTGTAGATGCCAAAAGTTCGGCAGAGGACGTTGATAAGCTGAGATTCCGAATAGGTCATTTGGCTCCTTTGGGGGAAAAGGGTGTGAACCATCATCGTCAAAACCACTTCTTTTTCTTCATTTTTTTTTGCAACACTTGAGGAATCTTCTTCACTAATATCAGGAATTTCTCGAAAGGCATGCACTGGAATTTCATCCCAATGAGCTACAGGACGACGAGCTGATTGAAGCTCAGTATACTTGAGGCTGCTTCCATTCTTTATGTTGCTCACAGTCAAATCAATGGCGCAGAATTAGCAGCCAATGCGATGTTTTTTTGGCTTTCTCCAAACCTTGGGAAACCAAACTTCAGACAACTCTTCTTGCCCTTGATCCAACCACGCAGATACTCAGTGCATGTCTTGCATACCTTGTGTGGCACCCAAGCTTTATCCTGGTTACCAATTTTCATACCAAAATAAGCATGGTAAATACGCTTTATGTAACCTGTGATTGGATTCCTGCTAGGAACAAGTGTATTTGCCCGCAGATGTAGCAGAAAACATCGGCCTTATTTTTGCAAGATCTTCTGGTCGAATCCATTTGATTCACCTGCAAAAGAGATACCAGTTAGTAAAAAAAATGCAGCATGGAGACAAAATGACCCAAATTTGACGAATATATCTACCCGATCCCCCAACCCAACTTATTTTTCTCTGAAGCAGTCATCATGCGAATGACCTATATATATATATATATATATATATATATATATATATATATATATATATACAGTGGAACCTCGGTTTTTGAATTTAATTTGTTCCTGAAGGCCGTTCTAGAACCGAAAAGTTCGAAAACTGAAACAATTTTCTCCATAGGAATCAATGTAAAATGGATTAATCCGTTCCTGGATGCTAAATGATTGTTTATTCAAACTTTTACAACAGTACGTTTGGCTGAAAGTTCCGGTTCGTGTGTATGGAAGATCATATTACCTTCAAATTGATATCTAAATCTTTCCCGTACGATAAGTAGTAGCGATTTTATATTCAATTATGTCTACCGGGTAAGGGTCGTCTTCTCGATTTTGGGCCCTCGAGCGAAGGTTCAGCGTCAATAACTTTGGTAATCTTCGGGAAAGGGTGGATTTTCATACTCCAGCCTGAAGAACGTAAGTACCCGTCCTGCGTCTAACGATATCTAATACTCTAAAGTTCAGTTTTATTTTACAGGACAAACAAACCTTGCCTCGAAGCTCAAAAATTGGGTCGAACATTTTAGCGCCCAGTTCGACTTAAACCTAATTTTCTCCCGGAAAGTTCATCGGACACGTAAGGGATTTATACATTAAATAGAGATTAAAATATGCCATCTAACGGTGTATAACACATTATCCATCGCGTGGTCGCTCGGGTCGAAAATAAGTTATATGCGAAAATATAAAATTTTCAATCTCTTCTCTCGGCTTTTTTTTTGCGAGATATCGCCGAAAACCCGAAAAAACAACCATGAATAAAAACCAGGATTATGAGACAACCTTGATAAGCTTTATATAAATGGATGTTAAATTTCTCCCCCTTTCGAATGACCTTGGTTCCGTTCAAATCGGCAGGTTAGTTCCCGAGATATTCGCTAAAATTTGGGCCATTTTTTTTTTTTTTAATCGATACTTTCGACCAGAAATTATCTATGGAATATCTTGATTAATTTTTTTTTTTTTGTAAATTTAAATAGGCCTAGGATTTAGTGATCCGAAATCCAGAAAAATAAAAAATCCGGCACGGTCTTGGTCACGAGGAAGCCGGATTTGGCATCTTCAACCTGTACCGGCAAAATCAGACAACAGTTCTTAGCGTGTATACTCTGAGCGCGGTTTGAGGCTAGCTTGACGCCACAAGCTCAGTCACGCAGTGGTCATGTGCTGCGGTGCGGTAACTTTTGAAGATGAGGAAGCAATTCAAGTTATACAAAAATAAATATGTTACTCAAAGTAAATATGTTGTTCATTAAAAATAACTATAAAATGTAAGCTACTCACTTTATTTAAATATTAAAATAGCTTCTTTAAGTAGGCACATGCCAAGATGTTTTATCATATTGGCCTACATTGTATTTGTGAATGCAACAATTTTGGATAGCATCTAGTCTTGTCGTTGGCTTACCTGTTTTAATAATAGTTTCCTTTTCATTATAAGTCATCGCACTGAACTTCCTTTCTACTAATTTTTCAATAATCAATCGCATTTTCTCACAACTTTATTCGCATCCATTTTGTTTAAAAAAAATGAATAAACAATACGCCACACTTATCTAAGCACTTACTCGCAGCTACTAGCTGATCTCAAAGATACGAGGGGTGAATCCGGTAGGGCTGCCAGAATCCAAGAAATATAAACAAATTGCTTAAGATACAAGAGCGTAACCATACAGAGTTTAGGCTATATAGCTGCTTTCATTCCCAGAACCAGTATTTAAATATACCTAAAAAATGTTTTTTAAGGTTCAGAGCATAATAATAGTTACGTCATTCTGTCTTAGACCTTTTATTGATTTTTCCTAGATGCAAGTAGATGACTGCAAAGCTAATTTGATTCCTTTGTCGTATACAAATAGGTTATTTTTTTCTTAATTTTAACACGGCGTTGAAATATCTAGATAAAAATCATAAAACTCTAATGACTATATATTATTGCTAAGAAAAGCAAAACATCTTTTAAACTATTCATTCCAAAGCACCAAAAAGCAGAACAATTATCGAAATGAGAAAAAAAAAGAGAGTATAAATCTCGACGAAAAGGATGCATTTCTTCACTTGCAGTCGGGCTCATCAGGGTCTAACGCCAAGTCGATTGAAAGTGAACGCTACCGTATGGCGTATACAAGTATAGGCAAGCATAAATGTGAGAATAAAATTGTTTCTGCTGTCATATTAATTGTTGGGTGTAATTTCTTTTGCTTTTTTTCTTAAATGGGAGAAGTATTGCTTTTATTGACTGCATGCCACTGATATATATATATATATATATATATATATATATATATATATATATATATATATATATATATATATATATATATGCATACAACATCAGTTAGGCTAAACTCGGTCAATAATAAAATATATAGGAAAAAAAAGGTGACATAGCCCTCCCCTCTCCTAAACTGTTTACTGGAGTACTTGGGGAGATTTCTAGAACTTTGGAACGAAAAGGAAAGACAACTAGAATTAGTGGTGGATATTTGATTCACCATTACTTTGGTAGAATTATCACAACCATATCTCACACTTAGACTGAAAGTGGACGTTTCAATGACCAAACTAATGATCAATAGTTTGGCGGAAGACAGAGCAATTAGACTTGAGGGTAAAATTCTAGAGCAGATACAAGAATACGCACCATCTTGTGACTCTGTATGAGCAGGGAAAAATTAAAACAGTAAACACATTTAGGCTGGATAGTGGTAGCTACCTCTTCAGAGACGATATCCTCTCTTTTTAAAACGCAAAGTATGCATCTTACTAGTTTTAACTTATGGAAGTGAAAGTTGGATTCTAAAAGCAAAAAGTAAACAGAAACTAAGGACAACTCAAAGAAACCAGCAACGTATATTCGGTGTGAGCTTTGTTTCATTGGGTGATGAAGCAATCCAAGCGACCTGCCCCTTGCTATGTTCGTGTTATAAGTGATTATTAGATGGCGGGAAAGATGAGTCAACGATATTTACATCGTAAAACGTAGTAAAACTATTGATCGCTGACCAAACAGCGTTACGAAGACGATGGCAACTAGTTTGGTGCTTGTTTCTTACACCGTACCATCTTGTATGTTTATTCACGATTTGTGAATGATGGGTTGAGGGCAAATTATAATGCAATTTAACTTTGAGTTTCAATAAATCTCTAAGAGTGACTAATTATACTTGGCAGAATTAATTCAACTATCTAGAGGGTTCTGTATATCAAACTGGGCGACGCAAAATAAACTTTACTACTGTACAAACAAAAATAAAATACTGGACATGAAAGATAAATAAAAAATAAAATAATGGACATAATGGCCTCGAGAGATCTTTTCTCGTTTGTTTCTTTTTTGGTCATTGGGCTCTTGGGGTATGGGACGTCTCCTCTTAGTACAATACTAATTTACCCAGGCCAATGCTTTACTATTTATACAGAGCCACCGGAAGTGAATGTTACCGAGGCGTCGGAAGTGGAGAAGCTCCGGGAGTGAATTTAGACCTTCACGCCATGTCGCGGAATCTCTCGTTACAATTAGTCTCGCTATAGGGCGTGTTATCAAAAGGTAGTTACCTCAAAAGAAGCCGATTGCGGGTTCTTCTCTCTCTCTAATATATATATATATATATATATATATATATATATATATATATATATATATATATATATATATATATATATATATATTATTACGTGTACCATTAAAGCTTAAGAAGGAAAATGGGAGATATAGTAACAGAAAAAATAGGGGCAAACTATTTTAACCTTTATAAGAAAATGAATAAAGGAGTTGGATTCGAACCTGGGTCATTAAGCGCTCTTCGCTAAAAATGACCACGACGCTCATCGCCAGAGCTACCATCCTCAACCCCCAAAAATGTTGATTCAAGAAGCCTTTTGAATAACGAAGTGTAGGTGAGAGACAAGAAAAGTATTTTTCTAGTAGGAAGGGGCACGGGATTTTTGTTTGTAATAATCGAAAATCACATGACACGTGATATATAATACATGTATTTTAAAGGCCGAAAGAAATCAAAACTGGTAACACAACCCGGAAAAACGCTAAGGAAATTATTATTACGTGTACCATTAAAGCTTAAGAAGGAAAATGGGAGATATAGTAACAGAAAAAAATAGGGGCAAACTATTTTAACCGTCTTAAGAAAATGAATATATATGAAAATACTTAATAATAGACATCCATTGCTTTCTAAAACTTTATTCTATCTATAAATGCCAAGCTTGTAAAATTCTTTCGGTTTTGAGGTAAAATATGAATCCAACTCGTTTTCAAACTCTTCTCTTTTGATGTCAACCTAAGACCATCCAAATGTTATGTAATATCCTACACAAGTGATAATCATGAGGATTAAGGTCAGGAGAATATGGAGGGTGAAGCAATATTTCCCAACTGAGCTCCTCCAAGAGATCTTTGGTCATTTGAGCTGTGTGAGGACGGGCATTATCGTGATGGATGATGACACCCCTGTTGACTAAGGAGGACCAGATTGGGCCTAAATCGGCTTTCAAACGACGAAGTTAATTTCAGTAGAGATTAACATTAAATGTTTGATTGTTGATTAACAGTTTATAATGGGCAATTCCTTCATCACACCATACACTCAACATGATCTTTTGGGGATGAAATCCTCCTCTCGGTTGTTGAGAAATTCTGCTTCCTCGACTGCTCCATGAGCGGCGGTGTTTAATTTTATCATAAAGGATCAACTTCTCATCACCAATAAAAAGCCTTTCCCAAAATGGCATCTGAAAGTGTCATAAAATCAATGAATCACAACAAGCAACAGGCTGTTGCAGATTAGCTGTGGGCAGTTCATGCGAAACCCATTTTTCAATCAATGGACCCTTTTCAATCGTTTTCATCTTATTTTAGTGGTTTATTGTTTTCTGTTCTACCATGATTTGTTTTATAATAAGCTTGTTGAGTTTAGTAGATTTATCTCTATAATTATTCCATTCATTCCATTTATCGACTTTTATCTAAAGAGTTCGAGGGGTAGACCTAGCTTATACGAGACCTATTTAATTCTCGGCTGCCCCAAGGGGAAGGTGTCTCTGTATTTTGATTGTATGTGTGGCTGAATTATCGGAGTCATTTTTGTTAGCTGGTGGATATATGGAATAATTTATTGATAAACAAAATATTTTTCTGGCCGAGCGAAGGTCAGATGTTTGTCTGTAGCATGCCCAGATTTATAGTTGTCTCCCATGTGTTATGTTGACAGGGCGGGAGAAGATTTTATGAAAAGAGGAGTGAAGAATAATGAGTAATGACTAACAACTAAGTATACTTAAGATTAAAAAGTTTGATCGAAATGAGATCCTGTTAAAGAGTAGAATTATACTTAGAATTAAAAATATTAAAAAGATGCTCAGATTATTCAAATTCCCTCCAAATCCATTTAACAGAAATTTCGGGTTAATTAATTTGGACTTTTAGCTTAAGTGACTCGCATATGATTGCAAGAATATACATACTTAGAAAGCAGAAAAGCTTAGCAAAAAGTTTCACCTTTGAGAAGTCCCAAAGATTGAATGACAGACAAAAAATATAAAAAAGTGAAATCGATTCAGCCGACGTATAACATAACCCAAAGTATAGTTGCGTTGACCACCGATTATGAGGACGGTAGTCGAGGCAGAGGCAGTTTCACTAGATAAAGAGGAAGTTACTAAACGAGGTGTGAATGTATTGACATCAAAGGCAGCTTTCAGGATGACTGGGAATGTCATCCATGAAGAAGCAGCGTCTTTGTACGTGAGGTCACTGTTCGTCAGGAGGGAGCAGAAAATGAAAGCGGAAGAAGTTGCAGTGGTGGGCACGATAACCGATAAATCGATAACGATAACCTTATCGGCGATAACCGATAATTGATAACTGGCGATAAATTTATCACCCGATAAAGTGATAACCGATAAATCAAAAATTCCGATACTGCGGGCACAGTCTCTTGCGACGCCATCACTAATTCAATACTATAAAATAGCAAAGCACTGCACTACTAAATTACAATAAAAATAGGATCAGTTTAGAATAGGGGCGTAACTTCTTAAGTGTTCAAAGCGTTAATAAACGGATATTAAAGAATAGCACCGAATAGTACATGCATTCATATACACGTGCACAAAAAAATAGAACGGAAGAATCATGGGAACATAGGGACAAAATCATCAAATAACGTGTCAAACCGGTAGCGCGCAGGAGCAACACCTCGTGACCTCTCGTCCGACAGCTGGTAAAAGACTGAAGCTGAGCGAACGTTTTGAGAAGACGTCAAAACCGGCCGTCCCGCACTCCGTTCAGTATACGTTCGGTTCCCAGCTCAGACCTACCTATTTCTGCCTTCAAGGCACGCGCGGCTCGCCCCTGTGCTAAACTGGAACCAAAAACTTAAATTATCGATTATCGCTAGTTTAGAACCAAAAGTATCGGCGATACCGATGAATCGATAACGCGGAAAAAATATCGGATAACCGATAAGCCGATATCGTTATCGCAATAACGCCCACCTATGAGAAGTTGTGACTGAAACAAGAGGGAAAGTCCCTCCAATGACTTGCGGCATTTTGTGATAAGATGATAAATGGTTATTCCATTGATGGTTTCCCAAGGCTCAAATCACTTCCAAGTGCCTTTGAATGGCTAAATGAGGCTTCTGCCACTAGATGGCACCACTCAGCGCCAAATCCGATGGTAGATTTGAAATCTCGAGGGTGAATAATCCTGTCCCATGGTCATATGGGTCATTTTATGGCTCTAAATGGTTATAGTTGAACTTTACTCCTCTTGAAAAAAAAGTGACGCCTAGACCTGGCGCTTCGCCGCAGGTAAAAACAGGTGGGAAAGAGACACATCTTCTTCTCTCCGGTTCGAATGAACTCATAATTCTGACTCACTATTGGGAGTGAAAGTCTGAATAACTAAGTGCGTGGCTCTATTGACGTCATGCCAATGGCCGTGGCTTGTCTCTCTCGTGACACAAGTCGGCCGTTAAAGCCCAGCCTAGATCTTTTATATGCTACAAAGAGGAGTTTGTTATCTGGCACAGACTCACACGCGCTATCTCTCTCTCTCTCTCTCTCTCTCTCTCTCTCTCTCTCTCTCTACCTCTACCTCTACCTCTCTACCTCTCTCTCTCTCTCTCTCTCTCTCTCTACTTTATACAAATGATTCATCCGCGCCACCTTCAACTAAGCACCACTAGCAAGGCACCCAACCACATCCGAATCTAACGTGAATAAACTCCAAACCACACAAACCAATGCATTCAGAATAATCGCAGGATTTACACGCAGTACACACACACCACACCTACACGCGAAATCAGAAATACTCCCAATCAAAATACACCTACACATGATTAGAAGCCAACATTTCAGCAAGCATTGACCCTTCTCTTCCCTTCCCCACCCCAATTACCATCTGACAAAATCTCCCACCACCCAGACATAAGAAAAAAAAACTCCAGCACGCTACTTCCAACCCCCCCCCCACCAAACCCCAACATAAACACATCCACACTTCTATTACCCAAAGATACTTGAACGCACTACCACCAAACAACATCCTAAATGACCCCGCCCCCTAAATAAACCACTCAGAGAAATCACTACACAAAACACCGAGTAATCTTATCTCAACTCAAGTCAGGCCACTCCACTACACTCCAACAATACAAACCCAGAATAAGCCTTGCCCCGACACCAATATGCACCAGATGGAACCAAAGACCAGACATCAAACACATACACATAGACTACCCAACACAAGAGCTCGCACTATACACATTTCTCTTAGGGACATGTGGACCCTCCCAGGGAGTGGAGTGTTCCCTCTCTCTCTCTCTCTCACACAAACACACACACACACACACACACACACACACTCACTCTCTTCTCTTTTGTGTGTATAGAAGCATATGCTTATAGGAATATATATGAGTTGGATGTTTTCTTCTCTTCATTTAATCTTCACCACACCTTTCGAGGCTGTTCTTTTTAACCATTTAATCCTTGTTCCTTTTAAGACCCCAATCAGCGCCATTTTCACGGTATTTACTAATACGTTCCTTTCCATCTTTATATTTGTCTACTTTTTTGTTTATTCACCTTTTTTCTTACTTTCCTCATTCCCCACTTTCCTTTTTGTTTTGATCTGCCATCCTTTATCTCTCTCTTTCTATCCTATGGTTGTTTGAACCTAAAAAGTATGTTAGGTGATGACTCCAACGTAACAGGAAAGATACGAAGAGGCTGAAATATAGAAGGATCCGGAAAGGATTATGATTAAACAATAGAAAAGGAGCACACTGAGTCTAAATAAGGACTGTGCGTAAAAACTATTAAATAAATAATTAAAAAAATCCTATGTTTGTTTTTTCAATGAAAAACAAACGTCGAAAACATTTTTAGAACGTACTAAACGTTTGTTTAGGGAATAAACCTAAATTGCATGCGAACACTTGTTTACCAATATGGCCAAACCTGCTTGACAAATCAATAGGTTGAGCGGATCGATCAATGAATTACTGGTAGGACATTATTGAGTATGGATCTTGTCAGTAGGATGGATTAACGAGCAGCTCTTAGGGGCCCATTCCTCCCCAAGGGGGTAGGTTCGTAGTTATGTGTATTTGGTTTTTCTTCGAACTTGTTCCTTAAGTGTTGCGAAATGGGTCTCTAATATAAGATTCGTTGCTACGGTCCATTCTACTTTTTTTAAATTGGCCCCAGGGGGGGGGGGCGTGGCCTGTATAGCCTGTTATACTTGGTACTGGAGAGGCTGTACATCCTCCTAGTCTGAGGGCAAATTCGGAAAGCCCTGTCACTGGGTTGACATGAATTCTGATGGAGCCTGGGAAAATTGTTGGTACGTTTAACCTCTCACTTCCTCTTGGCGCTACTTTTTTTATTATTATTATTATTATTACTACTATTCCTTCAACTTTTTATCTACCCGCACTTGGTACCAGGAGAAACTGTTCTTACCTGGACAGATTTCTGTTCGCTAGACATGGTGCCTGGGTGGACTGCACGCCATGCCAGGATCAGCTAGCGCCGAGGTATGATAAGAATAGGTAATCACCCACACCCGACTCGTTAGTGGAGCCGCCAATCTCTAATTCTCTTTAATAAATACCCGCTTACCCCTTTCCAAACTTGCTTTTATTTCCATAGAGGTTCTGGTTGCTCGGCGCACTTTCGTCTTCTTACCGGCCCTTAGTCGAGTCTGCTCACCTTCTTCCAGTAAGCATATTAGGTGGCTACATCGGAACCATTCTTTATAGTCAAGGCTCGAGGACAAAGTCGCCTCGAGTTTTATGCATCGGTAGCCGAGCCTGTATTGCGGATAGTGGACTCGCTTCACCACACCGGTTGCCGCCTAGCGACCGGTGCCTTCCACACGTCCTCCATTCAGAGCCTACTTGTCTATGCTGGGGAGATGCCGCTCGCCTGCGCCGTGTACAGTGCATTATCCGCCTGTATGCGCGAGCCCGGCGTCTTCCTCAGTCACCAACGGCTCTCACTGGATCCGCAGCAGATCTCGACGGTGGCTATACCGCTAAGAGACGCCAATCATACCCTAAAAGCTTTGGAATTTAGGGCAGAACCAGAAGCGTGGAGCTTCTGGTTCTGCCCAGGAAGCCACCCTGAATGGTACCACCTTCGACTATTTGTCGCTACGTCTCTGCTCCCAAAGCCTCCACCGCGTCGGCTTTTTGGGAGCATACTCGTACCTCGTGTCACTGTGGATCCGTGCAGGTGTGTACGGATGGCTCCAAGTGCCAAGAGGGGGTCGATTTCCACGCCGTATCCCATCTGTTTGAAGTCAGTGGGGCTCTGCCAGGCGCTGCGTCTGTCTTCACGGCAGAGCTGGTCTCAATACATCGCTCGGTACGAGGGATAACGCATCATGCCCTGTTTGTAGAGCGACCCACAAAACTCTCTGAGTGCTCTCGGGGCATTGGAATCTCCACATACCCTGGTTCGCTTTTTGCGTGATGCCACGGTTGCCGCCAACCGGGTGGATGTCGAGATTAACTTCTTCTGGGTTCCTAGACTTGTGGGAATTGCGGGGAATGAGCGTAGCGATGAGGGCGCCAAAGAGACCCTGAGGACTGGGCGACTAGACCAGCTTTTCGCTCTTCCTCACACTCATTATCGGGCAGAAATCAGGGCACAGCTTCAGGCTGATTTCTCGTCTTCGAATCGGGCACCCGCAGGACGCACCACCATTTGAATGAGCGTTCCCCTTCAACTTACTGCGACCATTGAATTGTCCACCAGACTGTTTGGCACAGTCTGGGTGATCCTCGCGCATGTTACCTGAGCGTGTTCGATACCGCTTGTCCCTTGCACTCGGTACGGGTTCGTGTACACATACCTGTGGACTATATGACTTTTTGGAGGAGGTTGGCCTCCTCCATTTTATTTTACTCTCTTTGGTGTTGGTCGCATGATCCTTCGCAGGGGGAGGGGGCCCTCTCCCCGACGTCGGAACGTGCTTCTTCTTACTTTTGCTTTCTTTTTTTTTGTTTTTCGGTTTGGTATTTCTGACATTTTAATTTTAATGTAGATTGCATAAGGCTTGTAATTAAGTACGGTGACTTATGCGCTTATTTACAGCCTCCAGATTGACGCTATTTAATAATAATAATAACAAGATGTTTGTATTGGGCTCCAGCCTATCAAAGTTAGGTTAGTCGCCGTTGGAAATCCAGATTCAGGTCAAGTTGGCGGTGGTTGCCATTCAGTGATACTTGGTTTGGAGCCTACCTTAAACTGTAGGTTGCCACTGAGAGAGGGTTCAGACAGTGCTGTCGCCATGATTCCTTTTTCGAATCACTATTATGGCATGTTCAGTGGCATTCGTCGCTACTATGGCAAGTTCAATGACACGCCGTTATTATGGCAAGTCAGCAGTGGCACTCGTCGCTATTATGATAGGTTCAGTGGCACTCGTCGTTATTATGGCAAGTTCAGTGGCACTCGTCGTTAATTTTCGTCCCCGACTTCATTGACACTTGTCACTAAGTTCAGTGGCACTATTCACTAAGTTCGGTGACACTTGTCACAAGTTTCGCGCATTTGGCAATTAAGTTTAGTTCTCATCTTGGGACTTGGCACTCCATTTTCCTTCCAATACCAGAATTTCTCATCGTTTCGTAATTTTCCCATTTATCGCATTTTTTTATTTTCCTTCCTGTGGTTTTTGGTCAGGGTTAAGCGGATTACTTGAAGCGAATTAAAAATCCGAATAATCCGTTTCTGTTTTCTCATTTCTCGAAGAATTTTTGGAAATCTCGTTATTAATTATCTTTGGTAATTATAAAGTTTTTTGTATCTAATCGAGTTCTAAAAAAGGACTTTGGGGTCGAAGTTCCGATCACCGTTTGTTGCCATCCTTTGGAGAGGGGGCGCGCGCATCCACGAACTCATTTCAAAAATTCAAAAGTTTTACGCCCCCAAGTTGCCTCATGGGGTTAGTTTTATTTTAAATAATTTAAACATCTATAAAAAAAATCTGGCATTATTTTTTTATCTTTATCTCGTATTTACTCCGATTTAAAAAGACGAATTATTTAGTGAAAAGCAATTTAGTCTGTCTAACAAAATGAAGATACTCCAATATTATTGTTGTAACAGAAAAAGACACTTTGAATTTTGGCTTTATTTCATTGTAAATATTCAAGACAAATAAAAAATTAGTATTGCGATCGGCGAAAATAAGGTAGTCCTTAAATACATCGTGTAGAACAAAGATTGTTAACCGGTGTTCGTCCATTTAGGACCGGTCTCTAAACATTTCCGCTTTGGAGGAGATTTTTGCACTCAAAGATGGCTCATCTTTAGGATATGGAGATAAATTATTTTTCTTTATTGATTTTAATGAGGCATTTTCATAATTATAAATAAAACACCAGGTTAATATTTAATACACAGCCACATTGTTAATTGGAATTGCATCAAATTGTATTATATATCATTTTGAAGGGATTTTTTTTAGGAATTAAAATATGATATTGACATTTTATATTACTCGATATTAAAATAAATAGGATTGATTTAAATGGCATTCAGGGGCGGGGCTTATATGTATGGAGTCAAAAAACAGCATAAAAACAATGAAAGTTAGAGCATCTAACGACGTCTGGCAATCGCTTTTGAATACGAACCTAATGTTTGGCTTTCGAATGATGTATACGACTAGATGATTAAAAATTGGGGGTGTAACCCACACCATTAAAGGTGGGTATGGCGGCGAAGACACCTATTGGTAGCATTGGTTTTAGCTGGCTACATTGAACCAGCGACTCGTTGCAGACAGAAAATGAACACAGCACGAAATTTGCATAACCCAGAAACATGTTTCATTCCCCGCAGTAAACACCATTCTCTCTCTCTTTCGAGGTGTGTCTCTTTTTTGTTCGCATGAGTATCCATTACACATAGAATGTTGATATTATACTGAATAAAAGAGTCAGTTGCAGTATGTAAACTATTCTTGCTCGTCGCACTTCATTGTTAAAAGGATTTATTAAATTTGAGATCCAAAAGAAAATGCATTCATTTGTAAAGAACGTTTTGAGCATCGGGGATTTGCTAGGTAAAGAGGAGGGTGAGACTCAGGGGGGTACTGCGGGCATAGAGCCAGCACCTCTTGGCAAGTAGAGCTAACGTGCCCGAACATGAGGGGATGGATTGTACGAACGGATACCGAATGTACTGCTCTGAGGGCCACCTACAGACCATAAATGTGGGAAGGCGAGACCAGGGAGATGAAAGTCATAATAATCTAAGGTAAACCACTTTCGGCTTACCGACCATTTAATGGAATAGTTGGACATCGTCACTTCCGGAGGAGAAAGATCCTCTAGGAGGCCCTCCACTGAGATATCCCGTAGGTCATTAACAAAAATGGAGTCTTGGGTTACTGTGACCAGAGACCCCACTAACTCTCTGGGCGATGAGAGAGTTCGTTGCAGCCATCGAATAGGGCTTTAGAAGTAAGAATCCCTCCGATTGGAGCTAACTATCAAACCTCTCTATTTAGGTTATAGAGTGTAGCTCCTACCTCATATGGTGTTTGTGGCACTCTTGTGTTCGACCCTAGAGGCGATTTGTGGCAAATGTATTTGAGGGATAAACTTCAACTTCTAGATATGCGGAGGACCCTGCGGTTGTGTTCTGATTGGTATCTCTGAGTCTGTTCGTGGGAGTGTTCTGATTCGTGTTCTTGAGTCTGTTTTCACTGGAGGTACAACACGCCCTGGTTTTAAGGGTTAATGATGTCTGTTCTTGAAGTCCTTTTTTTGTCTGTTTTATCTCTCTGCCACCTGGATAGACTATTGCGAGGAAAGAGGGTGTTAAGCACCCTTAAAATAAAAAATATGGAAGATATGGGAGCTTGCTGGCCCCCATATTTCATAGGGATAAATTTCGCCCCAAATTACCTAAAATTTACCCCATGATTTTTTTACCGCTTCCTGACCTACCCTTCTCTTTTACTACAGACAGTCGGCATTCGAGGAAGAAGACCCTACCGACTCCCCGTGCCCGACGGGGAAGCCGTCGTCGGACCAGGGTTCCTCGTTCGGGTCCGAGCTGGAGACCCACGATCCGGGGTACTTACGAAATGACTCCAGGGACACTCCTGGGCTGCCGTTCTGCCTCAACGGCCACGTCCCCACCGGGGTCCCCCTATCGCGCCTCTCCATCAAAGATGACCCATCTCCGGAAGCCTCAGCCTCCCGGCTCAATGCTGATTTGAGTGCCTCGTTGAAGGAAACGCCACTCCCTCCTGAGAACGTGGCCGATGGAGGCTCGGAGTCGATTGTGTGCGGAGACTCGAACCCAAAGCCCCGCGCGCAAGCGTGTGTCGAGCGAGGCTCCCTCGTGGGCATCCAGGCTACCTCGAGTCTCGACGGGCGTGCCTGCCTTGAAAGGAAGGAGGCCCCAAAGGTGCCCATCCCGGTGAGGAGGGGGCACCATATCGCCCGTCTAATCCAGTCGAAGAGCGACGTCTCG
This sequence comes from Ceratothoa steindachneri, assembly GCA_963969495.1. Classification (NCBI taxonomy): domain Eukaryota; kingdom Metazoa; phylum Arthropoda; class Malacostraca; order Isopoda; family Cymothoidae; genus Ceratothoa; species Ceratothoa steindachneri. The sequence goes on from OZ018323.1 coordinate 179,639,244, forward strand.
GAGCGCCCCATCTACCCGAATATGCCCTTCTCGCCGTACGGATCCCCTTGTTCCTCGCCCCAGTTTAGGAGGCGCCCCCTCAAGGAGTCCCGACGAGTATCGATCGAGCGCAACGAGGAGTACACGCAGCTCAACCAGTACCGCCTGAAGGAGGCCATCGGCCAGGTGGGTGGAGGACAATGTCAGACGCCAATCTCATGTTGCTTCTCGTAGTCTTGTGTTTGCATCGATCGTGCGTTAATCGCGCCCTAGGGGAAAACCTATTAGCTCTCCCCCACACCCACACACACTACCAACACCTACATACACCCACGTCATGATCGGCCTCGTGACTTGTTTACAGGCAACCCATAAGAATAGATAGAGCAGCTTAAAGAATTCGGATGTGTATAATTTTACCCACCAATGCCTATTGTCCTGTTAATAGGACATGTGTTTTTGTCATATTACTCTTGCATTTTTCGAATATTCTCTTATTAAATAATTTTAACTTATAAAAGGATATTAATTTAAAAAATAGGAGGTTAATGTACTCCTCCCACACATTTATATTTAACGTCACCTTTATGCATCTTCTCTCCAGAAATTCTCTTGCGAAGCTTTCGTCATTTTTATTTATGAATAATTCAAAATAATTTATAAAATAATATAATTTAAAAATTAATGTGAGCAGTTGAGGCCAGCCTTGCATCACGGGCATCCGCTATGTCTCTTGAAAATAGACCAAGTTGAGGCAAAAATGTTTGTACTCGCGTGATAAAACCACCCACCAGAACCTCCCATTCTCACAATTACTCCTAATTATGGTAGCGAAGAGATCTCTTCTTATTCGTTTCGCACAGTTTGAAATGTTCAGAGGACATTTTGGCTCTCTACTGGCGAACTGAGCCAATCCTATGCCTTTTCTACACAAATCTTGAGTCCTGCCTCTGATTTTTTGCCTTTTCTCTTAGACCAATCCTTTTACCCTTAGTAACCAGGGCCTTGCCTTTTGTTTTATCTTTATCAACCAGGGTCTCGCCTTTTTATGGGGAGGGGGATTTTATTAATTTCCAAAGCCATCATTTGTTAAGCCTTATATCGATCTTTCTATTACTCTTATCTTTTATTCTATCTCTTACTCTATCTCTTGTTCTATTACTATATCTTATTCTATCTAATATCCAATTGCCTTTTCGAGCATTAGGGCATAACGCCATAGAAGAGGCTCCTTTACCCCATTATAATTTACTCCACCTTCCTCTCTGATCATTGCCCTTAGGAGCGCTCGCTAGCCTCGTGGATACCAGCGTTAGAATTCTGATGTCAAGGTGCCCGGGTTCAATCACAGCGAGCACGGATATAAAACTTCAGCGGCCTATTGGGCTGGTGCGCTTAATCACGACATCATGCACATAGCCAATCACAACACCGGTGTCATTTCCCGTCCCGTCTTCACAGCACAAATGCACTCTATGGGGTACTTATAGCCTCTATGGGGATACTCATACCCATATGCCCCTGATGAGGAACGAGTTGCCCCCCTCCCTGGGGTCATTATGGGTAACTGAATCCTTGGTTGGTATCAAAAGATCCACAATACTACCCGGACACCTTCTACCTACTCCCTCCTACGAGACCGGTCCATGGGCGCAACTTAGCAAAGTAATTCCCTATTTTCCTAAGATTGATCAAATGACCAAACGGGGTCCCAAGGAGCCCCACCAATGATCCCAAAGCCTATAAATAACATTCTAATTTCGGTAATACAAATTAAAACAGAGAAAGGTTTAATGATTTTGAATTAAGATACACAATGAAATAGCCATTCTTTCTTAGGAAGCCCCCCCCCCCGCCCCCCTCCCTTTTAAATTACTAAATGTTCTCTTTACGACAGTGAACTCTCTGGGACAGCCCTTGCCCCTTTCATCATCCCGGGCGCCCAACTGAGTCCGCTTCCGTGGTTTTCCTCTCTTTCGCTTATTCATTACCACTCACCTTTTAGATGTGACTAACATAGGTCCTTGGCGATGCCCGGGATAAAAAGTCCTGTCGCAAATAAATACAGATACATATTTTTAATGGCTGATTATTATTATTATTTTGGGGTGAAGGCAGATTCAGGAGAGTTGCGCACTCTCCCTATCATATATACTTACAATGAGTAAATGTTTCACCGCGCGCGCCCGGCATTTTACGCGCATGCGTGAATGACCGTTAGCTAGGAGCGAACAAGGTTGTGACTGCAGGAACAGAGCAAGCGGCTTTTAGATACAGATAATTCCCCAACACTTTCCTTCTACATATCATCTTACAAGCGCTAGTATTAGTAGAAAAGAAATCGCATTAAATAAATTAATAGTAATATTACAATTGTCATTAGAAAAAAAAATCAACAAAATCCCTTCTCCCCACAATCCACAACGCATTTGGGATTCTTCAATGCTCTTAAAGTTCCTCTTGACCACATCTTGCGTTTAATTGGATGTGAGGCTCAAGAGTACGGCAGTACTCGCGAGATCAATCAATTAAAACATAGTTTTATTCACTTTCACCTATTGGAGACGCCATCTCAGGTCAAAACTCATGAAAGCTTCGGTCTCTAAAATTCACTGAGGACGAAACTAAAAGTTTTGGCTCCATACAAGATTGAGTCCCAAGTGCGGCATGATTCTGTTTATTTTCTTCGAGAAAAATAGGAAAATTAGAAATTCTAAGGGGCTCATGATTAAAGTAGACAAAGTTATAGGATATAAAGTTTAGTAATTAGACAAAATAAAGAAAAGAGGCCACAACGCTATGTGTATTCCCCAAGCCCCCATAGAGAGAGGATTAGTTTTCAAAACTTTTAATGAAAGGAAATGAAACGGGCGAAACCCATGCTATTTTTACTCACTGGGGGAAAAGATAGATAAATTAGAAAGAACAAAGGTTAATAAAAAGGGTTAACGATCTCAGAGTGCAGTTTCAAACTTCGTCAACCTTACTACAACTTCTCCGATAGATGTTGTTTGTAGCTCCTCTGGAGCAGATGCTCCTTCTGACCGCTTCTGAGATTAAGGGAGAAGAGGACATGTAAAAACCACATGCGCTTATAAAGACTAAATTGGAAGTGTATGAGTGTATGATTCAGGATCAGGAGGTGCTGATTTGTTAAGTTGTGGATTGATAAAAGTAAAAAAAAAAAAACAGCAAAAAGGACGAACCGAGGTGTTAACGTTATAATGGTTCATAGGGATAAAGGTTAACTAAAAAACACACGTTTGATTGAAACATAAGAATTAACACCCTTTTATCCATTCCCTTGAAACATAGAAATAAAATTCAGATTTTTTTAGGTACCTTGATGACACGTAGAAATTTACAAACGCCTTTTTGCCCTCCCTTTTTTAGGTACCTTGATGACACGTAGAAATTTACAAACGCCTTTTTGCCCTCCCTTTTTAGGTACCTTAATGACACGTAGAAATTTACAAACGCCTTTTTGCCCTCCCTTTTTAGGTACCTTAATGACACGTAAAAATTTACAAACGCCTTTTTGCCCTCCCTTTTTAGGTACCTTAATGACACGTAGAAATTTACAAACGCCTTTTTTGCCCTCCCTTTTTAGGTACCTTAATGACACGTAGAAATTTACAAACGCCTTTTTGCCCTCCCTTTTTTTAGGTACCTTAATGACACGTAGAAATTTACAAACGCCTTTTTGCCCTCCCAATTTAAAAACGCCCTTTTTTAGGTAACTTAATGACATGTAGAAATTTACAAACGCCTTTTTGCCCTCCCTTTTTAGGTACCTTAATGACACGTAGAAATTTGCAAACGCCTTTTTGCCCTCCCTTTTTAGGTACCTTAATGATACGTAGAAATTTACAAACGCCTTTTTGCTCTCCCTTTTAGGGTACCTTAATGACACGTAGAAATTTACAAACGCCTTTTTGTCCTCCTTTTTGGGGGTACCTTAATGACACGTAGAAATTTACAAACGCCTTTTTGCCCTCCCAATTTAAAAACGCCCTTTTGCCTTCCCTTTTTTAGGTAACTTAATGACACGTAGAAATTTACAAACGCCTTTTTGCCCTCCCTTTTTAGGTACCTTAATGACACGTAGAAATTTACAAACGCCTTTTTATCCTCCTTTTTGGGGGTACCTTAATGACACGTAGAAATTTGCAAACGCCTATTTGCCCTCCCTTTTTAGGTACCTTAATGACACGTAGAAATTTACAAACGCCTTTTTGTCCTCCTTTTTTGGGGTACCTTAATGACACGTAGAAATTTACAAACGCCTTTTTGCCCTCCCAATTTAAAAACGCTCTTTTGCCTTCCCTTTTTTAGGTAACTTAATGACACGTAGAAATTTACAAACGCCTTTTTGCCCTCCCTTTTTAGGTACCTTAATGACACGTAGAAATTTACAAACGCCTTTTTGTCCTCCTTTTTGGGGGTACCTTAATGACACGTAGAAATTTGCAAACGCCTTTTTGCCCTCCCTTTTTAGGTACCTTAATGACACGTAGAAATTTACAAACGCCTTTTTGCCCTCCCTTTTTAGGTACCTTAATGACACGTAGAAATTTACAAACGCCTTTTTGTCCTCCTTTTTGGGGGTACCTTAATGACACGTAGAAATTTACAAACGCCTTTTTGCCCTCCCAATTTAAAAACACCCTTTTGCCTTCCCTTTTTTAGATAACTTAATGACACGTAGAAATTTACAAACGCCTTTTTGCCCTCCCTTTTTAGGTACCTTAATGACACGTAGAAATTTACAAACGCCTTTTTGTCCTCTTTTTGGGGGGTACCTTAATGACACGTAGAAATTTGCAAACGCCTTTTTGCCCTCTCTTTTTAGGTACCTTAATAACACGTAGAAATTTTAAAATGCCCCTTTGCCTTCCCTTTTTTAGGTAACTTAATGACACGTAGAAATTCACAAACGCTTTTTTGTGTTCCCTTTTTTAGGTACCTTAATGATACGTAGAAATTTACAAACGCTTTTTTGCCCTCCCTTTTTTAGGTACCTTAATGACACGTAGAAATTTACAAACGCTTTTTTGCCCTCCCTTTATTAGGTACCTTAATGACAAGTAGAAATTTAAAAACGCTTTTTTGCCCTCCTTTTTTTTAGATACCTTAATGACACTTAGAAATTTTAAAATGCCCCTTTGCCTTCCCTTATTACAACTTAGGAAATTTAAAACAACCCTTTTTTTTCATTTAAAAACGTCCGCTTTTGTCGTACCTTATTGACATGTAAGAACTTACCAAACACCCTTTTCCACACTTCTTATTACATCTTAAGATATTTAAAATGTCCTTTTTAGTCGCGTGGACGCGACTATAAGTTACTATGTTGGTCCGTAGGTCGGTCGTTCAGGTGGTAACCATTTTACTTTTCAATGAGTTTTTGGGGCAATAACATCGTAACTATTCGGCCGATGCTACCGAACTCTGAAACCCTTATGTCGTTTTACATTCTCTTTCAAACGATATAATTATCAAGGTCCTCCCAAGGTTAGTCCGGGAATTATTAAACGAAAACTAACTCTGGGTCGAATTGCCCCACTTGTTGAATGTTTTGAAGGTCGTAAGTTCATAGAGTCATAAGCCAGAACAATTGAGATCACGCGACTTAGGTCTGTTGGCCTTGTTTCATTTAAACCCCCATTTTCTATATAATTTACACAGGAAATTTACAACATTTTTATTAATTTAAAAACCTCCGTTTTTCTGTACCTTATTGATACGTAAGAATTTACATCGCCTTTTGTTTCCATAACTAATTATAAAGCTTTTTTCATTTAGAAAGCCCTTTTTTCATACCTTATTGGCACGTAAGAATTTACAAAAGCTTTTTTTTTATTAATTGAACAACGTCCGTTTTATTCGACGCTATTGATAAGTAAGAATTTACAAACTTATTTTTCCCACACATCATCGCAACTTAGGAAATTTAAAACATCATTTTTATCAATTTAAAAACGCCCGCTTTTTTCGTACCTTAATGACACGTAAGAATTCTTAGTATCAACCTACTTCGATGTTAGGGAGTAGTTTTTACTGGGTTTGAAATTGCTTTAGATTAGGCAACAACGAGGATTGATATTTTTGGAAAAGCTAAATGCCTTCTCGAAGATGCTTTAAGACAAGAGTCGAGTCTCAGATAATCTCGTTAGTTGGTACGAGTAAGTAGTTGTAGAAAAGGAGGAAAAGTGAATTTTAAATAGACTGATTTGAAAGTGCGCGTAGGGAGAATCAAAGTTTCCCGGTCGAGTGTTAGTCACTCTTGGGAAGAGGGAGGATGGACTGAATAATAAAAAAAAAGGAAGGAAAAAATCATGTTGGGGCCAGTAGGGAAAATTAGAACCATGTATGAATATGTTCGTACCAAGAGAGGTTGGGCACAAAATGCGAGCTGTACGTCGTGTAGGGTCCTCAGCCAGGGTGGTACTTCTCATCGGTTGCGGGGGGTCGTTGATTTCGTCTTCACGCTCCTTCACACGACTCATTATCACCACGGCCGCAATCAAAGTCGCGTCTCATGTGAAGGGCTCCGTTATTTGTCATGTAAATATGTTATGGCGCCACCATGGTTGCGTTATGAGAAGGGGTTAGAAAAGTGGAAACCGCAAATTGCATTAAAAATTGCAATTACTAATTGGCAAACAATTTCATTGCAAAATACCATCATTATTCTAAGGGTAGTAATCATGATTGACCTGTTAGCCTAGTCGGAGTAGCCAACAACCCTAAAATAATTGCAAGAAATTGTTTTATGGTGTTTATTTGTTCCTTAATGTGGGAACAACAATACAGCAAAAGTGTACTAAAATTGGGTTACCGGAAATGGGTCAAAATGGTGTCATACAAAGATGGCGACCAATGCTTCATATTTCCACAATTCAAATTTCCCCTTCATCATCTGATACTGGATCTTGACGTGTGTTGTAACAATGGCCATTTTGGCATTGTCCACATGCTTGAGAACAATCTAGTCCATGCTTTAGGCAAGTACAACGGTGTGTGTTACAAACACAGGAACAACTGCAGCGAATCATTCTCAGGAGTGTTTCTGGTGCGGGTGCAGTGTCCGTCATCACTGAAACTAATCTGTTGGTTTGTAGGCTCCACCCCCATTTAGTAACGTCAATATCCTCACCCTTGCCCATCCATTGTATTACCTGGAGATAGCTTCTCAGTGAATGATACTTTGTAGCCGGAGATGTTGGAGGCGGTCGTTCGGGTGTCACGAAGCTTTTGGCCGCACTCACTTTTTTGCACAGAAGGGTGTATCTGACAGCAGATAGGTTGTCCCCAGATTTGCCATTGATCAGAAACACCATGAGTGCACACCCAGAGTCTTCAATAACATCCATGTCTTGTCCAGTTGTACTAAAGATCTGTGCATAACTTTGCAGGACTGGATCACCTCTTAGCAGCTTTTGCAGAGCAGAATGCTTTCCAATTACAAATATCCTGGAAGTGGTGTCACATCCTGTGAACGTATGCAGAAACAGCAGACTTTGACATATCTCGCTACCTAGAACCTGCTTTATGTCATACACTACAGTAGGACTCCATTTATCTGAGCGGAAGTAGAGCTTTGTACCATCGCTCGGAGATGCGTAGTGAAGCAGTAGTACTAACAAATCCGTGTCCTCGCCTATGAGCGTAGTAGTTTTTTCAAATAACATTGATACTGTTGTCCTCACAATGTCCGAGTCACATCTCCCATAGCATGTATCACATGACATCCTCTGATTTTTATGCGATCGGCAATCATATGGATCAGTGTCTGTTTGTTCTCGTTATTGGAATGGAAATCCTCCATCTTTCCAGTGAATTGCGTTGTTTCAGTGGTATTCACCTTATGACCGTCACGATTTTGTTCCCGTTGCTGATGTATATTGTCCTTCGTACTTGGACCACCACTGTAATCATCGAAGGCTACCGTAGCCTTGCCATAGTGTGTCACCGTGAATGCTGCATAGTCGTTGGCAATGGAGGTGTAGGTCCTTCCATCAGAACACTTAAGCCGACGAAGAAGGGAACCTCCATCTAAGACATTGTGTTCCACTTCAGGGGCAGTCTCCAGGACCGCTTCATCCGAAATGACTTTGACATTGGCTTTAATAGCGTGCATCAGTTGTGTTTTGTCTGCCTTCCCTAAGACCTGTTTTGCTTCAAAGAGTGCTTGATGATAAGGCGAGAGTTTGTAGTTAATGATCTCATCGAGTGAAAGTTCTGCAGTTTGAGACACTACGAGAAACCTTTGGAACAACAAAGCTGAGTCTATTGCTCTGTCTTCGGCAATTCTGATTGTCGACTGTCCTTCCATCTTTGCTAGTGTTTCCTTGCCGATAGTAAACAGGTCATGGACGTTCACATTTTCATTTGCGTTTATACCTGTTATAATATTGTGCAAAGATGCTTCATCAGCAAAAGAAGAAAATGCTTGAAGTTTGTCTGCAATTTTCTCCAGGTCTTCCTTATCTCTTCTCACCCTTGACCTTGTTGCCTCCTTATGTTGCTCGCTGGTGACGAAGCTCTGGCCTGTGAAATTCTGCTTTGCCTCACTGTACGTTGAAGACTTGCACAGACATGGTCCACAGGGCCCTTTGATGGTCGGACATTCCACTTATTTGTGCTTTTCTTCTTACAATCTTCAGCAATTTTTATATTAAGTGTATATAGGTGCTTGGTTTTCTCTTGTAAGTGTCTCCCACTCCTAAAGTTTCCACTGTTGGTTTCTCTAGATCTGGGCTATGTCCAGTGTCCCTTTTTCTTCTTTGCTGAGTATTAATTCTAATCTATCCCATATTTTACAAGATCTCTTATGCAATGCGATGTTTATCGTTTCGAGTCCTATTTCTTGATGGAGGTCGCTCTCTCTTCTGTGATCTCTTTTTCTGGTATTGCTCATTATCAGGACTCTACTGTTCTGGACTCGTTGTAGTGTTTTGGTGGTAGTTTTGTGGAGTATATTAAGTGGTATAGCTGGATACAGTAAAGTTCATCTAGAGAGGGCGTTGTATATTTTGATTTTATCCTCCCTTTTCAGACCTATGAGTTGGAACATCTTTACTAGGTTGGTTTTGGGTCAAATTCGTTATTTCTGCTACATGCTTTCCATAGATGCTCCTCGTAACATTCAGCCCGATAAATTTACTTTCGTTATGGTAGCGACATATTTCATCATCTACCAGCACTATCGAGGTTTTTTTTTTTCTTCCTATGAAATTATTGGCAAATTCAAATTTGGCGTTCGTGCGGATTTTCCATTTTTACTCAAAGTTGTTAATATTCTCTATTTCTGCCGCTCTTACTCTTGCCATGGTGGGGGGGTGCCTGTAGGTGTTGTTAGAGATTATTTTTACGTCGTCAACGAATTGGATATAACTTGTCTCGGAAATTGGACTCGTTAAGTCTAGTAAATATACTGTACATTGTAGGACTCAAGCAGCCCATTTGCGGGACACTTTGGGGGATTTCGAAACTTGGTCCATCGTATCCCTCAATAGAGATTGTATGCTATGCGTTCCGTGATGAAGTCGCACAGGAAGTTATTGAGAATAGGAGAGAGTCTCAGCATTTTGATTTTAAATTTTAATCCGACTCTCCATACTTTGTCGAATGCCTTTTGAACATCTCTCAACACCAGGTCTGTATAATTCTTGTCGTGCTTTGTTAGTCCCAACGCCTAGCTTGAAAGGCGTGAAACCAACGTATTAGGGTTGTAAAAAAGAAGGGGAATGACTGAAGGCCATGGAAAGGAGAAACCGATAAATAAGAGTAAGGTTTTTGAAAAGATAAAGGTGGTCTTTGCAGGGGAGATTCTCTAAGCGATGAAAGCTCAGAAAACCCTCGTTAGTTCACAGTTTAAATGAAACTGATAAGAGATGAGGGAAAATTTGAAGGACTGCGTTCGTTCTCCCGGAAATGAGAAATTGTGTACTTACCTTGAGTAGCTTCGGAATTGAGACCTTACCATCGAAAACCATTGGACCATACTTTGGAGGGGAGGAATCGGAACGAGTTGGAAGTCTTGAAGAGGGGGCTGTTTACGAGGCGAGATCAAGTACAATTGTGTCTGGGACAATCTCTAAAGTGGGAAAGGACCCATGGGGTGGGGAAGGGAAGCTCCATTCCCCCGCACCTTAAGGAGTCTTGGGACAATAAAGTCTGTACACGTGTGCGCGTGGGATAGCGTGGCGAATGCATGGTCCATTTTTCTTACAGCCTCCCCACACACAGAAGAAAACTTTGAAACTGTCAAAGTTTTCAAAATTTAGAAGAGCATTGGAGAGTAATTGCTTTTAAATATTTGAAAGGGAAACGCGCGTTTGAAAGGGGAATGGGCATTTGAAAGGGGAGTGAGCATTTGAAAGGGGGCGCGCGTTTGAAAGGCGGACGCGTACTTGAAAGGGGAGGCGCGCGTTTGAAAGGGAGGGCGTGCGTTTAAGAGGGAGGCGTGCCTCTGAAATGGGGGGGGGGGTGAAAGTGAGGTGTCTGATTTCAAGTTAGTTTTCTTAGTCTTGAATTTCATTAATTTTACCGTTTGCTCGCAATGCAGCTTGCTTTGAGGCAGGGTATGGATGGTCATTTCGGCAACCGAGTTGCTTTGGGTTGAATCCCTAAATCTTAAATTTCTCATTTGTGGTGGCCTTTTCCTTACCTTCCGAATCACTGGAGGCTGGGTTAGAGCCTATCGACCGATAATGGGTATTAGAGAGCTCGTGTGGGTAGAGCAATTTTATCGGGTACCGTAAAACCCGACCATCCCTTCCTTGGGGTAACGACTCGTACCCTGTTGTTTTCACCCGGGATTAACTCGAGGATGTGACCCATCTATCAGAAGAAACGGGCCTCGGATAGACTGAAAATTAAAACTACCTTCCCCCACCTTCGCGCGTTTAACCCCAGGAACTTTGAAAAGTCTCGGCTGTGCTCTCGCAAGCTTAGTAGATTATGAGGAATATCACATTTCCCGGAAAGCTTCGAACTTTTCAGTAAGGTGCGAGAGGGACTTGTTTAATTCCTCGTGAGGGTTTCTTCTAGTTTCCCACAGAGGGTCGTCCTGTTCAAAGAGTTTGAAAGAGAGATTACAGTTGGAGTGGAGTTTGAGGAAGGAATTGCGCGACAGAGGTATGACGTCTCGGACGAACGGTATGTGAGGGGGACGGGAATTGACGGAATTTTGAATTGAGGAAATCAGATTTAAGTAAATCGAAATAGTCCCACTTAAACCATCCTATTGTCTTGTAGAGGCACGATTTTACCACTAATCAAACGCTCCCACGCACTCCCGAACCAGAGACTAAAAATTGGAATCGTGAGGTGTTTGATGTTGTTGGCGAGCATGTGATTTTAAAACTCATTTGAGAGCAAATCATCGGACAAAAATTGGGATGTAGACATGGAGGGTAGCAATTCGAGGTGCACCGCGCGTATGTTGAGGCAAGTGAAAATAAGGAGGTACATTTTAGTGGTGAGACCCTTATCTTAACGAAAAGGTGACCGGTAAAATCCACTCCAATATATTTAAAGAGTTTGACAAAATTCATTTGGGCTTCCGAAAAGTTTGTAATTTTAGGGTAGGAAAAGGCAAAGGAGTTAAACTTTTTGCACGTAATGAATTCGGTGTGGATCCTTTTGATGTTTTGACGGGGGGAGATTACCCAGAATCCCTTACTTCTGAGCATCATAATAGTTGAGTCGATCCCTAAATGTTTGCATTTCGCATGGCAATCGCGCACTATTAGGAGGGTTAAATGATGGTTCTTTCCCAATAAGACGGAGAGTCTATATATTCGTTAAGCCCAGTGACCGAAAAGTCCAAGGACAAATTCGGATCAACCAAAAGGAAAGCCTGAATACTTTAATACCCGAAGTATATGTCGGTCTCCATTTGCCCCAAATGCATGTTTTGTGAGTGTGTGAATTGTGCATGAGTATTTCGAAAGCCTGCCCAGATTGGTACCCAATGAGATAGCCAGAGATTCCGAATTGTAAGACCTTTGGGACGAAAAGTCCAGTAGTGCCCTGACAGGTCGAAACTTTCCCCCCAGACCAAGGTCAACGGTGAGAGTAGGGAGCAATAAATTTGAGTTGCTAAAGGGACTCGTACCAAGACCTTCGGCAGGATTTGTCACCAACCCCAACGTCACCACACGGCCCTCTCCTAGTCAGGCGGTTTTACCATGATTTAAAGTTTAAGGGCAAAGGGCAGAAATATGGGTTCTCGCTTGGCAGAAACTACAAGGATGAGATTAAATCTCTCTGCTCAGTCGGACAAGCATCTGAAAGGTGCCGAGAACTGCTACACCTTTTGCATAGCTTTAGCTCGGAACACCTCTCTATCCTAAGAGTTGTATTGTTGAAAACGGGGCACTTTAACATTGAATGGGTCCATGTACACATTTTACAATACAAATTAAGGGCCCTAGGAGCCTTAGGTTGGATGGTATTTGAATTTGAGCATTTGCTTGGAGGTTCCGCCCGGCCAACAGAAATGTTCGTCTTAAGCGTTTGGATGCACGGTTGATTATTAATGGGATTATTATAATTTGAGCGGGTCGATTTGATCCCGTAATTGAGTTTATTTGAGAAATTCGAGTTATTTGAGGCAAAAGATTTATTTTGGTTTGAGGGTCACGGTCCTAAAAGTTCTCTGCTATTTTCAGCCAGGAACTTTATTATTGGTTTGGTTTTGTGACCAGATATGCCATCATGCTTCAAAATAATTATCCTCCCCAAATTGGTCCTAAACTTTTGGGAAAAGGTGCTGCTGAACTACGTTTTGGTACCATTTTGAGTTCATTTCTGTGTTCTTGGGCCAAATTGTTAGTGCTTCAGTTCCCTCAGATGATAATGGTCCATAGACATGGAGTGTCCAAATGTTTAACATTTAATACGAAACAGGACTCGTAAAAGCGCTCCCATTTTTTACTCCTATCGAGAGATCTTCCATAAGCTATAAACAAGCGGAAGGGACTTTCATCATAGCACATGACTGCCACACTATCCAACAGTCCATTCTTTATATTTCCTACAAAAATGGAGCCTTTCTGTAAGGTTCTTGTCGGCGAGATGAGTCTTCTTCACAGCCCTTCTTAAATTGAGACCTGTGTCAAAAAGTATTCGCCTCACTGTGCGCGCAGAATCGTTCACACTTGTTCCTTTCCAATCGTCAGCAAGCTTGGCACTGGGTGCAACCCGATTCTTAAGCTGAAACTTTACCAAGAGGCGATCTTGGCCTTAATTTCTTGCTCTTTGACGTCCAGAAGAGTTCTTCGCCGAAGTCTAACCAGTCTCCTTTAAAGTCATTAATGTTACTAGTTGGTGCTCCTTGTTCCAATACCTTTAGCAACTATATCCTTGCATTTCAGGCCATTTTGGTGCAGAACAACAATGGTTGCACACTTTGCTTTCGAAAGAACCATTTCTAGAATTAAAAAAAAATAAAATATTTTTTTGCAAATATATTACAAAATATATTATTATAATTACACAAAGTCATTCATTTAACCCCTATTTGTGCTATTTTACCCTTTTGATCGAATAGCAAAGCTCCAGGAACAGAATCGGAGCGCGATTTGGGATTCATCGAAGGAATGCACTGTTTTTTCTTATTATTTTTAAATGCGATTTTTTAATAAACCTTCAAAATTTAAATATTAAAATAATTGTTCCTATCACGTAAATTTTAAAAAACGAATGAAAATAAATACAAATATATATGAGTCTCAAAACTTTTGGCCATGACTGTACAACGTCTTTCTGTCAATTTGTCCCTTTTATCTTATACTTTCGATCCTACCAAGTCAGAGCTCTCCTATCCTTTTCTTAACTTATTTTGAGGTTTTTCATAAAGAAGTCAGATACATAACCTCCTCGGATGCCAATGAAGTTACAGTCCTTCAACCTATGTCCTGAGGTAAAAATGACTACAATATAATTCACCTCCAAACGGTAAACCTGAGAAAACTTATTAAAACCTTTCAGGAGCCAAAACTTATAAAGAAATAAGAAATGATTATCTAGCCATGGATATTCAATTGAATTTTTACAGTTTCTTGCCTCAGGCTTATAAACAAAAGAAGGCGAATGGGAAGTTCGTAATTTGTTTTTGGTTTTGCGTTGTTTTTTTTGGCAAAGTACATTCATGGGCAAAGGTTTTGCCAGAGGCAAATTTTGTGGTTCATACTATTTATTGATCCTAATTCTTTAACTACACTATTCACATGTTCCTGCAGCATCTTACAAGACAATCAACTGGACGTCTATAAAATACAGAGGGTTTTATTACTCTTCCTTCTAAGACGATTAAATCGAAGGACCCCATGAGATTCATTCAGGACTAAATCCTGAGTGATGGCTCGACATTCTTGGTTCAATAACGACCGTCGAGTCTTATAATTACCAGGTTTCTGCTTTCTATTTCCTCCTTTCGAAGATCATCCACAATTCTCGATCAGATTAAAATCTAGGAAGTTTCCAAGCCATCGGACCCGTTTATGCGCTGGTTGTGGCTAATTCCCTTCGTTACTTGTACCCAACGACACATAGCTCCGTATCATGTTGGAAAAAGCGTAGATCCATCGCTCGTAGGAGTTGCTCATTGGGGAATATTTTGGTAGGCACGAATGTTTTTCTACCTGGAATATTGGGGTGAAATTTGCATTTGCCTTGAGTGTAGAAAGACAACGGGACCTGTCCATTATAAAGGTTTTGAACAGGTGTCGGTAAAAAAGAGGTGATTTTGTAGAATTGAAATATGTAGAAGCTACATTAGTGAATTTAGAGGAAGTAAAAACGTGTGTGAGGTTCTTAGCAGAGTATCCAAAAGAGAAGTCTGCTAATAACAATATGAACTTTTTTGTATGGCGTTCTTCAACGCCATGGGCCTTCGCAGAGCACCAAAGGAAATGCTTTGGAGAAGTACTGGGTTTTCAAGGCACGCCTGAAGGCCCCAAGGAGCGGGGTATCGCAACAAGCAGGTCATGCCACATTCTGGAGGGAAATACAAAGCACGATCACCCAGGCAGCACAAATGACTACGAGGAGCAATCATTATAAGAGTAGAGCTCGAGTGTAAAGTTCTCGGGGCTAGGATAGCACCATTAGAGGGAGCAAGTTTGGGGGAGCTGCGGCATTTTAGGTCTTATATAACCCGTATTGAATGGGCAACCAGTGCAGTTCGCGAAGAAGGGGACTTGCGCTAGAGAAACGCCCCCGGGAAAGAAGACAAGGGGTAGAAGTGTGGAAGTCTCTGATGGTCCAGGGGGAGAGGATTTAAGGCAGGAGGGGACAAAGGCATAGTTGAAAAGGTGGTATCTGTTGTGGGCAAAGTGAGAAGGAATGCGGCTGCGATTACGGAGAAAGCGGAGAGAGGATTTACAGACGTTAGCACAAGTATCCTAGCCTCTCCACAGCAATAGCAGGGCCCTTTCTGGATGTGTACAAGTGTATGAATTCGAAATCCCGCCTTATGTATGTAAAGGGTTGAGATGTACACATGTTGAAACGCCTTTGATGATCCGCTTCATATTTATTAGAGTCCGGCGACTCTCTTTGATGCCATTTAGGCAGAACTTGAAAGGAAATTACGGCCTAGACTCGTGTTGTTCCAAGACCCAAATCAACTTGGAAATTCTGCGTTTATGTGTGTCAAAATCCGATATGTTTGCATATATATATATATATATGCAACAAAGCCCGCAGGGAAAATTAATACGAGGATTCCAAGTACTATCGAACTTTATTTCGAGTTTTTTATCAAGGAATAACAAAAGTATTGAAAATTGTAATATTTATAAGGATGATACAGAGGAGAGGGAACGCCCACGAAAAAGCAAAAACCAATCAACAAAATGAATTAATATGAAATGGAAACATTAGGAGGAGCGAAGAGTGACAGAAAAAAAGAGAAAAAGGAAGATAAATACAAACTAAGATCATTAAATCAGGTAAATTCAAAAGACTAAAGGTTGACAAGACGATTAAAATACAGCCTAAACAATTAGGGAAAGAGAAAATCTGAGCGAGAGATTAACATCAGAAGTCAGGATTGAAAAACCAAGGTAGAATAAGTACAAATGTTCTAAAGACTTGACTCAAACGAAAATAAATACACAGACATAAACATAAGGCTACATAAACCCTCTTAATTCGGATTCATTTACCATACTATCTTCAGCCTTAACTTCTTTCGATTTGAAAATCTTAGAGTCACTGTACATCAATAAAATAAATCCAAACCTAAATAATTACTCCTCCTCAATTAAATTATTCACAATATAACCAACCAACACTCCAATAGATTAACTAGCCAACCGACCAACCGAACAAATCTTATTAGTATTGCTCCAGTTACCTTTAATATTTGATATTCAAGTCAGTTTATGTTATTACTTCACTTCTTTCTATTATTTTTTTTTTAAATTACACTGGATAGTAATAATTAATTCTATATATTTTTATTTGTATTTTTACTTTAATCTCAATAATTGTCAATTTTATTATTTTAACTTGTCTTCATCCGCTTTTTTAGCCATTATTTAATGCATTCTTTTAACTCTTATCGTTATTATTAGTCGATACAGTCGCTGAAGATGGTCCTAGTGAAGGTCCGAAACGTCCGGCCAATAAATGATTAGTGTAATCGCCTGGGTCTTCATATTCCCACTACATATCAGATTCCCAAGGAACAAATCAATTACAAGTATATATATATATATATATATATATATATATATATATATATATATATATATATATATATATATATATATATATATATTCGCCACCTATAAAATGCGGTTAGTTTTAATCATTTTTATATTGGTAATTTGATCCACTCTTCCTGATCGATCTTCTTCAATTCGTTAACTTTACTGGTTTGAGCAGCATGAAAACGGAGCTGCAATTACTGCTGCATATTTTCGTTCCGGTTAAGGTCAGCGCCGATGTTGATTTTATTATTTCCAAGACATTTATTGACGCCTTTATCGATGTGTTTCGGATCGTTGTCTGCCTGAAATACCCACTTGCGCTTCTTTTTACGAGCTTTGGCTGATGGGATGAGGCTTTGGCATATATATATATATATATATATATATATATATATATATATATATATATATATATCAGAGGCGACTCCAGGTCATCAGCGCCACTCAGGCTCATCACAGATTTTGCATAAGACACATGTATAAAAGAAGGTAAGTGACATAATGCACACCGCAAACTTATATGTGCACTGATATAATTTATTATTAAGACAAAATATAGTTTTAATATAGAATTTACACCATTTATACATGAACTCCAGTCTTCTTGGTTTGATGGCGTTTCACGTTTTCCCGCAATATTTCTAGGCCCCAAATAGCTTATTTTTTATATCTAGCACTAAGCCTTTCTCCATTTCTAAGTTAAGGGTAAAAATAAAGCCACTCTGCAAAACACAACTGATCTTTACACAGAGACGCACAAAATAACAGCAATCAAATAACGACAGCGGCGTGCACAACAAACATTAGCCATAGACCGATCTGACTGTCGCCTGTACTGTACTCTTGACCAGAGATGCCAGTTAGTCTTTTACACCTACTAAGCTCGTTCGTATTAGCCCTCAGTTCCTGGATAATTTTTCGTTCCTTTAAGAATATTGTAAAACGGAAACCTTCCACAGTTGGAATTTGAATCCTAATCTCTATAGAAATCTATTGTTTGAAGAAAGCAGTGGATTTTAATTACTTTTAATTTTCAAGATTATAGATAACAACTCGGGTTGTAACTTCTGAGCCCGAGTCAAGCGCGTGTGAACGATGTCGAGAGAATGTCTGCTACGAATGATATTTTTTTGACAAAGGGAACCTCTAAGATTACCGCCAGACGCTGAACGAAAATATATGAACTGAGACCGGGCTCAATAAAAGGAGCCCCAGTTATTGGCTGCAATTACTTGAAATCAGTGTTGGCAGAAATTAAATCAGCTTGCAACTTCACTTTAATAAATTTATACTCGGGATAAGCCCGAACAGCCCGAGTGCTGGGGTCTCCACTGATATATATATATATATATATATATATATATATATATATATATATATATATATATATATATATATATATATATATATATATATAATTAGAATAACTATTAAATCATAAAATGTCTGCGGCTCATTTAAATTTAATAAAGTTATTCGAAATTATCTCGACCCAAAACTTGCTTCGAATAAAGTCACAAATTTACCTGTTCCTTAATCTATTATCTCCGTTTTTTTCCTCCTTCCCTTCCCTGAGATTCTTTCCCCATCCCCTCCTATATATAAAGCATTTGTGTACAGTTGAAGATGGTAGTAGATACCGAAACTAATCCTTTAATGTAAGAAGCTTATTTTAAAATAGTGTATCTTTTAGTCGCGTGCGACTATATAAGTTACTATGTCGTCGGTCGGATGGTAACCATTTTACTTTGTGAATATTTTTGGCAATAACACCGTAACTATTCGGCTGATTCTAACGAAATTTGAAACACACATGTTATTTTACAATCTCTTTCGAATGATATAATTGTTAAGTTCCTCCCAAGGTTAGTCCGGGAATTATTGAAAATATTGAAGGTACAAATAATTAATAGCACGCGACTTAGATATGTTGACCTTGTTAAAACCTGAAATAAATTCTAGAAGTTTCTTGAAATCATTTGGCAACATTTTGCTCAGTAGATAAGAACTGTACAGCCGATATTTCTGTTGTACTCACTCTGCAGAGTGCCACCACACGTGAAAGTGACTCCTGAGCTCTGTCAGAGAATTAATTGTTCGCTTAAACACTTCTGAGAGGACTCTTTCTACGATTTCCAGAGAGGTAGGAAGGTCCAAGTGTGTGATTTCGCACGTTCTGAAGTTATACAATGAAAATAAAACCTATATATCCTGCAAAATTCGTTTAACTCCGCATAACCATGGACCGAGAAGACAAAGCTATTAAGCTCTTTTCTATGGAGGATCCCTCCGAGACTGCAGCAGGAATTTCTCGAAAAATTAAGACTAATAGTAGCAAAGAAATGAGCCGTTTCACAGTGTCCCGTCGCCTCAATTCTTCTGGTTTAAAAGCTTTTTCTCTAACAAAATACCAATCATCAGTATAAAGAACCAGAAAGCGAGACTTGAATATACTGACTCTCATGTTGTTTGGAAGGATGGAGATTGGGAAAGAATTCACTTAAGCGACGAAAGTAAGTTTATTTTAGTTGGATCCGATGGCAGACAATTTGTTAGCCGCTTTGCAGGCTACAGACAACCCTAAACCTGTTAAAAAGTCTACCAAGTATGGAAGAGGCAGCATCTTGGTATGGGGGATGTTTTCGTCTGAAGGAGTTGGTCGACTAGCGCGAATAATTGGACCAGTAAATGCCAATGTGTAACTAACCCTCGTACAACATTTTATACCTTTACTCCGAGCATCTCTAAACCGCCAGTCATATTCACAATGGAGTGTCTGGATTCAAATTGAGGCCTAAGTTACTACCCCCGGAGCCATAGCAATGATCGACTGATTAATGAGAAGGAAAAGGAGACTGATGTGATCAATCAAGGTATTTACTCCCTGTAAGTGAGAGAAAAGAAGTAGAAAGTGTACAAATAGTGGCCTTCCATCATGGGCTCCTTAAGAAACCGTCTTTTTTAACTAATTTGCTGGAATTTTTCCGCTACATTGTGGGAGAGTACGACCGTCGTCGGCCGGTAGACATATTTATCTAGATTTTCAATAAATCGTTCAGTAAAGTATTTTAGCGGAACTTTTTAACAAAGTTTCAAGCGCTGGGTATTAGTGGAAAGATTGGAGACTGGATTGAGAACTGTCTGTCTTGGAGGTGACATCGAGTTGTGATGAACGGCCAGGCCTCTCGCTAGTCGTCGGTAACGAGCGGAGTCATTCATCGCTCCGTGTTAGGCCTTCTGTTATTCGTCACAGATATTGAGCTAATCTTCGCCAGATAGAGGAGTGATTGGACATGTGTCAGTTCCCTTCAAACTTGGAAAGGAGTAAGGCATTTCACATCGTGCATGCAAACTCCTTGTTGGAACATTCTGTACAAAGACAGAATCTAAAGGTCACGAACGGGTAAAGGACAGGTGTGCTGATTACCAGCGACTTAAACGTTCTTTAATCACTGCGTTGAAGTAGAGGAGAGGGATCAGCGTCGGTTAGAATACATCAAGGGCGAGTCATGTTTTCGAAACAAAGGAAATTCCGCTCCCCTTGTATAAACTCATTAGTGCGACCTCACTTTGAGTATGTGGTTAAAGTTTGGTCCCCCAACCTTCCTTCGAAAAGAAATCGAATGTCTGAAAAGGGTCCTGCCAGGGTCACTAAACTGACCCCGTCGATTAGTCATAGAGACGATCATACCCGACTGGAAAAGCTCAGCTTCTCGCTTGAGACTAGGAAACTCAGTTCAACTGATCGAAATTTTGAGAATATTGTCAACCAGAGGTTTAGGAACCATGGAAGCTTGAACTTCCATAGTTCAGAAATACTTCAATTGGCAACTACTTCACATATATGCCATGCATGGAACGAGCTACCAGCAGAGGTTAGTAATAGTTAGTGTACTGGACAATTTAACGATAGATTTTTCAAGCTATATGTTAAGGCTATTCCTTGGTATAAATAGCAATGTCTTTTGAGGTATTCCCATTCATGGTGACTCCTTGTGACGTCGTATTTCCTTTTTCTGAGGTGACTATGATTTCTTGAGAGAGCTAATCTCTTAGATGAAAATGTTAAATGCGGTTTTAAAGATATATGAGACTGAGAGAAAGCCATTCCTATAATGAATCCCTGTATTTTCCGCAGTATCTTGATAAAACACACGAAAACCCTTAACTTTTAGTAATAATAATAATGAAATTTTATATTTTACCTCAACTTGGCGAAATATCTTTCGCATTTTGACTTGTCTTAATATTGTTATTGATAAAAACATATATTATGCTTTTTATATATATATATATATATATATATATATATATATATATATATATATATATATATATATATATATATATATATATATATATATATATATATATCTCAAAGTAGCGCGAGAGAATGATGAAAATGAATCCATTAAACCACATTGAAAGAGAAAACGGAATAATTTTTCCTTACAGTAATATTTTTATTACCTTTTTTCGATTCGAACCAGGCACACTGAGGCAGCGAGCACCGCTTTGATCACAGTTAAAAGTATGCCTCCGTTTAATGGATTCATATATATATATATATATATATATATATATATATATATATATATATATATATATATATATATATATATATATATATATATATATATATATATATATAACATTGTGTACTGATGTTTCGTCATTTCTCACGGATAACATATTCAGAGTTTGATGATAATAATACCTTAACAATATTTAAATAAAAAGCGTCCTAATATTGACATCAGAACAACCCACAGAAAACAACTTCGTCGACATCAATTTAAAACTAGAAGTCGAAGGTCAATGGTAAAATCAATACTCAATCTACGTGAAACATACTGATAATGGTGTACATCTAAATTTTGATTCTCCCTCCCCTCGATGCTACAACCTCGTATTTAATTAAAACAACAGTACATGCATATAGCATATTCGTATAAGACGTCTTCATGGGAATTCTTCAACCAATAAATAACCAGAGTAAAACAAAATAAATAACTTCTACAACAACATATAAAAGAATACCTCTACCGAAGAAAGAAAGCATCCTAGAGCAGCTCCTCTTCCCAATAAGCGAGAGATTATTATCAGTCTTGATATAAATTCAACGCGGTTAAAAGTAAATATTAAGAACATTCATTTCAATCTTTTAAAGTGTTTATGAACATTTAAAGAGATAAACAAAGACTAGAGGAGAATTAAAGTCTTAGAAATATTCAGGAGAGGATGCAGGAATAGTAGTGAAACCACTTAAAAAAACAACAACTTACGTTAGAACACTCGCATTATTACACTTTCATGCTCGGTAAGATTGATTGCAGTTTGCTTGCCATACATCTTGTATCTAGTGCAACAATAAAACTTACCTGTCTAGATTCTCGTTAACCAAAGTTCAATCTAATAACTTTTAATTTTGGTCAAGCGAAAAATAGCTAAATAATGATACCAAAAGAGACGAAGCTGGAGTGCTTCACCGTACAGTCCGGAAAAGCTTCAAACCAAATAGAGCTAACGCGGGAAGAATTATTTACTGCCGACTTAATGTGTCTTTTATCCTGCACATTGATACTCCGCTCTGTCACACAACAAGAATGTAGAGAACCTAGTATCAGAACGGCAATAAAAATCTCGGGAAAATCAACCTAGAAACCAAAATTGCCTTGGAAATAATAGTCTAAAGAACTATAATTTGTTACCGCGTAGATTTAATATTTATAGCCAAAACCACCTAGGACAGGGGTGAGCAACCTTTTTAATAGTGAGTGCCAACATTGGCCATATCTTTGATACAAATTTTTTCATATGCAATAAAGGAAAACACATCCCAAAATTCACAAAAAGAACTCTCTGAATCAACAAAAGATAAAAGCAAACTAAAATAAAAGAGAAAACCTACACAACAATTCCAACTCCTCATCAGTCGAATCACTACTGTAATATCAAACCGACAAAGGGAAAACTGGAACCATTCATGAGTTCAATAAATCACAAAACGAACTCAACGCAACTCTGTTAAACCCTCAAGACAATCCGCAACCACAATCTACAAATATCCATACAAATCCTTATCCAGACGACCCCTCGATAACAGCACATCACCCCAAAATCAACGCAGCAACTGCAACTCTACAGCGATACCTAAACACACTAGAGCAATGGCTTACACAAAATCGAATATCAGCTTCCGTCCACATATCATCAGTGATTACATATTTCAATAACAATGAATGAACACTGAAAACTTTGGTTTACCATTGGTTCACTATGGTACTCTACTCATTCTAAATTTCTAGTCAAACTGACTATAGTTATTAATTATGACTGATTTCTTATTTATAATGAACAAAAGAAGTATCGCTGCATCACTCCTCCACCTTTCATAAACAACCGCTCACTATGAAAATCCGATGACTATCTTGGATCGACGCAGCCTACATTAGATGATCGTATTTGCGCACAATTAAGTAGTTCGGTAGGTATCACCATCACTCTCTTGGCCAACACTACCCCCCACCCCCACAGGACCA
Source organism: Ceratothoa steindachneri (assembly GCA_963969495.1). NCBI lineage: Eukaryota > Metazoa > Arthropoda > Malacostraca > Isopoda > Cymothoidae > Ceratothoa > Ceratothoa steindachneri. The sequence continues at coordinate 179,662,498 of OZ018323.1, forward strand.
TATAATCAATATAAAGATCAGCATGACAATCGCTGGTCAGACCAAAGCTACCAGGCGCAACTTGAAGCTTGTGTCACATGTCCTTGCATTACGGCCAGAGCCGTATCATTGTCTAGTGCCTCCTCCCCCCCAAACAAAATCAAGATTGTGGGGCCCCCATAACAATATTAACAGACTTACTCTTTCAAATACTGACTTTCCTATTAATACAAATAACAAACTATTTATTAGAGCTTCTAACATACCAAAATTTTATATTTTCATTAATAAAATACAATTCTTTGGCTATAGTGGGGCCCCTTCCAGAGCCCCCCCGGTCGAGGTCGGTTGCCATGGCTCTGATTACGGCCTCTATAGACTACATAATTGACTTAAAATGGATAAAGGCTTTGAAATACCCCAAGTCAAGTGAACAGAAATAACTCAAGCCTAATTAGATCACTCACAAGCGCCACTCTGATTTGAGTCCAGCCCATCGAATGCATCTTCAAAAGGCAGAAAACAAGTTTTGATTGGTTATCAGGAAATGACGTCATCAACCGGCAAGGATTTCGAAAATGCATGAATAGAACACATTCCACCTATTTAGTTTGAGATTTGGAGTGAGGTTATTATTTGCTTGTAGCCAATTTATTAATTATAGGAGTGAAAATAAAACATTTAGTTAAACTAAGCTACGGCCAAGTCGAGTGGAAAGATCTGTTCCGATTTTAGTGATAAGCAGCATCGGTTGTGGTCAGTATTTCCAATGGCGTTCGGTTCGGGTAGCCTTCCCGGTAGCTGTCATGCGCTGTTGATACTCGTGGTTCGGATCCCACGTTAATCAGTAGGCCTCTCACTGAGAAATAAAGGCATCTCAGTTGAGTGCACATCGGTACTAAAACCTCTACCATTAAAATACAAGGTCAATAGACCTAAGTCGCGCGCTCTCAATTATTCTGGCATATGACCTTACGACCTTCAAAACTTTCAATAATTCCCAGACTAACCTTGGGAGGACCTTGGCAATTATATCATTCGAAAGAGAATATAAAACAACATAAAGGGTTTCAAATTTCATTAAAAGAAGCCACAAGGGCTTATTAAAGTCATCCCAGTCAGAATACTCCTAAACCCATTGGATTACTTTATCATCCATCAACCACTAAGTAGGCTCGTCAGATTGAGTTTTTAATTCAAAACCCCAAACATGCAAACCCCAACAACACATACACACACACACACACACACGAACCTACAAAATCAGGTTCCCCATATATGCCCTTCCCCCATATACTTGTCCAGCCATCCCCCCCAATGATGCCTAACTAGAGCCACCGCCAACATCCCTAAGCAATGAATTCCAAAAATCCACGACTCTATTACTGAAATATTATTTCGTTAAATCCAGCCCGCATCTAGATTGTTGTTTTTTTCAAACAGTGACTGACCCATTTTCTTATCACTAGACTCCAACTCGAAAAACTTCTATCTCACAATAATGCATAGGTTTTATGCGTCCTAAAACCAATGCGCGTGTAAATAATTAGATAAAAATAGAGGTCAAGGAACGGATCAAAAGAGATAAGCATAGTGACGATGACCAAGTAGCGATCAGTCTTAGACTGGAATGATGAAGAAAAAGGGTGAATTTCTACTCCCACGCTGTCCTGGGACTCAATGAGGCATGATTAAGTGCGTTTAGTCCTTCTGTTCCCTAATCTTCAATTGGAACTATTTTGTACCAATTCGATTGAATGTTCTCTCCTCCGCTGCCAAGATTGAACATTCATGCAAGAGCGGCATCTCTGTGAGAACCGGGTCAGGTTGGTGAAGTTAATCAAAGCTGCTGTTCTAGGGAAGGGCCCATAGCGTGATGAAACAATTAAAAGGCATAGTAGGTAAAGTACGAGAGAAAGTATGGCTGAAAGAAGTAAGAGATAGCGGGGCCGTTCTCTACTCTTAAATCCATCTTTGCGTTGGCGGAGAACACTTTTGTTTTCTTTCACTGACCTTTATTGTTCCTCATTACACCTTCGACTCCTACGACTCCCCTAGGTCTCCATTATGACTTCTTTCTCTGCATTTTGTCCCGCTCATTACGCAAGGTCGATGTTCCTGATGCATCTCCATATTTCTCGGTTCTACGTCTTCTCCCCCAACAGTCCCTTTTCTCTGAGGTCGCGAGTGATTTTTTCCACTCACCTTCGCTTCAGCCTTCCGTTCTTCCCTTCTCCCCTGGACCTCCATTTCCATTACCCTCATATTCTCCATCTTTTATATCACATGCCCATACCTTGGAGTATTTTCTTCTGTGCTTTCTTCGATATTTCTCAAACTTTCGTTGTTCCTCTTACCTTTTCATTCCTGATCTTATCCAACTTTGTCACTCCACACATCCATCTCAGCATCCTTATCTCTGCTTCATCCAGTTTCTTCTGAGCATTATTCATCGCACATGTCTCAGTTCCATAGTTGATCGCTGGTCTTACCACAGATTTATAAACCTTCCCCTTAACCATCATGCTCATTCGGCGGTCACATAGCACCCCCGATACCTTCTTACAGTTTTCCATCCAGACTGCACCCTATGAGTAATATTTGCATCCAAATCACCATCCTCTTCCACCATAGATCCTTTGTAGATATTTAAACTTTCTCACTCTCTTCATGTCATCTCCTTACATCCTAATTACCGATTCTTGATCTTTGTTGAAGTTCAGGTACTCCGTCTTCTTCCTGATAATCTTGAGCCCTCTATCTTCCAAAGCATTTCTCCATTGTTCTAGTCTTCACTCCACCTCCTCCCCATTTGTGCTGCAAAGAATAATAGCATCCACAAACAGCATGTACCAGGGAGGCTGATCCTTAGTTCCTCGAGCCAACATCTCCATGATAAGATCAAAGAGATATGAGTTTAAAGAGGATCCCTGATGTAAACCTATTCCAGCTAGAATTGAATCCGTCAATCCTATGCTGCTTCTAACCTGATATCTCGCTCCTGCATACTTTTCTGGCACTCCTTTCTCCCTCATGTATCTCCACATTTCCTGTCGTGGGACTCTTATCATACGCCGCCTTCAGGTATATGGACACAAAATGTAGTCCCTTTTCTTTCTCTGTGCTTTTCTATAACCTGCCTCTCCCTGGCATAAAGCCAAACTGCTCCTCTTTTAGAGATGTTTCTTCCCTAAGTCTTCTCTCAATGATTCTCTCCCAGTACTTCATGATATGCGACAATAAATTTATCCCTCGATAGTTCCCACAGTCCGGAACATACCCTTTTTCTCCTTATAGATAGGCATAACAACACTATCCCTCCACTTCCTTGGTACTTCTTCCTGGTCATGCATCTTTTTCATTAACTCCCACAAAAGTTCTACTGGTATCCCATCTTTTTGAGCGCAAGCCCTACTTCCTCCATGTTTATTTCTGGTATTAAGCCTTCAACTGGGGCGCCATCTCCAAAGAATACCCTCAGATTCTCCTTATTCAGTAGATTTTTTTAATACTCCTTCCACCTGTCCTTGATTTTATGTTGGTCGTTCAGGATCACACCGTGTTCATACTTTCTTTGCTTTATCTGAGTATAATCCTTGTTTGAGTTGTCTCTGGCCTTCGTTATTCTATAGATCTTCACCGCCTGGTGTTTCCAACGCACTGTAGCCTTCGTCCAGTGCCTTTTCTGTTGCCACGGCTTTCTTTACTTCCTTTTTCATAAGCTCTTAGCTATCTCGGTCTTCTTGCCTCCCCGAAGTATCCCAATTTCTCTTTGCCACCTTCTTTGTGTTGATTGCTTCCTACACCTCGTCATTCCGCCACCACGTCTCCTTCCTGTTGTCTTTCCCAGTATTTCTCGCCCAGCTTTCCGAATCATCCAACTGTTTTTCATCCACCACTCCTGCACCCTCCTTTTGGTTTTACTGCCTGCCTGACCTCCTTGAATTGATGTTTCAAAAGTTGCTCCTTCCCCTTCCACCACTTGATCTTCGGTGTAACCTGCTTTTACCTTCTTTTCTTAATGCTCTTTACCTCCCAATCCATCACCATAACTATATGTTGTGCCACTACACTTTCCCCATTTATAACCTTACAGTTATTAATTGCTTTCAGATAACATCATTTACACATCAGGAAGTCTATTTGACTTTCTCTTTCTCCCCTCCTATTGGTCAAAAACTGGGTTTCCCTCTTTTCAAAGCAAGTTTTAACTATTGCAAGTTCAAATGCCACTGCAAAGTTCACAATCCTCTTCCCTCCCTCATTTCTCTCTCTCCTATACACCAGCCACCGTGCACTACTATGACCATTCCTCCCAAAACAAAGGCGAAAAGAGATTGAGGCCTCCATCTCGCTTCTCTTTCAACTGAGAATTACTCGTAGGATTTGGGCCTGGAAGAAATTCCTCGAATGTTCTTGCATTTGTCCTCTTAAGGTAGCTCTAAGCACTCCTTAAGTTCTTCCTTTGTTTCCCATTGGCCAAAAGAGCGGGAGCGGGTCTGTGATTTAGCTTGTATTCTCTTTGGCTTTTGCTCAGTTGCAGGGCTGATCCTCGTATTTATGCTGACTCGGGAGATTTTGCGGTTTCAAAAGAAAAGGAAACTCGTCATCGCTTTTATTAATACGATTCTGCTGAGTTTGTATTTAACTAAGCCATTTTTTCGACAAGAGAAATATTCTTTTCCATTTCTTATTTTAGGACGACTACACAAGTTTACGGCTGTCTGCTGCACCCATAAAGTCATATTACAATACTTGAAAGAGTTCTGGTCATTCGCAACCACATTAATTTAAGATAGCTTAGTTATGTTATTTAATTAAATATTGTATTAGAGTTTGTAGTTTAATTGATGTTTAGGGATACCACTTGGAAAGTCACTGTCATTATTGTTTCAAGATTCTTTTTAGCACTATTAATTGACTATCACTTATTTTTGCTTATTATTCTTTTATTACCTGCTGTTATTATTTCATAATTTTGGACTTAGAAATTTATTCTCACTTGTGATTTCATTTATCATTTCCTATGTAAATGAAGCAAATTTGCTCAGTAAATGTCGTTTCTTACTGAAATATGGTCCACACGGTCTGCAAATTACGGGTAAAAAACGTACCAATGACGAGCGAAAGAAAGAATAACAAATTACAATAGATACGTCCATAGTACGTAGTACAAATGGAGAGGTTCATGCATACGAATACCGACACTTGTCCTGAGTGGTATAAAGACATTTTTGACGGCTCTCTTCCTTTTCAGGGATCGTATGGAATCGTGAAGCTCGCCTATAATCAGGAGGATGACGTCCATTACGTGAGTATCTAACGGTTGGTCTCATTTTACCTGGCACCATCCAAGGGAGGAAAATCCTACTTGGTATTCACAGAATCCGTACATTCTGCAAGGGTAAATTCAAATCCCTACATGTCATTTCGCAATAGGATTCAAATCCGTCTTTGGATCATACGGGATTCAAATCCCCGCGTGCCACCGCACAATAGATTTAAATCCGTACATGGCACCACATATGTGATGAAAATGACTATTTGGCACCTCACAGGGGATTCAAATCCGTACATTGCGCAATGGTAATTCAAATTTCTGCATGACACCCTGCATGGGTTACAAATCTGTAGGTACTTGCGCAAGGGGAATTCAAATGCGTACATGTCGCCCCACCAGTGGTTCAAATCCGTACACGTGTTAAGTGCCTTAACAAAGGAAAATAACTATAGTATAGTTAGATGGAACGGAAAGCCCGCCTCTCACTTCCATACTTAGGAAAAAAGAACACATTTGCATATAATTCGATAGACAGATAGATTGATAAATAATAGATAGACGGATACGAATGAAACTCTTAGCAGTTCATAAAGGTTACATTCTGTTTTCAAAGCTCTCATATATAAACCAACTTGGTAATTGATTTTTTGACCATAGATAATGCAACAGCAAATTTTCGCAGTCTAAGCATGCCATAACCAAAACAATGCTAAAAGCTCAGATGTTCTCAATATCCAACTCTCTCAGGTTTAAACATTCTTTTAATTAACCTTCCTTCCTTTCCATCTTTCAATGCCATTGCTGCAAGAATCCGCCATGTAAAAAAATAACGAAAACACTGCTGAGAAAAAAAAATGCTTAGGAATCTGTTATACTAAAAAAAAATCCTTTTTTATTCACTGGTGCCACCCACTTCTAAGATAGGTTAGGAAAGGTTGTAAGCCCGCCCACTGGTCCAAAAATTAGCAAATAAACAGGCAGAGTTGGATATCAACCTGCCCTTTTTATGTTAACATTGATAGATCCACTTAAAAAAGTTGTGAAAACTCCTCCCACGTAATATAGGATTAGAAGACTTCCATTAAATTAGATGATAGCTCCTCCTAAGTAGAATCCTATTGGTAAATCCCTTTGGAGGTGAGCTCCCTCCTTCTTCCATATAAAACCCCTTGTAAACTGTAGAGCAGCCATTCTGAGCATATCTTGTATTTTGAATAAAGCTAAAACCATACAGCTCCTTTTGCTCTCCCCCACCGCGTCGTACTGGGCAAGCAAATTACGTTGAATTGCTGTGATCACTTAGGATCACCGCCCTTCTTCCACGATCGAACCCCTTGCAAGAATCATCATTTAAACGTCAGGTTGCACCGTGTACCAAACTACAGGCAGTCCTTTTTCACCAAGAAGGATTCCTTTGCGCCGACTGCCTGATCACCTTGACTTTGTCCTCCATCTACCGACGGATGGTCATTGGCGTCATAACCATAGTTACAAGGCCAGAAAAAGGGGTACAGATAGTCAATACACGACTCCACTCAATAGGATTCAAATCCGTAGATGACTCCCAACAATGGGACTCAAATTCGTACATGCTGCAAGGAAGATTCAAGTCCCTACATTGCGCCCACAAAGGGATTTAACTCACTCGATGCCACAAGGGAGATTCGAATCCCTACATGCACCCAGAAAGAGTTTTAAATCCATACATAGCGCCCCGATAAGGGATTCATATCTGTGCATGCCACAAGGAGATTCGAATCCTTGGTGGCACCCCATAAAGGGATTCATATCTATACATGACACCCAACAAATGTATTCCCAAACCTGGCACAATCCATGCAGTTTTTTGTTCCTCTTATCATATCAACCCTATTTGAAGTTGAGGTTTTACTCAACCAGTTCTTTTCATCCCTCATCTTTATTTTTGGTTGTTTTATTCTCTCTTTCTTCTTTTTCTCCCGCTCCTCCTCTTTAACTTTTTTATACACCTAGGCAAACCCACCATCACGGGAAAAGATCGTTTGTTAGAAACAGTTATTCCACCTCAAATTGACTTCATCTTGCGGGCGGAGACGTTCAATTTGAGACATAAAACTCAATGAATAACACAGGCCTGTGTTTGAAAAAAAAATTCTGTTCCGGCAGGTTTCTTTAGTGATTCCTAACGAAATTGTTCTCCTAAATTGAAATATGACATTCATTTTGCTCAATCAGGTCTGGTTTTTGAGATACAGCGCACTACTGTTTTTAGAAAAGGGCCATTTTTGAAAAAATCCCTTATTTATATAAAAGTTATTTAATAAATTACAATTACTTGTAATAAAAAAAATACCGACTCAATTCGACTTTCTTTTAATTAATTTTAAACTTACAGACTACTTATGAGCTTACCCAGGAGTGCAAAGAAACTATTTTCCAAGAAAAGAAGTCCTTGATGACTTCCGCTTGTGAAGCGATGTTGGTTCGTCGCGTTTAAGACACCAGCAATAGTCAGCTAACATGTTGATGTCCCAGCGTCCTTGATATCTTGTCTCCATCTTCTTTATGTCTAGGTGAAATCTTTCTCCTTGTTCCTCGCTATAATCTCCACAGTTTGCTGGAAAATAGTCAAGATGTGACTGGATAAAATGCATTTTTATCGACATGCGAGCTCCCATTTTTTCGAAGCTTTTCATAAGCTCATTTACATGTTAGATATATTCTGAGCTTCTTTTATTTCTCAGAAAACCTTCGATTACTTTACTAAACGCTCGCCATGCTTCTTGTTCACTGGCTTCCATATTGGTCTAAAAATGCTTGTCCTTTAACAGAGTTCTAATTTGGGGACCATCAAATATGCCTGCATGGAGCTTAGCATCACTGATCTGTGGGAATTTTTGCTGTAGATACTTAAAAGCTTGGCCTTCTTTATTCAGTGCTTTGACAAAGTTCTTCATCAGGCCAACCTTTATATGAAGAGGAGGCAGTAAAACATTTTTGGGAGGGACTAGAGGTTGAGCTACCACATTGTGGCAGCCAATTTGGAATGCCTCTCGAGATGGCCAGTCTTTTTGCTTATAGTGAAGACTATCCGCCCGGCTATCCCATAAGCACATGAAGCATGGATATTTTGTGTAGCCTCCTTGCATCCCAAGAAGAAGGCACACAACCTGAAAGAAAACATATTGATGTACATGGTTTCTAAGAACTTCTATTTTTTGCATAGGCAATTTTCACTAAGTTTATTAGGGGTAGGGAGAAACTAATATGTGTATAATATCCTTCTGACATTGGTATTTAAAAACAAACATTCCTTGAAATATTTAACAAGTTCAATAAAGTAAAATATATCTTACCTTGAGATCACCACATATTAACCAGTTCTGGTTAGAGTACTTGATTGTATTAATCAATACTTTCATATTTTCGTAGCTTTCTGTTAACTGAACTGAATGGCCAATAGGTACAGATGCCATTTTATTGCCAATATTTAAGAGTACTGCCTTCAAACTTCTGCTAGAAGAATCAATAAAGAGCCTCCATTCACTTGGTTGGTAAGGAACGCCAAGTGCCTCAATTAAACCTTTTATATCATTGCCATACACCAAAGAGCTGCAAGAATCAACTGCAAAGAACTTTCGAAACTCTTCGTCTCTATTTCTGAACCAAAAGTATGTAGTTTCTTGAGAGAGGAGGTTGCTCTCACTAAGACGGGATGCAAGAAGTTGTGCGTTCTCTTTAGAAAGACCAAGATCTCTAGTCAAGTCATTTAATTGACCTTGAGTGAGTGGTCTTGGCAAAGTCATTGTAGACGTAGGCTGATATGTCACTGAAGTGTCAGTGTCATCCACTTCTATATCTTCTATATTGTCCCTTAGCTCAGTATTTTTAGGTGGAGAATGAACTGGAACTCCTGGACCATGTGGTTGTGGTTTAATGGCAGAAGGAACATCAGGATAGACTACAGTGTGTTTGTTCTTCTTATTGACACCTGAAAAAAAGTTTCGCATACTTAATTTACATACTTTTAATTCACTCGACCCTCGTTTCCACATTTTTATACACATTTTTCATACCAGGTAAATTTACAATTTTTAAATACAATCAATTTTTATATACAATTTAACCACAATTTTTCTACCAGCATAATACACTATTTTTATACACAATTACAATTTTAATAGGCTACCAAAAGATTTGTATAAACATTTCTAGATTTGTCAAGGACTATATTGTTAAAGTAATTATCTCACCTTTAAGATTTGTCCTGCAAAAATAGCAGTCTGTAATGTGGTCCTTGCCTTCTCTCCACACCATAGGTACACCAAATGACAAACAGTTCGTTTTGCCCTCACTCTAGCGTCTTAAGGCTATGACACAGGCTTTGCAGCACATATGTGGAGCAAAGTTTTTGTCTTGATCACCTAGCTTTATTCCAAAATATGCATTGTAAAGGAACTTTACTAACGGCGTTATAGTGCATTGCTGGTCACTAAAAGTTACCTTTCCACAAACAAAACAAAATCTATCAGGACTGTTTCTACACTTTCTATTCATTTTTATGAAATATAAGGAGTTTTGCTAATGTATTTGCCTGCAAAAAAATTCACAAAGATAAATAAAGTTTTAGAAATACACTTTAAACACTGTTCATAGATGAGAAAAGTCATGGATTAAAAAACCAACACTCGCGCTCGCGGTCAGCTAGAGACTGAGCTCTCTAACGCCATCTAGGGAGCTTGGTCTGTATCTTAAAAACTAGATCTGATTGAGCAATATGAATGCTTGATGTGGATTTAGGAGACAAATTTCATTAAGAATCACCTACGAAACCCTCAGGAACATTTTTGACGCAGACCAGTGTAATGGGTGAGGATGAAGCACGAGGGTCCTCTAATAACTGTCCCTAAGTTAGGTGGTTCGTATACTGGATCAATGCAATAATTATGGGGAAGAACAGACCATATCGGGTTTCCTTCCTTGGTTCGCGATGTTATATCCTCGTACGTATGTTTTTTTCTAGTCTTAAATAACACTTGAGAGTTGAAGGTAGCGGCTGCTACTCGCTTTTGCTATAGCGCTTGTGTAGGAGCCCCATTATCCAATTTCAGGGTTAATGCAACCTTCGTGCCGAAAATTATAACTAGCTGGGCACTGTGTATTAAGGAGGAGCGTGACCTTGGGGCATAAAAAGAGATTCGGAAGAGAGGAGAGTTTCCAATTCGGTTGCCAAAGTTTCGTTTTGTGCAAAAATTACCCTCCATGATTACTTCGCTTACCGTCTCTACCATGGCAAAGAATCTTTATTAGAGCAATTTTCATATATAATGGGATCTCACAAAGGCCATTGACGACCTAAAATGCTACGGCTAAAAGATTATGGCGCCTATTTATAGTGTTTTCCCTGGATAATTCTGCTTTAGCCTTTCGTCTAAGTTAGATGGTAAACGTCCTTGTTGAAAAACATTTTGGCCTCTGCTTTTGAATAGATCCCCAATTATGTAGATGGGTACTACATTCACGGCTTGGCTTTGAATTTTTGGAAATTTGTCGTAATGTAGCCGAAGATGGACGTGTATAGCCCGAAATGGTCGGAATATATGAATCCTGTTTTAATAGTATTTACTTTCATCCTGAACTTGAAGATCCATATAGTAGCAACGCTTATCTATTGGGGTAGACCAATTTATGGACGTGGTAAATATTTTGGCAGGAGCTGTTGATTTTGTGTAGCCATATGAATTTCTTTCCTTAAGATGCTGGGTAAAATAAGTGCCCTCTCTCGCTCTAGACCTATTACGAGTATATGTAAGTGCCCCCGCTCGCTCTGAACTTAACGTAATCGATAAGGTGGAAATTATTGCCATTGTTATTATTCTGCTTCGTTCCCAGCAATTTATAGGCAAGGTTGTGGATGATTTACTGATAAAATCATTCTTATTTCCAATGGAGAAATGGCTCGCTCCGAAATTAGTCTGCGTATTTATTAATGTTAGATCGTAGATTAAGCCGTTCTGTGCAGGAATTTCTGCGTTCATTATTGTTAAAAGAATAATTTTTTTTTGTTCAAGTGAACAATATCTTACAAAGTCAAACTCATTATTTAAGATATATTGTAGCGGTAATTTGAGAAAGGAAAGCCGCATCGTGGCACGGTTGCCAAGGCCCTTTCTACTGCTCTGGGATTTGAACGGTAGACACTTCCTATGTGAAGATTATTTGATCAATCTCAGGGGTCAGGTCAATGCCGACCTGATCGACGAGTTGGAGATAAGTGGCCTAAATGTGGAGAGTTAACGCATCACTGCCCGAGAACCGCTTAATTTTCGTGTCAGGATCTTTCCTTGTGCTCTCCAAATGCATAGCATGATTTGAAGGGGGGATATGTAGTCTATGACCTCCTTGGTAGTGATAAGTTTCTCATTCAACTATCATTTTCTGGACCGCTGCCACCTGAGAGACTCCCTCCACCCCGGTGGTGGTTGGCACGGGCGTAGTGGTCCGCATTTCAAGAAATGACTGATTTCTATGTCCTAGTCGAAAAGTTTAGGTCGGTGGATGGATGCGGCCGTTAAGTTCTTCTCCGACAACCTCATCTCTGCGGCTCTAACTACTATTTCGAGAACGCCTGCCCGTTTTGTACGCCGACCGCTCCCGTGGTGGTCAGCCGAGTGTGAGACGGCGCTCCGAACGATTTCACTGTCGGAGAATTTCGTCGAGCCAGGGCTAACTTCCTGTATATTTCGCAGCACACCCGCCGCTCTTCTTGGCGAGCATATGTCTTTACTTAGCAGGAAGACCCCTCTTGCAGAGGTGTGGAAGCGAGTCAAAAAGATTTGGAACAAGTTTTAGTAGCCCCCCCTCGTCCCTTCCTGTTCTCTAAAACAATGGGACCGCAACCTCGGACTCCGCGTCTGTAGCGGAGTCTTTCGCAACCGCTTTCTTCGCATTCTTTAGCCGGATGCTGCTCCGCCAGTATTCAATGCACATCATGATGTCACTGAAAGCTGCCGACTGGACTTTACCTCCAGAGGCAGCTGCGTTTCGCTCTCGCTTGGTCCGGATGATTTGCCGTATGCCAAGCTTCGGCATTTAGGTAAGAGATCCAAGGCCTTTCTTTTATATTTATTCAACAGGATCTGGATATAGGATATCCAAACAGATTCCTGGCCAATGGCTACTGTGCTCGCTTTTTGCAAACGGAGGAGACATCACTCTACTCTGGCCATTTTCCGCCCAATCTTTCTAACTTCGTGCGTGCGCAAGTTGATAGAGAAATTGGTAAATGTTAGATTTTCCTTTTTCCTGGACGGTTGGCGCCACCTGTCTTTTCCACATGCAGCTTTCACAAGTTTCACTCTACATCAGATGTTTTGCTCCAACCGAAAAATTCTGTTTGCAAGGCTTATGATACCGCATGGCGATACGGGATAATGGCGACTCTCCTCACGATGGGAGCGAGGGGACACTTCCAATCTTTATTTATGAATTTTTGCGAGATCGTCGATTTCGCGTACCGGAGTGGGGGCTCTCTGACCCGGAAGAGGTATGTAATGCTATCATTGTCACACCTTTTGCCTGGAGCATCAATGGCATCACCTTGGTGCTGCCGGAAGATTTTCTCGCCACGCTCTACTTGGACAACCTTTTTGATTTCTTTTGGTGTAGCCCATACGCCACCTCTGCAGCGTCAACTCCAACAAGCATTGAACCGCATCTCTTGTTATGCCGAAGCGCACTGGTTTCTGTTTTTCTTGGCCAAGACTTCACACCGACATGGATTTGTTCCTAAATGAGGTTCGCCTGAAAGTGATGGATTTCCAAGGTTTCATTGGTCTTGTTTTCGACCGATACCTCACCTGGGAGGCTCATATTCGCAGCCTTAGGGGTATGTAATGCTATCATTGTCACACCTTTTGCCTGGAGCATCAATGGCATCACCTTGGTGCTGCCGGAAGATTTTCTCGCCACGCTCTACTTGGACAACCTTTTTGATTTCTTTTGGTGTAGCCCATACGCCACCTCTGCAGCGTCAACTCCAACAAGCATTGAACCGCATCTCTTGTTATGCCGAAGCGCACTGGTTTCTGTTTTTCTTGGCCAAGACTTCACACCGACATGGATTTGTTCCTAAATGAGGTTCGCCTGAAAGTGATGGATTTCCAAGGTTTCATTGGTCTTGTTTTCGACCGATACCTCACCTGGGAGGCTCATATTCGCAGCCTTAGGGTCTCTTGCACTCGCGCCATGTTCATTCTTCGTTCTCTAAGGGTAAGCACCTTGAGTGGTGATAGTGCTATTGCCTTGCTTTTTTATCGATCCTGTGTTCTTTTGAAGCTTTACCGGATGCGAGTTTTAGGCATCCACAGCCGAGCGAATATTGGGGAAGTGTACTTGATGCACCACACCGGCTTCCACCTGAAGATTGGTGTCTTCCACACGTCCCCCATTGAGAGCCTACTTGTCGATGCCCGGGAGATACCACTCGCTTTGCGCCGTGCATAGTGTATTATTCGCCTGTACGCGTGACCCCGGTGCCTCCCTCAGTCGTCAACGACTCTCACTGTATCCTTAGCCAATCTCAACGTTGCATATGCCGGCGATATGGGAGCCAAATAGCCCGCCTGAACTGGCCGACCAGACCAGCATTTGGCTCCTTCCCACACCGAGTACATGGCAGGAATCATGATAGCCATCCGCGCTGCTTGGAAAAGAAGATGGGAACGGGCGAGGGAAACTTAAAGTTTCGTGCCATTGCGCGACTGTTCTCATTGACCTACCGCCTAATGCCGCGACAGCATTGAGGGGGTGGGGGATGCACCGCAATTTGACGAAGCGCTCGCCTGCACTTCAATGCGACGACTGCGTTGTCCCCCATACTGTTCGGTGCATTCTTGTTGAATGTCACAGTCTGGGTGATTTTCGCGCACGTTTCCTGAACTGGATCACTACCGTCTGTTGTAGATCGCATGTTCCTGCGCAGGGGAGAGGCGGTGCATGATTCCTTTTTTTTGTTTGTCTTTGTTTATTTGGGTTTTGCATGTTTTTTTGTTTATTTTTTTAATCTATTCTAGTATTAGGTTGTAACGTGATTGCGGTGACTTTTGCCTTGGTAGACAGTCGCCAGATGGGCTCTTTAAAAAAATGCACCTTCTCCATAGACGAGCTACAGCATTCTCTTTCCTGATTAACCACCTTCATGAATGAATAGCGGCTTCAATTCGCCTGGATCCTTATAAACGGATCTTATTGGAGCGCAACTTCCCTTCTACCTTGCGTAAGGCAGTAATGGTGTCTCTCCTTAAACCGGACCCCGAACCCTGAAATGCTTCATCATACCGTCCCATAGCTATGACCTGCTGACCAGGCCAAATTTTGGAGAGGATGGTAGCCTCACCTTATCCTTTCATGTCGAATCCAATTCAGTCCCTGTAGACTGGCTGCCAGACACTTCCGCCACTCCCACCTTGTTCTATATCTCCTTTTCTGCTTCAGCAACGAGGTTCAGGAGGCATTTTCTCACAGTAGTGTTACACTGACTGTATTTTTGGCACCTGAAACCCCCACAAAAATACTCGCAGTTCCTTTATTATCTCTAGTTTGCATTCATCTTTATTTTGTGGATTTCTACCTACATTAATTTCCCAATTCTTGCGCAACTGTTCCTTCCATGTTGTCCAAATTCAGCCTCTCTTCACAATAGAAAGGCGTTCTCTATCTTTCGGTCCTAAGCGTTTTCCTTTTCTTTTGTAGTGAACACAGTCATCTCCGCCGCTCCACCAAATGCACACCCTACGCAGATGGGCTAGCGATGTACTTCAACGTAAGGTCTATTCCTACGGTCGGTAGACAGACCCAACTTGCCCTTCACTGCGGCTGTTGAGTAGGCTACAGATTAGCGATTCTTTCTCACGCATAACCCTTCCGTCCTCGCCTCTACTGGTACGTTGACTCTGCATCTTTATCCCCATTCCGCCGAAGGAATCAGTGAGGTTTTTATGCCTCATTGTCCATGATAAGCTTTCATGGAAATCAACTTCTTAAGTTATTCTTCCAGATCACATGAGTCGCTGACTGCCTCATGGTTCTGACCCAGTACTATCAGATTTCTTTGTCTCCAACCTTAAAAAAAACAGGAAGGGCACTCGTTTTTATTCTGTCGCCAATGTTAAAGGAGTCGTTTTAACTTGGCCTAATTATTAGTCCAGTTTTATAAAAATGGTTTAAATGGATGGTACGGTACAATTGCTTGCAAAAGTGTTTTGATCTCAAAGGAGATTACGTTGAAAAATAAAATTATATATATTTTTTCTTAATTTTATTCCATTTTTCTACGAACTTTAGGAAGAGCCCTCATGCATCTTAGAAAGTGAGGCAGAGATAAAACAGTCGGAATCTCTAATGTAGGCGTCTAGTAATCAAGTTCTACTGTCTTCTTCTACATCTTCCAGCAACACTAATGAACGTGAGAATGATGAGGAGCCTAAAGGATCTTGTGCTTTACCAACATATACGAAAAAAAGCAGCATAAAAAACACCATGACTATTCAGCAATCTGCTGCTCTGGATCGTACACAAATTTCCTCTAGAAAGGCAACATTTATCCTCGCAGAAGCAGCTTACAGCTTTTGTTTGGACGCTTCAGATTGCAACGTAAACCACCCTTCTAGTCGGACCGGAGATCTACCACTCTCATAACTGATGTGCGGCTGGTAAAATAGCAACACCAAGTTACCCATCTCTTACAATAGAGATGGTGAGGTAGGAGAAAAAGGTGATTATAGAGGGGGTGTGCTGGTGTCTGGTAAAGGTGGTAGAAGTATGCAAAACATAGAAATCGTTTGAGTATAAGGGAAATGACAGAAGAACTAATGAACAAGAACAGGTAGGTAACGAATAACCAAATAAATCGTAAATGGCAGATCCAAAGGACAACTATGCCAGTTGAATGTAAAAAAGCATTACAGGAATCTGGTATGAGGATTAGCCCACATCCGATAACATTGTCAGAGGTCTTCCGGGTAAGGGACAGACTGGAACCTCGGTTGGTGGTCTTTTGGCCCCACTGATGGTGATCCACCCAGGACCGTATATGGTGGACTCAGTCGCGATAACCAAACCCCCGAGGGGGAGGCATTTCCAATAAGTCCGCCTGATTCACCCCTTAGTAGAAGCTCCCTGGGTCTATCCATCATATATCATTGGCAGAGCTCGGCCCCAAGGGTAAAGAGGGCCGGGGATATTATTTTCATTGCAAAAAATATTTCGTACTATTAAGCAACCAGCATAGGTGGGCGCGATCACGAAGAAATGTATCGCGATAACCGATAAATCGATAACGATAACCTTATCGGCGATAATCGATAACTGGCGATAAATTTATCGCCCGATAAGGTGATAACCGATAAATCCATTTTATAATACAATATTGATTATTGACTATATATAGCGTTATTTTATAATACAATAGTAAGAATATTTGAATACTGTTTCTTAGTTTCTTACCTGGTGAGGCTCTCTTTCATCTCCTCATAGGTTTTGAGGATCCTCCTCCCAGCTCGGACCTACCTATTTCTGCCTCCAAGGCACGCGCGGCTCGCCTCTGTGCTAAACTGGAACCAAAAACTTAAATTATCGATTATCGCTAGTTTGGAACCAACAGTATCGGCGATACCGATGAATCGATAACGCGGGGGGGGGGGAAATATCGGATAACCGATAACCTGATATCGTTATCGCGATAACGCCCACCTATGGCAACCAATACATATACATAAGAAACAAATTTATTTCAGATTCAAAAAGCCCAAGGAAAAGATAAAGAGAGTAAGTAAATATTATAAGCCTGTCTCCCTACGAAAACGATGGATAGCCAGACAAAGCAGGTGTCGTGAGGGTACTCCTTGGTCACTTAGTGCCACCCAAAAAAAAGTGCGAGGTGCACTTCATGGAACTTAGAGTGTCCTTGGTAAAACTTTTTGAAGCTAACAACAGATTCATAGCCATTTGGACGTAATATAAGGATGCTGAGGTCATCCTTTCAATCAACAATGCTAACCCACTCCTAAACATAAAACTGAAAGCCAAGAACCCCCTCAGGAATGTCGTTTGCAGAAAGGTAGAAAGCTGGATCGGCAAACACACCCCACGAGCTAAAAGTAGAAATTGAGAATCATCATGGATGGGCGAAAATCAAGGAAGTTACAAAGTTTAACAACCGCACTCATTTTTCGAATCAAGCAAAATGACCAATTGGCGAAAACTGAAGAAATCTTGGCCTTTCACGGAAAATCCATTCCGAAAACATCGAACAGGAAACTTTTCATTACATTTAGATGTTTTTCTCCTGCGGGATAAAGGCACATACAACTATAAACTGCCCCAACAAAGACAAATAGAATGTGGTCAGGAATGACACCTGTATAAAGTGTGTGCAATTCCAATGCGAAATAGTTCAGTAATTGAAATGGTTGCAATTAGAGCTCGGTTTTCAAAAAGGTTTTGCGAGAGGAACATCGTGTAAAATGGGCCCTTGGTCGTTTAAAAGAGTTCATAATGTCAAAATTTACATTTGTTCTTTTTACATGAGCTCTCAATGTGTGAAATTTCATACAGCCAGAATTTCTAAACGCATTTCATTATTCTCTGTTATGAATATGAAAAGTGTTTAAATATATTACTAGAGATAAATGTACCTTTTGAGAGAAATGAAACTCCAACTATAGACAAAGTTTCTCTTTCGGCCTAACAAGTTGAAGTATAAATCGTCCTTATGAGGTTGGTAATAAGGTCTAAAACTGATCAACCACGCTAATGATAATTTAGTTTACGAAATTAATTAGTCAATTAATAATTTTGAGAGTTAAATTAAAAGTTAAAACGTTAAGGAAAAAGTTAACTTCGTTAATTACGGTTTAGTCCTCATCTTTGCCAAGAAGATGCTGACTGAGGGATATCTTAAGTAGAATAAAAGATGCCAAATGCAAGAATGAGCTTACGACGCGGAACATAATAACTGAAGATCTACGCATGAACGGACAAATCTGGATGTTCCCGTCATTGTCGAATGAATGCACATCAAGAAAAACTACCGAAGAAGAAAAAAAAAACACAGAAGTAAATAAGGAATGGAAACAACACCAACAGAACAATGAAACCAAATTGACAAGAACTGCCTGAAAATGGAAACCACCTACTTAGAAAATGAGGCAATATCTTACAAGACTAGAACTAACAAGAAAAACAATAAAGAAAAAACGAACCAAAGAGAGCACTTGAAATAAAAACAACGGCATGAAATCTATATCTTATTATTACCAAAGAAAAAACCCTCCACCAAAGATTATACAAATCTTGCAACACTCGTACTCTCCAACGGTACTTCTTTTCAAATTCATCCCTTTCCCTCTCTACTCTATATATATTCCTCTCCCTCGCCTCCCTTCTCACCACTTGAGAGCTGCCAATGCTGAGGATTTTTCTCTTCATTTCGGTTTTGGGGTGGCGGAGGGAGGGGGGGTCTTAGTTAAATAATAAATAACTTTAAAAGGCCATTGGTGCTTTGTAAATTACCGCTCAGGCTGTATCAAATGTTGGATGAGAAAATATGTGTAAGAAACAAGAGGATGGAAACCAACTAGGACCACTGGAAACAAGTTTCATTTCCTCTAATATACAATCCTCTTTGAATGTATTTTCGATTAAATAAAAACTATTATAAAGAGTTCGTGAAATAATCACTCATTATTCATGCCACTATAGCCTAAACCATTCAAAGCTTCTTTGAATGATGCTATATAATTCCTTATCATCTTCAAGAATTATTTGTAAACTTTTGAAACATATAAAGTTTTAAAAACCTGCGAGATAATTGAAATGCATAAAGTGTCGTAGGTCAGGTATGAGCTCTCTGACCTTTGCTTGCCTCCCTGGATCCGGGGAAATGAGGCGACAAGCAGGCGCGCGGGAATGCCCCTTTCTGGCGTGGGTCATAACGAAATTATATACGAGTGCTTATTCTACCTTAGGCCGATTTCAGTCAAATGGCTATGTGGTTCTGGGAATCAAACAGAGGAAACAAAAATAATCTTTACTACTATACAAACAATAAAATTTAACAACAAAGGAGACACTATGGGAAATACACCAGACTAATTGGAAAGCAAAATTGATTTAAATGGATGCTTCGGCACGCGCTGCAAGCATGCACAAACGACTAACCGAAAGAAAACGGGAAGAGGGGATCATGGGTGAATCTGCGAGGTCGAATGGCGTCGTGCCTCTTCAAAGTTGATAGAAAGAAAACGTAATTGTCTTACAATTTCCGTGGTGAGCCTCGAGGGTTTGGAACGAGAGAGTATTCTCGCCGGAAGAAGCTTAGCTGGTTATTGCAGAAGGACGAGTCTTCACGTTGCTTGACTGTCGTTAATTTTGAATAAATATTTCTTGCCTGCGAGCCCTTGGGGTGCGGGGATCGCTTGAGAATTTGCGCGTCGTGTCCTTGGCTGATTCTGGCGAATACTGGAGAATACTTATTTTCTCATGCCTGTGCTGGGAATTATATACGGTGTCGCCGGAATCGATTTCGCTGGCCGACGGAAGCGGGTCCCACTCCATCTGAAGGGGCGCGGTGGACATGAACTTTGCACCCTCTCGCTGATCTTTTCCCGGGCTCCAGTTTGGCTCATCTTAGCTCGTCTTATCGCCCCGAAAGTTTTTCCAAAGACGCCGATCAGAGTTCTTCTCATCTGTGAGATAATCCCTAGGCCTCTGCGTCCGCGTGACCCCCCCCCCCCCTTCCTCTCTCTCTCTCTCTCTCTCTGACATTTTCCCCCTTAAGATGGAATTTCCGGAAGAAGTGACATCCCAGGTAAAAAAAAATGGTTGTGCATAATAAATTCGCATCACAAAATAAGAAGAAGAAAAAAGAATACATTGTACTAAATTAAAAAAGGAACACAAAATAAATACTAATAGAGGGACTGGGAAAATATAGATGGGTCAATCATTGTCATAAAGAACAACTAATTTACACTAACCACAATTATTAACAATTGATTTCGGGAGGGAGGCACATCTGCCTCGGTTCCATAATAATTTAAAGTTAGTTTAACAGAAAGATAAATACAAAAAAGGTACATGTTTCTTTAACTTAACAGAAATTTAGACAACATATATACATAAAAAAATAATAGGCTCAAGATTCGTTTGTAGGGGAATCCAATGGATTCCGGTTTAAACTGTCAGCCATACAGTTTCCAGAGCCTTTGATTTACAATATTCTTAATTAGAATTCCTGGAGGAACAAGCTCCAGCGCGTTAATCGGCCATTATTATTTTTAATATTCATAGATAAGACAAAGGTTTGTGGTCTGTCTATTATAAACTCTTTTCCTACTAAAAATATTTTGAATTTTTTAATTCCCCAAATTATTGCGACGGCTTCTCGCTCAATCACAGCATAGTTCTCGCTGGGTAACAACTTCCGACTGGCGTAAGCTATAGGAAAACTCTCGTTATTGTTCCCGCACTGGATTAACATACAACCTATACCATCATTGCTGGCGTCCGTCCGGATGCCAAATGGTTCAGGGGGATTGGGCAACAGTAATATCGGAGCCGACGCTAATTTACCTTTGAGTTGGTTGAAACTTGATTGACAGCAGAGTCCACAAGAGTTGTTCTGGGGCCTTCTTTTTCAGGAGTTCGCACAGGGGAGCGGAAAGGGTGGCGAAACTCTGGATGAATCGCCGATAGAATAAGGCGGAACCCATAAATGACCTCAACTGTTTCTTGGTCGTGGGCAGGAGCATTTTGACGATGGCTTGGATCTTTTCTTCCTGAGGAACTAGTTGGTTATTTCCTATGCGGAAGCCTAAATAATCTATGGTACTAAATGCAAAATGGCATTTACTCGGACCAATTGTTAAATTATGCTCGCTGAGCTTTTTCAACACCGTTTGGAGGGCGGTCAGGTGCTAGTCCCATTCATTTGTTGCTACGTAAATGTCAAAATAGAATGATATATGGGGTAACCCATCTAGTATTCGTATCATCATTCTATTATAGTTGCTGCAGGCGGTGACGAGACCAAAGGGGAGCCGACAAAATGGCCTTATCCCTTTTCAGTTGGGAAAGTTGTGTACCTTTTAATCTCTTCCCGTAATGGGATCTGATAATAGGCCTTACACAAGTCCAGTTCGGTTATAAACTTGGTTTTTTCAAACAAATAGAGATTTTGATCAATACGGGGAATCGGCTCTGCATCGAACACAGTAACAGCATTTAGCTTCATAAAGTCGATGTATATCCGATAAGAATTATCGGGCTTCTTGACCATAACGACAGGGAATCAATAGTCTGATTTTGAGGGTTCAATTATTTTTAAATTTAACAATTTATCGACTTCGGCATTAAAGGCTCCTCTCAAATGTACGGATAGCGGATGCGGCTTGGACCTAATAGCCTCTTGGGTGGTAAGCTGAATGTTGTTTTTAAATTGGGTAGTACAACCTGGAATTTCCGAAATGACGTCGCCGAATCGATTTAAGAGCGATTGTAGCTGGTTCCTCTGAGTGGACGATAGCTGGTCGTTTATCTTGGGCTCGACTGACGAAGATTCCTTTATATCTGGCAAAACAAGCAAGGGTTATTCACTATCTTGCTCTACGCAAGTAGTTTGCACTACGCTTAGGAGGTCCAGGGGATAATTCGATTCCACGGGCGATTCTTCGACTATCGACACAATTTGGTTAACCCCAGCGTGCCAGTGATACTTCTTAAGGAGGTTGATATGAAAAAGATTCCTTCCTGATGGTGTTTCAACCAAATAATCGACGAAACCGCGTTTCTCGATTATTTGGTAGGGGCCCTTCCATTGGCTTAGCAATTTGTTGTTTTCGGTCGGGAGTAATACTAAAACTTCTTCACCGGGCTTAAACCTTCTGTCTTTGGACTTGCAGTTGAAATATGTTTTGTATTTGTCCATGTAAATGTCCGCATTTTGGTATGTTATTTCTCCACATTCTTCCAACCTCTGTGCTAGAAATGTAGATGTATACAAGGGATACATAAATGAATTAGTAGGAACGAAATTAAACCATCTCTGTGGGGGAAATATGAATATTACAATATAACTTGGAGCGAATGAGCAAAGTTTCTCTAAGCGTGTTCAGTTGGCTACACTGGGCGGGTCTTGAGAATAAAGGTGATGGACAAAGACTCGTGCCACTCCGACCCTACTCACAGGCCTGATTCGTCAGCCACCAGGGAGCCTGCAGGATACATGGGTAGACGCCTTCCTATTGTACTACCATTTTCATGAACTATGTTTTTGAAGAAAACTGAAATTTGCCATATTATTTTATCTCACGAGTGTACTAGAATTAAATACAAAAATAAACTATACCTACTTTTGGTTATCCCATGATAATTATTTCTTGTTAAAATTTGTCTCAGTTCCAGCACTTTTGCCCCTTTTGTATGGTAGCCATCTTTGCTGATTTTCAGAAGAGGTTTTTCCTTAAGGAGATTATTCCTCTCCTGTTTTTTCCTACATTGCTCAGGAAACGAAACAAATTCAGTAAATAAGTTAAGAGGAAATTTAGTCAATATTGAACAAGGTCCGCTGACCAAAAAGTCGCGTGCCCTCATTTATTCTGATTTATGACCTGACGACCTTCAAAACCTTAAAATAATTCCCGGAGTAACAAGCTTGAGAAGACCTTGCTATAGCCACATACTTTAGCATAGCGTATTATTGTCTATCATAGCATATCCTAGTATAGCATAGCTAGGGTTGTCAACTCTGTCAAAATTTCAATAAAGGACAAATAAAAAAGAATATGTATGTATATACCTAATTTTTAATTTAATTCCTATATATACCCATATAATAAAACATATAACTAAAAAATATTTCTTTCTTTACGTAGTAAAAGATTTTTATTTTTTTAAATTATATTTATTCTGGCTTTTTGCAGACTTGAGTCATTGGGTGTCATCTTTCGTTTTTTCAGCAAATTCTAGACAATTATTTTTGCAAGTTGAAGTAAAGAAAAGTTCATTTTTCATTGGTTCTACGGAACCTGTTTCTTTTATTTGGCCATTTAGATGACTATACGATATTAATCCTTTCTCATTAAATTGATGTTCTAGGAATTGAAAACATAAAGGAAAATACTTTGAAATCACCCCTTTTTAAAATCAAGTTCCATTGGCTGTTTGTTTTTTGCAACTTGTAAAGAGTTCAGAGCTTCGAATAGTGTCAAAGTTTTTTTTAATTAATGTCACTTCATCAAAGAGGTCATCCATTAAATTCAGATTTTCTTTTAGCTTTAACTCTTTAACAACTTCAACAAATTTCTGGTATTTTGAGGAATGAATGGAATTTTCATCAAAGTTGACGTTTTTTTCAAATATGTATTTGCTGAAATAAGAAATAACTTAGTCTTCCGTAATCTTTCGAGCCTCAGCGGTATGGAAATTTTTCATAAGTTAGCGATCATGATAGGCAAAATATTCTTCAGCTTATTTCTTAAATTAGCCAAAATAAGAAAACATCTCCAGCTGAAATTTCATTTTTTCAAGTCCTTCAAAAGATAGTTTAAATATCTTCATTGTATGTTGCGAGAACAACAAATAAATTTCAATAACTTTGGAATTTCTTTTGAATCATCTTTAATTGAAAGAAGTTTGAGTAATCGTTTAAAGCAATCAGTTAGTCTGCTTATGAAAAAAGAATTTAAGCACGGCTGCAGAAATAGTCACCTAGGTTGTACATGCCGAAGAATTTTACTAAATTCTGTCTCTACAAATGATTGAAAATCTTTATAGAGTTTCGTCTCTCTTTACTGACGTTGAAAAAAGGCCTTAAATCTTTAGGACAATATTTTTCTATGTCCACATCCAAGTCTCCCACAGCAAATTTTACTGAATTATTTAAAATGTGCTCATTGCAATTAGCTTTGACAACACCGTCATTCAGCGTGAGAATATTAGTATATAAATAATAATAATAATAATAATAAGTCTTTTGTAATGCGCTCTTCAAGGCCTGAGGCCTTCCCAGAGCGTACGTTGTGCTGAGATGAGAATGGAAATTCAAGAGGGGGGGAGAAGGCAATACTGAAAAGATGCGTTTTCAGGAGACGCTTAAATGTGATAAGAGAGGGAGAAGACCTGATTTCAGCAGGAAGAGCATTCCACAACTTAGGGGCGCAGATTTGCGTTATCTGCACTAAAACAAAAAGCTCTTTTCCAATCAAGTTACAAATTGTCCATAGTGTTTCTTGAAATACTTGAACATTCCATCTGCACTTCATCAGCATTCTCGAAAAAATATAATTCAGTGCGCCAAAAATCCATTTTAAAATATTGAACACAAACTGGGAACATTTAAAATTTTGTTGTGATTTACGGCATCAATTTGAAGACAAAAATAGATATTCGGTTCATGTTGTTTTAAATCGTTCAAAACTACTAATCCCTTTTTACCGATCACATTTGTAACGATTGCCTCTGATTCGGTCCGACCACAAGATTTTTTTGCTGCTAATTTTGAATCCAGGTAAAGTTTTGAATTTAAATTCAAATTACAATCGAGTTGTAGGAATGATTTTTGTTTAACTGCATGATATATTTGAGCTATTTTCCAAGTAAATATAATATCTCGTTCTTTAGAATCTGCTTTAATGATAAATTTATCAATTTAAAAACTGGAAGGTAAAACTGAATTTTTTTTACTCTAAATTTTTATGTTGCTATTGCTAAAACACCCCCCTCATGTATCCAATTTTAAAAACACTTTGGCAAATAATACACTTTGCTTCTTGTGGATTATTAGTTGCTGCCAACCATTTATAACCTACCTACGAGTACATAAGAAGATGAGGAGGCTCAATTAAAGATAGTCAGTCCCCCCCTTAAGACACAAAGGAGAGATTAACTTTACCTGAGTAATTTCGGGAGGGATGACATTTACTTGGTAAAATGGGAGGTATACGAGGTTATAACATCGTCATTTTAAAGCTACTGGAATTAGCATAAACTAAGAATTAAACGCATGCGAGGATGTAAGAGAGAATTGCTAAACTCTTATCATGAGGAATTTATGTGGCTTGGAAGACATAAATACGTTTTCAAGGATTTTGGCGATACCGTTTTAATTAAATTATTAAAATTTAATTTCTACAGTTTTACAAAGTTTACAATTTTTAATTGTTTTAAAATAAAGTTTCTTACAAATATGTTCCTGAATTAATTTTTTTACAGTTATTTTTTTTATTTTATTCTTTTGAGAGATTAGCTTCACTAGTATAACTTTGGGAGGGACTATCTAAATTAGGTAGATCAACCCCAAGGGACCCAATCACAAATTTTGCACGTTCATACATCCTCCCGATACCAAAAGGATTTGTTATCACACAAGCTTAAATTAGTATACATCCATTCATTAAGAAAGACTTCTCATTTGCATGCAACTCTAGCATATATATATATATATATATATATATATATATATATATATATATATATATACATGCTTAATATATACCCATATGGCCGAATCCCTCAATCTCTTGTCCAATTTTGTCTTAAACTCAGAATGAGTCGAACAATTAACTTCTGGAGGCAAATCATCCCAAGCATAAAACAATTTTCCTACATCTGTCCTAACAAATTGCCTCTTAATTGTAAATTGGTGTCTTCGAGTAACACTCCCAGTGTCACTCAAGAAATCTTCAGGATTAATTAATATGGTCCAAACCTGAAAAAATTAAAATACCTGAATCAGATCTCCCCTTCCCCCCAGCATTCTCCTCTTAACCGAAAAAATATCCCGTTTTTGTAGTCTGGTCTCATGGCTTAATTTTTGGAACCAAGATATAAGCTTAGTAGCTCTTCGCTCCACCCAATCCAACATTTCTACATCTTGCTGATAATGAGGTGCCCATGCTTGGCTAACAGTACTCAATATGTGGTCATACACCTTTGTAATCACTTCCTTGTTTTTATAGCTGACATTTCTCATAATTGTGCCCAGCATTCTATTTGCCCTGTTCCGTGCTTCTAACCATTTTCTGGAACTTTTAAAACATTACTAATAACTACTTCTAAGTCATTCTCTTGAGGAATACACCTCAAACAAAACCATTATTATTCTTACAAATATGTATTGCCTTACACTTCTTAAAATTGAATTCCATCTTTCACTTATCGGCCCATGCAATCAGTTATTTCAAAGTCTCTCTGTAACTGTATACAGCCTTCACCACCACAATCGTTCCTTCGATAGCTTCAGTCATCCTCGATATTTTGTCAAAATATATGTTTAATATAAAAAAATATAAGGGCCTATATTACCTGCTTATAATTAAACAATAATCCTGGTACTCACCTAAGTTACCAAGATAAATTATCACGATTTTCAAAATAAAGGACATTTGGCGTCCTTTCTAATCTAAAGAAAGGACAACGACAGGAAAGCTAAATAAAGGACTGTCCTTTCTAATAAAGGATGGTTGGCAACCCTAAGCATAGCATAGTATAACCTACACTGTTTTAGTCTAGTACATATAGCCAAGCCTAGCCAAACATAAGATAGCCTAGTTGTGCCGGGCCTAACCTAGCCTAGCTCAGTATAATCTAGCCTACTTTATCCTACCTTAGCTTAGTATTGCCTAGCCTATCGTATCCTAGTATAGCCTAGCTCAGTAGACCCTAGTCTAACCTAGCATATTATAGTTTAGCCTAGTATAGCTTGCCTAGCGTAGCATTGACTAACCAGGTATAGCTTAGCATTGTATGCCAGAGCCTAGCTTAGCGTCGCCTAAAGTAGCCTAGCCTAGGATAGCCAATCTAGAATGGGCTACTATAGCCTAGCTAATATATCCTTGCATACGATAGCCTAGCCTTACCTAGCATTCTATAGGCTAGCTTGGTATAGCCTATCATAGTATAGTATACCCTAGACTAGAATAACCTTGCATAGCTTAGCCTATTATAGCCTTGGTTAGCTAGCTTATCGTATCCTAACATAGTATTACCTAACATAGCCCTCCCTAACCTATTATACTTTAGCCTACCATAACATAGCATAGTATAGCCATATCTAGCCTAGTATAGTCTAACCTAGCATAGCATAGCATTTTATAGCCTAAATTAGCATAGTATATCTTACCCTTGTACATTATATCTTAACATAGCTTAACATCGTATAGCCTAGCCTATAATAGCCTATTCTAAGCTTGCCTAGCAGAGTTTAGCATATTATAGCCTAGTCTATTTTAGCAGAGTATCAGCCGAATAATTATCATGTTATTGCCAAAACAAAATAATTCCCGGGCTAAACTTGGGACGACTTTGGCATTTATAGCATGCTGCGAAATAGTTTAAAACAACCTAAGGTTTTCAAATTTCTTTAGAATCAGCCGAATTGTTATGATGTTATTACAAAAACAAAATTAAACAAAACGGGGACCGACCGACCGACATAGTGAGATTTAGAGTCGTTCACCACTAGACTCGCACGCGACTAAAAATGCCTCGTGATGTGAATTTCTAGATTCTTCGACACACGTTATAAAATCCAGTACAAAAATCATTTAAAATTGCTGAAATGTGACTAAGAACCTTCTTGATTTGGAAATTTGACACGTCATAAGACATTGATTTTTTTTTCTAAAAGAAGGAATTATCTCCATTTGAAGAAAGGAGGAATATTACTAAATCACTTTTGTTATATTCAAGAATCACAGAAGTAAACAAAAAAAAAATCTACGATTTTATTTAAGGGAAGAGAGGTTAGTTTCCACATAAAAGGGAAAATGGAAAGAGAGATAACGAAAAGAAACCAGAAACAGGCAAGAATATGGGAATGAACGTTTGTAAGCCAAAACGACATAGGTTTGAAAATGACAAGGCCTGCCTTGGCGGACCTGTAGAGTCGTAAACTTATTATAAAACAGTGGGGGTTCGGTGGATCGAAACCCGGAATTCCGGTCAACTTATGAGGATCGTGACAGGTAAAGTGTATTCGTTTTCAGTTAGGTCGAACAGAAATGAGGACGGACATCTCCCGACGACGGCTAGAGCAGTGTTTCTTAACCAGGGAGGGATTGGTAATTTCCAGGGGGGTGGGCGGATTTCTCTAATTGTATTTGTTATTCTCTTAACGAGAACAGGGGCTAATATTGATTCATGAAAAAAATGCAAAAGTATCCCTTATACTTATAGCTTTAGTTTTTTCTCTGTAAAATCTAAAGCTATAAGTATAAGTGAATACTAAGTAGACTCTATTTAATGCTCTAATTCATCATTGATGTTTCATATTTAATAATCAAAATTTACTAACAAACCGATAATTGCGTTTCTTTATAAATGTTGCATTGCTTCAACAGTAAATTAATATCACTATTACACGTGTTCTTTCCGCTTCTTGGAATAGTCTAGAATTGATGAATTTTCGCTGCAAAACAAAAAGATTGGGTTACACCCACACACATTCTTAGTCGCTTGCTCGCATCTTTGCAAATATATTTTGTAATTCAAATCAGTGTTTGGTTGACTACAAGTATGTTTTATATCACGTGTTATATTTACCTAAAAACAATAAACAGCCATAGTTTTGTTGGTGAATTAAGAACACACATTCGTTTGCTCTGTTTGTGTTTTGTGAGTTTTGATTTCCGTTTGTATTTTATTAGAAATTGGCGGTGCTTTAAATCATATAGTTTATTAATGATACGGTGGTGTTTGTGATCATGTATGATTGTAGTTACTTGTATTGTTTACGAACTTTACGGTCATGGGTTTGTTATTGATCATGTTGTGGTGTTTATGAATATGTGGTAATGTTTATCTTACCTTACACGTATTTTATGTTTTGTTAACAGATTTGTGTTGTTCACTCCAGCGCATCAAATATTTTGCAAAGAAGCGGAAGTATTTTGACGAATATATTCGATTTGGATTCGTGTCCCTACAAAAGGGATACGTAGAGGTCCCCCAGTGTGTGATTGGTTATAAGACTGAGCAATGATGGGATGCGTCCCTCACGCTTGGAACATCATTTGAAGACAACACATCCTACTCTTAAAGACAAGCCCAAGGCTTTCTTTGAAACAAAAAGACTCACTGAAGCAAGTTAAGTTGTATGGTAGTGGATCATTTCGGCAAAAAACTTCAAAGGTTTTTTAGGCTTTCTATGAGATCGATATGTTGAATGCAAAGACCAAGACGAGCCATAACATCGGTGAGCCCCTCATAGAACCAAGTATACTCCATGCAGCATAACTAATTATGGGGAAATATAGTGCAAACAAGCTTTCCCATTTTTTTTTTACTGTCAAACGATACAGTCAAGGTGAAAGATCGATGAATTGAGTCAAGACATCAAAAATGAAATTTTCGACCAAGTAAGAGATTATCCTGTTTTTAGAATCCACTGTGACGAAACGATACATCGCTTAATGTTCGCAGCTACTGATGTATGCTCTTTTCGTATCAGGCAATTGTGTAAAAGAGGAAATGCTGTTTTGTCACATTCATGGAAAGATGTACAAAGACAGAAGTTAATTTTCCATGATGTATCAAATTTCACTTAAAAAAAAAACAACTTTCGTGATACTCGCTGGTAGCGGTGTGCACTGATGGAGCTCCAGCCATGCTTGATCTGCAGTTGTGATTCATTACAAAGGTGAAATAAAAAAAACATCAATCTTTTGTAGGTACACACTGTATACTCTATCGTAAATTCTTAGCATCCAAAACTTTACCTGTTGAAATGAGGGATGTCCTTAACCAGTTAATTTTATCAAAGCTGGAGCCTTAAAGAACAGTCATCTCTTTAAATATGAAGCCTTGCTTTTTTCACACGAATGTACGATGGCTATCAAAGGGGAACATGCTTGGACGTCTTTATGAAATACGAAAAGTAGCAATATTTCTAGATTCGCAGCAAAAGACATCTCCATGACAAGTTCCAGTTGGAATATTTTCAGCTATCTCTAACTTATCTGGTGGAGATCTTCGAAGCATCGAATGCTCTCAAACCTAGATTACAGTGAAAAACTTCAACATCATTACGCACCACGATATCATTCGAACTTTCATGTCCAAACTCGACCTCTGGAAGTGTCAAATTCAGCAGGAAAATAGAGCCAGTTTTAGTTAGTTGGTTTCTGCTTTCATTCAATGAAAATTTAGTTCTGGGGTTAAGAAACAAATACTCACTCATCTAACTGACTTTAAAACAGAATTCATCAAATAATTCTCAGATATATATGAGAAGCGTGAAGCCTGGAAATTCATCATTAACCCATTTCAATTTTAAATAGCAGATGTTTTGACTGAAGTGCAAGGGGAGTTTCTTGAGTTGAACTTCAACTCCACAGACTAAGGAAGATTTCAAAGAACTGGCTCTTGAGACGTTCTGGGTCAATTCCCTTATTGTTTACCCTCTGATCTTACATCAAGCTCTCCGGATTTTAACTATGTTCGGATCCACGTATTTTTGTGAAGCTGCACTTTCCACACTCGTTACTATCAAGACCAGGTACGGAAGCAGGATGAATGTTGAAGCAGAATTGCGCTGTGCGCTTTACGGCATTAAACCTCGCATTCAAGATCTAGTAGCTAAGAAGCAATGTAAAGTATCTCACTAATACTCAATAAAGAGATTATAACCACTTATATTTTACTTTAAAATCTGGAAGAGTGTTATTTTGATGCAAGGAGGGAGGCGGGGCGTGGCGAAAAAAAACTTAGAACTATTGGGCTAGAGACTTTCCCGGTCATGATGCTCTTAGACGAAGTTCCACAACTACTTAATCAGACCTGCTCCTGCCGGGGTGTATATTTGAAGACGTCATTGCTTGCAAACTTTCAAGATTTTAAAGACCAAGGATAAATAGGGAAACATTCTCGCGATCGAAATTGTCCCAAATTGTCGTATCATCAGCTGAATATTTCAATTTTTCTTCTACAGGACCTCAGGAATAACCAAGAACGTTGGTCAAAGACGGGTTTTGTTTCCCACGTGCCCCGCGAGTGGGTGAAACCTCCTTGTGTATTGCGACGGCGAAAGTAGAGGTTGAAATAACTAGTTGGAACGCTTCACTTAAGGATAGTTAAATTCGTCTGTTAGATACAGTCGTTTATTTGGCGCGTATGATGAACGTTCATCTCACATACCAGATACAGTGCTAAGGTTGCTAACGATTGCTGTAGTAACCGAACCTAAATTAAATTAGTTTAAAAGGATTCCAGATCAAACTGCCGGTCAAATTGAACAACGATTCTTTAATAAATTGTTTTTGTTTAATGTTAAACGCTAAGTAAATTTAATATGCATTGTATAATGTTATTAAAATAATAATGCAATGTAGTGATAGTAGAAATCAATGATCAAGTTAACTGGATCTTTTTAATTGTCAATACCCCCCCCCCCCCGCGCTTTTTAGTCGCGTGCACGTGACTTTATAAGTTAGTATGGCGGTCCGTAGGGCGGAGGTATTTTACTTTTCAATGTGTTTTTTGGCAATAATATCGTAAATTTTCGGTCGATTCTAACGAAATTTGAAACCCTTATGTTGTTTTACATTCTCTTTCGAATGATATAATTACCAAGGTCCTCCCAAGGTTAGTCCTGGAATTATTAAAATAAAACTAACTATGGGTCGGATTACCCCACTTGTTGAAAGTACTGAAGATCGTAAGGTCATGCGTCAGAATAATTGAGAGCATGCGACTTAGGTCTGTTGACCTTATGTTTTTTCTCCGTGCTAAGTAATAAGTAAAATGGCTCATATTTGTTCTTTATTCTTCCCCAGGCAATGAAAATTCTGTCCAAGAAGAAGCTGTTGAGGAAACACGGAATATTTTGTGAGTGCTCCTCTCTTTTATTTTGGCTGACTAATGCTCCTTCATTGTTATTGTTGCATGATGCCCCAAAAGATGGATGTACGCTTGGATTTTTTGGGGGGGAGGCTTTATGGGACTCCCTTTTTATTAGAAACATTGAGTAAGTTGCCAGATAAGTGGACACTACTTATGTGGAAATACGCGCAGTCCTTGTAATCTTTAGTCATTAATCGTGAACATTCAAACATGCAAATTTTAGTGTTTTCAGTCGATAACTTGTTGCATGCACACCCAGAGTAACTTTCGAGGAACGAAGACGCCGTTCACACAAGTCATACCATTAAATAACAAGTTTCGAAATAAAGGACGTCTATAAATGAAATCGATAAAATTGTCGAAATTACCAAACAATTAGTGAAAAATGATCAAATACTGGACAAAAAAATGGATGATGAAGAAATTTAAGGATGATTAATTAGGCTATCAATTTTCTACGTGGCTCCTTCATTTTTAAATAATTCGGTTAGTAATTTTAAACATTCCTTAGATTTTTGCAGCATTTAAAAAACAAACAAACTAAGATCACGTCCCTTCATTGCTCAGGAAATCTGTTTATATTTTCCTTCGATTTTTATCAAGTAAAGCGCGTTTCTTCTTAATTTGCTCAGATATGCTGCGAATACGAGTTTAAATTTCAACTTTTGTGTAACATCAATAATTTGTCATAATTACACATCCTCTTTTTCATAATGTTCAAGGCCAGGGCGTAGTTATTATACCCAAATCTAAATTATTTAATCCGGGTTTTTTTTTCATATTCGTGAAAATTAAATTCTAAAATCGTTCATCCGTCACAAAAATCTCAAAATTTGAATTTTGTTCGCAAGAATCCGGTCAAATGTTCAGATAAAATTCGTGCGCTTCAAACTGAAAATCAAATGACTAAATACACTGAAATGGTAGTGTAGCGTGCGAGAAGTGCAAACGAGGGGCTTAAAAGCTTCACTTGAATGAGCATTCCTTAGAGACTCAGGATCGCCGAGTGGATTCGCTGCTCGCTAACACTGGTCCAGCGACGCGGGAAGCTGTTCGCAACTCGTCTATGCTATTATTTTTTTTCTTCGCCCCTTTTCCTACCCTCCTCTATTTACAGTGGTGCCCAGACCCGGGAGGGGGGAGCGTTAGCCCTTAGATAACATTTCCAAACGGGTTCTCTTCATTTCTTCAAAATACGCTCCGCTTCCCAGGAGTGGGATTGTGTAGTGTACGAGAAGTGCAGCCGAGCGGCTTAAAAGCTTCGTTTGAATGAGTCTTTCTTGAGACTCAGGATGGCTGAGTGGATTCGCCGCCGGCTAACAGTGGTCCAGCGACGCAGGAAGCTGTTCGCAACTCGCCTACGCTATTATTTTTTTCTTTGCTCCTTTTCTTACTCTCCTCTATCTACAGTAAGAGGGTTAATTATATTTATTCATTTGAAAGGGGCCGCGCATAGGAAGGTTATATGTCCTCCGCGTTCATACCAACCATACTTCTCCACTTTTTATATGGAGCGTTTTTTCTTTCAAAACCTTCTTTGCAAAATGACCTTTGTTGGTTTCCCCATTTAAAAAAATAAAAATGCAATGTCAGATCCAAATGTGTGGTTATTGCTGCATATTTTATTATAGTCAAGTTGAGATGATGTTAATTTTTTATCTTTAGCGTCTCCAAATCAATGAAAGAATACTTTAATCTTTGAACTTCCGAGCACCTTGACATGCCAATCTATTTTTTTTTTTTGGAGACTTCACCATTCATCAGTTTCTAATCCTCTTATCTTCATTATTCACTTTTATCTGATCCATCTCATGTGATGCAATTATTGGTAAGTCACATTTGCTCCAGTAAACCAAGCCAATCCTCGTTGCACTTTTAATTTTCATTAAATTATAGTGACAGAATGAAATAAAAAAATGTACAAGAAAGTTCAACAGTTTCAAGTCGTCATAAAAACTAATAAATCACCACTGCCTAGAAATCAAAATGTTAGACATGGTTCTCCATTGTGCTCATGTGATCTTCCTCGTAGCCTGTGCATGTTTGTTAACGCATGAGCGTCTATGTGACACCGCAGGTCGTTCTTGGACCGTGAGTACGGATTCCCCTCCTGTACGAAAACCCCATTCCTTCAATCCAGTCCTTCATCGTGCAGGTAGCGCTCCAACTCCTACAAACTCTCCTAATACACCTCCTTCCACTCCAAGTGAGTTTCCGGTGTTTCGTGTTCATACATTTCCTTAACATGCTAAGCTTGACATGTGCTTGATATTATTTTCCATTGTTTGAAATGTGATTTTACTAATCCCTCCTTGATGTTTTTATACATTTTTGACCAACTTTCGTATCCGTTCATATATGAAATATTGTATATTGTTAAATTTAGCGTTCAACTCTTTTCCTCTTAGTAAAAGGACGTTTGCCTCCGCCTCGAGCCAAAGGAGGGCAAAATATTGAGAATCCTTTGGATCGAGTCAACCGAGAAATTGCAATTTTGAAGAAATTGGACCATCCTAACGTTGTGAAATTAGTTGAGGTTTTGAACGACCCCGCGGAAGATAATTTATACATGGGTAAGTTTCCAATTTTTAAGTACTGCTGTTGACTGACAATGATCAGATATATTAGGTTGTCCGGAAATTGATTTCGTTTATTAACCAAAAAATGTTGAATAAAATAAAGAAATCTAATCATTCAAAGCTTTATTTGTTTTGATTTTGAACAAATAGTAAGCCATTCAGTATCGACCTAAATGAAAAAAACGCCAAAAAGAGTTTAAGCTTCTAATCATTACATGTGTTTGGGGGTACAAAGCTTTACCATAATTATCTCGTCCTTTTTATCCTATTTTAGTAGCTCACTTTTGAGTTGTATTTACTTACGTTTGTAGTTTCTTTCCCTTTCATCCTTTTCCACGTCTGGATAGATCGAGTACGGGCAAAAAGTGGCTGCTAAACCTCCCCCCCCCTCCCAAAAAAAGAGGAATCCAAGCTCCCAGCTAATATAGTGGTTAGCGCGCTCTCCCGGCATTCGCTGGGTCAGCAGTTCGAATCTCCGTCCGGATTTTTTTTCAAGGTGACAATATTTACTAGGGAGGTTACCGCCTGGGGGGAGTTGGGGCTTGTCCTGGCTGACGTCCGCCTGAGAAGCAACATAACTTGATATGAGGAATGAAACCAGCAAACTTTAAACTTCATTCTCCCCAATTATTTTTTGCACGCCCATCAACTACACCCACAAGATCGCCAGCGGTTTCCGTGTACAGATCTTTCTCAACTATTCTCCAATATAAAGTTTTCTTTTGGATCAATAAGAAGGGTTACACTTTCGCTGTAGATGACCACCCCCGCTACCCATATTTTCCACCCAAGGTCGGCCTATTATGTACCCTGCCACACCCATTTTTCATTTCAAGTATTGCTATTAGCCTCTTTTCTGGTAATGTCTCCCAGTTCTCGCTGAATCTTTAGTGGCCTCATCGGCGCGCTTATTCACCGCAATTCCCACATATCCAGGAACCCAGCAAAGGTACCTCTACACCCACTCGGTTCGCGGCAACCGTGGCGGCACGGATACCGCAAACCAGGCAGGGTGTGTGAAGATTCCAATGCCCCGAGAGCACTCAGGGAGCTTTTTAGGTCGCTAAATATCACATTTCGGTCTCCGAACCGAGCACGATGGGTTATCTCCCGCACCGAGCGGTGCATTACAACCAGCTTGGCAGTGACGACAGACGCAGCACCTGGTATAGTCCCGCTGACTACAAATACAGGGATACTTTTTTTATTATTATTATTTAAGGGTCTATCTGGCGACTGCCGACTTAGGCATTACAGGGATACGGCGTGAAGCCCCCCCACTTCCCTGGGACATGGAGCCATCCGTGTACACTGGCACGGAACCAGCGTGACACGAAGTGTGCTTCAAAAAGGTCGAACGCAATACGCCCGACACTATGGAAGCTTCGGGAGCGGACGCGTGGCATCCTGGGCAGAAATGCTGTCACCACCGGGCCCGAGAGCCACACCGAGTTCTCGAAGGAGTTTCCAAGCACTAAACCCAAAGGCCTTAAAGTATGACTGGCGTCTTTCGATGGCATAGGCACCGTCAAGATCGGCTGCGGATGCAGTGATAGCTTTTGGGGTCGACTGAGGGAAACGTCGGGCCCGCGCGTACATGCGAATAATGCACTGTACGGCGTAGAGAGAGTGGCATCTCCCCGACTTCATCAAGTACGGTCTCAATGGAGTACATGCGAAAGGTACCGGTCGCCAAACAGAGACCGGTGTGGGATGGGATTTATTCCACCTTCCGCAATACACTCGGCTACGGATACATAAAAGTCGCTTCCGTAGTCGAGCTTCTAACGAATAAAGGATCGGTAGAAAAGTAAGGCACTAACCCTATCACTCCCCCCAAGCGCTTAACCTCACGTAACAAAGAATATCCATGGCGCGGGTACAAGAGACCCAAAGCTGCGCCTCTCAGGTGAGGTATCGGTCGAAAACAAGTCCAAGGAAAGGCTTCGAATCCACCAGATCCAGGCAAGCCCCGTTTAGAAACAATTCTGTGTCGGGGGCAAGCCGTGAATGGTGGCAGAGATTCACTACCTTAGTCTAAGCTTTGAGTTTCAGCATAGGAGAGATGCTGTCCAATGCCTGTTGGAGTCGAAGATCCAGATTTGCCATCTGGGCTACACCAAAAAAAATCAAAAGGTCGTGGACTTAGAGGGTAGCGAGAACTTGCCCCGAATCCTTTGGCTCGCTTCCAAACTTCTGCAAGAGAGCTCTTTTCGTTAAGTGAAGTCATGTATACCCGCCAGAAAGAGTGGCGGTGTGCTTCGAAACATACGAGAACCTAGCCCTAACATGAAGAAATTCACCGAGGGTGAAATTGTTCGGGTGGCACTTGAAGCACAAGTGGGCATATCGCTTCTGTCTGTAGGCCTTCTCACACTCGGCCGACCACCAAGGAGCGGACGGTGTACAAAATAACCAAACGTTCTTATCATTCTAATTAGGCTCACTGCGATGAGGTTACCAAAGAAGAATTCACGGACCTCAACTCCTCGACTTGGACAGAGAAATCAGTCATTTCCTGAATGGGAAAGTGGTCACTACCATGAAGGTCATCGAACACCTCCCTCCCAAAAATCAGGCTGCGCATTCAGGCAGTACAGGGACAGATCGAGGCAGGAAATTGAAGCGATTCTCGGGCAATGATACGTCAACTCATCTACATTTAAGACACCTATTTCCACCTCGTCGATCAGGTCGGCAAAGACCGGACCCCTTGAATTGATCGCGCCCCTTGAATTGATCGCGTAGTCATCCAGAGGGGATGTCTACCATTCAAATCCCCGAGCTAGAGAAAGCGTCTCGGCAATCGTGCGACGACGAAGTGGAAATTTCCCACGGCAGAGTCGACTGACTGTTGAATGTACGCAGAAATAACTATACCTCTTATCCAGGGGTAGCCAGTGCCGGTTTAACCTAGTAGCACGTGCTACGGGCCCCGCGCTTCAAGGGACCTGCGGGGATGTAAAAAATTAGTAATAATTAACTTTTTGCCCTTAGTCACAGAAGGTCGAGACAAAATAATTATTCATTTTCCTGATTTTCTATATTATTATTATATATGATATTACTATATATAAGAAAAATATAGAAAACTTCACTGGAGCATACTGTATAGTACGAGGGGCGGTCAATAAGTTTTGCAATTCGGATATGAGGAAAAGTGTTTTATTATTTTTCAATATAACTACCCTCGACTTCAATGCACTTGCGCCACTTGTCCCTGAGGCTTCGAATTCCCGACAACCAGAAATCTCCCGACTGCTGTTCAATCCACTCCTGGACATCTTCATCGTCCCCAAACCAGCGTCCACGCAGTGCAGCCTTGAGATAGCGGAATAAAAAGTAGTCGCTAGGGGCCAGATCTGGACTGTAGGGGGGATGGTTGAGCTCCTCAAATCCGCACTCGCGCAGGGCATCTTGTGCAACTCTGACCTTTTGGACTTTGACAACGTTGAAGTCGATCATGGGGCGTGAGGTTTCTCGGAACCCAATGGGCAGAGACCTTGGTCATGGCCAAATTGTCGTGGATGATGTTGATAACACTTCCATGTGATATTTCAAGTTGTCGCTCGATTTCTTCGACTTTGACCCGTCGATTTTCGAGGATCATCCTCTCCACACGGGCCACATTGTCCTCGTTGGTCACGTCTGACGGGCGCCCTGGACAGGGGTCATCTTCAAGGGACTCACGACCATGGCGGAACTCCCTATTCCAGCGAGCAATGGTTGCATAGGAAGGGGCGGTGTCGCTGTACACTGCAACCATGGATCTCTTTTGCATTCTTGCCTTCCTTGGTCAAAGATTTGATCACTGCGCGGTGCTCAACCTTCTCCATTGTTGAAAAATTTGTGACTAACGATCTGCGATCAGCTACTGCTTCTTAAATAGACGAGGCAGGAGCGTGCGGCTGCAGCTCCTGACTAGTCATAAGTTGTCCTAACACTTCCACAAACAGCCATCCCCCTTTCTTCGTTTTTCCCTACCGATTCGCAAAACTTATTGACCGACCCTCGTATAATAAGTGTGGCATTATGTTATAGTAGTACACCGGATAGTCGAGTACTACTCAACTCGCGGTCTGCGGTCCAAATCCGAAGTAAAAGTCAGTATGGGTGAAAGAAGATTGAACCATCTCTCTCTAATGAGTATTGAGCGAGAGTTACTGAGGGAAATTAACACGTCAAGGATAATTGAGGAGTTTTCTGTTGCCAAGTCTCGTAAGTGCTTCTTCATGTGAGCCATGTATCTAGTTGGTGTGCACTCAGTCAGCAAATGGTTCCAAGATTCTCCAAGGCAGCACAAATAGTCTACTGGCTAAGCTACTGGTATGCACGGTGTGGTTCTTTAAAAAAGAATAAAAAGTGTATAAAATTAAACCCTCTTTTTCAGTTGAGTCCTCCCAGCCATACTAGCAGTTCTTTTAAATTCCTCAGATAATTTTTTCCCTCTCTGCAAAGGAAAATGGGGGTAGGGGTGAGATACAATAAATAAATATAAAGGGTGTTCCAATAACTTGGACCAATTTTAAATGTGAGTTAAGTTTAAGCGTCTAATGATTTTTTTCTTTTTCTTTCAGATTTAACAACTTCAGTCTTTGGCAATTTCAACCATGGAAAGATTAACAATCGAACAACGTGTTAAAGTTATCGAAGCCTATTACGAAAATGTACATTCAAACAGAAACGCATTTCGGGCACTTCGCGATTTTTTTGGTCAACATAATCGACCAACCGAGAGTGCATTTGGGAAAATTGTTCGTAAATTCAAACAAACGGGGTCGGTGGCAGATATGAAAACGCCATCGCGTGCTCGTTTACGCCGTTCAGCTGAAAACATTGCTGCAGTGCGCGAGAATGTGCCCGAAGATCCAGACACCTCTATTCGTTATCGCACGCAGGAATTGAACCTCTCCACAACAACGTTACATCGAATTTTGACAAAAGATTTATCTCTACACGCTTACAAAATTCAATTGACACAAGAACTGAAGACTGCTGACCATTTGAAGCCCCGTCCATTCGTCAATTGGGTGCACAAGCAAAGACACCCATTGCAACAATGGCTTGATTGAATGAGAAGTTCCCAGGTCGCATCATCTCTCGAAACAGCGATGTCAATTGGCCACCACGATCGTGTGACTTGACGCCTTTAGATTTCTTCCTTTGGGGTCATCTCAAAAGTAAGGTCTATGCCAACAAGCCAACAACAATTCAACAGCTGAAGGATGAGATAATAAGGCATATTGGTGAGATCGAGGAGCAACTATGCAGAGACGTCATCAAAATTTTGACCATCGAATGGAGGTGTGACGCCGAAGCCTTGGCGGACATTTATGCGATATTATTTTTCACACATAATTGCCATGACTCAAACAACATGATCCAATAGTGAAATCAATAAATTATCATCAATAACACTGTTTTTATTTACTGCTAACTTCGATCCGTCTTAATGGAACACCCTTCCTTGGCGTAATATTTGTATTACCTTTTTTGGAAAAAACAACGTGCAGGGAAGCGATTCGAACCAGGCACACTGAGGCAGCGAGCACAGCTTTGATCACAGTTAAAATTATGCCGTTAGTACACTATGCAACGCAGAAACCAAAAAAATTCTCTGAATAGAATAGCTTTTAAGGAACACTTTCGC
Organism: Ceratothoa steindachneri; assembly: GCA_963969495.1. Taxonomy (NCBI): domain Eukaryota; kingdom Metazoa; phylum Arthropoda; class Malacostraca; order Isopoda; family Cymothoidae; genus Ceratothoa; species Ceratothoa steindachneri. Next base: position 179,702,864 of record OZ018323.1, read on the forward strand.
AAGCTCGAACGGAGACTATGAAAGAAATAGAAAATTAATTGGGAATTCAAAGAATAAATGAGGAATAATTAAACGCGTGGCAAAATATACAAATGTATATATCTCTCAAAGTAGCGCGAAAGAATGATGAAAATGAATCCATTAAACCACATTAAAAGAGAAAACGCAATAATTTTTCCTGTGATCAAAGCGGTGCTCGCTGCCTCAGTGTTCCTGGTTCGAATCGATTCCCTGCACGGATTTTTTTCAAAAAAGGTAATAAAAATATTACTGCAAGGAAAATTTATTCCGTTTTCTCTTCCAATGTGGTTTAATGGATATATATATATATATATATATATATATATATATATATATATATATATATATATATATATATATATATATATATATATATATATATATATATATGCAGATACATCCACAAAGGAAAAGTGAAAAATGATCCCGAGCGCTTTCGTCTTTATTCTTAAAGACCCTTTCAAGGAATGAACAGGGGGCTGGACATACGATCATTTTTCACTTTTTCTTTGCCGGTGTATCCGAATAACTTTGACTCACGTGCACTTTGTGAGCTTTTTTCATTCATATATATATATATATATATATATATATATATATATATATATATACGGATGGGGGGCCCGCTGTTCCTTGTGCTACGGGTCCCGCAGCTCTTTAAATCGGCCGTAGGGGGTAGCTGCACTGCCACTGTCTGAAAGGAGGTATGACATGCCGGGTGTATATCGCACATCCTCCTACCTGACCCCCATCCCGTGGTGGCATAGTCGCAAAACCCATATCCCCCGGGATTGTATTAGAGTCTTCGGCAATTCCATTGAAGGAATATACTCTCCAGGTCTAGCTCGGAAGAGATGCGGGTGCCACCTTCGAAGAAGAGGCACTCAAGGCAAAGTGTTCAAGGCGTTGTCGCTTTCTACGGTACCGTAGAACCCGTTGAAGGGTTCCGAATGGGCATAGAATTCGACCAAGCTCGTAGGCCTAGAGGGTCCCGTTTTGAAAATTGAGGCATAAGATATGCCCCAGGCATCGTTAGGTGTGCCAGATCTAAGTCTTTAGCCTGGCGAAAGGAGAGACGATCCTCATCCTAAATGGCCAGAATTTCCTTCTCCATAATTGAGACACTTTGACATACACGATAAGGACTTATCGTGGACGGCCTTGGAGACTTACACAGACTATGGGTAAACCCCACTTTGCACGTTTACAGCCTCGCTGCGCGAAGTCAGCTAGGCAACTATTCAGCCACCTGGTCATGTTCTAAAAGAGACCCGAAATATTGAATGGAGATAAACAGAGAGAGGCTTTAGATCTGCCGGACGTCATGACTAACGACTCCGCGACTTATGGAAGCCTCCCATTCTCGCAGCATTATATCGGGGAGTCGGGACAGACAAGCTTAAAAAGGCCAACCAACGCGCTTTGCCTCGCCACTCTCCGCCCTGGAGAGTGTCAGTGTTGATCACGTTATGCCGTCAAACATTTGTTTACAACTTCCCTTGGGAAGAAATGTGTGATGCATGTTAGTTTTATGGATGTTAAAAAAACATCAGCAACATAAGATAAGGGTCCATGTGTAGTGATCGGACTACGCAGTAAGTAGGCTTGTTGTAATCGGACTACGCCCTAGGTAGGCTTCTGGCACCCCAAATGATGGATTCAATAGGCCAAAAAGATACCTCCGCAAAGTGGACGCAAATTGGTCCTATTAAATCCAAGCATGCCTTACTAATATATATATATATATATATATATATATATATATATATATATATATATATATATATATATATATGATGTAAAGATTCAATAATGCATGAGAAATATGATGGGATTTGTAAATGTACATATATATTTTTATATAAGCAAGCGGCGAGCGTGAGACACAAGAAGGAGCAAAGAAAAATGCTTGAACACCTGTTTTGATAAAACTGCCCAAGTTGTGTTTCGAGATAGAATTATCAAAGACGGATGTTTAATGAGGAGCCCGGTTAAACACAGCTGTTTACCGTAAGAGGTGGTGCAGCCACAATCGTATCAAATTACACAAATAAGAGTTTAATCATGTAAATGTACATATCGTGCACAGGCTTCCTACTCCGCTCAGGGAGTGGAGAAATGCGACCACAACGGAGATAGGTCATCCCACGGTCATTAGGCACGCATATATAAAAAAAAATGAGAGAGTAAGATAGATTCAGATTTCATTCATTGATTAAGACATTCAATCATAACGAATTCGATCGCGTTCACGCTCCCGTTTTAATCCACTGAGTCTTGTCTCGCCTTAACTCGTACTTGCGTTGATAATATATAGACTACTAGTCTCCCGCCTAGTCCGCTTCGTGTCGCGCCGCTTGCACCGTAATATTCCGTTATTAGAATAGTGTTTATTTTCGTATATCCATTTTTGCTTAAAACCTTCGGTATGCCCAGCCAAATAGAAGACCACCTTAAAATAATTTATCTTTGGAGTCAGATAAATAATTCGCCGTAACACCACACTTCACCTATAAACTGGAACTCGTCGCGCCCTTATAAGGTGGTTGTTACAGAAACTTCTTTCATCTGGACCTACATAACTGGTCACCTTGTTGTCTACAATACCATTTACCTAACAACCCATCATTGGCGACCTCTCACATGCATATCACTATGCTGTAAGATGTTCACTAAAACGAATGGTCCTTCTCAACTTTGATCTTATACATCTAAAGTTCTCACTAACATCTCACATAGCACAATGTAAATACTTAGTATATTAGATACAACAATCACAAATTGTACAAAAGAATAATTACATTTAGCCCACAGTATTTATAATTAGAAAAATAATCTAGAATGGTGGAATGCAGCCTAAATACACACCGTAAGGTTTTAGTGTTCAGTATTTATTGACCTGCATCTGCCATTATTTCAAACAATTAATTATTATTTACTAATCATCATTGCATAAGCTATAAATTATCTAAAAATAAGAATATGAATGGATTTCAGGATCTTGGAAACAAAGATTCAGTTGAGAATGCATATAACTGAATGCAAATGTTAATACAAGAAGAAAATAAGAACCATCTAGCCTTTGTGAGTGGTAAGTAGGTAGCTAAGTTACGCCATCTGTTCAGCGTTAATCGTGGGCGAGATCCGCATAAGACCAGAATTTCAATCGCTCTCAAGTCTGAAGGCACCAAAGTCCGGTGGAAGGTGGTGGAGAGGTCTCGGGTAGTTCAATTTGACACCAACCAGCGATCGGAGGACCCTTCGTGACCCAGGACGGGGGAAGCACCCGTTCCACGTCAGAAGTATGTGGATATAATTGCCCTATCGGCAGGTTCCGGAATGGAAAGAGTGGACATGTGCTGTAAAGGTGGGAAGGATCTCTGTTGAAATGGCCTATGTGGCTGAAAACGTGTGTAGAACCTACTACCACCGCGGGAGTATGCACAATGCGAATACGGCAGATGAATTCGTTGAGTAAGAAAGTAATGTGATTGATGGGAATAGTTTGAGATGTACCAATGTGTTTAATGACTGAAAAAAGTGTGAATTGTGCACGAAAAAGGTTGATTTAACTGAACGCGTCACCTGAGCAAGGCGGAAGGAATCAAATGTGACGAGCGTGGTGAAAATAATTGCAAGGGGGTTATCCTTGCAACCTCGACATGACACTACGTCTCGGAGACTGATTGTCATGGCAATTAAGCTTTTGAGTGAATAATGTCGTGACCGATCCAGAGTATGTAGCCTACGTACAGGGGAGGGTAATAGCTTATTTCACGATTTTATCGACTTTTGTTCTCATCCATACGTACACACAATGCTGTCATGATGGTAGATCCTCTGGTTTCAAACTTATTGAATTTCTTACCTTCGGTTCCATGTTTTTACATTGCGAAGTCATTCGTTTGTCTTCTCTTACACGAGTTGAAACTAGTACTACAACCACGATGGCGACTATCTATAACTACTAATACCTCACAAAAATAGTGTCAATTGTAGCTGCCCTACATTTTTAAGGCATGATCAAAGTCCAGTTTACTACTTCTAGGAAGTTGGGCAAGTTCTGGACAGTTCAATACCTTCTCCGTTCCAAAGGATCAAATAGTCTCACCTTTACTAAATAATATCCGTTTTTGTATTGCTCTCTTCAATTCAGAATGTCTGTCTGCCAACTAAGGAAAGGCTTGAGAGAAGAGGCCGGTCTTCAAGGCACCATGGGAGAAGGAAGAACGTATACCAGCTGGCAGATCAGTCTATATTCGAGGAGGGACGATCATCTATGTAGCACAGAGGACTACGAGGAACAAGCAATAAAAAGGCAGAGTCAAACTGTAGGAATATCAGGGGCTGTGTAGGTTTATTGAAGAAGTCAGAGGGAATCGCACCATTTAAGATCCTATAGATAATAGGTGGAGGCTTGAAGGTAATTCTAGATCGAATGGCTTGGTGGTACAGTTCACGGAGCAGTGGAGGTGGCGCGAGAGAAACGTCCCCGACACAGCCAAACATTGGCCACAAACTTTTGAACAGGTTGATGAGGTCAGAGAGTGAAATAAATGTGATACTACAGGAAATGTGATACTACAGACCTGGAGTAACGAAAGCGCATATAGCAAGCTCGTAACTATTGTGATCAATATGAGCGGATGCGGCTAAGATTACGGAAAAGCAAAGAGAGGATTTGCAAACTTTACCAACCTGAGCGTTGAGAGATAATTGACTATCAAATCTGATGCTCATATTTTTGACATTTTCAGAAAAGGGAAACCACAGAACCATCAATGTTAAGAAAAGGCATAATAGTTTTACAGCGATCCACATCCGAAAGAGTATCCAACAGTAACACATCAGTTTCATAATGATTGAGTATCAGAAAGTTGTCCTAGAGTTATTCAGTAATGATGCCATATGCGTTTTTGAAGATTTATAGGGCTCTCGGCAAACAAGGCGGGAAAGGAAGTTTTGTGTTTCATCCGCATAGAAACTGGATGATAGACCAAGGCGATACATAAGAATACCAATGGTAAGAAGATAGGAAACTGGAGCGGGACGAGATCAGGGCTTTAGTGAACACCAAAATGAACCTCTCCCATGCTATATATAACGCATCTGACATGAACAGACTGAGTGCGAGATGATAGGTCCAGCCGGGACAAGTCAATGGCACTTTCAAAGACACAGGAATTCATGAGGGCAATGAAGAGCTGAGTGATCGACTGTATGGAAACTTGCAGAGTTCGGAAAGTACTAGCATGGAAAGCAGACGAACATCAGCTGCTTGACGGTGTCAATCAGTTACATTTAGGAGAATTGATATAGCTGTATGCTGCCTTAAAGCTATACTGGAAGATTTCATCAAGTTAAAGGAGGACATTTGATGAAGAACTCAGGCTGACACTAGCCTTTCAAGAACTAGAAAGGAAAGGATGTTGGGAGATTATGCGGTATCTTCCTTGGTCGTTGTAGCCCAAGTTATGTTTCTTAAAGATTGGGCGAACAGTAGCGTTTTTGAGATCATATGCCCCACACCATATGAGAGGGAGATGTTGAAAATACCGTTAGGTAATGAATAATAACAGGGAATAACTGACGATATGGACTTGAATGAAAGAATCAAGAGAATAGGTCTTTTTTTAGAGAGAGATAATGAGGTATGTTTTACTCAGGTGCCTCATTGGCAAAGGGGGACAGTTGCTGTGGAGTGGGGAGATTTCCAAGTGTCAATGAACAGGGGCGGAAGGAATCCTAGATCCGATATGAACTATTTTATCGAATAAGAAAGCTAAAAAATCAACAGGGGTGATGAGAAAAAGAATTTAGCCGTCGGGGGAAAAGAGAAAGAAGCAAGAAGATTAAACAGCGTGCGTGTGGATTGTTGTGAATATACGACACGTCTGGGTTACACGGGTATTCTTTAGAAGGGCGATATAGGAGTGTGTAGCAAGGTGTAGTCGAGGAGAAGTAACCTAGAGGCCAGTAAATAACCTCAATTTTGATAGATGGCTTTAAAGACAAAGATGTAAGATGAACTTCGAAAATGTTAGGAGAGTTGATCGGAATGAGAAGGAGGAAGGGGGGGGGGGATGCACATGGGTAGCAGCAATCAATCCAATGGTACCACTTTGCCGGGTAGCTCTCGGAGCATGTGTAACGAGGTCCCATCGGGACAGGCGGCCGCGGAAATAGCTTTCGGGTGATTAAGGAATCAGGAAATTACCACGCCGAAGAAAGCTAATTCATTATTTATAATAAAATCTTTAAAATAATCAGTGCATATACATTCCAAACATTGTCACCTCCTCCCTTTTATTCACCATTTGCTTTGCAATTTCTCCTTAGAAACTTTCTGGTGGAGATGCCCTCTTTGTTTTCATTTCTTAGATTTAGGTGACGACATCTACGACAACAATAACAGCAACTACACCATTCTAGGTGATATTTCATATTTTTCTTTACAGAGTATTGAGCATAATCTTTTGTCCATTTTTTCCAGTATTTGAACTGCTCGAAAAAGGTGAAGTACTCGAAATACCAACAAATACTCCCCTCAGTGAAGAGCAGGCTTGGAGCTACTTCCGTGACGTCGTTCTTGGCATTGAATACCGTGAGTTGAAACGTAAATCCTGTACTTAATACTCATTTCTTGAGGTCTAAATTAATTGGTTGGGATATTTAGAGTAAATCGGAAATAGTATAGAACATTAAATCAGGCGAAACAATTTAAGAACCCCCCCTCCCCGAATGGTATCGAAAATCTTAAAATAGAAACTATATTGTGATGTGAAATTATAAAAATACGATCATTAGAGAAATGGATAAAGGCTGCGCACTCCATGATTTGAAGCAGCTATTGTAAAGAATTTGTTCCATATAAAGTTGTAATATTTTCATTAATCTATTCGAAAATGATTTTTAGATAAGGTCTCTTTAAATTAATGAGCAACTGGAGAAGAGGTGATATTTCTAAAAGATAAATATCATGAAAACACCGCTGGCATTCAGTAAAAAAACTGCCAGTATTTTTCTACCCGGATTTCTAATTAAACAAAAATGATGAGCAGTTCAATTTCGTTTCTTTTTAGCTTTTGTAAAATGAACTTTCATGTGAAAGTGAAATTCATTTAGTCCATATTTTTTTAGTGTTACCAAGTCAATAATATCTTTTTTAGGCAAAGGTCCATTGTAAAGTAATAGTGAATTTTTGAAGTAAAATTTTCAAAATTCACTAAACCGAAAACTAAACATCAATAATAGGGCTTTTCTTGCCTTTAACAGCCAGTTCGGAAAACTTTTTTACGTTTATTGCTTAATTTCCTAAGTAATATTTTGATTAAAACTTGAGTTTAATTAATTAGTTTCATACGTATTTATATAATATTATATTCCAAAAAATATATTGGCATGCACCACTACAAAAGTCTAAAAATTATGTATCAAGTGAGCAATTGTAATGCGAGAGGCGACTTCGGCTACCCTTCCTAGTGGTGCACATACAACATGGCTTCCGTAGCCTACTCGCTTACCACATACTCCTACACTGACCTAAAATCCGCTTGTGATGCTCACACTGGTTGTATCTATATAGAAAAGAGAAAAAAAAACACACTGTTCAATCTAATACTTCGGCCTGTCGGAAATCCGCCCTCTTCCCCCTTTATCTTCACTACTGAACTATCTGCCATCTGGTGGTAAATTATTCTCCAAGAGCAGCCTAGAATATAGTTTATAAGTGTTTACACAATTTAAACGTGACTCTTGGGCTCCGCTGGTTCGGAGATGAGCGAAACCCCGCCTACAATTAATTAAACTTAATAATATGCAGCTGTTTACCCCTTTTCCATTGCCGAAGAATCAAACTCCGAGAAATGGAACTCGTTGCCCTGAGGGGTGTCTCGGGATCCAGATGATGGGGTCGGCCCCTCTTCAATCTTCCCCAAGAGCAAAATTGCATCGAAAGGCGGGAAAGAGAACGCATCATCGCCTTCCATGAATGTGGCATATCAACACGTGATATCTCTACAGTAACAGGCATGGGCATGAAGACTATACAGAGAACAATTGCACGCTGGAAACAAGATGGCGAAGCCGGTTCACCTTGTAGAAAATGTTCTAGGCATCACATTTTTCACGAAAGAGACGCGTTCCTTGAAGCGTTCGAGAGGGGCCTGCGGGCCTCATCGCCTCTTCCATCATCAATGAACGATTTGGGTCTACGGCTGCTGGAATTGTGGCCGAAATTGAAGCTACAGAAGATGCTAAAGCTTGTATAATCAATGCCAGATAGGATGAGAGCTGTAATTCTATAAAGAGGGGGTCCAATAGCTTAATAAATAATTATTACACTGAACAACCTTTATTTTGGCTGAGGAAGTGTGTGCATATATGTATATAACTCAGAGGCGACTCCAGGTCACTGATAATTTCACAATAAGACAGAAAAATAATTCTTATATATATATATATATATATATATATATATATATATATATATATATATATATATATATATATATATATATATATATATCAAACAATGACAGTGGCGTGCACAACAAACATTTGCCAGAGATCGATCTGACTGTCACCTATACTGTACTCTTAACAAGAGATGCCAGTTAGTCTTTTACACCGAGTTCCTGGATCATTTTTCGTTCCTTTAAGAATATTGTAGAACGGAAACCTTTCATAGATTGGAATTTAAATCCAAATCTATATAGATATCTATTGTTTCAAGAAAACATTGAATTTTAATTACTTTTAATTTTTACGATTATAGATAACAACTCGGGCTGTAACTTCTGAGCCCGAGTCAAGCGCGTGTGAACGATATCGAGAGAACATCTGCTACGAATGATATTTTTTGACACAGGGAACTTCTACGACGCCCACCAGACGCTGAACGAAAATATATGAACTGCCACGAGTTATTGGCTGCAATTACTTACTTGAAGTCAGTGTTGGCAGAAATTAAATCAGCATGCAAATAGACGGAGTGCCGGAGTCGCTACTGATATATATATATATATATATATATATATATATATATATATATATATATATATATATATATATACACGAGGGGCGGTCAATAAGTTTTGCGAATCGGTAGGGCAAAACAGAGGAAGGGGGATGGCTGTTTGTGGGGGTGTTAGGACAAGTCAAGACCTGCAGCCGCACGCTCCTGCCTCGTCAATTTAAGAAGCAGTAGCTGATCGCAGATCGTCAGTCACAAATTTTTCAACAATGGAGAAGGTTGAGCCCCACGCAGTGATCAAATTTTTGACCAAACCAAGGAAGGCAAGAATGCAAAAGAGACCCATGAACGCATGGTTGCAGTGTACAGCGACACCGCCCCTTCCTATACAACCATTGTTCGCTGGAATAGGGAGTTCCGCCATGGTCGTGAGTCCCTTGAAGATGACCCCTGTCCAGGACGCCCGTCAGACGTGACCAACGAGGACAATGTGGCCCGTGTGGAGAGGATGATCCTCGAAAATCGACCGATGAAGGTCGAAGAAATTAAGCGACAACTTGGAATATTACATGGAAGTGTTATCAACATCATCCACGACAATTTGACCATGACCAAGGTCTCTGCCCGTTGGGTCCCTAGAAACCTCACGCCCCATGATCGACTTCAACGTCGTTAAAGTTCGGAGGAGCTGCTGCTCCTGTACAACCAAGACCCGGCGGGACTCGAGTCACGCATTATGACAGGTGATGAAACGTGGGTCCCCATCACTGGGATCCCGAGACCAAGCTCGAAAGCATGGCCTGGAAGCACAAGGGCTCTCCGACCAACATCAAGTTCCGGACCCAACCCTCAGCCGGGAAGATCATGGCCACCATCTTCTGAGATTCTGAGGGTGTTGATGGTGGACTATGCGCCTCGTGGAAGGACCATCACAGGCCAATATTACGCCGAGGAACTGGCTGGGTTGAAGAAGTGCATCCGTCAGAAGCGGCGAGGCAAGTTGACACGCGGTGTCCTGCTCCTCCACGACAAGGCCAGAGTTGCGCGAGTGTGGATTCGAGGAGCTCAACCACCTCCCCTACAGTCCATATCTGGCCCCTAACGACTACTTTTTATTCCGTCAGCTCAAGGCTGCACTGCGTGGACGCCGGTTTGGGGACGATGAAGATGTCCAGCTCGCCGTCCAGGAGTGGATTGAACAGCAGTCGGGAATTCGAAGCCTCAGGGACAAGTGGCGCAAGTGCATTGAAGTCGAGGGTAGTTATATTGAAAAATAATAAAACACTTTTCCTCATATCTCGTTTCCTTATATCCGAATTGCAAAACTTATTGACCGCCCCTCGTATATATATATATATATATATATATATATATATATATATATATATATATATATATATATATATATATATATATATATTGTTGAAGGGGGGACTGCGAATTTAGTATTATTTTCTTTTCGAATCCCTGGATTTGTCTTATATTCCACTTTTCGTCGTGAGTAGGGTTATAAAATTTCCGGGAATTTTGAACTCGGAAACTTTCCCGGGAAATTTGGGGAACTTTCAGAAAGTTGTGAAGGCCTTAAAAATTATAAAAGAAAAGAGGTGGTCTCTTATTCCTGAGGAGGATTAAAAGTCATTTATAAAGTTTTTTATTTCAATCCAAATATAACTTCCTAAGATTTAGATGACTTTATTTCAAAATGTGTGGCTGTAGCATTATTCAGTATGTAAGCTGAAAACCTTGTTTGCAAACTAAAATGATACTAAAAACTGGTACCTTACAATAATATGTAAGCAGAATAAGAAAGCAAAACTTAGCATTAATTATCACTGGCTAGGCCATACAAGTTACAACAATAAAGCAGATTGTTTCAATTTCTCACTACATATATTTCTCACAGTTGTTCGTTAACTTCGGTTTCATCTGAATCAGATGACACTGAATCTTTCATCACTTTCCTGTCTGAATCCAGTTAAGTGGTGCAGATGGTTAAATTTGCATCGTCCATGTCATCTTAAAACAGTTTGATATTAGAACGAATGGCCACCAACTTTTCCACTCGATCATTGGTAAGTGTATTTTGCAGCTTGGTGTGTGTGTTTCCATACATAGACCAGTTTCTCTCTGACGGAGCGGATGTCGGTGGTATCTGTGAAGGAATATTTGCTATTCATGATACTGATTCCGAGCTGCAGAGCCCTTTCCACCAAGTTGCTTTTGAAACATACACATATGACTTCCAGACACCATCTGATTTACAAATACCATCCCTGACACGGAAATTTGCTAGGCTTCCCATCAAAATTCGTATGAAGAGTCCGAGATAATATGACAGAATATGCAGACAACTTGTTCTTCATCACTGTCTTGTCCTTGACACACAGGATCAAGTATGTTTGCTGCTGCATGTATCGGTTTTATGCAAAACTGCATTCGGTTCTCAATATATGTTGTCACAGATACCTCTTCTGATTCGACTCCGAGTAAAGGTGACGAAGGAAGAGCTAGAGTTATTTTCTGCTTCAATCCAGCAAAGAGACGTGGTGCATCTGAGAGCACTGCATCATTCTTTTCTATTTCCTGGATAAAAGAGGCAATATGCTCTAGAATGGTAAGGGAGCTAGCTACTTAGACGCACCCAGAAAACTTCGTTGTCTAATATCAATTTGCGTATTTCCTTATCTACATTGAACTTTCCATGCTGACCAACTCCTGTAAGGCTTTTTAACCTACAATTAGACTGTTCAACATCAGGACTATGCCTCCCCACCTTGTTTTACTAGGAAGTTTAAGGGATGAGTTTTTGCCTTGGGCATTTTGCTTAGAGGAGATAGTGGTCAGTACTGTTTGTTTGTGCTTGACATACTCTATGATCCTTTTGGCTTGTTTATCTAAGCTGCCCATAGTCTTCAGCTTCATTGAATCGTAAAGGAGGAGGTTGAAGGTGTGTGCAGCACAACCAATTCCTGTTATGTGAGGAAAAATTCATTGATAAGCTTCCAAGCAGCTTTCATGTTGGCTACATTATTTGTAACTACGACAAATACCTTTTGACTGCTGACTTGTTCAATAACAAAAATGATTTCACTAGCAATGTAATCTTTGGTGTGTTGTTATTTTTGGTGTCAGTGCTTCTGAGCAAAACTGGTTGAGGAGTTGATATTATATAATTATCCATTCTCACCGCACATTTGACCAGCCATCCAATACTACAGAAAGACAGTCCGCATCCCGAATCACTTCTCTTACTCTATCCTGAACACGCCTGTATTCTGAATCTAAAAGATGAGTGCTTAAAGCATGACTTGCAGAAAGCTTGTACGACGGGTGCATTTCTTTGAAAAACTCTCCAGTAGACATTTTCTGTGACCATAAGTGGTGAACCAGATGCATAATTGGTCTTGCTAGACTTTTATCCAGTTTTTGTTTTAAATTACTGCTCATTCTATCAAAGAATCCTTTCACATTTCCTTGATAATTACTAAATGCTGAAGTACTGCATTGATGAGCCTTTGCTATTGGTAAGCTTACTGTTAGTTGCTGGGCTGCTGATGAACACTCGGAATCAGGCTTGTTTCTTTTTTAAGCATTTCTCTAAATGTGCTATTTGCTTTGTAGCATTTTTAGTATACTGCGCTGAACAATGCTTACAGAGATAAACATGTTTTCCTTTTTTATTCACCGCAGTAAAATGCTTCCATAAATCACTCTTCACCCGTGGCATTCTGAAAAAAAAAAGAAACTTAGATTACTGACAAACTATAGCCAGTAACAGTTTGTGCCTTCATCCCTTTAATTGTTTATTTTATGGGAAAGAAGAATACAGAAAAAGAAAACAACCTTCTCCCTGGCATTCATTTAATGAATTGGCTCTAGTCTATGACAGCAAATCTTAACTCAAATACGCAATATATCCTACACAAGCCAACCTTTTATTATCATAACATAAGTTCCCCCACAAGATTACCTCCCAATATACTTTCGTGATTATGTCATTGACCACCTCACAAACCATCTGCTGAATTAGCTAAAGCTAGTGTGTGTGTGTGTGTTGCAATAGGATAAATAATGCAAAAAATATTCATATCTTGTCAGTACTCATCTTTTAAATTGTTTATGATAGAAATAACCTTAAAAGTAATACTTTTAATAAGGGACTTACACTTATAAAATACAATACAAATTTGAAAGTTATGCAATAATTCGACTTCCATTAATGATATGCAGACAGTGAGAAGGATGAAGTGGGTAGTGTAGTGAGAGACTGGCACAGTGAGACTGAGTGAGGACTAGGACGTGTTCAGTCCTATCACTCCCGTAAGTGTCCCGTTCAATACGCGTCAATGTACTGTACTCACTGGAGTTGAAGACACTTATTTTCTACAGACTTTCTTAGAGATTGGCTCATTGCAATATGCACACACACACACACAGGGATATTATTATGTCATTAAAAAGTGTCATCGAATACGTGCAAAACAACAGCTTAACTGAGAAGTAAATATATTACTAAATCCTACCAAGAATTTGTATAACTCAAAGCAAGCTTTTGACAGTGATCAGTGACACTAACCTTCTAGGTATTGTAATTGTACTGAAATAATTTTTTTTCAATGCTCAACTGTATCTAATATATATATATATATATATATATATATATATATATATATATATATATATATATATATATATATATATATATATATATATATATATATATATATATATATATTAATATTACCCAAGATTGTTTTACTTTTTAATACACAGAAAGCTTTTGAAAATGTGAATATTCTTGAAAATTCCTGGAAAGATTCCATTTTCCAGGAAACTATCACACCCTTTGCAACCCTAGTCATGAGTTAACTCGTGGATAAGTTCGCCAAAATTCATTATTGGCCTGCCGAATTTCGATATACACCTTCAATGTACCTTCATTTCCTATAAGTATGCTCATATATTTTTAACATTTAACTAATCATCATCATCATCATCACTTCACTAACTATAATTTAAGAGGGGGGGGGGTTTGAGTATTTGAATAATAATTTCATTTTAGTTTGGTTATGACTTATGTTTTTTTTATCAAAGTTATTTCTAATAATTCTTTTATAATATCAAAAAAAATGGTGAAGTTCAGAAATAAATATAAGTATCGAAATTTTGTGAATTTTTTAAAACTCAAAGAATTACAAATGGTGAAGTTTAGAAAATTTATTTTTATATATCTTCTCTAACTATATTTTAGCAACGTGATATTTTGAAAGGAGGGAAATTTAGTTTAGAGTTTCTTTTTAAAATTATTATAATTGGTAAAGTTCAGAAAATTTCTAAAAATTTAACTATGGCTGCCTTTTTTTTAGATTTTAAATATTAATCTTAGTAGCGAAGCCATTGCCTGGTTAGGTCTATAAAGCTCTGTCTTCATTTCCTTAAGCTATAACAACTATCCGCCCTCGATAATGATAAAGCATAATAAACCAGACGTTCATAAAAGCAAACGAATTTATGCATAAAATTTACATCACATAATTTAAAAAAAGGTGGCCTACTGCTTATCTATCCGGCTTTGGCAATGGTCGTTTGGTCTAAAAAAAAAATTAAAAGTTTCCAGTACATAGCTCCTAATAATTTATTTTTCTATTTTTTTCATGTCGATGCGTATTTTCTAGGCCTAAAGGCCAGAATTTTTTTTTTTTGAAATTCTTTTTAAATACCAAAAAATAATCCTCAAGATTTTTTTTTTTCTTCTTCATCTAAATTTGCTGTAATAATAATGATTTAATTTGGCTTTACTCGTTTTCAGGGGCCAGTAGCTATTTCCTCCTGATACAGATTAGAATTTAAAATCTATTTTAGAAATAAATTCGATAAAACTTTCGAATATACGAAAAATAAAATATAAAAGCAGCCATGCCTAAATTTTAATAAATTTTCTGAACTTCACCATTTGTAATTCTTTTTGTTTTAAAAAATTCCAAAACATTCGATAATCATATTTATTTTTTCTAAACTTCACCAAACTAAGAAAAAAAATATTATTATTCAAAACCTCAAAAAAATCCAGTTGTTAAAATAGTTTAGGGATTATGTAGGTACTTGCTCTATATTTTAGCCCCCCCCTCCCTCCCACTACCTATTTCTATCCTACCTATATAAAACGAGTAGATATCTATTAATTTCAGTTTCTCTGAAGATGTAGCGTTTGATGCAACGTCGGAATAAAATTATATTGCACATTAAAAGCATCGGGTCTTTTCCTTTCAAAAATAATATTGAAGAAATGGAATTTTAATACTAAAAAGATTTTTCTCAAATTTGAAGTGAAATCTAAAAAGTACAAGAGGGGTGGTAGACCTTTGGTCTGAATACGCCCTATCCGGTTTTAGAAGCGGGCTTTTGTTCTAAAAAGAATGTAAAAGGTTTCCAGTACATATCACCAAAAATTTACTCTTGGTCTATCTTTTTTCACAGCGATGCTTATTTTCTAGGCCTAAAGGCAAGGGAAAAAAAAAATTATCGTAATTCTTTTGAAATAAGGAAAAAACAACCCATCTAAATTTTATTTAATAATTTTATTTTGCTTTATTCGTTTTTATGAGCCATTAGCTATTTCCTCCTGCTAAAGACTAAAATTGAAAATCTACTTTAGAAATAAGTTCGATAAAACCGAATATAGGAAAAAAACAACGGAAAAACAGCCATGCCTAAATTTTAATAAATTTTCTAAACTTTACCATTTGTAATTCTTTTTCTTTTAAAACATTCCCAAACATTCGACAGTCATATTTATTCTTTCTGAACTTCACCATTTTATTTTTATAAATTCCAAAGTTAAAATATACTCTTACGATATACTCATCGCAAAACTTTTGGCCATGACTAGGTATCCCGAAATTTGATCCTGGTCGATTTGTACATCCAAACGTGTTTTTTTTTTAAGGAAAAAGAAATATCACTGAATTCCCCAGTTAAAATATAGTGTAATGTATAATAAAGTCAAAGCTGATATAAATTCCCTACACTTAAATATTTGTCATTTATGATGGTAGGGGTACACTTGCAACTATATAGGTGCTACAGCAAATTGTCTTAAATATAACATCTTATTCATGTTATCCTTTTGCAACAGTTCACTGTCATAGGATTATTCATCGCGATATCAAACCGTCAAATCTTTTATTGGGGGACAACGGACACATAAAGATTGGTGACTTCGGAGTGTGCAATGAGTTTGACGGTCATGATGCTTTTCTCACCAACACGGCTGGTACGCCTGCATTTATGGCTCCGGAAGCGCTGCAAACTGAGAGAAAGAAATATTCGGGCAAGGTAGGTGAACATCTATCGAATTCATCACAATAAACACTTCCTATTTTTTCTTTTGCCTAATTCTTGTCTCCTCAAATCAATTTACTCCCTAAATTAGGTATTATTTTTTCGATTAAACTGGCATCTATCCATTTTTTAACGTTTGTGATTAGTATTTACAGACATTTTGCATTTTTCTTTTCGTGTTGGAATAGATTGACAAAAAGAGTCGAAATTTATTTTAAATAGGAAAAGAAAATGGCAATAGTTCATCTATATATCTTTGAAATTTGGACGGAAATTTGAATGATGATTTGTAAATAAAAAGAGAGTGCGTGAGATTTCCACTTTTGTATTCGGTATCCAGAATTGAATAAAATAAACAAAATAATAGTGCATCGGTTTGCTTTTATTTACAACGTCAAAGGAATTAAGAATTTTCGTGGGATCTCTAGGCACCACTCGGACCTATATTAACCTCTGAAACCAACGAGGATGTTGACTGGTGGCAGTGAATTTTGACAACTTTGAATGTATACTCAACTCTGAAGGATTGCAAGGAAAGAGATTAGATTTTGTGCTTTGTTAACATACGCAGTAAATGTTAATTAAACGAAATATATTGACTGCGAAAGAAAATAGTAACATATATGTAAAAGATTAACTTATTTACTGATAGTTAATTCACTATTATTACACTAAATATATCACCTCACTTTAAGCATGGGAATTGATAACGCGTGTATTGAATTAAATTTCTCTAATTTCGTTGAATTTATAAGAGAAACGCGTGTGGAACTTGCCGAGCAATGGAGGAGAAGGCTTCGAGTATTTTTGCTCGTTGATGAGAGGAAAGTTAAAGAATTAGTGGCAATCGTCATCTTAGATTCCATGAGAGATGGAGACCTCTCTTTAGGCAGGCGTTTCTTGAAGGAACTGTATGGGGGACTGGAATTAACTCACTCGCCCATAGACAGATTGTCATTATTCTTAGCAAATTGGGAAAATATGGCGTGTCCCGTGCATGGAAAGTTGCTTCCGTCGGTACCGGAAGGGAGATAAAGACGATCATACCTGGCGAAATGAGGTGAGGCTGGCTTCCAGTGGCATCCAGGTGTCTTTGGTATCTCGCACATGCCCTATGTGTATGCTAGTGGTGTATGAAAAGCTGGGGGCAGGTGTTTCCCACAGGTCGGTTTGTGTTCTTATGGTGTTTATGTGTTAATTTGTATTTTCATGTTTTAATATATATATATTATTTATTTTTTCATTCTTCACTCTCCCAGATGGCGGATATCTGGGCAATGGGAATCACACTATATGCTTTTGTCTTCGGGAAGCTTCCTTTCCATGATGACAACATTGTTGTTCTTTATGACAAAATCCGGGCGGGGCCACTTGTGTTTCCGGAAACTTTTATTTCTGATGATCTCAAAGATCTGATCTCGCTGATGCTTACCAAGGACCCCAACAAGAGAATCACACTCAGTCAAATTAAGGTAGGCCACTCGATCTCTTATAGAATGCAAGATATGTATGTCTCCTCGTGAATATCAATAACATATATTGCGGGTTTCTTTTCCCATCAGGAACACCCTTGGGTAAGTGCAGGTTCGCAGTACCCTTTACCGTCGGAGGAGGAGAACTGTGTTCTGGTCGAAGTGACGGAAGAAGAAGTGCAGACATGCGTGAGGTCCATCCCTAAATTGGACACTCTAATTCTTATCAAGTGCATGCTGAAGAAACACAGCTTCCAAAACCCCTTCAGATTAAACACTCTTTTCAAGGAGCAGTTTGCCAGGGCAGGACGCTCCCATTCAGCGCCTGGTTCGTATGAGTTCTACTTGGAAAGGTAGGATGGAGGTGGATGTTTTCAGGAAGCTGCTCTATCTCCTCTCTCTCACTCTAGCTTCGATCGTCGTCCACTGTCGTATTTTTGCTCTGTGATGCTTGACTTGCACTTCAGTTTGTAAATACATAAAGTACCAGTGCAAAATTTTATGATATACTTGATATTTGAAGTGTTTGTTTCACTACTAAGATATTTCTGTCACCATTCTCCGTATGTCACTGATTTTACCACAAATTGAATTGCACTCCACTTAAACCAGTTGATTGATTGATTATTCATTGTTTAAGGGCTAGCTTAAACCAGTTCTCAAGCTTAGAATGGCAAAGACTCAGAGGAAAGAAATTTTGATGAGATTAATATAGTATTTTATTTTCTAGTCACAATGTCAAATGGAATATCTAGCATTCTTTGTGTCTTTCTATAGGCTGATGCGATTTCTTTTCTCTCCAACATCAGAATCATTCCAGAATTTAAGATGTATTTTGGTTTTATCAGTAAAAGAGAAAAGTTAACATTCACTGTCCTTGTAGAAGAAAGTACAGTGAAAGCAAAACCAAACTTATTAACTGAACTTGCAAAGGATCTCAATTATTTACCTGACCAGAGGGAAGAACACTTACCAGATGAATGAATACAGGAAAGATATCTAATGGGGAATATTACTATGGCAAATTTACCCATCCCCGTGTGTATAGTGTGAATATATTTTTATAGCAAACCATATGTTAGGCCCAGAAGATGTGAGGGTTGAGGTGTATCAGCAAACCCCACAGCTAACCGATATACCTGGTATTGCAAAAGTCATGTTACACTCATTAAGACCCTCTCAAAAAGGACAGAATGTTAGTTCTGATGCATTTAGACACGTTTTTATTGTTTTGACATATAAATATGTTTAAATTGTAATATTAATTAATGTGTCCGCCCTCGGCGGCGAGTACGTGCTCCAGGCGAGACCTCCATGCCGCGCACACGTTGCGGAGAAGTCCTTCCTCATTACTGGGACGGACAGTGCAGGTCTTGCCTTTCGACATGCGCATACACGTTGTATTCAATGGGATTGAGGTCGAGCGACTTGGCGATCAAAAGTACTTCGAGCGGAAGTTCATTTTTTACCTCAACCACTCTTGCAAGGTCTAGGCTGTGTGGGCCGGGGCACCGTCCTCTCTCGCCCAGGGCAGGACATTCGTAGCCAAGATGTCCCTGTAATCGGCCGCAGTGAGTCTGTAACTGGCCGCGAATCACATCGGCGGCATCTTCTAACCATTCGAAGCCACAACGACAATCATAATCATGAAGGCCGAACGCTTGGCCGTGGACACGTAGCGGACCTTAGAGACGGCCTGGCCGAAGATTAATACGGGGTCGTTCTGCTTGTTGATGACCGGATCGACCGTGAAGGTTTTTTCATGGAAAGAAAAATGAGAATTCGATTGCCATAACTCTTCAAGTTGTTGAGAAGGTGACGACAGCGCTCCCGACGTTGTTTTCGCATATGGTTTGTGAGCAGAGGCCTTTCTACGCACCTCAAGCACTTGCTGCCCTCCTCCTTGACGGGCCTGGACACCATGACCGTCCAGATGTTATTCTTCGCGAGCGCAGTTATTTGGAGCTTTGCAACACTTTCGAAGGCCTCTTTCACAGCCAAACGGTTGACAACTTGAAGTTTACCTGGATGAGGTCGACCTTTGACCTCTTCCCCGTTCTTGAGCCTCTCCGAGAGGCTATGGACAATCAATGGCTGACAATGAGCCGCTTGGCGATGTCAGACTTGTGGCCCGCGCGCAGGAGATCAGAGATCTCGATTCTTTTCACTTCTGTCGCGACACACAATGGAAAAGACGTTTTAATGACACGTGTTGGAATAGTAGAACTTTGAGTTTGTTTGACGGAACTTTTTCTATCACACATAAACCTCTAGGAAGATTTAAAAAAAAAACAAAAAAAAACGAGTGTAACAGAATTTTGACAAAACCCGGTAAGGTAGTTTCAGAAACCTACAGAAGTTTATGCAAATAAGTTCAAAACTTTTGGGAAAGAGTTAGCTTAGAAGATAAAAATAATAGTTTCGAAGGATCTTGCCAAAAGCAAACAAACTGCGTGCACTCAAAATATCAAGCAAAAATCATTTAGCACTTTTAAATTGTCAATTAAGAGGGACGGTCAATAAGTTTTGCAATTCGGATATAAGGAAACGAGATATGAGGAAAAGAGTTTTATTATTTTTCAATATGACTACCCTCGACTTCAATGCACTTGCGCCACTTGTTCCCGAGGCTTCGAATTCCCAACAACCAGAAATCTCCCGACTGCTGTTCAATCCACTCCTGGACGGCGAGGTGGACATCTTCATCGTCCCCTAACCGGCGTCCACGCAGTGCAGCCTTGAGCTGGCGGAATAAAAAGTAGTCGCTAGGGGCCAGATCTGGACTGTAGGGGGATGGTTGAGCTCCTTGAATCCGCACTGGCGCAGGGCAGCTTGTGCAACTCTGGCCTTGTGGACTTTGACGACGTTGAAGTCGAGCATGGGGCGTGAGGTTTCTAGGGACCGAACGGGCAGAGAACTTGGTCATGGCCAAATTGTCGTGGATGATGTTCATAACACTTCCATGTGATATTCCAAGTTGTCGCTCGATTCTTGAGGATCATCCTCTCCACACGGGCCACATTGTCTTCGTTGGTCACGTCTGACGGGCGTCCTGGACGGGGGCCCTCTTCAAGAGACTCACGACCATGGCGGAACTCCCTATTCCAGCGAGCAATGGTTGCATAGGATGGGGCGGTGTCGGTGTACACTGCAACCATGCGTTCATGGATCTCTTTTGCCTTCTTGCCTTCCTTGGTCAAAAATTTGATCACTGCGCGGTGCCCATCGTTCTCCATTGTTGAAAAATTTGTGACTGACTATCTGCGATCAGCTACTGCTTCTTAAATAGACGAGGCAGGAGCGTGCGGCTGCAGGCCCTGACTTGTGATAACTTGTCCTAACACTCCCACAAACAGCCATCCCCCTTCTGTTTTGCCCTACCGATTCGCAAAACTTATTGACCGCCCCTCGTATTTAGGCTTTGAATCATTGAAAACTTTCAATTTTTAACTCTAATAGATTTTAGTTAAAAGACTCGCTGTGAAATAAACCTGAATTACATTCCTCTAAGTCCCAAAATTGAATTCCCGTTTAACTGACATCCACTATAATTGGATTCTTGCTAGGATCAGAAATTTCACAAATGCTCTTATGTGGCTATAATTAAATATTGATTATTTGCCCTTAGCGGAGTGATAAAGGCGAAGAAATTTGAGAGCCATGAATAAATTATGTAATATCGAAACCAAATAGGAATTTTTAAGGATTTTAACAATTATCTATGCAAATATAAAGTTCCAATTTAAATTAATTCATGTAACACCTATCCTAGTTAAAAATATTTGCATTCCGTAGTTACGAGCTTAAGCACTTGATACAAAGTGCCCAGAGAAAAAACGAAATCTATTAACGTTGCCTCAAAACGATTATTTTCATTTATGACACACTGCTTCTTGTACCTGACTGCTCAATCTGTAAAATTTGCGCGTATCACATTTTACTTCGAACAACTTTGGCTAATTTTAATGCATGTCTATGTAATTGACTTAAGTCTGTTCTGCTACTGGACAAAAATGGCCAATCGGTGTGATATTTTTCAATGTAGCCTCGGTTAGCTTCTGATTGTTTACCTTCTCGTAGTGGCGCCAATTCTTTTGGTAGCATGGGCCAAACATGCTTTGTTGAATCCAAATCCCTTTTGCGGTTATTTTGCTGAAGGAAGTAGCATTTTTGTGTAGCCTGCTTCTTTTATTAATAGATTTTAAGTTAAATATTTAATTCTTGAATAACAAATATTTTTTTATTGTTTTGTACCAGGTTAGTTTTTTTTGTTTAGTTTAAGGAGAATTAGAAGCTGATGCTACTAATGCTGGCATAGCTTTGCCAATGCGGATTATGTTGTTAATAATTGAGAAGGTATAGGAAATTTATCTAAGTGGAGTTTGCCCGATAGGAAAAGAAATAGGAAAGAGGAGAGGCGGGCGAAAAATCATAGGAAAGCCCGGAATAGTAAAAGGATTAACAATGACAAAAAGTGCTAAAGTTAACCTCATTACCCTTAAGTGCTGAGACTGAAAAGGTTATCCAGGTTTTCTAAGGCATCTTCTTGTAATATCGTTAATTACATGATAGTGACTTTCCATATCGATAATATTTTGGGTATTATGACCTATAGGTACAAAATAAAGTATTTAACAATTTATATTAGATTGACAAGAAATTAATAGTTTTTAAAAGATAAAAATACTTCTTAGAGTTGTTTAAATTTCTCCAAATTAGCTGCAAGCTTTTTGGACATAACGCTAGTAATGCCTATGCCAAATTTAAGCTACAAAAACTGTGTTTGGGGGTGCTACATGAACTGTTTGAAGGACACCGGAGTTGAGAACTGGGTTGTTTCTTGCAATATTAAGCGCTAAAAACAATGCCGATCTCAAACAAAAACGCATTCCTACTCCTAGACGTAGTTTTATTAGTGAATTCCTTAATAATAATCAAACAGTTATTGCAGACCTATGTACACATTCAACAATTGCGACGTTTAAATCAAGCTCTTGTACAAAACGGCCTACTGGTCAATCGAAAAGGAGTCCTCCTCCAGGATAATCTATGCCCGCACGTGCCACGTTTTACCCAAGAAAAAAACGAATACATTAGGTTGAGTTCCTCCTCAGCCTCCATATTAACAGAACCTTACACCATGCATTTACCATTTATTTAACTAATTACATCCTCACCTAAATGGCAAAGTTTACTCTGTTATGAATAAAAAAAGACTATAAAATCAAATATAGACTCGTATTCATTAAAACCGAATGAGTTCTTAAAAAAAAATGTATGTATCCACTGCTTAGTTTAAAGATGAGGAAGCATTACACTGGTAAACACAATTTTTGCTGACATGTTTTCTGGTTGTTTCTAACTAATTTTGACGTACTGATTTCAAATATGGCATCATTTCTTTTGTAGCACATCAGGTTTTCATTCTCTCTCTCTGACGCCCCCTTGTCGCGGGAAGAGAGCTTGTGCGTACACTTGACTTTTCGAGCTATGTCGGCGGGGGTACCTATTTTCTGGTACCCCTGGCAGGGTTTCCCTTGTCGATTTGGTCGGAAATGAGGTTCCAAACTAAGTGCGTCTTTCTTTATCCTACTCTATCCTTCCCCTTTTTTTACATTAATCCTATTTCTTCTACTTATACAAAAAGAAAAAAAGCAAAAAAACAACAACCCCTATTCCTATCATGTCATTCTTACCCTTTTTTCATATATCTACATATAAGGACCTGGCAGCTACCTCATGCGTCAGAAGAGAGGCTTTGGAACCTCTATAAACAACGCCAATCGACGTTCACTGGTTGCGAGAGACTAGGACTTGAGGGGTCTTGAGGCGTTGGGGCACGATAAATGGGATGAGGGTATTGCCCCTTTAACCCCTTCCCTGGCGCTTAATTACTGACCATTTCCAGTGACCCTTGACGGGTGCTTTTGGTAGCATTGGTCCGAGGGGACGGCCCTTTGTTCCCATGTTGGTTGCCAGGCCAACAAAAAGCCTTGGGTCGAGTTTCTTGGTGTGGCAGGATATCTATTGAACGCTACTCTGAGGCCTGTCCGTTGTGAAGGGAACTAGTAGGAGTTTAGTAAGGGGCATGCTTCGTTGTTGTTCACCTGGTGACAAATCGATGGCCCCTTCGGGAAATGTCTGTGCTGCTTGGTTGGGAGCCACGGCACGCTGAGGCTTGACGACTCGGTCGGACGAACAGCAGCACATGGAGCGTGCCTTCTGGAAGACTCCGAAACGACTCCGATCAATAGGCGGGAGCGACTCACGCGGGAAGAACTCACCAAACCCCTCTTTTTTATATATTGATTGGTCACAAGCCTAAGAAATATAGTGTGTTCAAAATGACAGGCAAGAAAGGTCAAGCAGCGCTAAAATTTACGTGTGCCACATGTAAGAAGGACAAGTGGTGCGTTGACTTCCCGGAGGGCTGCTATTCGAAATGCCACCCAGGCAGTGTATGCACCACTTGTATCTTAAAGAAGGAAGTGGAAGAAGTAGTGGCCCACTACAGGAAGAGGACTGCAGACCTCGAAAAGAAAATCGAGAGGCTCAAGGAGGAGCACGCCCACCAGATCGATCCGTAGGCTCGAAGAGAAGTTAAACGAGCTCTCGAGTCCTGTGGCAAACACCACCTCTGCAGAGAGGCCGGGCCCGAATGTGGCAGAAATGCCAAAAGGAAGAAAGAGGAAGAGAAAGAAATAGAAGAAGTTATTGAAAAGGAAGACAAGGGGGAAAAGATGATAGAGAAGAGGAAGAAGGAGGAGATAAAGACTGAAAAGAACGGGACGAAGAAGAGAGAGGAATCGGAGAGCTTGTCTCAGAAAACAAAGATTCCAAGCTCAGCAGGCAAATGTGCCAGGGTCAGACTTGTGGGTGATTCCCAGGCACGGGGCCTGCAGCCACTGCTAGCGGCCCGCCTTCGCACAAGCGTTAAGGTGAGCTGCCTCCCAGGCTGTGGGAATAAGCAGGTAAGAGCTGAGGCCGAGAAGTCTCAGATTTCTGAGACTTCATTCGTTGCCCTTATGGTAAGTGGCAACGACCTCTACCTCAGAGGAGGTAGGGTAGGTCCTACAGCGAGATTATGAAGACAGTTATGGGCGTTGTCGACGACTGTGGATTGAAAACCAGAGACGCGTCTTGGTGGGGATGCTCCCGCGGTGGGGTCCAAGCCGGACTGCCCATTTGAGGAACATCTCGCTAAACCGGCGCCTTGCAGACCTCTGTACGGCGGAGGGTGTCTTTTTTGTGGACCCGTACGCCGTATTCTATGGTAGAAAAGACCTCTACCAAAGGGATAGGGGTGCACCTGTCCTTTAAGGGCAAGGCTTTCCTAGCTAACCTCATCCAGGATGTCGTGGAGCGCACCCAAAGGAGTGTCCGGCCCATTGGGAAGGCGGACGTACGCCAGTACGCCCGAGTCACTCTCCAAACAACCTTCTCAGAGGTTGTCGAAAATGGTGCCACCACGACAACCAAGAAGCCGGGAAACGGAAGAGTATAGGGGGTCCTACATTAGGGGATTCCCTGAAAGTTCTGTTCAATGCGAAGTCAATCAGGAACAAGTTTCCTGAGCTCCCTTGCCTCGTAGCGACGGAAGAACCCGAAATGGTAGCCATAACAGAATCATGGATAAAAACCTCAAACAGAGACTTTGAAGGAGAATTCACGGTTCCTGGCTACCAACTCTTCCACAAAGATAGGCCAGACAAAGAGGGTGGCAGTGTAATGTTGTATGTCAAGGATACAATTGAATCTACGAACTCCAACATTATAACCGACCACGAGCTCCTAGGCGTTGACCTAGAGTTAGGTCCTGTCAGATACAGGACCCTGGTGCTTTCAGACCCCCTTCCCAACCCGTTGAGAAGGACAGAGAACTACCAGCTGCTGGGTGAGCTTGTTCAAGGCAGAGTGTGCATCGTTATGGGCGACTTCAACAGCCAAGTCAACTGGGAAACCAGAGCAGCCTGTGGTGAGAGCGCGCTACCCCTGGAGTTCGCCAACAACGAGTTCCTCACTCAATGGGTCAGAGAACCGACGAGAGGAGACAATATCCTCGACTTGGTCTTCACCTCTGAGGATGATATCGTTGAGGATGTCTCTGTAGGCGAAGAGCTCAGTGGCAGTGATCACCAGCTAGTTAGATTTAGCGTCAAGATCCCGAAGGTAAGGTCTGTTGTCAGTCAATCAAGGAAACTTGACTTGAGAAGAGCAGACTTTGCAAGCCTTCGTGCTGGGCTGACTGATGTAAGGCTATCGTTATGCGAAGATGTTGAGGATTCGTGGAACAACTTCAAAAATATGTTCATGAGTCTTCAATCAAGTTGCATCCCTCTGAAATGCCTCCGTCGGTCTTCTGTTCAACCAAAGTGGTTTAATCGAGAAATCGGCCAACTGCTTAGGGAGAAGAGAAATGCGTACCGGCGATCGAAGATCTCGGATGCCTTTGACGAGTACCGGAGGCTAGCCAGAAGAGTGTAGTCCAGCATAAGGGCGGCTAAGCGTACTGAGGAACTCCGAGTGGCGAGACTGCAAGGAGAATCCCAAGGAGTTCTTCGGCTCTTAAATAGCCGTAAACCAATACATCGTAGGAGGGTGCATTAACTCACTCAGATGCAGAAAATGATAACCTGCTCAATGACTACTTCTTTTCAGTGTTTACTGAAGAGTGTGGTCCCATCCCCCAGCCCACGGATTCCTACTCGGGGGAAAAGTTGGAAGCAATGGACTTCACCGAAGGTGAAATAAATAAAAAGATCGCTGACCTAAAGACGAATAAGTCCCCTGGACCAGACGGGTTTCTATCCAAGGTGTTGAAGGAAGTGTGCAATGAAGTATCACGACATCTGTGCGCTATCTTTGACTCCCGACCGGATGCGTTCCTAGAGACTGGCGTGAGGCGGAGGTGACCCCAGGCATCCGTCAAACTACCGACCCATCAGTTTGACTTCGATAGTCGGTAAACTCATGGAAAGCATGATAGTGGACAAGATAACGTCTTATTTAGAGTCAAACCTGCTACTGAAGAGTTCCCAGCACGGCTTCCGAAGGCAACGGTCATGCCTGACGAACCTTGTTGAATTCTTCCACTTCGTGTTCAGTGAGCATGATCGGTATAAAGCGGTGGATGTTGTGTACCTGGACTTTCAAAAGGCATTTGATAAAGTACCACACCGCCGCCTTCTCCGAAAAGTGCGTGCACAGGGCATATACGTCAAGGTAGCAGGTTGGATAGAGAGCTGGCTAAGTGACAGACGGCAACGAGTAGTGGTGAATGGGCGCCCGTATTTAGCGGTGTCTCTCAAGGTTCCGTCCTTGGACCACTACTGTTTATTATCTATGTCAACGACATTTACGGTGATATGGTTGCCAAAATCTCTAAATTTGCCGACGACACCAAGCTTGGTATCAATGTGGCAAAGGAGGGGAACACTGCCCGCCTCCAAGAGGACCTTCAGGGGATTGGGGAGTGGTCAGACACGTGGCAAATGCCTTTCAACGTGGGGAAATGCAAAGTAATGCATATCGGCCACCGAAACCCCAAATCTGAGTACATCCTTAAGCGCACTGCTCTTGAATCGAGTGACACTGAGAAGGACTTGGGTGTAGCTATCCCTAGCGACCTCAAGTTCTCGAAACAGTGCATCGAGGCAGAGAAGAAAGCCCAAAGGATGTTAGGCTACATAAAGCGCCAGTTTGGATACCGTAACAAGGATATAGTACTTTGTCTGCACAACTCCCTCGTTCGGCCGCACCTGGAGTATGCCGTACAATATTGGAGTCCTTCGTTTCGAAAGGACATCGCAAGGTTGGAACGCGTACAAGTCAGGGCAACTAATCTGATTCCCTCTATCCGACATAAAAGTTATGAGGATAGACTAAGGGAATTAAATCTGTTCTCGCTGGAAACCCGTAGACTGCGTGGTCAGCTCATCGAAGTTTTCAAAATACTTCGAGGGTTCGACAATGTTGACTACCGGGATATTTTCACACTGAGTGAGAACAGAACGCGAAATCACGGCTTCAAACTTGAACTGGAGCGTTACAACCGCAATCTCTGTGGAAACTTTTTCACCTACAGTATCTGCGGTAAGTGGAACGCACTTCCAGTGGAAGTTGTCAACAGTGAATCTGTTGACCAGTTCAAGTCAAGACTAGACAAAGTCTTGAAAAGTGGCCGTTTAGGGACGCAAAACAATTGAGCAGCCATGTGCCCGCTCGATTGCTAGTCCAAAGAAACCCTCATTGAATGGACCGTAAGGTCTCCTAGGGTACTTTCTTTCCTTGTTACTCCTTGTTACAGCATATTCCTATTTTATGACGTACTGCATGTATTTACTCAGTAAGGATAGTTTCCTAAGTGTTATAGCTTCAAACCATAACTTTAAATGTCAATATTATTTAAAAGGATAAATCCATTGTAATATAACATCACCTATTAATAAATACATATGTTATTTTTCTAATATAATGGAGAAAACACAAGCAATCGTACACATACCTATACATTCATGGAAGAAATTTTCGCTTGCGAGTGTCTGGTGTTTGATGTCTACACAGTCTCGTTGAATACTCCAACAGTAGTCTGCCATCAAGTTTGTGTTCCATCGGCCATGATATCTCTCCTCCATAATCTTGATATCTTAAAGAAAACGCTTTCCGTGTTCATCACTCACGTTGCCAAGATTAGCAGGAAATTCATCAAGATAGCTCTTGAGGAAATGAACCTCTATGCTCATGTTTCAGCCTAAACGATAAAAGCTATCAAGTAATGTCTACCAAATCCTTGTAGTTAGCAGCCTTTTTGTTTCCAAGAAATCCTTTCACAACAACCACAAATGAATCCCATGCTCCTCTTTCTATGTCGGTCATCGAACTCGAGAAGTTTTGGTTTTCCATTAACTTTCTGATTTGTGGCTCATCAAAAACTTCAGCCTTTATTTTATTATAACTTAAGCCAGGAAATATTGTACATATGAATTTGAAACAGTTACTCTCCACAACCACTTTCAAAAATTGTTTCAGGCCTAGTTTAATATGAAGATGATTTTCTCTCGCTCAACAAGTGGTTGGTGTATAATATTCTTCTCTCCAACAGTCAAACTTTCTCTAACTGGCCAGAGTTTCTGTTCCCAATGTTTGTCTTGGCTCGGCTGTTCCATAAACACAGGAAACACGGATATTTTGTATAGCCTCCTTGTTGGCCAAGTGAAAAATTTACCATTTTCAGATCCACACATATGATCCATTTGTGTTCATCATATTTGAGTAAATCTAATACAGATCTTATGTGTTCATTCTTCTCTTTTAAATGCACAGAGTGACCAATAGGAATCGCACCAAACAAGTTTCCATTATGGAGTAACCAAATCTTCTTCAGTTTTAAAGAATGTCAAGAGATCTCTCTCCATGTTCCGATAAAAAGTTACATTTGTTTTTTTCCTGCAACAAATTCTCTTTAGGTCTAGAAGCTAACACTTCTGCTAACTCTTTTTCGTCCAGTGAAGGAAGTTCCTTGAATGCAGGTACCGGAATTTCATCTGAATGAAGCACTGGACGAATTGCTGAATCAAGATTTCGGTAACTTATTTTACGTCGCGTTTTCTTGCTATAACCAGAAGTCTTTGTGAGACAAAAGTAGCAATCGTTTACATGGTTTTTTGGCTCCCGCCACACCATAGGGATGCCAAATCCTATTTGTTTCCTTGTGCCCTTTGTCCATTGGCGTAGATTTTCGACACACGGTTTACAAACATTGTGCGGGGCCCACGGTTTATCCTAATCACCTAATTTAATCTTAAAGTAAGCCAAGTATGCTCTTTTCACAAGGATACTAATGTTCATTCTTTGAGTTGGTGCAGTAAAACAACTACATATGTAGCAAAATGAGTCAGGGAAATTCAAACATTTCCTTCGTAATGAGGTCATACTACTGAGTGTTATTTCATAAAACAATTCTGAAAAAACACAAAATTATATTTAACACAATTGCTTTATATATCAAGATGTACATAAAGAGAAGTGTAAATACATAGATAAAATAAAATAATAAGAATAGCAAACGCCTCCACTTCCGTTCACTTGGTCGTAAGATAACCTGCTACTATGAGTGGGACCAATATAGACCAGTCCATAAATACAAAAACTTGACGTGATAGAAGAAAACTATTGCCATTTTTAAACTCAGTGACCCCGAATTTCACAAGAACAGGTCTCAAACTTAAGTCAGCAAAAAAGAGTTAAAATTTGTTGACCAGTGTTATCAATTATGAATGAAATAGTTTGCGGAATAAAGGTATTTATATATACATTCATGGTCATAAGTTTTAAGACTACTATATTTTTTCATATAAGAAAATTAATAGAACTATTCAAACGTTGTATTTTGTTTCAGTATGTTTGTATCACAATTTGAAGGTAAACTATAAAAAAAATAGAGTCCAAACTCATTAATAAATAAAGTCAATTGATGCGCACATTCAATAGTTACAATGATGTTCCTTGTTCTTCATGACTGCTTCAGAGAAGAGCTCTTTATGGCGCCCAGGAAAGATATCTTGAGAGAATGGAGGACATCTGATTCTTTTATCGATGACATAAGTACTTTGTTATCTGCGCACCCTTTCCACGATCGGCATCAGAGAATATTGAACCATTCTTCCCGAGACAGCGTTCCGAGCTCGTTCTCTGATGGAAATCTAACAAGTCCCAGTTGCCTCCATCTTCCACGCTACCTTAAACTCCTCTACCGGAGTGGCCATAAGCTTCCACCATTCACTGCTTTGGGACCTCGCCCCCTCGAGTAATGTCCTCCCTGCTCATTGTAACAACGGCCTTCCGCAGACTTCAGCTTGAATAGTAACCTATACTGCCCTAGTCACTTTTTAAGTTCATTTATGCTGAAAAAATTGTACATCGTGAGTTTTTTACCTTCAGCTTTCGTTTTTGTTAACCTTTTTGTTTGTAAAGGAATACATTTGTAAATTTAAAAAGAAATTCAACGTTTATTGTTTTTAACATAAAGAGGAGAGAGTTAGCGTGAAAATTTTCACCTCTAGGTAGGTAATAGAGTACAGTTTAATACCGAATGTTTCGATATTTAGAACATTCATCCAATTCCATTAAGTTTTTGCTTACGTCATTAATTTTGCCCCATTTCTTGTAACTAGGAAGAGGTCATTCGACTCCACCCTCCCAGTCGTTGCTGAGTTGGAGGGGGGCGGCGAAGATTTCAGATGATGCCACTGCTGAAGTATGTTTGGCTAGGACCGGTCTCTCCTCCTGTTCTCCCGTGATTTCTGCAACCCCCGAGGCACAAACGACGGTCTGCTTTCCGGAACACTTTCCTCTGAAACCCATACTCCGGAAGGTCCAGAATTTGACGCAGGAGAAATTTGCTCTTGCGGAAAAAAGTTTCTTTGCCATGAATCATATACGCAAGAATACCAGTCTACGTCGGGCTTGAGCCCATGCTGGTTGGCGTTTGTGATGGTTGAGGTGAAAGTAGAACGATATAAGTTTGCAGAGAAATGTTGAGAAGGGATTTTTTTTTTGCCTAAGTTGAGAGCCCTTAAGAAATTAACTGATTAATCTCTCATTCAAAAAATATAGTTCGTGTCTTTGGATGTCATCATAATTAAGAATTCTCTTCACAATTTATATAATTGTTCTGTTTTATCCTACTTAAAAATGATATTCAGCTGTAGTTTAATATGCAAAGATGTTTTATCAGCGCTACATTCCTTGAAATTATAAAATATGGTTTATTTTTTGTGAAACGCGGAAAGTTTTTACTGCAACTATATGTGATTATCAGATCCTCCTTTTTCTCAATTTGGAGAGGAGGGAAAAAACTTCTTAGAAACTTTCGACACATGCATAATTCTCTAAGTATTTTGTATTCATTTGTTCCCATTTTTTATTCCATATTTTGCAATTTTAATGTGTATTTGTTATAGTTTGCAGAACTGCTCAAAGTACATAAAATAAATGTATAGCAAATTTAATGTAAGTTACGCTCAGCGCACGAGAATGGAGAAATGGTCTCCAAATAAGGCGCCTCCACTTTTGTCAGGCGAAATAACAATACAAAATATGCCTAAAACTTTGACTATTAAATTTAATCGATTGATCTTTTGTGTTGCCAAACAAGGCTAAAAGAAGCTAGACGAACTTCTTGCTAAAATAAAAATCAAAGATTTGTGATTTGTGAGTGCATTATAGCTAATCCGCATGAAAATCTATTTTTGTTATTAAATTTCTAAATTTTCTGTTTATGTAGTCCCATATCAGCCCAAATTTTAATTCTGTCCTACTTTTTTTGTTCGTCGACTATCCCAAGAATAAAGGAAAAAGTTGATAGAATATTTAAAGATTATACCAAATTTATGCTGCATATATTGTACAAACTTTAATTTGCTTTATCATACTGTAACTTAAGCCTATTAATAGCCTACAATAATGCTTTCAGCTTGTACTTATCAAATGCTCCAAGTAGGATTTGTATATACCAACTCATTCTTACGTTTCATATGCATTTCGAGGCTGACAAATTACTCTAAAAGTTTTTATTATCAGTGAGGTTTCAACTCATTACCCGTTTTTGTTTTAGTTTTTATTCTCTACTTGGAAAACATTAGAGTTTTTCTTCCATTTTTTTTCGATTCACAAGTTCTCTGCACACCACAATGTCATTCCAAATGTATCCATTTTCCCCTCGGTAAACCTAGACTGCTTTAGAATTTTTAGAAGTCGCTCTCTCATAGGGATAGGAAATTTTCTCTTGAAGTATTACTGAAGTACAATAATTTTGTTCGCCTCTTTTAATCTACGAGGGTAATAGTTCACCCATTACTTCGCAAGGTTGAAGAGCGTATAGATCTACACTTGGGTCTTTTGTGTGCTTTCGTATGTAATTGATTAGGAAGGTTTGAGGGGTCGCCAGTTATGGGGTGTTAGGTAAATGGTATTGTAGACGACAAGTTTACCAATTATGTAGGTCCGGATGGCGGTGAATCAATTGTATGTGAATGAAAGGTTTTCGTAACCACTACCTTATAAGGGCGCCAAGAGTTCCAGTTTATAGGTGAACGGTGGCGTTACGGCGAATTATTTATCTGACTTCAAAGATAAATGATTTTAAGGTGGTCTTCGAGAAACTAGTAGTCTGTATATTATCAACGCAAGTACGAGTTAAGGGTGAGACAAGACAGTGGATTAAAACTGGAGCGTGAACGCGATTGAATTCGTTATGATTGAATGTCTTAATCAATGAATGAAATCTGAATCTCTCACACACTCTCCTTTTCTTTTTTATATATGCGCTCCTAATGCAAAGGGCGTGACCTGGAAATGACCGTGAGATGACCTACCTCCGTCTTGTTCGCATTTCTCCACCCCCTGGGTGGAGCTTGGAAGCCTGTGCACGGTGTGTACATTGACATGATTGAACTCTTATTTGTGTAATTTGATACGATTGTCGCTGCACCACCTCTTACGGTCAACAGCTGTTTACCCAGGCTCCTCATTAAACATCCGTCTTTGAGAATTCTATCTCGAGACATAACTTTGGCAGTTTTATCAAAGTAGGCGTTCAACCATTTTTCTTTGCTCCTTGTGTCTCACGCTCGCCGCTTGCTTATATACAAATATATATGTACATTTACAAATCCCATCATATTTCTCATATAATATTGAATCTTTACATTATATATAGGATTTAATAGGACCAATTCGCGTCCACTTTGCGAAGGTATCTTTTTGGCCTATTGAATCCAGCAATTTTGGTGCCAGAAGCCTACCTAATGCGTAGTCCGACCACTACAGGTTTTTATGCTGCCTTGGCTCTAGTGACCCCGGAATAAAAGTTTGCACAAACATTACTTTTGTCCTTCATCTTCATTCACTGCAATTGCTATATTTATCGTTATTATCCACTCGGCATCTTTCATTCCAATCCTATCTTTAGATACATATGTATTCATTGAATATCAGTCCAGTCTCACAGAAGGTGCATACTCAAATAATTGTTGTAACTTTGGCGGGCATAAAGAACAACTTGTAAGTTCAAAGGCTTTTTGCCCTAATCTTCTAAGCGGTTGGAGGGATCCAAAGTCATCTGTTCCTGCGGAGCAAAGCAACGGCAACAACTCATAGCACATTGGTTTATAATCTTTATGTAAATATATATATATATATATATATATATATATATATATATATCTTTAATTCATTCCCGAGAGAGCGGCTGTAAAGTTAATTTGACCCGCATTTTCTACATGTGTAAGACTTAAGAGATTATCACTAGATACAAACTGTTTAATACAGTACATACACAATCATACGGTCAATGATGATTGTGATCTGCACTATTCAATTAATCTCCCCTACCCTTTGATCAAGTTTCCACTGTTCTTGCATGAGCTTGTGGTCTCGTCCAATAAGCCTGTCACTTCTGCACGGTGCCCTCTCACTTTGTGATGTCCGGCAGGGGCGGATCCATGGGGGAGTCGCTAAAGCTCCCCCTAAATTAGTTTATTGCCCATATTTGTCCAATAATAATAATCCATCTGAAAGAACAAATTCAATTCCATATTTATCTTCATCTTTTTTTTATCTTCCCCCTTTATATATATCCCCCTTAAATTTTGATCCTGGATCCGCCTCTGCTTGCCCGGTTTTAAAATTCTGCATCTCACCGAACTTCACAATAAACAGCCCCGCTCTTAGAGCTCATCTTTCCACTGCCCCTCAGCCTAACCCACCGACACCTTATGTCCCGCAATCTATCTCCTACCTTCAATGATTGCCGTGCCAGTCTCACTGTCTCTCATGTGCCCATCGGGTAACACGAGTATTCCATCATCTTTGCCACTTGTTTACTTTTCTTTTCTCATACCATGAATCAGAGCATTTGGGTCTTATCCTGGCCAAAGGTCCCTGGTTCTCCGTAAATGTTTTTTTTTCCTCCTTTCCCGCCACCACTTCTCTTTATAATGTAGTTGTACTTGTGAACTTCCAGTCTCCCACCCCCATTTTCCTTTTTTCTACTTATGATAATTAATCAGCCTCGGTGTGTTTTGCAATGACCTCATAGAGGAAACCTCCTCATATTATATATATATATATATATATATATATATATATATATATATATATATATATATATATATATATATATATATATATATTAGAATTGGATATATAATTGGATATTTTCTAAAACAATGAACTCGCAAGAATTTGTGCTGTTGATCTATTTTAAAATTATACTTGTTAAACATTAAATTTGTTCTCGGCTATTTTTTTAAAATATGTTCTTTGTTAAAATATGGGGTTAAGAATTTAATTGATATAAATATTTTTACATTTCGTCTCCTTATGCTACGTAAAAACTTTTAAAAAAGAAAAAAGAAACTTCCAGATTTAAGTGTGGTGAATTTTATTATAAAAAATTATTTCAATTATAAATGCTAATGCAATTAGAGTAAAGTGGTTTCAATGTTTGTTGTTTCAGCCTATGCAACTTTCATTGTTTTTAATATCTCTAATCTACTTGTATATTATTAATCACTCGGTATAAAACATTTTTCCAGTTTTATAAGTTCAAACTCAATAAAATTCATTATGCACTGAGGATGTAATGTGAGTGTCTATCCAGCCTAAACTATTTGATAAGCACCAAGACTTATGACCAATTAAAAACGAGGAAACCATTCATCTTTAGAAAAGTAAGCTTTAATATAACAAACAAAATGATTTATAACAGAACTGACAAACGAATACACGTGAGAATGAGATCACAAATATTTTTTTTCCTTTAAAGTTGAGTCGGGTGCGACCCGATAGACTATAATTTTTATCTAAATATTAACGATCCTTCGGGAAAATTTTCATGACTTGCCAAACTCATTTAACAAGGTAACGCGATTACTGAATTATTTCAATATGAATAAGGTTAATGAAGGAAGCTCAGGAAACGGGAATTTACATGGACGCTGATTTGAATAAACGACTAAATAATGGCAAGGTGTTTACACTCAACAGGTTTTATCCGACAATTAATATTTGTAATAAGAATGAGGGCAAGGACATACTGAAGGATAAGTAGATTTACCAAAATGCTCAACCCCAGCTTTTCTGCTGGAATGGTCTCGTTGGATACTTCATTAGCAGTACGATCTTGGTCTTTCCTGTCTTTGCCACTCACGTCTGCCCATAATCACAACCTAATTTCACAAAGCTGCTTCAGTATCTATGAGGATGAGGATAGTACTGCGTAACGAAGGAATTTGTACTTTATTGCATTCCGGTCGACTGCAGCAATACCCAGTCATTTTCTGGACATGTGAACAAAAAGAGCCTCTGAAAAGAGAGTAGGTTGATCGATCAAGGTCATAAGGTAATTACAGCGACTGGAACTAGGAGCCGGATCCAGATAAATGTCATAGGAAGGCGATAGAGATTGAAGAAAAGCGAGTACAGATGCTTTAATATAGCGGTATACTTGCAAGAAAGTCAAGAGCGAGACCGCTTTACAACGTCACTATCGGCAGTCATTCCTAGGGACAAAACGACGTCATATGATGTTCCATGTAGTTCGTACACATGGAAAGGAACGAGACAACAAAGAGAGTAAGACGAGGAAAAGTTCACTGAAATGCGCTTGACAGAGATCGACTGCAGTTCAATTTCTTGAGCGTTGAGTTGAGACAAATTTCCTAACAATTGCGTTACCAAGTCCTTGTCTTGATCAAGAGTTATCGTCACATGATCTACGAAAGGATTAGAGCGTTGCATGCCCGATTAAAAAATGCTAGAGAGCGCGTTCGGTATGAGGTTTGAAGTTTAAATGGTGAACATAAACTTCAGAATACACGGAAGATATATTGTGAGCTAAAAGGGCACCAGCCAAAGGCTTGTGGTAAGTGAAGACAGCAAAATCATGCCTTTACAAAATGGAAGGCTCTGATTGTGTGCGTGATAAAAAAGTTAAACAGTTCTCGAGAGAACGTTCTGTACCTAATTTGAGAGAGGAAAAAAGAGGCTGATCCTAAAAACCAATTTTCTGTTATAGCGTCGCTCCCTCATAAGTGAATGCATTTGAAGCAACGCTTATGTGGGCTCCAGAACACCGATAACCCAAGCAAGCAACGTAAGTAATGTCCTGTTTTGCGTGAGAGAACGATTTTGCACGTCTCGGAAGACCAATGAAGATATAAGGATATCTTCATTTTCGACAGCTGACTATTCAATGGCTACAAAACTCGAGCAGAGTTAAGAAATGGTCTGTGCTAATCTTCTTTATTGCCCACCTTATTTTTTCTTCTATCCTCTCTCTTTCTCTTCTATTTTTTTCGGGAAGTTTGGTGGACTGTGTTTGGCTTGCCTGGGACTGGTAGTTGATTGAGTTAGTGAAGTCCACCTGGTAACAGTGCCATTAGCCAGGGCTCGAAAGGTTCGTGATCGGTGGATCTGCTTGAGTGGGTTATCCATGGTTTAGAGAGTAACTACGCTAGCTCCATTCTTTATGGAACAAAGCTGTAAGGACAAATCTCCAGGTTGAGAAGGTTTCTAGTCAGTACCGAGGCTCTCTATAAGTAAAGGGTCATACTCGTTATTTTCTGACCCTCCAGGGACTTTTTCCTTTATAGCCTGAGCACTATATCAGGCTACTGCAGTATCTCCTTCTATGCAGACATTTATTTTTATTATTTAATATATAGTAACAATTTCTTTCATGCATCACGATGGTCTTCAAGTATTCTATCAAGCTTTTGGTAATTGTAATTATTTTGCTGGCTGGTGATGTGGAGATAAACCCTGGACCCACTACCTGTAGGCGTCGTCAGTGCCGCATGCTGTATAGTAATATTCGCGGGCTTCATGCAAATATAAATGATTTGATTGTAACTTCCAGACAATTTGACATCTTATTTTGTTGTGAGACTTTTGTGTCAAACTTTAGATCATCTAAAGAGCTCTTAATTCCAGGTTTTAAACAGCCTCATCTATTGAAGCCCAAAGATTGTGAGAGGGGTCAGGGAATGGTAGTTCACATTAGAAATGGATTTCCTTTTCAATCTATCGAAACCCTGATGCCAATGATGACATATTTGACTATCCTGAATAGCATGGTATATATACAATAAAATGATAGGAAAGCGTCATTCTTGTTTGTGGGTGATTTTAATGCCCATCATAGAAAGTGGTTGAACTTTGTATAACCTACTCATCATCATGGTTTGAGAGCAATTGACTTCTTTACTAAATCTGGTTGTGATTAATTAATTCAAAGGCCAACACACAGATTCAGTAATACTCTAGATTTAATACTTACAGATGTTCTTAGTGTTGTTAATACCAATGTAAGGAGTCCTATTGGAACATCTGACCACACTTATATCTCTGCCCATATAAGAACTGAGCAACCTGTGCCTGAACTATCATTATCTCGTAAGATTTACTTCAAATCAAAGCTGACTGGAATGGAGTCCTAAGGGAAATATATATATATATATATATATATATATATATATATATATATATATATATATATATCTTCTCTCTCTCTCTCTTTTGTTGACCCCTACGCCGTATTCTATGGTAGAAAAGACCTCTACCAAAGGGATGGGGTGCACCTCTCCTTTAAGGGCAAGGCTTTCCTAGCCAACCTCATCCAGGATGTTGTGGAGCGCACCCAAAGGAGTATCCGGCCCATTGGGAAGGTGGACGTACGCCAGTACGCCCGAGTCACTCCCCAAACAACCTTCTCGGAGGTTGTCAAAAATGGTGCCACCGCGACAACCAAGAAGCCGGGAAACGGAAGAGTATAGAAGGTCCTATATTAGGTGACTCGCTGAAAGTTCTTCTGTTCAATGCGAGGTCAATCAGGAACAAGTTTCCTAAGCTCCGTGGTCTCGTAGCGACGGAAGAACCCGAAATGGTAGCCATAACAGAATCATGGATAAAAACCTCAAACCGAGACTTTGAAGGCGAATTCACGGTTCCTGGCTACCAACTCTTCCACAAAGATAGGCCAGACAGAGAGGGTGGCGGTGTAATGTTGTACGTCAAGGATACAATCAAATCTACGAAACTTCAACATTATATCCGATCACGAGCTCCTAGGCGTTGACCTAGAGATAGGTCCTGTCAGATACAGGACCCTGGTGCTTTACAGACCCCCTTCCCAACCCGTTGAGAAGGACAGGGAACTGTACCAGCTGCTGGGTGAGCTTGTTCAAGGCAGAGTGTGCATCGTTATGGGCGACTTCAACAGACAAGTTGACTGGGAAACCAGAGCAGCCTGTGGCGAGAACGCGCTACTCGTGGAGTTCGCCAACAACGAGTTCCTCACTCAATGGGTCAGAGAACCGACGAGAGGAGACAATATCCTTGACTTGGTCTTCACCTCTGATGATGATATCGTTATGGATCTCTCTGTAGGCGAAGAGCTCGGTGGCAGTGATCACCAGCTTATTAGATTTGCCTTCAAGATCCCAAAAGTAGGTCTGTTGAGAGCCTTCGTGCTGGTCTGACTGATGTAAGGCTAGCGGTATGCGAAGATGTTGAGGATTCGTGGAACAATTTCAAAAATATGTTCATGAGTCTTCAATCAAGTTGCATCAGTCTGAAATTCCTCCGTCGGTCTTCTGTTCAACCAAAGTGGTTTAATCGAGAAATCGGCCAACTGTTTAGGGAGAAGAGAAATGCGTACCGGCGATCGAAGATCTCGGGTGCCTTTGACGAGTACCGGAGGCTAGCCAGAAGAGTGAAGTCCAGCATAAGGGCGGTCTGAGGAACTCCGAGTGGCGAGACTGCAATGAGAATCCCAAGGAGTTCTTCGGCTATGTAAATAGCCGTAAACCAATCCATCGTAGGATTTGGCCCATAGTGGAAGAGGAGGGTGCATTAACTCACTCAGATGCAGAAAATGCTAACCTGCTCAATGACTACTTCTCTTCAGTGTTTACTAAAGAGTGTGGTCCTATCCCACAGCACACGGATTCCTACTCGGGGGAAAAGCTGGAGGTAATGGACTTCACGGAAGGTGAAATAAAGAAAAAGATCACTGACCTAAAGACGAATAAGTCCCACGGACCGGACGGGTATCTATCCAAGGTGTTAAAGGAAGCGTGCGATGAAGTATCACGACATCTGTGCGCTATCTTTAACTCCCAACCGGATGCGTTCCTAGAAAATGGCGTGAGGCGGAGGTGACTCCGATCTTCAAGAAAGGAGACCCCAGCCATCCTTTAAACTACCGACCCATCAGTCTGACTTCGATAGTCAGTAAACTCATGGAAAGCATGATAGTGGACAAGATAACGTCTTATTTAGAGTCAAACCTGCTACTGAGGAGTTCCCAGCACGGCTTCAGAAGGCAACGGTCATGCCTGACGAACCTTGTGGATTCTTCCACTTCGTGTTCAGTGAGCACGATAGAGACAAGGCGGTGGATGTTGTGTACCTTGAGTTCCAAAAGGCCTTCGACAAGGTACCACACCACCGCCTTATCCGGAAAGTGCGTGCGCAGGTCATAGGCGGCAGGGTAGCAGGTTGGATAGAGAGCTGGCTAAGTGGCAGACGGCAACGCGTAGTGGTGAATGGTCGGGCCTTTGAATAGGCGCCAATATCTAGCGGTGTCCCTCAAGGTTTCGTCCTGGGACCACTACTGTTTATTATCTATGTCAACGACATGGACGGAGACATGGTTGCCAAAATCTCTAAATTTGCCGACGACACCAAGCTTGGTATGAACATTGCAAAGGATGGAAATACTGCCCACCTGCAGGAGGATCTTGGGAAGATTGGGGAGTGGTCGGACATTTAGCAAATGCCTTTTAACGTGGGGAAATGCAAAGTAATGCATATCGGCCACAGAAACCCCCAATCTCAGTATATCCTGAAGGGCACTGCTCTTGAATCGAGTGACACTGTGAAGGACTTGGGTGTAACTATCACTAGCGACCTCAAGTTCTCGAAACAGTGCATCGAGGCAGAGAAGGAATCCCAAAGGATGTTAGGCTACATAAAGCGCCAGTTTGGATACCATAACAAGGAGATAGTACTTTGTCTGTACAACTCCTTCGTTCGGCCGCACCTGGAGTATGCCGTACAATTTTGGAGTCCTTCGTTTTGAAAGGACATCGCAAGGTTGGAACGCGTACAAGCTAGGGCAACCAAACTGATCCCCTCTATCCGACATGAAAGTTATGAGGATAGACTAAGGGAGTTAGATCTGTTCTCGCTGGAAACCCGTAGACTGCGTGGTCAGCTCATCGAAGTTTTCAAAATACTTCGAGGGTTTGACAATGTTGACTCCTGGGATATTTTCACACTGAGTGAGAACAGAACGCGTAATGACGGCTTCAAACTTGAACTGAAGCGTTACAACCGCAATCTGTGTAGAAATTTTTTCACTTACAGTATCTGCGGTATGTCGAACGCACTTCCAGTGGAAGTTGTCAACAGTGAATCTGTTGACCAGTTCAAGTCAAGACTAGACAAAGTCTTGAAAAGTGGCCGTTTAGGGACGCAAAACAATTGAGCAGCCATGTGCCCACTCGATTGCTAGTCCAAAGATACCCTCCTTGAATGGACCGTAAGGTCTCCTAGGGTACTTCTTTTCCTTGTTACTCTCTCTCTCTCTCTCTCTCTCTCGTTCGGCCGCACCTGGAGTATGCCGTACAATTTTGGAGTCCTTCGTTTCGAAAGGACATCGCAAGGTTGGAACGCGTACAAGCTAGGGCAACCAAACTGATTCCCTCTATCCGACATAAAAGTTATGAGGATAGATAAGGGAATTAGATCTGTTCTCGCTGGAAACCCGTAGACTGCGTGGTCAGCTTATCGAAGTTTTCAAAATACTTCGAGGGTTCGACAATGTTGACTACCGGGATATTTTCACACTGAGTGAGAACAGAACGCGCAATCACGGCTTCAAACTTGAACTGAAGCGTTATAACCGCAATCTGTGTGGAATTTTTTTCACCTACAGTATCTGCGGTAAGTGGAACGCACTTCTAGTGGAAGTTATCAACAGCGAATCTGTGTACCAGTTCAAGTCAAGACTAGACAAAGTTTTGAAAAGTGGCCGTTCAGGGACGCAAAACAATTGAGCCGCCATGTGCCTGTTCGATTGCTAGTCCAAAGGTACCCTCTTTGAATGGACCGTAAGGTCTCCTAGGGTACTTACTTTCCTTGTTACTCCTTGTTACTCTCTCTCTCTCTCTTCTTAATTGGCACCATTTCTACTTCCAAGATGATCCTGTTAAATCTCTTAGTAATGTCCTTGCTGATATAATTGAGAGGCGTATTCCATTTAGGGTTATGACTTTCCACAACAAAGACAACGCATGGTTCAATAATAACTGTTGGCGTGCATATCTGGATAAACAAGATTACAATTTCTTGAAAAGGAATAGATCTTATATGACTTGGAATAACTATGTCAGGCTCAGATCTGTGGCCCAATAGGTTTACGCTCTAGCTGAGAGAGAATAGTGGCATTAAAGAAACGCTCTTAGGTGCTACTCAGTCTCAAAGTGGTGATCTACTCTGGTCTGCTCTATTTGGTAGTAATGATGGCATCCCACCTCTTTTTAAATCAGATTGGTCCTTTACTCATTGTCCAAAAGATAAGGCAACACTATTTGCTAATGTCTTTGAGAAAAAGCAACGTGCTGTATATTTAAATCTCCCCCACTCATGTCACATTGAAACTAAGTTAACAACAATAGATCTTAGATCACGTGAAATTAAGTAGCTGATGCTAAACCTAGATCCTTATGGCGGTTCTGGTCCTGATGGTATATTTCCTTTATTCTTTATTAAGACTGCTAATTTTGTAGCCCCCAATTTTCTGTTATATTTCGCAAGTTATCTAGCGAAGGAAAGTTTAGCTTGTGTTGGAGGACTGCTAATGTTACTCATACTTATAAGTTGTCTCTGTTGGCTCCTGTTCCTCAGACTACCGTCCAATTTCCATCACTCCTATTCTGTCTAAGCTCTCTGAGCGTTAGTTGGCTAAACGTTTAAATGCATTTGATGAGAGTAATAATCTCTTTCCAAGTCAGCAGTTTGGCTTTCGTAATTGTCTTGGTGTTTGTGATGTTGTCCTAACCATTTCGGACAGGGTTCAAAAGGCCTTAGATTCTGGTTTCGAAACTCGTATGGTTGGACTTTATTTTATACATAAATATAAACTGAAACACAATGCTGGAATTCTAAAATGACGATTAAAAAAATATATTGATGAAAACGTGGGAATCCGTGGCAGAAACGAATCAAGACAAGGAACGAAGATAGGTGAAAGTATTTATTCGCTAAAAAGATATTTTGCCTAAAATATACGGAGTCTCATTGCAAAAATAACGAAATACAGATCGCGAGAGAAAATCGAATAAAAAACAAACAACTGAAACATATTGTATTCTAATTACACGAAAATAATTGAATACAAGAAAATGATTGAATAATTGATTAAATAATTGGATAAATAAAATACTCATAGCATGCAAGAGCCTCCTTCCACTCTAGCATTGCCCCTCGGGACAGTTCACAGAAGGCCGGACCTACTTAATCGTGATAACGTTGACGGGGCCTACAGCACAGGCTGAAGGATAAAACGCTTCCTTCCTGTAGGCTGTAGCTCCTAAGTGGTCTGAGGTGTCAGAAGTCATTTATTCCTGGGAAGAAATGCAACAAGAACAATGTGGCTTACCCATGTGATTCTGGTTTAGTATGTGGCCTACCCATGTGATTTTGGTTTAGTATGTGGCCTACCCATGTGATTCCGGTTTAGTATGTGGCCTATCCATGCGATTCTGGTTTAGTATGTGGACTACCCATGTGATTCTGGTTTAGTATGTGGCCTACCCATGTGATTCTGGCTTAGTATTCGGCCTACCCATGTGGTTGGTTTAGTATGTGGCCTACCCATGTGATTCTGGTTTAGTATGTGGCCTACCCATGTGATTCTGGTTTAGTATGCGGCCTACCCATGTGATTCTGGTTTAGTATGTGGCCTACCCATCTGATTCTGGTTTAGTATGCGGCCGGCTCATGTGATTCTGGTTTAGTATGCAGCCTACGTAATCAGAAAGCAAAATACCGATATCCAAAGGGTAAAATAAGATATACAGAAATATATTACCATTTATAGTCAATTAAAAAATTTTAATTAGTAAAAAGCACTTTTTTTCACTGGCAGCAACAGTGCAGTAAAGTTCCCGCAGTAGCATCTTAGAAGGGTGTGTGTAAACTGATGTCATTTAAACTATTACAAACAAAACGAAAGCTTTGAAATGTGAGTTCGCATATGATCACAATCTAAACCACAGTTCACTGGTTTAGTATGCGGGTAGGACACATACTAAACCAGTGAACTCGTGTGGCAGGCTACTTCTAACAGGTGGGTCACATACTAAACCAGCCACGAAATTCCTGCTTAGGCCCTGGGTGACGCTTGATTTTAGGTTTTATTAAATTAAAATAAGCTGAAGGTAATGAATTAGTGCATTTACTTACAGTTGGGCAATATGACGGCGTACACATAGAGACACAACTTATAAGTTCAAACACATGGCAATAATGAACCAAGTTTCG
Source organism: Ceratothoa steindachneri (assembly GCA_963969495.1). NCBI lineage: Eukaryota > Metazoa > Arthropoda > Malacostraca > Isopoda > Cymothoidae > Ceratothoa > Ceratothoa steindachneri. The sequence goes on from OZ018323.1 coordinate 179,747,288, forward strand.
AACAGCGCCACTTCAAGGACTGCAGAAATTTACAGAACAAAATATACTTCAGAACAGTGGCGCCATCTAATGGTCTACATTTTTATAGTGAAATTTTGGCCAGATATTTTTCATTTTTACATAATTATAAATAGAATCATTGTGAATGCAGAGTATTACTTCATTCATGTTTACCATTATAATATGAGTATATACGAGGGGCGGTCAATAAGTTCTGCAATTCGGCTATAAGGAAACGAGATATGAGGAAAAGTGTTTTATTATGTTTCAATATAACTACCCTCGACTTCAATGCACTTGCGCCACTTGTCCCTGAGGCTTCGAATTCCCGACAACCAGAAATCTGCCGACTGCTGTTCAATCCACTCCTGGACGGCGAGCTGGACATCTTCATCGTCCCCAAACCGGCGGCAACGCAGTGCAGCCTTGGGCTGGCGGAATAAAAAGTAGTCGCTAGGAGCCAGATCTGGACTGTAGGAGGGATGATTGAGCTCCTCAAATCCGTACTCGCGCAGGGCAGCTTGTGCAACTCTGGCTTTGTGGACTTTGACGACGTTGGAGTCTATCATGGGGCGTGAGTTTTCTAGGGACCCAACGCGCAGAGACCTTGGTCATGGCCAAATTGTCGTGGATGATGTTTATAACACTCCCATATGATATTCCAAGTTGTCACTCGATTTCTTCTACCTTCACCCGTCGATTTTCGAGGATCATCCTCTCTACACGGGCCACATTGTCCTCGATGGTCACGTCTGACGGGCGTCCTGGACAGGGGTCATCTTCAAAAGACTCACGACCATGGCGGAACTCCCTATTCCAGCGAGCAATGGTTGCATAGGAAGCGGCGCTGTCGGTGTACACTGCGTTCATTGATCTCTTTTGCATTCTTGCTCTCCTTGGTCAAAGATTTGATCACTGCGCGGTGCTCAACATTCTCCATTGTTGAAATATTTGTGACTGACGATCTGCGATCAGCTACTGCTTCTTAAATAGACGAGGCAGGAGCGTGCGGCTTCAGGTCATGACTTGTTATACCTTGTCCTAACACCCCCACAAACAGCGCTCCTCCCTTCCTCTGTTTTGTCCTACCGATTCGCAAAACTTGTTGACCGCTCCTCGTAATTTATTGAATTGAGACCTACGAGACTGCAATACCATTAAAATTAGCCGTGATGTCTAACAACTCAATGGGCTGGTCATAAACGAAAGGAACAAGAAGGAAGAATACAGGTAGGACCGGTGTACTGAGCCTCTGGTCTTAAGTAAAGGATGCTGTCTGCACGACATTCATTCCCGTACTTGAAATCGAGGGCAAAGCTGTGGCACTCAAATAGCAAAGCAGGAAATCCTATAGCACCCAAATATGGAAGATAGGTAGGCCCAGCGAGGAACCCCCACAAATGGGTGGTCAGTGGATCTATGAAATCCTGAAATTGGGTACATACATTATTATTTTTTTTTAACCCAACGGGGTTTAAAACTCCTACCCGAAATAGCCAGAAAAGAATATGAAGTTAACTAACAAACACAAGGTGAAGTGGCCCAGCGTCACATCTCTGGATGGGGTATGGCTAAGAAAAGCTCTGGTCAAAGGACGTTTATAGACTAGACAAAGACAAATAAACAAATAAAACTAAAACTCAAGGGTCAAATTCCAGGCCCAGACCATGAGCAACTCAGACCCTATTCAATATACTAATTGCATTGCCCGCTGAACAGCACTACTTAGTTTCTGCTTGAACCATCCAGTCTCTCTAAGGTCACCAGTAGTCTTCCTGGAAAGAGAACCTATTTCTTTAATAATTTGTGCACTTGAAGGGCCAAAGACCCAAAATATATTATCCTTTTGGAATTTTCTGCAGCTGTTGCAGCTGAAGCTGCATAGACAGCTGACCTGTTAATAATATTCTCTGCCTAAGTATTGACACAGGTTACACCCAACACAGACTCTTTCCATTCCTAAAAGGAAATATTGTTATCCCATCCGGACGTTTACCATCTCTTCGGTCAAGTCCAAATGGCTTTAAAACAGTTGACAATCCTGCTCTTTTCAGGGTTCGGCATACTATATCATTGAGGGCAGAATGCCTAGCGATATTTCCAGCAACCAGCTGACAGGACAAGAGGATCAACATTTACACCTATGTGGTTCACAAATTGGCGCACCCAACCTCGCAGCTATGGCAACTCTGAGGGTATCCGGATCCAACTGAGTTCCCAAAGATAGGACTGGGATGGCTGACAACCGACAGCCACTATCAGGATGCCCCGCAGCTAGCAAACCGTCTCCTACAACCTGATATGTCCTCTCTTTGAGGCCATTCAGTTTAGAGAGAGCAAGAGGCAGATCCCAACTTTTCTATTTCAAGCGGTTCTCATTTTCAGACTCAAAGGCATTGTCCCCCACTATCTCCCTCCAAAATCTAATAGGTCCAGTCCCCCTGTCCACTTGAGCCAAACCGGTAACTGGTGAAAGAACAACTCGCATTAAAGGGTTAACTGAAATCAAAGAGGATATGTACCCAGGGAGAGCAACGTCATGTGTCAATCGTATTCCTAAGCCACCCAGCCCAATTAAGGGAGTTGCCTAAGTCCATGAATCTCTTGAAAAATCAATGTTGATTAGTTTGGAAACAGCATCTTTCACAGAGTCATCAAAAAACTCCAAAGGTGCCATCTCCCTGTAAGCCTGAGAGGATATCAAGATGTACTGTAGCTTAGGTAAAGAAAATGATCTTTTTAATAAGATCAAAGCTTGGTGTGGATCAATTAATTGAAGGCTGAATATCATTCGTTTCGGGGCTTCATGTTTTGTGCCTATAGCCTGTCTGATTGCTTCCCCAGTGATGGGAGAGCCCAATACAGACAGATCATCCAAAGCCACAATTTTAACATGGGGGAGAATTTTTTTAAACTTTTGAAGCATAGCATGAGTATCATCATCATTTATGATAGTCAACTCCATTGGTGGGCGCGATAACGAAAAAATGTATCACGATAACCGATAAATCAATAACGATAACCTTATCAGAGATACCTGAAAGTTGATAACTGGTGATAAATTTATCGCCCGATAAGGTGATAACCAATAAATCGATAAATCCAAAATTATAATACAATATTGATTATTGACTATATATAGCGTTATTTTAGTATACAATAGTAAGAATAATTGAATACTGTTTCTTAGTTTCTTACCTGGTGAGGCTCTCCTTCATCTCCTCTTAGGTTTTGAGGATCCTCCTCCCCAGCGTTCTCCTGGAGGGTAAAACTTTCTTAGAGTTGAGCGTGTGGACTATGTCCCTGAAGCTCTGACTGTCCACAATCTGCAGCGGCAGCATGTTGTCCACCACAAACCTAACAATTGTCTTGTCGACGGTAGGCTGCAGGACGGCGCTGCCCTGGGCCATGATGCCAAAGGTCTCGGCGATAGACATCTGCCTCTGCTTCTTGCTGGTTGACCCACCATCGTCTGACTGACCGACCGGACCAGTTCCTGAGGCGGCCGACAGTCCCAACGTTAGCCCTGCAAGCTTCATCAACTTGTTTTGCCTTGTCAGGATGAAACTTGTTGAACTGGCTCTTCAGGTTGGCCTTTGTGCCCTGGTTCACCTTCACCTCAGTGATCTTGGGGAGGCAGGACAAGCACTGGAAGATGTAGGTGTCGCCAACCATCTTCTTGTACTTCACCCACTTGCCAAGGAATGGCCAGGGTAACTGAGGATCAGCCTCAGTCAGCTCAGAGTCAATAGACTTCGCTGAGTCTCTTTGGCTTGATGCGGGCACAGTCTCTTGCGACATCATCACTAATTCAATACTATAAAATAGCAAAGCACTGCACTACTAAATTTCAATAAAAAATAGGATCAGTTTAGAATAGGAGCGTAACTTCGTAAGTGTCCAAAACGTTAATAAACGGATATTAAAGAATAGCACCGAATAGTACATGTATTCATATACACGTGCACAAAAAATTAGATCGGAAAAAGCACTGGAACATAGGGAAAAATCATCAAAGAACGCGTAAAACCGGTAGCGCGCAGGAGCAACACCTCGTGACCTCTCGTCCGACAGCTGGTGAGAGACTGAAGCTGAGCGAACGTTTTGAGAAGACGTCAAGACCGGCCGTCCCGCACTCCGTTCAGTATACGTTCGGTTCCTAGCTCGGACTTACCTATTTCTGCCTCCTACCAAAAACTGAAATTATCGATTATCGCTAGTTTTGGAAAAAAAGTATCGGCGATACCGATGAATCGATAACGCGGAAAAAATATCGGATAACCGATAAGCCGATATCGCTATCGCGATAACGCCCACCAATGGTCAACTCACATTTGGAGCTATTCATATTTAGACCTATTTTGTTAAGTTCAGAAATGATGGACTAAAGGTCATCGAAAACCTGGGGGGAGTGGGGGTGTCGGCAATTGAACCATCGTCCAAGTACCAAATATTAAGCCCTGATTTTAGGCTTTTAATGATCTTATCTATACCGGCTGAAAACAGTGCAGGTCCCAGTGGGTCTCTCTGTTGTATGTCAGTAGCAGAATTCAAAATCCCACCGCCATACAAGAGTGAGGTTGGCCGGGAGTATGCTTGATTTAATATTTTACTTAGAGAAGGCATCTACTCATAGGCAGCCCCAAGGAAAACTTCCATATGAATGCAATTAAAAGCATTCTTCAAGTTGACCTTGAAAAAGACCCGCCCTGGGGCATCACTAGTTAAATATTCCCGGGCTGAATGGGCAGCCCCTTCACAACATCCCTTAGTAGAAAATCCCAGCTGCACTGGTCTGAGGTAAGCACGCAAAGCTCAAGACACATGCCGCACACCTATTTCGGCCGCAAGGCGATGAAAGGTATGTATACCTAACAGCAATGGGACGCACTCCCCCCCCCCCTCCCATCCCTCTTAGCCAATGCACAAAGTAATGCTCCATAAAAAAAACATGCGCCAGGCCATCAGGCACCCCAGCCTGCAGGACCAAACTCACAAAATTTGTCAAATAAGACAAGAGTCGTACTCCTGCCTCGGCAGTTTCACGACCTAACAAAGATTTAAAATGACCCGGAGTTAACCCATCAGGTCCTCAAGATGATCCCGGAGGAAAAGAAAAAATGGATTTTTTACCTCATTACAAGTTGCTATGGAAGGTGCACCGTTTACAGGTAAATCAGGAAAATTTATGTTATTTAGAGCTTGTGGATGTTTGTCCCTCAGCTTGGTCAGGGTCTACTCAGAAAACGGCACCAAGCCCTCATTTGAAGAGAGCTCCCTAATGGTCCCCCGAATGTCAAAGTCTGCGAACTCTGCGGGTATTCTCCCCCTCAGGGCATCATCTGTTGTTTTTTTTACATTTTTCCTAGTCCCTCTGAGTCTGAGTTGGTCTCTGTTGGGCAGGTCCAGACCAGTTGGGAAGTCTGCCACCATATAGGCAGCGATTTGTGCCTTGATTCTAGAAGTGAGAGAAGGGTACCCATTGATAGATTGTTGTGCTTGTATGGCCGATAGAGAGCCCCATAAGGGAAAAACCACAACCAGAATCAAGCTAAATTGGTATTTTCTTGTAAAATATTGTTCAATAATTTCCATGGGCATCAGCCGCTGCAATCCTGGCTCCTTTAGTAATAAAGGACATCACACCCCTCAATGACCTGACATCAGCAAGAAAATCAAGGAAATTTAAGTCTAGATCCAAAAGGGCATGGTTCCAGCCGTCACCCTGAATGCCGGCAGGTGCTCCTCTCTGGACACCTCGGCATTCTGAACGAACTCACCTTGGAATATCTCTCGCCCTGGGCTGTGTCAAGTTGACAGTTGGGCATGCCATGTGAAACCACCTAGCACATCCAGAACACTCAAGTAGCCTTTTTCGAGGATTAATCAGTTGGCGAACTGGACACCTATTTTGCTCATACGAGTCATCATCATCATCCGTCATTAAAATTGTCTAAAACAAATAATAAAGACCGATAGGACTTCTCAACTCAATTGAGTTATGGAAGTAACCCAATGGCTTCGTCTGGCAATCGATAATGAGTGTGAATTTTAGTTAACATTTTGTTAAAGGATTAATTCTACTAATAATTTATTTAAACAAAGTAATATAGGGCGACTAAGTTTAAAACTTGTCACCAAGATGGCCGACGATGTAAACAAAATTTCGAGCTCCCAGCCAGCTAGCGGGAATATATTTAAAATATAATAAAAACTCCCTGATTATTTTGTCGTAATACTTAATATTAACTATGTTCTCGAACTTAAATTTATTACACCGAAAAAAAAATTAAACAAAAAACGTCACTGAATAGAGAGCTCGCTGAGAACACTTCCGATGTAATAAGTAGTGAACCAATGTAAAATAGAGATAAATACCTATATTAGAACTGTACATTTATTAGAAGAAGCATAAGAGAGGCAAGCAAATAACTGGTTTCCCACGCGGCCACACATACATATACACGCAAAGGAGCGGCTGCGAGACGAAAAGATACCAATGCTAGATAATAAGGGGGACAGAGAAAATACAGTCATATATGCTTTGACATGTTGAGTTGTCGTGAAAGTGTGAAACGAAAAATAAACTGTTGTATCTATTGATAGGGTTTGCCAGCCAGGTCTGAAAATGCGTACAGCTACTTTAGGAACACACACACCTCTGGTAACTCTGCCCAACGGTCAACGAAGAGACTAACAAATATACTTCCAATCATTAACTCTGCCCCGCGCCTAGAGAAGGAGAAAAGGAATCACGACCCCTTAAGCGAGGGAACTAACTATAAATAACCGAATGTAAACATTATGAAAAGAATCAGTTTAGTCATTTGGTCGGATAGACTCAATTAGAGGCATTCAACTAAGTCTTATTATTATTATTAGCGTCCCGTCGTCCTGCTTCCAACCTACACATTAAGCAGGCCTGAAGAGGTAGGCCATGTCGTTGGTTATGCGATGCTCCTCTCCAAAGAGGTAGGCTTGTGGTGATCGGCATATGTAATAGTTAGGCTACTGGCACCAAATTGCATGATTCTATAAGCCCATCAAGAAACTCTCAAATTGGACGCGCGGTGGTCTCATTAAATCCTAACGCCCGGGAAATAAAAAAAAAGCGAGCGCGAGAAAATGGATAAAAGGTCAAGATACCTAATTCAATAAGAGGAAACGAATAAACAAACAATTCACGTCTCGGGATAAAATTATCAGAAGACGGAAGTCTACGGAACACCTGAGTAAACACAAAATCCAACCAAAAGAAATAATAATACAGTTCTGTAGTTAGATTAGCTGGTGGATGTAAGCAAATTGTGATAAAAATCCGTCAAAACTCCGCCCTTAGGGGGTGGAACTAATGAGCACCGACGACAGATTTGTCCCGGAATCGAATCTAGACCACGCCCCCCTGGAAATGAAACTGTATATATAGGCAGGCAATGAGAGGAATAGAGGAATAGTTAAGAATTAAGCATCATAATTGTCATTAAGTATTGTCACATCCGTATTAGCGTTTACGGAACCCCTTTTAAAATTCACCAAGTCTTGTCGCTCCAGAATTTAAAACTTCGCGTTGAGTATAGAAAGACTGCTGCCACCCGCAAAGTAACGTCATTCTTTCTCTCGATTACCCTAAACCTTCGGTAAGCCCAGCAAAAATAAGAACACTGTGAAGAATTCATCTTTGTAGTCAGATACTTAATTCCCCATTCCTATTGACTGGTAACCCCCATAACTAGAACTCTATGACCGGTGACACCTCGAAGGATGGAGTGGAAGAAGAAGAAGTTTGGTGAATTCTCCTTCGAAATTAAAGAGTCTACCACCTCAACCCTCGGTCCGGTCACCCTTCCAATACCAAAACTGGTCACCCCTCAATACTCCACAAACTGGCGACCCCTTCGACAGAACAGTGAAGGTGACAAGAAAGAAAATGGATGCATAGGACCCTCAACAACCAAGACAAGGAGGGACGAAGATCGTGAACGCCATTACCACTAAACCACCACAAAATACCTCTACCCCGTAAGTGATCACCCTTTCGACCGGGCAGGAAGAGGGATCGAGAGGACCAATGGAGTCGCACTACGAACAACGAGCGCTTAGAGAAGAAAGTAACGTCAACCCCAAGCCTACTCTCAGCCGAAGAAGAAGTAGGTCTGGCGAGCTCCATCAACGTCGACATCGTCAAAGCGACCGTTAGGGTGATAAGAAGATCATCAACCTTCTACACACCGGACCTCTGCAGGCAACACTGGAGCAAGATGAAGACGAATTCACGCCATGCGATCAGGTACAGTTTTTTTTAAGATTTATTAATAACAAGCGTAGTGTTGTGTTCCCTACGAATCAATTTAACTGTCCAAATTCAGTACTTTTAAAGATGTAAACATAAAATGTCAGTTTTGCTAAAAAATAATTAAAATGTACAAAGGTGGTAATTATTAATGTAAAGTTAACTCTGTTAAGCGTACATAGTCCGTGTATACAGAGGTGGGCACTAAATACATTTAAAGTATTTAAATACTAAATATTAAATATATGAGAAAAATGTATTTAGATACTGAATGCATTTTGAAAATGTATTTGGTATTTAAATACTAAATACATTAAATGTATTTAGATACATTTTTAAATACATTTCAAATACATGATATATAATGACAATCGATAAGGACCATTGGTATGACCACAAAAAAATATCCATTAAAATGAAATTGTATATTATAATTACTAATGTAGGATTTGATGAAAATTGGACTTAGGTACTACAAAAAAAATAGAATGAATTTTAGTTAGCTATTTATATCAGCATTAGATTTAAGTAATATCAGTTGCTGAAATGTTTCGTCAGATAAAGAACTCCTTTTTGGAGATAGGGACAATCCTCCTTAAGAGAAGAGCCGTTCCACAGGAGCTGACGACGGAAGGGTGGTGGTTTATTTAATAAATAACTTTATTATTTTTGGATATCTATTAAACTTTGAAGTGTTTTATTTGAATCCTGAAGGTAACTGAACAATTCTAAATCTGCGGTTGATCGTGTTTGAGTGGGTTTTGTAAATCCAAAATAATCATCACTGTCCAATACACAACTGGATGATTCAGCTTCTGGTCCCTCTGCTAAATTCTCAATCACTTGAATCATAATATTTTTAACAGAGTCTTGGTGGCTTGAACTGTCCCATAAAATACTGATATCTAACAAGCGGAGTTTGAAGAATGGATGGCTTGTTGATGCAATAATGGCATCTGTAACGCTGGCTTCATTTGCCAAGGTCAGATAAGATTGACAGCGCTTTCCAAAGCCCTTAGTGACTGCACTTAGAAGAGGTTGGCAAAATTTCAGAGAACGTGACTGAAGGCTTTATAGCCTTTTCCCCACAATGAGCAAGGTAGGGAGCAATTCTCCATAAAAAAAAACAGTTTTGTTCTCCCAGTAGGCGATCAATTGCCACTGCAATAGAAGCCAAAACTGAGACATATTCCACAAGAAATTCAATTTCGTGACTTTTGAACACTGGAAGTTCTTGTGTTTTAAAAGTAATGACAATGCATCAAACAGAGAATTCCACCTTGTAATGCAAGGCACCTTTAATCAGCAGTGAATAACAGTTTTAATAATCTCTGTTGATTTTGGACGACCACTTTTGTTCCATAATGCTGAGCATTTCCCTATCGCAGCATGATTGATATTTGCAAAAGAAGATATTTTCAGTGCCTGTTTTGCATCATTTGTAGCGACGAGACTGGGTGTGCGTGTGAAGCACAACAAACATGCTTAGGTAGGCTGAAGCTGCATGGGTCAGACTAAAGGTCTTCCTAATCTAAGGCATTTCTCGTTAAGTAACTATCCTCCAGCTCATGCTCACCCTGATCTTCTTCACCTACCTGGATTTCATCTTCTGAATCTGTGGACACATTTGCAGCAGTAACTCTAAATTCCTTACACGCTATAATAAAATTAGAGCCGTTATCAGTGACGCTGCTCATGTTTTTCTGCAAGGGGATATCATATTCATTGATGGTATTCCCCATATGCTCAGCAATCTTGATGTAGTTATGTTCTCCTTTGAAGCGACAGCATGCCAATATTCCACTGTGATGGACAAGAGCAGCTTCCTCAAGCTGAAAAAAAATGAAATAACAGTCCAATGTTTATCTCATAAATGTTTCCATACATTTTACATATTAATATAATCGAGATAATTTCCACTAACAGATTGATCTGCTTTCAGCCAAGAGCTGATAACTCCCTAACTGTAAAGACATTTTCAATTTCATATTTCATAAAGAGCAAAATCTTAACATACCCAATGAACTGTAACGTCCTAAAAACTACGGTGACGAGTTGACCAAACATCTGCAGTAAGACATAAGTAAGATGTGCTGTCTAGTTTATTCTTCAGTAGAGCTCTTGTCACTTTCTCTTCTTCTATAAGATTTCGGCCTAGCGTCCGCCTTGAAATGACGTCAACTGAAGAATTTAAACCCGCGGTAGTGGAATGTGTGATTATTGTGAGCGAAATTGATTTTCACAGTGAAATGAGAATATATGGTATGCATATAAAATTTGATATATAAAATGTAGCTATATGAATATCCTATAGCTATATAGGACTGGTACGTACATTAATTCATAAATATATTATTACTCCTTCATATTCAGAATTACATAGTAAAATATTGACTCTTAGTATTGTTAGGAATATATACATTATCAAGCTTTATTTCTTACATTTTTGACGGGCAGGCATGCTAGTTTTGACATAATGATATACAGGTAATGCTACTACATCATTATAGGAATTTATCTAATAACTATGTAGGGAAATCGATATCCCACCTTAAATCCAGAGGCCCTGTTCGGTCACCACAACGTCCTGGTACTTGGCAGCGAAACCCGATTACATACCCCCCCCTCTCTCCCCTCGCCTCGCGGACCATCAGAAAGGCCCCCCACAACCACTAGATGTACGAATCATCAGATTTCTGGGCCGGCGAGCATAACATTAGTTAGACCCGGAAAGATTTTCCCTAACAATTGGGATCCAATTTCGCGTCATAGACGAAATTAGAGGAGCGGTGACCAAAAGCCAGAAGCTGCCTTTAGGGCTAAGTGAAAGACGCTCGGAGAAGAGCCGTTAGAGGAGAGAGGATAAATTCCTAAGACCTCATCCCCCCCCCCCTTGCCCTACCCACAGTGGGGTGATGGAGTATATAGGCCGATAACTGGAGAAGAAGGAGGAAGATCGAGTTAGTGATCGACACGACGAAGTCCGGCGCAGTGCACGGCAATCAAAGGAAGGAACAGAGAAGAAGCTCATTCTGAACCAGTTCCTGGTGGTCACACCGAAAATTAGCTTTGTTTGTATTGAGAATTATCTCGTACATCTCTCGTCAGAGAAACCCCCTATTCCGGTTTGCAACAAAAACCAGAGATAGTCCTCGCCATTAAGGAATACTCCAAAGTGAACTCCCCCAAACACCCTCATTTGTCAGGGGATTCACTTGTTTGCTCATCGCTCGTCAGTGCGAACTATTCCAAGATTAACCATAAGATTGGAAAGAGCATACCTTCACGGTCCCGTTGTTTAAATCATCTTACTAAGACAACGTGTTTAACGCCATCCGTCGCCCGCACCAAAATCACATCTTGCTTCAAGCCTGTTTCCGCTGCAGCCAAACAGCTGGGGTGTCTGTGAACGCGCACACGCGCCTGACCGCAAAACATCTTGTCGTCTACATAAAAATTCAAGGCCAAGGTCAGTCTCCAGCTGTACTCACTTGTGGTTGTTTTAAAGGTAAAGAAATTCTATTATTTGTTAAGTTCAATCAGTGTCCAATATTAAAGTGAGCTTTGGGTCAACCATTACTTTATATTCCTTTGGTTTAAATTAGTAAGTCTCACATAAACTCGTTTATTTCCTAGCTGTATAGTTTTTTATTTCATTTTTTTTATGTTGGAATTAAAGATATATTGTTTTTTAGAAGTATTTAATTCAATCCTCGAAACGCTGCACTTGGCCCTAGAAATCCTTAAAGATTAAAATAACGTAAAATAAAAATATAACACACTTAGAGGAAACGTAATCAAGAAGTTATTCAAGTACGTAACAAAACCGACGTACGTATACCACCACTCGGCCCTTACAATACCACGACAAACTACATATAATCGATCAATAATTGTATTAATTATTCCTGAAAAATTTTATTCAAGCAAATGATAGCGTGCTTTAAGAATATATGTATGTGGATTCTCATGAAATTATTGCAATATATTAACCTCTGTTGTTTGTATGTGTTCCTTTATTTAACTTCGTTATATAGCCTACGTAATCACCAATGATCCGAACGCTTTAGTATTCGGTTGTTATAAGAGCTTAACCTGTACTACTAATACTATAATTGTAAACAACATTTGTAACTCAGAACTCGCCTTGAATTAATCTCACAAAAGCTGGTTGCTCCATAGTTGATAGGGGATGCACACCTTGTATGATAAAATCTGCAATCAGCCATCAACAACAGATTTTTTGACCTTCTTAGTATTCACCGCAAAACACTCCGGTAATGTCTTTAGTTTAACACCGATGCATGAAAGACAATCATCTAATACTGAACATTTTCTTTTTGAATCTTTTCTTTGAGTTGTCACGTAGTTATCTGCTTATTGCACTAAAGCAGGATGCTTTCTCTGTTGATAAATGTACATGATCAGATAATTGAAGGACATTTGTTTCACGTTAAATTCAATCAGCATATACTATAAATAGAGGTGTTGCAAAAGGAAGCAGGTAGGTTCGTGCATAGTAAACCTACGCTACTTAACATTATCGTTAGCTACTAGCAATTTTGCCATTAAAAAAAAAAGAAATAGTGAAACTTGATAATTAAATTAAGTATCATATAATTAGCTTTAATCACTTTTTACCTTCAAATGAATGCGTAGATTGGAAGTAGCATTGCTCGCCGCAGAGATTTCGCCATTGCATGATATACATACACACTTCACTTTTCTCCTTCGGAAATTTTCTTCTAAAAATTTTACCTAGTAAAGATAAATATAATTACATGATTCTTTATCTTCCCCGTCTTTATTACTGTCTAATCTTTCCATTTCACACTCTTTCGAAGAAGCTGAAGTTGTCATGCAGCAGTTGAAATAACGCTGAGCGATCTCACTATACAACCGAACACAACTGTGACCATCTGTTAACTGGATTTGAACTGATGCAATCAATCTTCCGTCACTGGCTCACGCAGTCAACTGTTTGTGTCATATAAGTTGCGACAAGCTAAATCATGCATTACACGTTCTTAACAGCTATATAAACCTATTATCAGTAAAGTATTTGCAAAAAGTATTTAAATAATGAATTTAAATACATGATTTCAAATGTATTTACAAATACAATTTTAAATACATAAATGTATTTAAATACTGCCAAACTCTGCGTGTATATAATAATTTAAAAAATTAACTCAGCATGTTTAAGATCAATTGAAACTGAGATAGTGTGATACGCACAAACAAGTTTTGTAACGTCCATTGCAAAACAGAATAGGTTCAGTAATATAACCTCACATATGAGTACCATGTGAACCCTATTTTGCTTGTGACAGATACGAATAATCTTAAAGAGGTATAGCGATTTTCATAAATGAAAATAACTTTTTGTGTGAATAAAAAAATATTTGTAAAATAATAATATATAGCTTTCATCCATGTTAATAATAAGACAAAAGTCCATTGCAAGGCAAAATAGGTTCAGTATGAAGCCTCACAAATGAGTGCCATGTGAATTCTATAAAGGCTTTTAATTGGTACGTGAATACGAATAATAAAATAAAGAAAGATATAGTGGTGTTCATAAATAAGAATAGCTCCTTGTATGAATAATATATATATATATATATATATATATATATATATATATATATATATATATATAACATATTTATAAAATAATGATATAAAATAATAATATTATATATGATATCTTTGTACAATAACTATGTATAGTTTTCGTCCATGAAAGTAATAAGAAAGTGCGTTGCAAGTCAGAATAGGCTCCATAATGAACCATCACATATCAGTATCATGTGAACTCTATAAAGCCTTGTAACGGCACCAGATACCACGATAAGCCGGATTTCTTCACGCGCTCTAGGAGACGAGTTACATTTGCTAGAGACCCATCATTCTTTTATTTTTGAATTCGGTGTTGGTCGATTCTTGACCCGCTCTATGTATAATATTAATGTAAATAGGCATGGGTTCGAATGCCTCGATATTTAATGTATATGTATATCATTTATTATATTTGACCATATAGTATAGTCGGAGGAATTAGCTAATACCGAGTAGTGTTGTGTAAAATATATATATATATATATATATATATATATATATATATATATATATATATATATATATATATATATATATATATATATATATATATATATATATACGAGGGGGAGTCAAAAAGTTCTCAGACAAATGGCATAAAATTTTTATTTGTAATAATACTGTAATCATTTTTCTACATAAGCTCCATTAACATCTATACACTTTCTTAATCTATGAATCCAACGGTAAAGACCATCTTTGTAGAATTCACGGGGTTGTCTCTGGCACCAAGTAATGACCTGCTTTTTTGCTTCATCTAATGATTGAAACCGGGTTCCTTTTAGGTGTCCCTTTAAATTTGGTTAGGTTAGGTAACCTAACCTAACCTAACCTAACCTAACCTAACCTAACCTAACCTAACCTAACCAAATTTAAAGGGACACCTAAAAGGAACCCGGTTTCAATCATTAGATGAAGCAAAAAAGCAGGTCATTACTTGGTGCCAGAGACAACCCCGTGAATTCTACAAAGATGGTATTTACCGTTGGATTCATAGATTAAGAAAGTGTATAGATGTTAATGGAGCTTATGTAGAAAAATGATTACAGTATTATTACAAATAAAAATTTTATGCCATTTGTCTGAGAACTTTTTGACTCACCTACGTATATACTTGTGTGTGCGCACTTGCTTGTTGCTAGTTAACATTTATTTGTGCATTCAACTTAGCATTTATTTGTGAGTTTCGTAATTTCGTTTCTAAATACTGAATTTTTGTACAGAATTTAACGCGTGCAAAAGAAGTAGCCTTGTCGAAGACGCAGTTTTATTCACACCTTTGATAGCAGACGAAGACGCTTCCGTTACATCCAGTATGGAGAGATTTCTGACTCCCCAGCCCAGGAACAGGAGCGCCAGCGGCGCAAATCAGATATCCCTGGGCTCCCAGCATAACGACTAGGCGGCGGCGGTCAACGTCAACATCATGGGGGGCGTGGAGGACACACTGACCCTTCCGCTCTCGTGCAGCGAGAGCAGGATGTTGCTAGACTCGAACAAGTCGGCTGAGAGCAAAGCCACAATGAAGACAGACAGCTCCAGCCTCAGCCCGGAAAACAGTTGGAGGCACATCGCCCTGTTCTTCAAGGTCATGGACAACAACATGGATAACTGCACCAAGTGCTCAAAGACACTTAAAATTCAGCAGGGAACAACTTCAAACCTGAAAGTGACTTTAAATTTATTTTATTTAATAATTTATTTAAAGACTTTTTTACCAGGATTCATAATTATTTGACAAAGACTAAACAAGTTAAAAGTTAGGCATTTAGTTTTAGCTTTTGCTATATGAATTTTAATATATTTTTGTTTTTACTTTTTAGATACACTACCAGAGGTAGTGTATCAAGTCCACGACCTTAAGGCAGCTCTTAAGGCGCCAGCAAACGAGGCCCTGACCAGGAGGCAGGCCAGCATCGAGGAGAGCTTCAAGGAAAAGTTCTCCCAGAAGAAGTGCCTCGACCTGTACTATAAGTGAGTAATTTTCATTTTTCAAGTTAAAGTATCAATATATTTTTTGTTTTAAGTGTTTTAACTTTAAAACTAACTGTGAAACTCAGTTTAGACACTGAATGATTGAATAATATTAATAAATTCATTAAATTGAATATAGATGGTTTAAACTGTTAACAGTTTTTTGTTTTTACTTCTTAAACATGTTTTAACAATTTATTATGTATCATACACTCATATAAAAAAAGGATATGATGAATAAAAAATCCTGTAATTTTAAATTTATTCTAAAACTTCTAATTTTGCTTCAGGTCCTTCATTGGCTGCATGAAGCCTGCCTCAGAGACAGACAATGATCACAATAAGGCCCTGTGGGCGTACGCCTGCCCACAGTTCAAGGTCCCCTCCAGGCAGAAGCTCACCCGCGGCATCAGGGCGATGGGGGACCAGGCCAAGGTCAACCTGACGGACCTCCTAGCCAAACAGGAGTTCGTCGCCACCACGGCCGACAGCTGGTCGACAATCAACAGAGCTTACCTGGGGACGATGGTGACATGGCTGGACAAGGTCACCTTCAAGAGGCACTCCGCTGTCCTTGAAATCAAGGAGATCACCGTGAGCCAGACGGGGACCTACCTTGCAGAGGCGATTTCAGAGCTGCAAGACGAATTCAGCATCAACAGAAAGGTGTGTAAATTCTAAGAATTTTTGCATATTTGTCTTTGTATTTGCCCAGGTATCCAGCAAAATTCTACATTTTTACTTTGTAATACTGTATGAATTTGATGCTGTAGTCTAAGTGAAATATGTTATGTATGTTTGTCGTTAATACTTTGAAGAGAACTGAGGTAGTCTGTTAAAATAACGAAGTGATGACTATTATCGTATTGACTTTGGCACGCTTCGACTCAATGCCTTTGTACGCGCGCGCGTGTGCGCCCACTTTTAAAGAAACTTAACGTAAGAGGAGGGTCGACCACAGTTAGTCGTGATAATCAAGAAAAGGTTCAAAGACATGCAACTTTGCCTTTGGCGACTAGGTTGAGTTAGTTGTTTTGTAGTTCACAGGAGACCCCCCCCCCATTAAGTTCTTGGAATGGAGGTTTGTAGGGGAATTGATACTCTCCCTAATCTCTCAGTTGAGCCACGGGACGTTGACCACAAACATCCTGGCAGTGTAGACGCCATGGTTCAAACTTTTAACCACGTCGCTCTCGCCCCTCCTCCCGGTGAGAAGCTGAACGACCTTACAAGACGACAGAAGGCAATTATCAGCTCAGGTCGGACTGGAGACCCTAACATCGGTTTAAAACAGCAAGATCTCCCCTAAGAGTGGGTATTCAATTTCACCTCAAGGGTGAAATTGGAGACGCGTCTCCCTCAAGCCCGAAGGTCCCTCAGGACCAGAGGTACGACGCTGAGAAAAACCGTTGGAGGAGAAACCTTCATGCGGCCTGTCCCCAAATCCAGCCCTCCTACCCTTACCCCAGTGGGGATGACGACGTATATATATCAAAAACTTTGGAAAAACGCGGTAGAATACGTGAGTCAGCAGTCTACGAAGTCCCCGGCAAGAGGCCGGGCTACAAAAAGAAGGGACTAAGAAGCAGCTCATCCTTGAGCTAGTTCCTGGTGATGACACCGAACTTTAAGTTAACTTGATTTAAGCATCAAGTTTAACGTGCTCTCGTCAGAGAACCCCCCCCCCTCCTCTATCCTGGTGTATCACAAAGCACCAAGATAGGCCTCGGCCTTGAGGAATACTGGAATTAAGAAGAAGCTCATCCTCGAGCTAGTTCCCAGTGGTCACACCGAACTTTAAGTTAACTTGATTTAAGAATCAAGTTCAACTTACTCTCGTCAGAGAACCCCCCCCCCTCCCACTCCTATCCTGGGGCAGCCAAAAGCACATAGATAGTCCTCGCCCTTGAAGAAGATCCTCGAGTGAACTCCGCCCAGCACTCTCCTGAGTCAAAAGATTCCCACCTGGCTCATCGCTAGCCAGTGCGAATTATTCCTCAGAGTAATCCGAAGAGGAGAAAGTAACATTCTTTCATAATCCGGTAGTGATATCATTTCCCGCCGAAGGCGAGTGGCTCCACCATCTGCCAAACTTCCCTGTGTCTTTAAAAGCTATTCCGTCCGCACCAACCATCTGGCCGAGGCACGCGTCAACAAAACAACAAGATTCCTGAGGTGACGTTACTCATTGAGTTCAAAGTCAGACTCAAACCCGTCGCAAGAGGGACAAAGGTATTTAAACTTCGGTATCGGGTTCGTAAAGGCCGTTAGCATTTTTTATATTGAAGTGAGCGGTGGGTCAACCGTCACTATAATTTCGAGAGATCAATTTAGAAAGCCTTACTAAAAAATTATTGAAGTCATTTCTGTGTATTTAGTGTGTAGTATTTCTTTGGTCCATGTTTATTTTCTTGTTTGAATTAAAGTTTTAGTTTGTTTTAACAATTCTTTTTTTATTCTATCCTCGAAACGCTAAGTATGGCACAAGGAACTCTCCAAGTTTAAATCAGTAATAATCAAGATAATAATAATCACATATATAGCACTCTTAGAGGGATAAAACGTTAATCACGGAGGGTTTTTTTTTGGTGTAATACGTAAACAACCCACACGTACGAACTCCATTCTATCACTCTGTCCTTCCTATACCACGACAATTTCAAATTTCGTTAGTATTGGCCGAATAGTTATGAAGGTATTTTCAAATAATTCCAAGGATAACCTTGGGTGGACTTTGACAATTATCATTAGAAAGAGAATATAATACAAAGTAATGGTTTAAAATTTCGCTAGGATCAGCCGAATAGTTATCTGTTATTACTAAAACAAAATAATTCGCCCGCTAAATTTGGGAGGACTTTTGGCAAATATATCATTCGAAAGAGATTTTAAATTTTGTTAGTATTAGAGGAATAGTTATGAAATTATTGCTGCATAATTCCATGATAACGTTGGGAGGATTTTTCGATTATTTTATTAGAAAGTGAATATAAAACAATATAATGGTTTCGAATTTCGTTAGAATCGGCCGAATAGTTATGATTTTATTACCAAAACAAATTAATTCCCGGGCTAACCTTAGGAGGACTTTGGAAATTACATCATTCAAAAGATAATGTAAAACAATATAGGGGTTTCAAATTTCGTTAGAATGGGCCGAATAGTTATGATGTTATTTCCAAAACAAAATAATTCCGGGGCTACCTTAGGAGAAATTTGGCAATTATATCATTCAAAAGAGAATTTAAAAACACATAAGGGTTTCAAATTTCATTAGAATGGGCCGAATAGTTATGATGTTATTGCCAAAACAAAATAATTCCCCAGTTAACCTTGGGTGGTGGTGGTGTATGTGGTGGAGGGGTATGTGTTGGTTTGTAGCTGATGTAGGTTACGGTTGTGTAGGTTATGGTGGTATAGGTTGCGGTGGTGTCGGTTGCGGTGGTGTAGAATTGCGGCGGTGGTGGTGTTTGTAGTGGTGGTGTAGGTGATGGTGATGTAGGTGGTGTAGGAGCTGGGGGTATAGATGGTGGTCTTGTAGGTGGTTCGGGTGTAGGTTGTGTAGATGGTGGTGGTGTAGGTATTGTAGGAAGTGGTAGTGTAGTTGGTGTTGTAGGTGGTGATGGTGTAGGTAGTGGTGGTGTAGGTAGTGGTGGTGTAGGTGCCAGTGTAGTTAGCGGTGGTATAGTTCTGAGTAGTGTAAGTGGTTGTGCTGTAGGCGTCGGTGTATGTGATGTAGGTGGTGGTGATGTAGGTGGTGGTGATGTAGGTGGTGGTGGTGTAAGGGGGTGTATGTGTAGGTAGTTTAGGTGGTGAAGATTGTGGTGGTGTAGGCGGTAGGGTGTAGATGATAGGGGTGTACGTGGTTTAGGAGGTGGTGTATGTGGTGTAGGTGGTGGTGGTGGTGTCAGTGGTGGTGGTGTAGATTGTGGTAATGTAGGAGGTAGTGGTGTGGGGGGTGCAGGTGATGGTGGTGTAGATGGTGATGGTGTAGGTGGTATAAGGGTTGGTGGTCTACGTGGTGGTTGTGTAGATGGTAGTGGTGTAGCGGAGCTGGTGTAGTCGTGCAGGTGGTGGTGATGTAGGTGGTGGTGGTGTAAGTTGTGTAGGTGTGAATTGAAAGAGAATGTAAAACAATATAAGGGTTTCAAATTTCGTTAGAATCGGCATAATAGTTACAATGTCATTACAAAATCAAAGCAAAATGGGGAGCGACCGACCGACCGACCTAGTGAGATGTAGAGTCGCCTGCGACTAGACTCGCACGCGACTAAAAATCCACAAAAAGTTAGAGTATAGGATAATGCCATTTAGCTTGCTCGTGAGTGGTTTGGTTACCAAGGGTGAGTTCTCACTGAGTTTTGGTACCACTCCTGGATAGCCCGATAGGTTTCTTGGGTGTGCTTGGTGGCTACCAGTTCGATCCCTCGAGTTGTGCCTTTTACGTAAAACACTACCTCGAAACTGTATAGTTATCCTCTTTCTTGATTGCAGGGTGGGTAAAGGTGATCAGGGATGTCTGTGGGGGGTAAAGAAATCCTCGGTGCTGGATTCAGTGTTCTCTATTAGGCAGGTACTTGGAAACCAGAGATCAAGAGAACATTCGAAAAAAGTACTCGAGATAAGTGAAGAAGAAAATGAAAACGACGATATAACATTTGCAAAACGAATCATAGACGCGCTAAACCATGAAGAAAAACCACGCCCCTACCATATTGTCAGAGGAACAAGTGATAACAACGAGGGAATATACGCTGTTATTACGCCGGAGGAATTGAAAGAAATGATTTCAAGTTTCCAACAAAAAGCCCCATGAAAATATAGAGTCACGACAACTGCTTAAACACCTGGCACTTTGGATTTTTAAAAATAGAAGTGCAGAGATGACGTTCAGCGTCATGGTGGAAAAAATAGCAAAACTCAAATAAGACATGTATATACGCAGCCGAAGCTCTCAATAAAGGTTGACAAAGCTATATAGAATAGAAAATACTCAGATTTGGAATTATCAACAAGATTGAATATATCTTAGGCGACTATGTAATTGATAGACACACTTACATAGATCTGGATAACCACCAAGGAACCAGATTTAAACTAGAAGCTGGCTTATCGCAAGCTGGATGCCTGAGACCCAACATTATAATCAATGTATGTTGCGGATATCCCTCCACCTAGAAATGCGAGATGCTTCAATATACAATTAGCAGACGACGTACCTCAGTTATTAGCCTGTTCATTTAAGAATGGACTAAATTCAAGCAAGAATGACAGCAGAAGGAATAATATCAATAAATAATTATGAACTAAAATGGAAAATATGTACTAACAAGATTTTTTAAAAATTGTTCGAGTATACAGCAACAAAATCTCGGATGTTTACGTAGAAGGAGAATGTACAGATAAAAGAGCGAATGCAAATAATCAGGATTAACAATAAGAAAAACTGGTCAAGGGAAACATAACAGAAAGAGTCAATAAAGGAAATTGTACTAAAACTACACTGCAGTTTGAGAAAACTTTGTACGAATAACAAAAGAAAAATATACCAAGTAATAATTCGATTGGCATTAGTATACCCTACTGTAGCAATGTGCACTATCTCCAAAAGCAGCCTACTAAAGATATAGAGGATCCCAAATAAAGCCATGTACTCAATAATAAATACGAGAAGGGTGGATCATACAAACCAACAAGAATTACATAGATAAGCAAAGTTGAAAGCCCTTAATGAAATTATAGAAATGATAGCTAAGAAATTAATTGAAAAGTCACAAAAAGAGTCCAGAGAACTTACCAACCAGATAGAGAAGACAGAAGGCTGTAGATCACATAGACTTTCCCAAATGATACACGAATAACGAGCGAAGAGCAGCAGAAAATCCAGTAAATAGGAAAATAGGAATATAGAAAACGAAACAGAAGTAAAAAAAGAATTTTATTAACGTGTTAAACCCCAACTTGTAAATTGAACCGAAATATGACCCGAATAGAAAATCAGGACAACCAAAAATTATTAGTACAAATTAAACTAAAAACGACGAATGGAATAAAAATGGAACCTGCTAACAGAGAAAGGAAATTACGAGGGGCGGTCAATAAGTTTTGCAATTCGGATATAAGAAAACGAGATATGAGGAAAAGTATTTTATTATTTTTAAATATAACTACCCTCGACTTCAATGCACTTGCGCCACTTGTCCCTGAGGCTTCGAATTCCCGACAACCAGAAATCTTCCCACTGCAGTTCAATCCACTCCTGGACGGCGAGCTGGACATCTTCATCGTCCCCAAACCGGCGTCCACGCAGTGTAGTCTTGAGCTGGCGGAATAAAAAGTAGTCGCTAGGGGCCAGATCTGGAAGGTAGGGGAGATAGTTGAGCTCCTCAAATCCACACTCGCGCAGGGCAGCTTGTGCAACTCTGGCCTTGTGGACTTTGACGACGTTGAAGTCGATCATGGGGCGTGAGTTTTCTAGGGACCCAACGGGCAGAGACCTTGGTCATGGCCAAATTGTCGTGGATGATGTTCATAACACTTCCATGTGATATTCCAAGTTCTCTCTTGATTTCTTCGACCTTCACCCGTCGATTTTCGAAGATCCTCCTCTCCACACGGGCCACATTGTCCTCGTTGGTCACGTCTGACGGGCGTCCTGGACGGGGGTCATCTTCAAGGGACTCACGACCATGGCAGAACTCCCTATTCCAGCGAGCAATGGTTGCATAGGAAGGGGCGGTTTCGGTGTACACTGCGTTCATTGATCTCTTTTGCATTCTTGCCTTCCTTGGTCAAAAATTTGATAACTGCGCGGTGCTCAACCTTCTCCATTGTTGAAAAATTTGTGACTGACGATCTGCGATCAGCTACTACTTCTTAAATAGACGAGGCAGGAGCGTGCGGCTGCAGGTCCTGACTTGTGATAACTTGTCCTAAAACCCCCACAAACAACCATCCCCCTTCCTCTGTTTTGCTCCACCGATTCGCAAAACTTATTGACCGCCCCTCGTAAGTATAAATACAATATAGACTCAGAAAGAAAAAAACATCTTAAATAAAAAGACCGAAGCATACAAAGAACATCTTCCAACATGAACACTATTATATTCATAGCTAAATTAAGAAGAATTAACATAAAAATATATAAAGTTACGAAAGAAAAGTACATACACAAGAAAGTATACCCAGCAGTAGAAAGTTACAAAAAATAAAAACAGTTTAAACTCCAGAACAAATAAACACTAAAATATAACACAAAAAGACAAGGCAAATTACTAAAACCCTTCCACTCTGAGCTTTGACTTTAGTAAAGCTCTGATGGAAAATGTTCGGAGGATTGCAAAGGAGTTTTTGGCCCTCACCACGCACCTCCCCATAGTTTCATGACTATCACTGGATGTATGGGATAGTATAAGTGGTGAAAGATGTATATCAAAAGCTATTAAATAGAAATATTGTGTATCAGATGGGTATAGAGGTGTTCTGTATGAAAATTGGTATGATAATGATGGAGATGAATGCGATGAATGAAAGAATGTTTGGTGAGAAATGTATATGTGACAGATTCCCTGCCTATTCTAGCATATTGCCTTTTATTTTAAGTATTTTACGTTTAATATATGATTTTAGCTTTCGAGTTTTTTATCCATAGTTGCTCATTTTAGCTATTTTTCCTTGTTTTCTTGGTTCCCGTTTTCATTGTATTATGAATCTCTTTATTTTCGGGAGGAGGGAAGCCATTTTTTTCTTGTCTTTCAGTAGAATATTGCTAGGATATTATACTGTGTTCTTCTTTTGCTTTCTTCGAATCATTGTTTGTGTTTTATTGTCAGTGTTTCTTCTGTTAGTGTTATATTTCAGTCTCTTCATCAGTGATCATATCCGTTATTTTTGTCAATATTTTAGTTACACATTCGTGCATTATTTAGTTTATTAGTTTTATTTTTTACCTATATATTTAGTTCCGTAGACAGTATTCTGTCATTTCTCGATTTGTTGGTTATGTACCTAGTAGCCCAATTTTGGACTCTTTGTATCCTATCCATTTATTGTGGTTTGCTACCTGTACCGGTATCTTGAGGGTACAATGGTAATGGTCGGATGGAAGTGATGCACATCCTGCGGGTTTTTTTGGGGTTTTGTTTGGTAGTTCTTTAAATCTATAGAGGGGTGTGAAGGTTCCTTTAGCTTGTTCAATTTTCTCGTGCGTGTGAGGGTGTTGTCAGTTTGAGTCCGAGGATTTTCCCTTCCGTTTTCTATAGGTACCCTTCTCCATCTACGACAATTTGGCACATTTTATCCTATTGCTGGGGATTATCCTAAATTTGTTTTGTTTTTATTTAATTTTGCTTCTTATAGTCATTGAGCTTTTTAAGCTCTTTTTCCGATATTTGGGCTATATCTCTCGGATTTTGCAGTTTGCTGGAGGCAATTTGAGAGATATCTCCCGCAAGCTGGCTGGGGAAGGCCCTCGGTCTATACAGTGTCGAGGGTAGGGATGAGTCACCCTACTTGAGAACGTTGCCTTCCACTACAATTTCTCTCTCCTGTATACCAATTAAAAAGAGTGTGGCCCTTCTATATTCCAGATAACTGCAGAGGATCATCGTAATGCTTTTATTCATGTTAAAATCTGTCAGTTTTAGTTTCAAGCCTGGGATCCAAACTTTTTCCAAACTCTCTTGCAACATTGCGGATTATTACATCCAATCTTCTGTCCCTTAAAATCGAAGTGTCAATCTTTTCTGTTATTATTGCCAAGGCTGTCTCTGTCCCACAACCGCTTTTGAACCCATACTACTGTGCATTCTGTAGGTTATGATCCTCCAGATGCTTTATCAGCCAAAAAACCAGAGTAGTGAGATAAGACATATTTTCTTCAGGTTCTTTCGGTTTGCAGTGTGAATGCTCTGCCCTCACTCAGTTGCTCTCTTCCTTACACATATATCCTTACGCTCGTGTAAGGTTGGCTTCTCGTTTTTTTTTGTAGGATTTGAGCTTCATATTCTTGGTCGTATGCCTGTTTTTCCTCATGAGAGATGGATAAAGTTTTCCTCCAGTGTCGCTGGAAATGCATTTAGATCTCAGTTTTTTCTAATTCTTCTCCGATTTTAAAATTGATCTTTTCTTTAGATTGGGATCCTGTAAGTTTTAGGAACTACTTCCAGAATCTTTTGAGTCCCTCTCTAGGTCAAGGTTTAAAATTAATTCGTCCCAGATTAGATAAACATCATTTCTAATTAGTTCCCGTATTTGTCTTCTTAAGTTTCTTATTTTCAGGTATCGTTTTGTTTCATTTTCCTATTTTGAATTCTCCACTTTCCTCTAATCTCATCATCCTATTTGGGGGGGGGGGAGCAGTAAGACCTATATCCTATTACTGGAGTATGTAGGCAGTTTGCTGCTGTTATTTATTCGGTTAATTGTTTTATATACGCTTCTAACTCCTCCTTCTGTTTGTAGTTTAGGTTCTCAATTTCGTAGTAGCTTAGTTTTTCTCTGTATAAGCTCTATTTTGGTTTTACTTAGGGACTTTCTTTGGAGTATCTTTATTTGGATGGGTGAGGTTGAGATAATGGTCCTAAACCTAATGTGGTCTGATGGGGTAGCGGGACTAGTGCGCTGTGGTGGTTAAATTTGAAATTATATCTTATTACTGCGGTATCTAGGTTGGGGTTCCTCTCTCTGTATAATATTTCGCTAGAGGAGTATTTTCAGAGTTTTGCCTGTTTCGCTGGGGGTGCTCGTGAAGCCTTCTTTGTGACACCATGCATTTATGTCCCCGAGTAGTATGGTTGATGTAGGACGATGGAATATTTTTCAGAAATTAGGCACAGGAAGATATTTGCCTCTTGGGAGTTGATAGGCTCCATCCACAGCAAAGTATCATGTTGTCCTCTTTAACTTAGTGGCAATAAAGGACTCTTCCAAGTTCTTTATTTATCCCTATTCGAACCCTCTTTTTATCACTATTGTTACGCTCTCATATCTGATATGGGTGTAATTCGTCGATATGACATTGTAATTGGGTAGTTTTATTTTTTCGTTTTGTAAATCTACCTCATGTTCCGTTAATGTCATTATATCAGGATCTTATTTTCTTATTATTTTGACATAAATTATCATTTTGTCACTGCAGCCATTCGCGTTTAACTTTAATTTTTTAGTCTGTTTAGGTATCTATACATATTTATTTACTATTTTTTTTCTTCCGGGCGATTTAGATTGATCAGAGACTTCTTCCTGAATTGCCCATTTGTTATGCTGGGGCATGATTTGGGTAATATGTGTATCTGTTCTGGTTTCGGTATATTGTTCGTATCTGTTTCAGGGAGATCTCCTTCGTAGTCCCATTTATATAAACTTTATTACTATACCTTCCACAATATATTATTATTCTATTGTTTGCGCATTGGAGTTGTTTGAGATCCGTATATCTTTATATTAAGTTCTTCTGTATTGATTGCCTTTCTGTCTGTTATTTTTCTAGGCCCTCGATTCCCACCAACTGGATCTACCAAGGATCACAAAGGGACATGCTACCGTCTCTGTGCATTGTGGGCGCGGTCGCGATATCCAAACCCTCGAGTGGGCGGCACCCCGTGTGTTAGTTTATTCGACCACCACTAATCATCAAGTCCACCATGATTCACTCCTTGGGGGGGATCTCTCTTCCGGATCCATCCATCACCCTCATCATCGATAAAACACGCAATTGGAAGCCAAAAAAACCCTTTCGAAACACAAACAAAATAAAGTTTCCCGCACAAATATACAGATAAACATATTCTAATACAAGGGCGAAATTTTTAAAAAACAAATGAAAGAAGAAGGAAGTACAGGAATGAACCCGTCTCTATGGGCGAGAAAGAAGAAAATGTAAATCGAGAGCAAAAGAGAGCCCTTGTGTCTACTCCTTTGTAGGCAGTGCCACAGAAGATCGAGGTCGCCAAAGGATATACAGTAGAGCTCTCTGCGCTCAGTACAATGATGTGGATACCATTCTTTCAGCCAACGGAGTTAAGACACTGAAAAATATTGGACTAGAGGCGAGAAATCCTCTTCGAATATAGGCAAATCGGAGTATAATTTTTAGAAAGATCGAGAGGTGGGTAGGATTACACAGTACTAAAGAATGAATTAAAACAAGAAATTGAAAAACAGAAAGTGTGGGCCCAAATTATCGAAGTGATCAAATTTATCAACTATATCTACTTCTTCAAAATTACAGTTGAAACGAAAGAATTTGCGAAAAACAAGGTGTTAACAGACTTAAGTCGCTTGCTCTTAATTATTCTGACTTGTGACCTTATGAACATACGACCTTCAAAACTTTCAACAAGTGAGACAATCCGACCCATAGTTAGTTTTCTTTTAATAATTTCCGGACTAATCTTGGGAGAACCTTTGCAATTATATCATTCGAAAGATAATGGAAAACAACATAATAAAGGGTTTCAAATTTCGTTAGAATCGGCTGAATAGTTACGATGTTATTGACAAAAAACTCAAGGAAAAGTAAAATGGATATCATCCGACCGACTGATCTACGGACCGACATAGTAACATGTAGAGTCGCGTGCACTAGACTAAAAACAAAACAAAAACGAAAGCACCCCTGCCTTCAACATGATGATCCACCAGAAAACATAAAGCAAGAGATTTTCTACAACATCGAAATGGGCTTATCATGCTACAAAATAGAGGCACACACGACAACTAACTGTCACAACAAGAAAAAAATATATATGTTCCAATTAGAGACAAGATAACCACTGCTTCAGGGAAAGCCAAACAAATACAAAAAAGTGCATAAACCGCCACGGTGACCACCGTACTCATACCATGGCTCTCAACTGACTCAAAATAAAAGAGATCATAAGAAGAAAGAACAAGTCATAAACCTACGCCAAGGAAACTAAAAAGAAAAGAGCCCATAGATTTCAAGAGAAGTAAATGCAAGAATCCTAACTTGTATATCCAGCGATCAACTAGCCAATCTGAGAAACCCAGTGTGCTAAGAATCCGTTATTAACGCCCTGCTTGAAGGGAACGGATTGCATATCCGCAGGATGCCCTGGAACTCAGACTCCTTAAAAATACTTAAAATAATAATAGTGAGAGCCAGATTAATCTCTGAGTAGAATCCAAACACTGAAAAATCCGCAAACTCTAAATTTTGGAAGAAGAATCAGGTAAAGAGTAACAGGAAAGCGAAGTATAGGTAGAAGGGAGTAGGAAAGGGGACACAGAAAAAAAGAAAGGATAATAGCGTAGGCAAGTCGCGAACAGCTACTCGCGTCGCTGGACCACTATTAGCCAGCGGCGAATCCGCTCAGCTATCCTGAGTCGTCTCAAATAATCACTTAGAGCAGATCGAAGACCTACACCCAACAAAGGAGTCCGGCATCAACGAATAAGGAACAACTGAAACAAATAATATAAGAAAACCAAAAACTATATGAACAAGACAGAACAGAAAAACCCATCCATGGAAGAACAACAAAGGAAGGAATAACCTCCTGGGGTCCCGTAGACAGATCGTTACATTTTTTTATGTGCGAATGAATGAGGTAGAAGAGATGTGGGTGTTGTGATTGACTTTGTGCGTGCTGAATTATTTGCATAGAACTGTCTGTGCGCATCACGAGTCTTCCTCACAATCGCTGTTTTTGTGTCTGTCTTGAATGGCTGGGATCGAACCAAGCACCAATAAATTCTTTCTTAATATTAATGCCTTCACTTCTCGAATGAATCCTTGCTCTTAGGATACCCACTCAGACGAAACGTCTCAACGAGAACCGCATTCACTGGGTTCTGCAAGAGAAAAGCTTGCTAAAGACTTAGTGCTTAGGAGAGTTCCTCTCTTGGGCCAAGGCATACTTTAAATTTACGAGCTTTACAAAAACCTGTCTAAAATTTAACTTCCGTTTCATTAAGAATTCCCTTAAAAAAAAACTCAGGCAGAGCTTTAAGTAGTTACATTACATATTGAGGATAAAAAACAACAAATAAACGCCATTTCGATTTCAATAAAAGTAGTGTGAGGTGAGTTGCGAACGACCCCTAGCCTCGCCAGATTACCATTTGCGAGCGGCGTATAGACTGAGTTATCATCAGTCTCTGGAAAGACTCATTTACACGAAGCTGTTAACCCGCCCGCTTGCACCTCCCGGCACACTACACAGTCCCATCATATAAGGGGAGCGTATTTTAAAGTTAAAAAGTTAAAGTAAGTTTGCTGTTTTTAGTCTTCATATAAAGCTATGTAGCTTCTCAAACGGACGCCAGCCAGGGCAAGCCCCAGGTCCCCATCGTGAGGCCCATTCACGGCGGTAACTTCCCTTAGTAAATAGTGTCAGCTTAAAAAGAATCCGGACGGATCTTCAAACCGTCGACCCAGCGATTGCCGAGCAAGCACGCTAACAACTATACTAGCCGAGATTTGAAAAAATTAAGGCGACGAACGCCGCTTGGAAACGTTATCCAAGGCAAAACGACCCGCTTCCGCGTCTGAACCGCATTATGGATAGAGGAGTGTAGAGAAAGGGGCGATCAAAAATAAAGAACGAAAGTAGCCTGGGCGAGTTAGCAACGGCTTTCTGCCTCGCTGGATTACCGTTGGCGAGCGGCGGATCGATGGCGCTATCGTGAGTCTCAAAAAGATTAATTAAAGTGAAGCTTTTAAATCGCTCGCTAGCATTCTTGGCACGCTAAGGCCATATAACACGGACGACCATAATTCAATTCCTGTGCACGTAGGCTTTTTAGAACAAAACTCTAATAAGTTTCTAAGTTGCTCAAATTCAGGACTATGCTTATTTGGCGGCAGTTTTGGGGCATAATTTATTACAAACTGACAAAAAAGAAACATCACCATCAGTGTCGGATAGATTCTTAAGGACGGTCTTGATAAAACTTTCTGGGTCTATATTAAACATTCCGAGGCCTTTGAGGAAAGCAGTAGACAATTACTTGGAGCTAAAATCACAGCTGTCAAAGTTTATGGGGATGTGAAAGACAAGCTAATTAGAATGCAATTTTGCATTTATTTCTGACGTTACTAATACCTATACACTGTTCTTATATTGTTGGTAAATATCAATACAAATTATGTGTAAAATGAGGTCGTTTAAAACTCATAATTTATGAATAGCAATACTATTTAAAATAATCACCAAAATATGAAATACACAGCCTCATTGTCAATTGGAATCGCATCATATCGTATTATATATCAGTTTGAAGGGATTTTCTGAATTAAAATGTGATATAGACATTTTATCTTACTCAATATTAAAGAAAATGTGATTGATTTAATTAAAATTCGGGAGCGGAGCTTATATGTCTGAAGTCAAGAAGAACGGCATGAAAACAATGAACAATAGAGCACCTAATAACGCCAGTCAATCACATTTGAATTCGAAACTAATGCTTGGCTTATGGATGCGTTTTGTGGGTGGGTTTTGACAGATGCGTATGACCTTTGATGGGCTCTTGTGGCTTTTGTCATCCGTGAAAGTATGTTGTGTTATGTTTTGGATTGTGTATACTACTAGATGATTAAAATTAGCAGGGAGGGCAACCCCTAACATTAAATAGGGTATGGAAGCCCCCATTATGAAATTATCACCGTAGGGTTCCAATTCAAATGCGTTTGCCAGACGTTAGGTTCTCAATAGAGTAATGAAATTTCCTTCAAATCGGTGGCTATGTATTCCAAATTTACGTTTGTATTTATACATTTCCATTATTATCAGGTTAATGCTTAAAAATAGGCATAATCAAATTTCAAACAATTTTCTAACCAGATGACAAACGAAGATTCCCTGTCCCATTGAAATATACTATCCTCTACATCTAAAAATTGATAAGTATCTTTGAAAATTATTTCTATTCTAAATTTTCTTATATTCAACACGATTAAATTGATTAAAAAACGTCCTTTATATGAATTCACTTTTCAAAATGGGGGTAAAAAAAGAAAAGGAATATGGATATGGTCAATCAGGGCATTATGAACTACCAACTAGCTGTCAAGGATCTAATGCATTAAATTCACAAATTTATGAACATTTAATTAAATATAAGTGTTTCCTTTCTTCATAAAAATACATACCAACTATTTACATATTATAGTAATTCACTTTACCATGCCCAAATTATTTTGTGCTATAGATAAAAATAAGGAGTAAAAATGACACTAAAAAATTTTCAAACAAATTGTGTAAGCTATTAATGGATTAATTATAGTAATAGAAGAGGAGGGTTGGATAAACAACACTAAAAAATCAATTAATGACGAGAGCAAGAACAAACACACTAAGTTTAAATTGGAGGAATGGCTATCTTGGAAAGAGTGAGAGGTGCCCTATGATGACTGTTATAAGGAAACATTTAGAACATTTTCTTTCAGAATGTAAAGGTTATGAGGGTATAAGAAAAAAATTTGGTAAATATGTAGACGAGCGGCCCGGCCGATAATATGTACTATTTTGTCTGTGTTCCAAAATGTTTCACGTTTTTGGAGTACATTTATAGAGGATGGCTCGTGGAGGGTTAAACACGATGCGTGGACCACACTACGATGATCCGGAGTTTCATTAAATTGGGGGGGGGGGTCTGGGGGGCACAGCCCCCCAGTATATAATCCTAATTTTTATAATGTTCTGACGTTTACAGAGGTGAATGCTTTAACTACATCATGTCAGCGCCTTTAATCGTTTTGCGAATTATAATAGGGGTTGGGTATGATGTCAGAAATGACACGGGTGAATGATAATATTTCCACAAAATAATTTTTTCCAGCCGGGCCGCTCGTCTACATGTTTACCAAAAATTTAACTTACAAACAGATAAAGAAGAATTAAAGCAGAAACATTACTTTTTGGTGACCAAAGAAACAAAGATATACAAGAAAAAAAAAGAGTACATCAAGACTATCTGGAAAATAAGATATAGAAAAATGCAAGGATTCCAACAATACTAGATAAACAGATTTGTGGGAGCCGATGCCAAGACTTATCCCACACCTACTACTGAACTGAACTGATGAAATAACAACAAAATAACGAAACTTTGTGTTTTGATCCACAAGATCAAAAGCTCTGAATTTGGACCTGCATCCTTTGTGCATTTTGAGAGCATTTTTACCCATGAGCTACACTAATCTGTGGCTATAGGACCATTTTTCACTGGATTAAGACATTTTTGACTACTAGAGAGCAACATGTTATGAAAAATATGATTTTGTAACACCACATAGTTCTACTCATCTATGCATCACAATAGTCAAGATGGGAGTACAACAAGACAAGTCTCTTAACCTCCCATGTTATTGAAATAGGTAAGCTTGGTAAGCTCGATGGTAGTCAATCCTCTTCTGTTTCTGTGACTTGTGGGATACCTCAAGGTACCGTCTTGGGCCACTACTGTTCCTTTATATTAATGACCTTCCACTATCGCTTACTTCTAGCACTAGACTATTTGAAGATGATAGTTTAGTTTATAGACCAATTGAAGATAGGAATGACTGCCTTCAGCTCCAAGAGGATTTAACTACACTTTAAGATTGGGAAGCCAAGTGGCAGATGATTTTAGATCAGACAAATGTCATCACATCACTTTTACCTATACTAACAAACCCATTCTATTTAATTACCGACTCCATAACACCACTTTAGAAACTGTATCATCCCACAAATATTTGGGCATCCACCTCTCAGTGGATGTGAGTTGCAACACGCTTCGGTCCTTGGGGTTCCTGCGCAGAAACCTCAGTAGATGTAATGCAGACATCAAAATTCTCACATATAAGACACTCGTTCAGCCACACTTGGAATACTGTGATACCATCTGGGATATACACTCTTACAATAACATTAATAAATTAGAGGCCATACAAAACAAAGCCACAAGATGGATCAGATGTGATTACAGACACACTACATCAGTCACTTTGCTCAAACAAGATATTAAATGGGACCCACTAGCAACAAGCAGACAAATACACAGACAACAGATGTTATACAAAATCACAAACAATTAAGTTGGCATATACAAGGACCTTATACTTACACCCTACAAATATACGTACCATCAGAGGCAGCCACAATCTAAAATACCACACATATCAAACAAGTACTGACATTTTCAGGTGTTCATTCTTCCCCCTCAGCATCCAAGAGTGAAATCATCTCTATCTTATATAATTAATAGCCCCACTCTTGACACATTTAGGAATAGGATCACAAATTATTATCTTACTCCTGACCCACATCCTGCTCTTACCTTGATTTTTTACCTTGATGAGGGTCTTCCTCACCAGTCACTGTTGTGTCCTCCAACCAGAACAGCAAAGAAAAATGACAACAAGGAGAGGCGATATGGTTGGCTAATAATGGACACAATGAGAAAAGCCTTGATGAAAAGCCATTAAATTTCAAAAAGAGAATCACCAAGGAAGACTTCATGACTAGGAGAGCCCTGAACCACAACCTTCATTTTCCTACCACGCAGGAAATCTCTTATCCATCCTAGCAGTGGGTCACCTATACCTATCAGAGAAAGCTTTAATAGAAGCAGCTGATGGTTAACCACATCAAAGGCCTTGCTATAGTCAAAGAATAGTACATCAACAGCTTGGCCAGAGTCCACTTGATTGCTGATATAATCATAAGTGCTCAGAAGCTGGCCAGACACAGATAAGCCTGCCCAAAAGCCAAATTGATGAGGCAAAAGGATGTTATTGACTTGACAAAATATATTAATATGGGAAACAATAATTCTTTCAAGAGTTACAACAGACTGAAGTCAGGCTAATTGGTCTATAGTTTGAAGTGACTGAATATATACCACCCTTAAACAATGGCATAATGTTGGCAGTTTTCTATTTAGTTGATACCTTCATTGATCTAATGCTCTTGTTAGATAACATAAAGTGGATAAGAAAGAGCTAATGCACATTTGTTAAAGATGATGGAAGGAAAGCCATCAGGTCCACAACCAGCTAATAGCTTTAATATTTCCTCTACAGTGACTTTATTACGGATCATACGAGTTGCAGATATTTGGTGTGGATATAACATAATATAACATAACTTCACGGATGACAAAAGCCACCCACAGAAAGCACCATCGCCAGGGGAAGACAAAATCGAAGTCCCCCACAATATATATAACAGATGACAAAAGCCACAAGGGCTCATCATAGGTCATCTGAGTCAAACAGCCTCTTTTTTTAAGGCACCCAAACTCCCAGGAAAAGTACATCCAGAGGATTGCGTCCAGAAACAAGGGTATCACCAATCAAGGCTTGTCAAGAACTAAATCATGCAGCTATAGATATATACAAACAATATTAATATATACAAAACTTAGGAACCATCACAACCTTTCCTCTCCATAAACTCATCCAACCTACTCTTAAATACATTTAAATTTGGACTACCTACTACCCTCCGCGGCAATTTGTTCCAGAAGTCTACCACTCTATTGGTGAAAAAATATTTTCTTAAATCCAACCTACACCCTTGCTTTTTAATTTTCAAGTGGTGACCTCTAGTCCGATTTCCATCATCTAACTCAAAAAACTTGCTAACATCCAATTTATCTATCCCGGAAATTTTTTTAAAGAGCTCAATCATATCCCCTCTCACACACCTCCTTTCGCCAATATCCCCTCTCACACACCACCTTTCGAATGAGAACATATTTAATACCCTCAGTCCATCTATATATTCAAGGTGCCTCAGGGAAGGAATAATTTGGATTAGGCAAGTATCAAACAACAAATACAGACATGAATTGGTCAGCCATTAGGTTAGCCATTGGTTCACATTCGCTGTACCACCTGGCATCTACTCTTAAAGGACCAACTGACGGATAATCAACCTTTTTCCTTCTCAAATAGGCATGAAGTCTCTTAGAGTTCTGGTCGTCAACCAAGGATTTTTCATAGGAAGAGACAGCATTATGCACAGCAAGCATAAAATGGATATTTGCATTCCTGAATTCAAACCATGCTTGAACAGTAATCAGAGAATTTTGCCCATAATTAGATCTTAGAATATTGAAATGAATCCAAGCAGATTTCTTTTGAGATTGAAGAGCTCAAGAAACATTTTTAACCCAAGGTTGACATGTGGGACTTTGTGATTTATGAGGTACATAGAACTTAAAAGTATTATGCAATATAATCATACATCAATCACTGTGTAATAAATACATTAGTGATTAATACTTTTGGGGAAGATAAATGGCAGCGATCCTGAGCAAGAATTTTTTTTTTTGGTGAGTGTTAACTTTTTCCTTAGTAAATTTCTGAGAGTATGGCTGTTTGTATAGATGGTGAGAGCATGCCGTTTGAAAGTAGTGTGTATGTGGAGTTGAAAGGAGAGTGAATGTAACTGAATGCCGTGTGTGTTTTCTGGAAGGGGAGGTTAGGAGGTTGAGTGGGGAATGTAAGAGGTTGAATGATTTGGTGTTTAAGGTGAGAAGAGAGGCAAGTGTGCGATTGAAGGGTGAGATTAGTGCTAAAAGGGTGGAAGATAGGGCTAGGACTGGGAACAGTGTGGAAGTTGTGAGTGATGATGAATGGTGGGTGAAAATGGATAGGATAGATAAGTTAGGACAGGTTAGGTGTGTGAATGAGAGGGACATAGAACCTGTTAGGTTGACTAACAGATTCAATGTCCTGAGAGAGGAAGTGTCAAAGTGATTTGCCTGGTGTGATTGTGGATGAAAGCAGGAGGGAGGGTAATGTTAGGCCAAGACAGAATAGGAGAATGACTCAGGTGCTAGTGATGGGTGACTCTTAGATTAGGTATTTAGATAGGAAGTTGAGTGATAGCAAGTGGAAGGGAATGAGAGTTTGTCTGCCGGGTGCTGGTGTAAGTGTGAGAGAGATGCAGTTGTGATTACGCATGTGGGAGTGAATGATGTAAAGAATGTGGGTACATGTGAGTTACGTGAGCAGTATAAAAGGTTAGTTGAAAGGATGAGTAAAAGCAGGGTAAAAGGTGTTGTTTCTGGTGTGCTTCCGAGATTGGATGTGGGGGTAGAATGATTGTCGCGTGCAATTGGTTTGAATGAATTTGTGAAAGGACTGTGTGAGGAGCTAGGATTGGTGTTTGTAGATGTCTGGGGTGGGTTTTACGGGAATAGGAGGTATGCGATGGATGGGCTCCATCTTAGTTGGGCAGGTGTTGAAGTTCTATGGGGGGAGCTGGATAGTGTGATTAGGTCCTTACAGGTGGGAAACTAGAAGCTGTTAGAGGTAAGGGAATAACAGGAATAGAGGGCAGGTGTAGGAAATGGAAGTGATGTAGAGATAGAGGAATAGCTAGGGGGGAGGGCATACTGATGCGTTATAGGGGGATTAATGCACAAGTGAATGAGCAGATAACTAGGAATAGAAAAGCACGATGCAATGAAGATGGGAATAATAAAAAAACCTTAAAAATATACTACACAAATGGTCGGAGTATAAGGAATAAGATAGATCTCTTAAGAGCGTTAGCGAGTGAAGAGAATTTTGATATAATTGCGATAACAGAGTCATGGCTTGATTTGGCAGGTAATCACTTTAAACCTGAGGTTGAGATTGAGGGCTTTAACATGTTCCATACAGGTAGGAATAGGAAGAGAGGAGGAGGGGTTATTATTTATATTAAAGATAATCTCCAGTGTTGTGTAAACAGTACAATTAAATTAGATGATAACACAGATTCATTATGGCTAAATGTAAAGGAAGGTAAAAACAAGCTTGTCATAGGATTATTATACAGACCACCAAATCTTAGTAAGGAAGCTTCAAATTTTCTGTGGCAGGAGATTGAACGGGCATGTAGAAGTAAGCATGTGTGTATAATGGGCGATTTTAATTACAGAAATATAGACTGGGAAGCTCTTGTGGGTGATCAGGAGGCTGAGGAATTTTTTAATGTTGTCCAAGATAATTTTCTGAGGCAGATTATTAACGAACCCACTAGAGATGATAATATACTGGATTTAGTTCTGACAAATAGGGAAGAAGTTATTAAGGATACTGAGATTGGAGGAAATTTGGGTAATAGTGACCATTGTGAAATTAGATTCAAGATGAAATGTAATGGTATTGATAGTATCATGAATAATGTTAAAATTGCTGACTTTAGAAGAGATGTTAAAAAGTTAGTTAGAGTAGCAAGGAGAAATTATGAAATTAAAGTGGCAAATAGGGCAAAGGAAGATCCTAAAAGTTTTTATCAATTATACAAAACTAAGGTTAGAGATAAAATAGGCCCACTTATAGATTCCAATGGAGAATTAGTGAGTGATAGGGACTCAATGGCTGGAATGCTAAATGACTTTTTTCTCTCAGTATTTACACAGGAGGATACTCTAAATATACCCGAGGTGTCAATGATCTTTCGGGGTAATGATGAAGAGAAATTAAAGGATATCTTGATCACAAAGGAGATAGTGAAAAAGGAAATTGATAAAATCAAAAGTAGTAAAGCACCCGGTCCTGATGAGCTCTTTCCTAGAATTTTGAAAGAATGTAAGGATGTGTTAAGTGAGCCCCTAGCATGCATCTTTAGAAAATCATTGGAGAGTGGCATGGAAAAAAGCCAATGGATGACAGATAGGTAGAAAGGGGATAAAACAAATATGTCTAATTACAGACCAGTAAGTTTGACATCAGTGGTAGGGAAAATGATGGAATCTATTATAGCAAGGAATATTAGAGATCACTTGGATAAGCATAAGTTGATAAAAGAATCACAGCATGGCTTTAGTAAGGGTAAATCCTGTCTCACTAATTTGCTGTCTTTTTATAGTAAGGTGTATGAAGCAGCAGATAATGATGAAAACTGATATTTTATACTTGGACTTTTTTAAGGCTTTTGATCGAGTGCCACACTTACAGCTTCTGAGCAAAGTTAAAGCACACGGGATCGATGGCAGTATATTTAGGTGGATTCAGTCATGGCTTGGTTACAGACAGCAAAGAGTTAGTATAGATGGAGTTAAATCTGAGTGGGGGTGTGTTAGCAGTGGAGTTCCGCAAGGATCTGTTTTGGGTCCCTTGCTATTCTTAATTTATATTAATGATCTTGACAAAGGTATAAGTAGTGACCTGAGTAAATTTGCTGATGATAGTAAGCTAGGTAGGGCCATTAGGGCTGATTCTGATGCTGTTGTAATGCAGGAGGAATTGACCATTCTGTCCAATTGGGCCGAGAAATGGCAAATGAAGTTTAATATAGACAAATGTAGTATACTTAGTATAGGTAGAAATAATCCATTGAATAGTTATAAATTAAATGGGAGAATTTTAGGGAGGACCGATTGTGAGAGGGACTTGGGTATTTTGGTAAGTTCAGACCTTCATCCTAGAAAGCAATGCCTAAATGCTAAGAATAAAGCTAATAGGATATTGGGATTCATTAGGAGGAGTGTAAGCAATAAGAGTGCTGAAGTCATTCTAAAACTGTATCTGGCGCTAGTTAGGCCTCATCTAGACTATTCAGTACAATTTTGGTCACCATATTATAGGAAGGATATTGATTTGCTTGAGTCTGTGCAGAGAAGGATGACAAAGATGATTGGTGGGCTAAGGAACTTACCTTATGGTGAAAGGCTCAGAAAACTAAATCTACATACATTGGAAAGGAGAAGAGTCAGAGGGGAATTGATTGAAGTCTTCAAATGGGTAAAAGGATATAATAAAGGGGATCTGGGTAAGGTTCTTATACTTGGTGAACATGACAGGACACGTAGCAATGGGTTTAAGCTTGATAAGTATAGGTTTAGGAAGGAGATTAGGAGGAATTAGTTTACAAATCGTGATGTGATAGAAGCCTCCTCTCTGGGTAGTTTTAAGAATAGATTAGATAAATATATGGATGAAGCTGCTAGATGGGACTGACTTTTTTTATGTACATATGTATATATTTTTCTAAGGATTGGGGAGATTATATTTTGCGGTTGCATGAATGGACATAATCCTCTGGATGCATTTTATGTATATTGTAGATTAGATCTGACGAACTCATTAAAGGGTGACAATGTTGATGACTTTTCTCTGGTAAGAAATCTTTTGTGTGTTGACTGGAACAGGAGCTGCCAAGTGTAGGCCATGAATGGTCTTTTGCAGTCTCCTTCTTTTCTTATGTTCTTATATACTAGCAAATTTAGAGTAGCTTTCATGTATATCACAACCAAAAAGTATGTTATCCCAGTCAAGGCATAACTCAGAATCAGTCTTGGGTGTCATTGCGAGAGAACAAACTGAGCAAGTGAATAAAATATCAACATGGCCACATCCAGGGATAGGGTCTGTGCCATTTAACTCTAAAACATGGTCATGACTAGAGGTGAAAACTAAATCCAATATATTTCCAGAGGTAACAAAAGTAGGAAAATTCACCCACTGTATTCCTATGCTTTCTGGTTTAAATGCCTGTCCATTGGGTTCCTCTCTTCCAGTCCCTGCTGCGGCTGTATGCACCACTCCAGTTAGACTTATAGAGCAGTCCTATTGAACCCCGGGCAGTACAGTTAGAACTCAAATAGCTAATTTAAAAAAAAACCCTGTAGATAATTTTTTTTAATTCTTGTGCAATTGTTTGGTATGTTGATTTGAATTCCCTTGTCAATAAAGTTAATCTTGTTTCTTTTTGTTTTTCTGTGGGTGTAGATATTGTAGCATTTACAGAATCTTGTCTCTCTTCCTCAGTTTCTTCGTCATCTGTTCACATTTCTGGTTATACCTTTATCCGGAATGACTCCCCTTCAGATTTTCGTAAACACGGAGTTGGTCTGTATATTAGAAACTCTTATTAGGTATAATAATGTGTTTACTGAATTTCCTAATACTCTTGGAGTCTTCCTCCAATCATTTAATATTTATATTTTAGTTGTATACAGGCCTCCAAGTTATACTTCAGATGAGAATAGTTGTCTTATATCGACTTGTTTTGTTCTTCCAAAGAGGTCATTCTGCTAGGAGACTTCAACCCACCAGATAATGCTCCCTAGTCCTAATCCTTTATCCTTTCCCCCCGCACAACCCCTGCATAATATGCTGCCCATTAGCGGCCCTTGCAGGTCCCCCTAATTAAGATCAAGATTCTTTTCTTTTAAGATAGGTCACTTGTGGAATGCTTTGTCTGAGATCAATGTTTGTCCCCAGTTTGTAGTTAAGAGCCAGCTATCATTTCATTTGGCTCAGGCGACATCATAGAAGTTTTTAAAATACTCAAAGGCTACAAAAATATCACTGTAGACCAACTCTTCAAACTAGCTTCTAGTGGTATAATAACCCAAGCAAAAAGAAGGGTAATTTGGTAAAGTGAGGGTCAGAGAGTGCCAAGGCAAGCACTATGGGCCCTGGAAATGGTCAATGCCTGTTTAGTTTCTATGCCCTAGTGCTTAAAGTAGATGGGTCAGAGGACTGTGGTTGCTGGGCCGGCTCAGCAATCTGAAAAGATATAGGTCTGTTAGTATATAAGGTTGGAGACAAGTTATATTCTGTGTAGCTGGCCAGTTTTGGTCAGAAAGGACTGTTTGGTGGATTGGGGTAGGGTAGCCAACTCCATTTAGAATGATTAGAAGTGTGAACTGTGTCACACCAATTTCTCAGGTTTTGGCGGAGGAGTATTCAGGGAGAATAGTGGTGTGGGCATTCTAGTATGAAGTGTGGTATAGTTTCCAGTTGATTGGGGCACCATGGGCAATCTGGGGAAAAAGAAAGACTGAGGCGAAATAGGTGGGCAGACAAACCATAGTGGCCAATTCTCAAATGGACTAGGGCTGAGGCAAGGCGATGATTTATATACCTAGACCAGGGCATAAGACCAGTATTCTCATATAGGATGGATCTAGGTGAACCAAAGAGTTGTTGGCAGAGGTCTTCCTTCCATGCAGCTCTGATATGCGACTTCCACAGGGAGGTGCATGTGGCTGGAGAGAGAGAGCAAGTGTTCTTGATACTGGAGTGGAATGAGCGTCTGTCTGCCTCTTCATTTCCAATGATACTGAGTGGGCTGGTATCCATTGTAACTTAACCTCCCATAAGGGGGGAAGGGTAAGGAAGTCAAGGAGGAGTGCCTAGATGTCGTGGCAAAGTTGTGGATGAATGTGAGATAAAGACGAGAGGAGGAGTTGTAATGAAGACATTGAGTCTGTATAAATTACCACTTTCCTGTGGGGGGAGACCAGTTTCTGGATCATCTTAAGGGCTTGAAACAAGGCATATAATTCTGCCACCACAATATTATGGAGAGGGTCAATATGCCATGTGAGTACAATAGAGAGACTTGTCTTGTTGTACTCCCATCTCGACTCTTGCGATGCATAGATGAGTAGAACTCATGTTACAAAATCATATATTTCACTCATATTCACTTCTCAAAAAATAAAATCTCCTTAACACTACAGAAAATACTATTCATATCAAGATATAAATACATCTAACTTTTTTGCTATTCACAGTTAGTAATAAATCATGTCTAGCTTTGACTTAAACTGACTAATAGTTGGCGCATTCACTACTTCTTCTGGGAGGGCATTCTAACTATTGACCACTCTGACACTGAAGGAATTGACCCTGACTAGGGTCCTCCAGTAGCCTTTTTTCTAAAGCTTCCAAGACTGAATGTGTGTTGGTCTCACTGTGCTCGAAAAAGACCCTGTAATCGATGTTCTCATCCGTTTAGAATCTTGTACGTCTCAGTTAGACACCCCTCCTTCACCTCTTCTCAAGTGTTGTGAGTCCCAAACACTCACATCTTGCTTCATACTCGAGGTCTTTCAGTTCGAGAACAAGTTTTGTCATTCGTATGGACTTTTCTAATTCTCCTATATCCTTCCTGTACTATGGTGACCAACTTTGGACAGCATATTCCAGGTGCGGCCTTACTAGGACACAATACAGGGTACGACATGTGTCCAAATCGATTTCAGGAAAATTTCTCCTTATTAGACCAACCATATGGTTGCCCTTTGCTGCTGCCACATTAATATGCTGCAAGGGTTTTAGATCTGCTGATACATAGACTCCCAGGTCTTTTTCCACAGCTGATTCCTTTAGCTGTACCCTGTTAAGGTTATAGCTGCTATAGGGATTACTGTGACCAATATGCATGGTGACACACTTATCAGCATTAAACTCCAGCGGCCACTTCTCACTCCAAGATTCTAGCTTCCTCAGATCTCTCTGCATTGCCTCGATATCGTCCAGTGACCTAATCTCTTTGAAAATTTTTGCATCTCCAAAAAGCAACACATGGCATTCCATCTCGTTGATGTAAATGAGAAATAGTACGGGGCCCAAGACCGATCCCCGGGGTACTCCTGAGGTTACCTGGAGATTATCCAACCTTGTGCCTCTTATTTCGACATATTGCTCTCTTCCAGTCAAGAAGGCCTTGATCCAATGCAAGATTTGGCATCCGAACCCATATGCCTCCAGTTTTTTAAGCAATCGCGCATGTGATAGAGTATCAAAGGCTTTTCTACAGTTAAGGTAATTTACATCCACCGAAACTTGGTTGTCCACTGCTGTTGTCAGTATCTCCATGTATTCCAACAGGTTTGTGAGCGTGCTCCTTTTCTCACATATTTTGCATAGTACACAGGTCAACGAAACTGGTCAATAATTCAGAGGGTTGAGAATATCACCTTTCTTGTAGATTGGAAACAGGGATCCAAGAGTCCAGAGAGCTGGTACTAGACCTGAATCAAGTGATTTCCTGATGATTAGCGACACTGGCAGTTCTAGTTTGCTGTGGCATGTGGCATTCACTCAGAAGTCTTGGGTGTATTCCATCAGGTCCCTTGGCTTTATTCTTGTTGATTTTCTTCAGGAGGTCCTGTATCGTTGTGGTGGTGGGATCGCGAGTCCCCAGCCAAAAATTTTCGCCGCCTTGACCCTTTTTTGAACTCTTTGACCTTTGACCCTGGCCAAAGTGCAACTTCGATCCTCCCCCCAAAATTTCTAGGTCCAGGAAAAATAAAAATGGGATCTTCATGTGTTTTGAATCCATGGGCATTTATATACCATCAGGTGGGTGGTATTTTCAGTCATGTCGCTCTACTGGGGCCAATTATGACCTCAGACAGTGTTAGTAAATAGTGATTTTGAGAAAGTTTGATGTATCTTGACACGGTCTTCATATTTCAGTCTTTCCAAACACAACCTCTCCCCCTTCCTAGACTGCCCTGCCTTTTTTCAGTCTTAAATTCAATAAAACAAGAGATTTTTTTTTATCATTTCAGAAATGTGAGACAAACAACATAATACCTTTCAAATATTACAAATTTACAATTTGTATTACCTATACAAAATGTTATTTAATACAAAACATTAGACAAAAGATTATTTAAGACAAAAATTTAAACAAAAACTTTTAGACAAAACATTATTTAATAAGTACCTAGGTACTCATTTGAGCAGAGCCATCCATCACTGTTTGTTGCATCAGACTCCTTCTTACTAATCATGTAGCTTCTTCCTTTTGCAGTTTTTGGTTCTACTGACACTAAAATGTCAGAGATGTCCATAGTACAAGAATCTTCTATTTCAGGGAAGCAAAAACCTTGAGAAAAAGAATTATGTACAGAAATCGGTGAATGAAGTTTCTAAGCAGTGTGTTCCTGCCCACGAAGATGATGGTGTGAGTGCTGTTGCAGTGTTTATTGAGAGTATGTAAGCATGGTGTGTGAACATGAGATTGAAGAATAAGTGAAAAAAGGTATTGTGGAATAATTGAGTTGAAATATACCTAGATGAAGTGTTACTGTCAGAATTTCTGGGATGGGGAATGGAAACATGATGGCATGGGAAGAGGTTACAAGGAGTTACAAGAAAAGAAAGTACCCTAGGAGACCTTACAGTCCATTCAAAGAGGGTACCTTTGGACTAGCAATCGAGCGGACACTTGGCTGCTCAATTGAAAACTTCAATGAGCTGACCACGCAGTCTATAGGTTTCCAGCGAGAACAGATCTAATTCCCTTAGTCTATCCTCATAACTTTTATGTCGGATAGAGGGAATCAGCTTGGTTGCCCTGGCTTGTACACGTTCCAATCTCGCGATGTCCTTACGAAATGAAGGACTCTAAAATTGTATGGCATACTCCAGGTGCGGTTGGACAAGGAAGTTGTACAAACACAGTACAATCTCCTTGTTCCGATATCCAAACTGGCGCTTTATATAACCTAGCATCCTTTGGGCCTTTTTCTCCGCCTCAATGCACTGTTTCGAGAACTTGAGGCCACTAGTGATTGTTGCACCCAAGTCCTTCTCAGTGTCGGTGGATTCA
Organism: Ceratothoa steindachneri; assembly: GCA_963969495.1. NCBI lineage: Eukaryota > Metazoa > Arthropoda > Malacostraca > Isopoda > Cymothoidae > Ceratothoa > Ceratothoa steindachneri. Next base: position 179,791,484 of record OZ018323.1, read on the forward strand.
AGAGCAGTGCCCTTAAGGATATACTGAGATTGGGGGTTTCTGTGGCCAATATGCATCACTTTGCATTTCCCTACGTTAAAAGGCATTTGCCACGTGTCCGACCACTCCCCAATCTTCCCAAGATCTTCCTGCAGGCGGGCAGTATTTCCATCCTTTGCAACGTTCATACCAAGCTTGTTATCGTTGCCAAATTTGGAAATCTTGGCAACCATGTCACTGTCCATGTCATTGACGTAGATGATGAATAGTAGTGGTCCCAGGACAGAACCATGAGGCACCCCGCTAGTAACGGGCACCCACTCAGAAGCCTGTCCATTCACCACCACCCGTTGCCGTCTGCCACTTAGCCAGTTCTCAATCCAGCTGGCTACTTTTCCGTCTATGCCCAGCGCTCGCACTTTCCGCAGAAGGCGGCGGTGTGGTACCTTATCAAAGGCTTTTTGAAAGTCTAAGTACACCACATCCACCGCCTTGTCCTGATCGTCCTCACTGAAGACGAAGTGGAAGAATTCCACAAGGTTCGTCAGGCATGACCGTTGCCTTCGGAAGCTGTGCTGGGAACTCCTCAGTAGCAGGTTTAACTCTAAATACGACGTCATTTTGTCCACCATCATGCTTTCCATGAGTTTACCGACTATCGAAGTCAGACTGATAGGTTGGTAGTTTGATGGTTGGCTTAGGAGTCACCTCCGCTTCACACCAGTCTCTAGGAACGCATTCGGTCCGGATTGACATGTTGAAGATTGCGCTCAGGTGTCGTGACACTTGATCGCGCACTTCTTTTAACACTTTAGGTAGAAACCCATCCGGGCCAGGTGACCTATTCGTCATTAGGTCACTGATCTTCTTTTTATTTTCCCTTTGGTGAAGTCCATATCCTCCAGCTTTTCCCCCAAGTAGGAATACATTGGCTGGGGGATGGGACCACACTCTTCAGTAAACACTGAAGAGAAGTAGTCGTTGAGGAGGTTAGCATTTTCTGCATCTAAGTGCTTTAATGCCCCCTCCTCATTTCTCAAAGGGCCAATCGTTCGACGGATTGGTTTACGGCTGTTCACATACCCAAAAAACTCCTTGGGATTCTCTTTACAGAGTCTCACCACTCGGAGTTCCTCAGACCGCTTAGCCGCCCTTATGCTGGACTTCACTCTCCTGGCTAGCCTCTGGTATTCGTCAAAGTCACCCGAGATCTTCGATTGCTGGTACACAGTTCTCTTCTTCCTAAGCAGTTGGCCGATTTCTCGATTAAACCACTTAGGTTGAACAGAAGACCGATGGGGACATTTCAGAGGGATGAAACTCGATTGAAGACTCATGAATGTGTTTTTGAAACTGTTCCACGCGTCTTCAACAACATTGCACACTTCAATCATCACTACATAATCACCACCTCATGATATCAGACACAACTTTTATAACTCATCTTTAAAACTTGTTACTACAAAACAAATTACGGTGCAATCACCTCGCAGTGAGCACCAAGGGACTTGTAAATAATCCATCCATCCATCCAGGGCCCACACTTGTAATTGGTCCCTTTTTCAGGTGAATACCACCCTTAAGGGTCTCAACTGACTCCTGCCACCTCTTAAAAGCCAGAGGATGACTGACTGTTATCACCGGCACCACAGAGCTGGAAAAGAAAAGGCATTGTCAGTCACTGACTCACTGCCACACTCAACCATCCTTTCACCTAATACTATCAACCACATTTTCAGTCACCTGTTTTTGTCCATCTAGCTATTCTTTTCACTTCCAAAACAACCAAGTTTATGGCACACAGTATTTCACTCTGTAATTGCCAGTCTATCTCGTTAATCACGCTTTCAAATTAGGCTTTGTTTTAAATATATTGCCTGGGCAGGAGGCACGATAGGAGTCTATTGAGTCCCCGCATCTAGAGCGATGATGTCCCGACTTGCGATCCACACAGCCTGGAAAAGAAGAAAGGGATTAGAGATGGGGGAGGGCAGGCAGATAACAATACACTACTACATGCAAAAGTCATGTGTGATGGTGTGTTGAGTTAAATTAACTATTTGAGGTGGTTGCAATCAATTGTCTCTTTGTCTCTGACTGTGAGAAGCCACATTGGAATGGTTATGATGGTAGATCACAAGATTAAATATATATATATATATATATATATATACTGAATATATGACTCAAGATTTGTAGAAGAAATCTAGGTGAATACATATATATATATATATATATATATATATATATATATATATATATATATATATATATATATATTATATCAAATAAAAAGGGAAATATCTATTTATCAAGAACTTGAGCATTGCCACACACTACAAAAAAAGGGGCAAAAGGCTCCATATTTCACTTTTGCCCAGTTTATTTTTTTAGGATTGTTAGTCAGTTATTAATATATATATATAAGCTTTATATTGAGGTTACTAAAGTTGCATTAGGACTTTGGACTTAACAACTCTCACAGTGACCCCTTAAATGGAAAAAAAAATCAAGGTTTTTCTCAGTGCTAGACAGGTGATCTGAGAGACCCCATGGCTCTGCAGAATGTCCTTAATATTATTATGTATTGTTGATTAGTCAGTATTTTATCTTTCCATCTTCAAATGCTATTTATTCATTCTACTATTATTAACAATTTTATAGATATATTAACATTTTTCTCTGATTTTAGAGATTGTACCCACCCTATTTATTTTCTTTAATATCCTGTAATGTAGCCATAGTAAAAGATATGTTACTGCTATTACTAGAAATATTTTTCTGAATGGCTTATAATTTTACAGGAAATTTATTTTACATTAATATTCTCTCAATGATATATAACTCACACTTAAGAGTATTTGTAACTGATTCTATTAAGTTTCAATGATTTAAGCAATGGTAAGTTGCACAACTCAAACTATTATTCCCATTAAGTACTTTATATATCTTGTTTTAGCCTATAAATGACTTATAATTAGACTGATTTTTAGGTATACTATTGGTATAACACTAATATATCCTTGTAGGACTAGTAGTTAGTTTTAAATGCTAATGGGCCTAATGTCATTTCATCCATGCATGAAATTAAAATAATAAGTTAGGAGTCCATCTTATATAATTAGCCCAAGAATACTTTGAATTTCATTGCATTAGTAGTACCCCATAAGGGGTGCAGCAATTTGCCATCCTGGCCGCCGTGCTGACGGGATTCAGAACCCCATCTGACCCCAGCTTAGCCTCTTCTCCTTCCTTCAAAACACTTGTGTTTTCGTCCAGTTTCCTCTCTGTTCATACAACCTCTCCCACAACTTTCTCTGGTCAGTCTTTAATTTCACAGCCAACTGTCCCAGATCGGGGCTGAGCAGGGAGGGGACAACGTTCCATAACCCCTGAACTCCGGTTTGGGAAGGTGTTTTTTTAACAGCCTGTTTCACCCACACCCATACCTTCCTCACATCCCTTTTCCTTTTCTCTTCACACACTATCAATTTTATGCTGTACCCAAGGTGGAGCCGCCATGCTGAATGGCTGCCAGGTCACTAGGCGGGAGGGGTGGCCATAAATGGCAGCACCTTCGCCTACGCCTAGTGGTGGGCTGAGTGGCTCGGAGACGGTGGTTCCTCGAAAAGAGGGCCCCTCACCCCTAAAGCCGCATCACCCGCCAAAAGTTTCTAGGCGTAGGGAGCAAAAGACTCGCATGGCGAGCCCAACCTCCCCCAATAAGTCCTCAAAGGCGACAGCGCTTTGTCCTGCCAACAGCGCCCAGGGCTCTGCCTCCGGGAAGCATCCGGCCATTCCCGTGAGGGTCTTCTGTTCGAAGAGGGCCCCTGCATCTCCTCCAAGCTAGGCCTGGAGGGCATATTCCTTCAATGGAATTGCCGTGGACTCCGGGCCAACTGGGAGGAGCTGCGGAAGCTCGTCTCGTTCCGTTTCTCGTTAGCTATTTTTCTGCAGGAGACCATGCTAGGCACGTGCCCCCTGCCCGCCTTCCCGGGGTATATGGGTCTTGCACCCACCAACGTGGGATGGCCAGGCTGGGGGATGCGCGGTTTACACCCGGCATGATGTCTTCATTCTTCCTTTCTCTTTAGATACCTCCTTTCAGGCAGTTGCTATGCAGCTTCACCTGGATAGGAGGTATAGTATCATTCCTGCGTACATTCCACCATCAGCTGACTTCGACGCGGTGGACTTGCGCCACGTTGTGGCATGGTTGCCGAGGCCCTTTCTCTTGCTTGGAGATCTGAACGGCAGGCATCCTCTCTGGGGAGATTACTCAATAAATCCCAGGGGACAAGTCCCTGCCCATCTGATCGAAGAGCTTGAGATAGGTATCCTAAATGTGGATGAGTTTATGCATCACTGCCCGAGAACCGCTTCATTTACTTGCCTTGATCTATCTTTGTGCTCTTTGTATGCACAGCCTGATTTTGATACGGAGGGTGGTCAATGACCTCCAGGGTAGTGATCACTTTCCCATTCAAATATCATTTTCAGGGCAATTGCCGCCTGAGAGCCCACCTCAGTGCTGCTTGGCATGAGCGCGGTGGCCTGCATTTCAGGAAATCACTGAATTCTCAATCTCAGTCAAGGAGTTTAGGTCGGTAGATGAGGCCGTTGAGTTCTTCTCCTGCAACCTCATCGCGGCAGGACTGACTACTATTCCCAGAACGTCTGTCCGTTTTGCACACCGACCACTCCCATGGTGGTCGGCCGAGTGTGAGATGGCCCTCAAACAGAAGCGTTATGCATACATGCGCTATAAGCACCGCCCAAACGATTTCATTGTCGATGAATTTCGTTGGGCTAGGGCTAGGTTCCGGTATATTTCGAAGCACACCCGCCGCTCTTCTTGGCGGGCATACGTGTCTTCACTCAACGTGAAGACCCCTCTAGCAGAGGTGTGGAGGCGAGTCAAAAAGTTTCGGGGCAAGTTCTCGCAGGCTTCCCCCTCGAGAATGGGACCGCAATATCGGACCCCACGTCCGTAGCGGAATCCTTCGCGACCGCTTTTTCCACATTCTCTAGCCGGGATGCTGCTCTGCCATCATTCAATCCACGTCGTGATGTCGCGGAAGGCCGCCGGCTGGACTTTACCTCCAGAGGCGGAAAACCGTTCAATGACAGGTTTACTGTGAGTGAGTTGCGTTCCGCTCTTGCTTCGTTTGTGGACACCGCCCATGGTCCGGACGATGTCCCGTACGCCATGCTCCGACACCTGGGTGAGCGAGGCATGCCTTTCTGTTAGATTTGTTCAACACGATCTGGGTGGAGGGTCTCCTCCCAGATTCCTGGCTAATCGCTACTGTGCTCAACTTTCACAAACCGGGGAGAGATCACTCTACTCCAGCTGGTTTCTGCCCAATCTCTCTAACCTCTTGCGTGTGCAAGTTGAAGGAGAAATTGGTAAATGGTAGATTAGCCTTTTTCCTGCACAGCGGAGACCATCTGTCTTCTGCACAGTCCGGCTTCCGCAAGTTCCACTCCATGTCGGATGCTCTTCTCCGACTGGAAAATGCCGTCTGCGAGGCCTTCCTTCGTAGACAGCACTACACCACTGTGTTTTCGATCTGGAGAAGGCCTATGATACCGCATGACGATACAGTATCACGGAGACTCTCCACACGATGGGGGCGAGGGGACGCCTCCCAATGTCTATATCTGTATTTTTGTGAGATCATCGATTCTGCGTATGGGTGGGAGGAAGCCCTCTCCGGCCCAAAGGAGCAGAAAGAGGGTGTCCCGCACTCTTTGCCTTGAGCATCAACGGCCTCACCTCGGTGCTGCCGGAAGAGGTTCTCGCTACGCTCTATCTGGCCGACCTTTCAATCTCTTTTGGTGCAGCCCAGATGCCAACTCTGGAGCGTTGATTCCAACAGACATTGAACCGCGTCTCCCGCTATGCCAAAACGCACAGATTTCGGGTTTTTTTTACCAAGACTAAGGTGGTGTACTTCTGCCACCATCCACGGCTCCACCCCGACTCAGATTTGTTTCTTAATGAGGTGCGCCTGGAAGTGGTTGAATCGCAACGTTTCCTTGGTGTTGTATTTTATTTGACTGACCCCTCACCTGGGAGGCTCATATTCGCAGCCTTAGGGTTTCTTGTACCCGTGCCATGGATATTCTCTGTTCCATGACGTTCAGTGCTTGGGGTGCTGATAGGGCTACTGCCTTACTTTTTTATTGACCCTTTGTTCGTTCGAAGCTCGACTACGGATATGAGTTTTATGAATCCGCAGCCTAGCGTTTATTGCGGAAGGTGGACTCGATCCACCACACTGGCCTTCGCCTTGCAACCGGTGCCTTCCGCACTTCCCCCATTGAGAGCCTGTTGGTCGATGCTGGGGAGATGCCACTCGCTCTACGCCACATTCAGTGCATCACTCGCCTGTATGTGAGAGCCTGGCGCCTACCTCAGTCGCCAACAGCTCTCACTGCATCCGCAGCTGATCTCAACCGGGCCTATGCCGCTGAGAGACGCCAGTGGTTGGGGAACAGGGGTAAATTACCCCAAATGGGGTAATTTAGAAAAAAATGGGTGTGCTATGGATGTGCTAATTAAGGGAAACAAATATGAAAGTTGGAGAAAAAGAATGCATCAAGGAGCCTTTCTATTTTTCGGTATAATCTGGCATATTTCTCCTAATTATGTTGCATTTTGCCATGTTTTGAACATGCCTCTTTCAGAGTAGTTGATGAATTAGTAGAGCTGATCAAGTGATATAATAATTATTTACATAAGGTGACTTATGATATAATCTTTAATATTTAGGTTTCTGTATAGACTTTTGTGATTAACATTCAACAAAAGTTAAATATATAAGATTAGTTTAGACTTTAGGATATTTTAGTTTATTTTTTAAGGGGCCTAATTATCCCATCAGCTGTTTAGTTGCCATTTCTCACTTTTTTAGGGGTAACTATTATATTTTTCATTTATTTATTTATTTTTATTTCAATGAATTATTTTATATTAAAAGTAAGTTTTTTAACAAGTTTAACTTTATTTAAGAAGATTTTATGCAGCCCCTACAGATGTAATGCTCACTCTTTTTAAGTCTTATTGTATGAATTTTTATGGTTGTGGTTTGATTTTATGTTATGTTATTTTAAAGTTTTAATTTAAACTCTTAAATTCGTCACTAAAGAATTTTTTATTTTTCAAAAATAGAAGTCAAAAGACTTTAAAAAAGTGATAGATTTGTCTTTCATTATTCAGATGATATCACCAAGGAAAAGGACATATCAGGCACAGTTCCTTTATTATGGTTTCACAGAAATAGAGGACAAAGGACAAATGAAACCTCAATGTGTTGTCTGTATGAAAGTACTGACTGCTGAGTCTTTCAAAAAGAATCAACTGAAGAAACATTTGGACAAGGTTCATTCACATCTGTCTTGCAAACCACGGGAATACTTTGAGAATCTGGAAAAAACATTCAAAAGACAGAGATTGTAAAATAACAAGAGTGCAACGTTTGACCAACGTTCTCCAGCAATAGCTAGTTTTGAAGTGGCCTGGTTGATTGCTCGAAACAACAAACCACATACTATTGGTGAAGATTTAATCAAACCAGAGGCTGTGAAAATGGCAGAAATAATGCGTGGGCAGAAAGTAGTTAAACAACTGAATACAGTGCCTTTGTCTGCAAGAGTTATTAAAGAAAGAATTTCCATCTTAGCAGAAAATGTGAAAGAACAAGTGATTTCTTCAGTAAAAAAGAGTAAAGAGTTTGCCATTCAACTTGATGAGACTACAGATCCCAGTAGCAATTCGTAGCTGATGGTATATGTTTGATACAGGGGTTCTGATGAAATTGAAGAAATGTTGCTATGTTCTCTTGAGTTGATAACTCGTGGTATTGATGTGTTCAATAAGGTTGATGCATACTTCAAAAAAGAAAGTGTTGATTTAAAGTGGGAAGATTGTACTGCAGTATCAGTTGATGGAGCTCCTGCCATGCTTAGTCGCATCACTGGTTTTGTGGCTTTTTGCGAGATCATCGATTCTGCGTATGGGTGGGAGGAAGCCCTCTCCGGCCCAAAGGAGCAGAAAGAGGGTGTCCCGCAGGGAAGTGTCCTCAGTGTCGCACTCTTTGCCTTGAGCATCAACGGCCTCACCTCGGTGCTGCCGGAAGAGGTTCTCGCTACGCTCTATCTGGCCGACCTTTCAATCTCTTTTGGTGCAGCCCAGATGCCAACTCTGGAGCGTCGACTCCAACAGACATTGAACCGCGTCTCCCGCTATGCCAAAACGCACAGATTTCGGTTTTTTTTTACCAAGACTAAGGTGGTGTACTTCTGCCACCATCCACGGCTCCACCCTGACTCAGATTTGTTTCTTAATGAGGTGCGCCTGGAAGTGGTTGAATCGCAACGTTTCCTTGGTGTTGTATTTTATTTGACTGACCCCTCACCTGGGAGGCTCATATTCGCAGCCTTAGGGTTTCTTGTACCCGTGCCATGGATATTCTCTGTTCCATGACGTTCAGTGCTTGGGGTGCTGATAGGGCTACTGCCTTACTTTTTTATTGACCCTTTGTTCGTTCGAAGCTCGACTACGGATATGAGTTTTATGAATCCGCAGCCTAGCGTTTATTGCGGAAGGTGGACTCGATCCACCACACTGGCCTTCGCCTTGCAACCGGTGCCTTCCGCACTTCCCCCATTGAGAGCCTGTTGGTCGATGCTGGGGAGATGCCACTCGCTCTACGCCACATTCAGTGCATCACTCGCCTGTATGTGAGAGCCTGGCGCCTACCTCAGTCGCCAACAGCTCTCACTGCATCCGCAGCTGATCTCAACCGGGCCTATGTCGCTGAGAGACGCCAGTGGTTGGGGAACAGGGGTAAATTACCCCAAATGGGGTAATTTAGAAAAAAATGGGTGTGCTATGGATGTGCTAATTAAGGGAAACAAATATGAAAGTTGGAGAAAAAGAATGCATCAAGGAGCCTTTCTATTTTTCAGTATAATCTGGCATATTTCTCCTAATTATGTTGCATTTTGCCATGTTTTGAACATGCCTCTTTCAGAGTAGTTGATGAATTAGTAGAGCTGATCAAGTGATATAATAATTATTTACATAAGGTGACTTATGATATAATCTTTAATATTTAGGTTTCTGTATAGACTTTTGTGATTAAAATTCAACAAAAGTTAAATATATAAGATTAGTTTAGACTTTAGGATATTTTAGTTTATTTTTTAAGGGGCCTAATTATCCCATCAGCTGTTTAGTTGCCATTTCTCACTTTTTTAGGGGTAACTATTATATTTTTCATTTATTTATTTATTTTTATTTCAATGAATTATTTTATATTAAAAGTAAGTTTTTTAACAAGTTTAACTTTATTTAAGAAGATTTTATGCAGCCCCTACAGATGTAATGCTCACTCTTTTTAAGTCTTATTGTATGAATTTTTATGGTTGTGAGTTGTGGTTTGATTTTATGTTATGTTATTTTAAAGTTTTAATTTAAACTCTTAAATTCGTCACTAAAGAATTTTTTATTTTTCAAAAATAGAAGTCAAAAGACTTTAAAAAAGTGATAGATTTGTCTTTCATTATTCAGATGATATCACCAAGGAAAAGGACATATCAGGCACAGTTCCTTTATTATGGTTTCACAGAAATAGAGGACAAAGGACAAATGAAACCTCAATGTGTTGTCTGTATGAAAGTACTGACTGCTGAGTCTTTCAAAAAGAATCAACTGAAGAAACATTTGGACAAGGTTCATTCACATCTGTCTTGCAAACCACGGGAATGCTTTGAGAATCTGGAAAAAACATTCAAAAGACAGAGATTGTAAAATAACAAGAGTGCAACGTTTGACCAACATAACATAACATAACATAATTACACGGATGACAAAAGCCACAAGGGCCTATCAAAGGTCATCCGCCTCCGTCAAAACCCACCCACAAAAAGCACCATCACCAGGGGAAGACAAAATCAAAGTCCCCCACAATATAATATAACGGATGACAAAAGCCACAACGTTTGACCAACATAACATAACATAACATAATTACACGGATGACAAAAGCCACAAGGGCCTATCAAAGGTCATCCGCCTCCGTAATTAACATAGGTCATCCGAGTCAAGCGGCCTCTTTTTCAAGGCACCCAAACTCCCAGGAAAACTACATCCAGAGGATTGCATCCAGAAACAAGGGTATCACCAATCAAGGCTTGTCAAGAACTAAATCATGCAGCTATAGATATATACAAACAATATTAATATATACAAAACTTAGGAACCATCACAACCTTCCCTTCCCATAAACTCATCCAACCTACTCTTAAATACATTTAGATTTGGACTACCTACTACCCTCTGCGGCAATTTGTTCCAGAAGTCTACCACTCTATTGGTGAAAAAATATTTTCTTAAATCCAACCTACACCCTTGCTTTTTAATTTTCAAGTGGTGACCTCTAGTCCGATTTCCATCATCTAACTCAAAAAACTTGCTAACATCCAATTTATCTATCCCGGAAAAAATTTTAAACAGCTCAATCATATCCCCTCTCACACACCTCCTTTCGAACGAGAACATATTTAATACCCTCAGTCTATCTTCATATTCAAGGTGCCTCAGGGAAGGAATAATCTTTGTTGCCCTCCGTTGCACTGACTCAAGAAGGTTAATATCGTGTCTAAAATGTGGGGACCATGCCTGTATACAGTACTCTAGATGTGGCCTAACATAAGAGTTATAGAGTTTAAGAATAACCTCCTTACTTTTGTAACTGACATTTCTCTTAATAAAACCCAGCACTCTATTTGCCTTATTTCTTGCTTCAATACACTGCTTAGAAAACCTTAATGACTTATCTATTACTACTCCTAGATCTTTCTCATCCTCTACTGAGCTCAGCCAATGCCCATCCATTTCATAGTTAAATTCTCTATTATCTTTTCCCATGTTAATAACTTTGCACTTATCAAGGTTGAAAGTCATTTGCCACTTATGTGCCCAGGATAACAATTTATTTAAGTCCCCCTGCACTTTAAAATTATCATCAATATCTTTAACTACAGCTGCTAATTTGGTATCATCCGCAAAAATTGACACTTTATTATTAACTGCCTCCCCAAGATCGTTTATATAGATGACAAATAATAATGGACCGAGAACTGATCCCTGAGGAACCCCACTGATAACATCCCTCCACTCTGACTTTACACCATTTAGCACTACCCTTTGCTTCCTGTCTTTCAGCCACTCAGCTATCCAATTTGAAACACCCCCACATATCCCAATCATTTTTAATTTATGAACTAGTCTCCTGTGTGGTACCTTATCAAATGCTTTACTAAAATCTAAGTAAATTATATCTACATTCTCTCCCTTATCTACTTGATCTGTTACAAACTCCAGAAAGTCTAGTAAGTTAGTCAAACATGATCTACCTGATCTAAACCCATGCTGAGCATCGCTGATTAACCCCTCCCTCTCTAGATGTTGGCAAATCCCTTTTTTAACTATTTTCTCAAGAATTTTACAGACTACAGGAGTTAGGCTAACCGGTCTAAAGTTATTTGGATCCTCTTTACTACCCTTCTTGAAAATGGGGACTACATTCGCTCTCTTCCAATCATCGGGTATTTCTCCATATTCCAATGACCTAGTATATAACTTGTCCAGAGCTATTGAGATACTTTCTACCCCTTCTTTAAGTATCCTAGAATGAATATTATCAGGGCCGGAGGCCTTGGTAGTATCTAAATCACCTATTAGTCCTTTTATCATCCTCCGATCCACACAAATGTTAGTAAACACCTCTTTTCCTGACCTATGAGTACTATACATAGGACTATTTAGTTTCTCTTTTGTAAATACTGATGCAAAATGACCATTTAGTACCTCAACTATTTCCTCATCAGTTTCTCTCACAAACCCTTCATATTTGATAGGTCCTATTTTAACTCTGCCACACTTGTTATTAATTTTATAGTAACTAAAGAACTTTCTAGGATCTTTGTTGCTATCCTGAGCTAATTTAATTTCTGACACCCTTTTGTTCTTCTTTATAATCTTATTTAACTCATTCCTAGCCATTCTATAATTACTTAAATTTTGAATATTATTTTCTACCTGTAATTTTTTATATGCCCTTTTCTTCTCTGAAATTTTTCTAGCTATCTCCTGATTCCACCATAATGGTTTCCTACTTTTGTTCCTAATGGCCTTCATTGGGATACATTGTTCTTGGACAACATTTATTATATGCTTGAAAGTATCCCACATCCCATAAGCATTTTTACCTCTGAATTCTATATCCCAGTCTACCAAATTTAGCAAGCTTCGAAGTTTTACATAATCTCCCTTATGAAAATTTGGAACTTTTTCAGCATTCTCAGTTATTTTACCCTTCTCAATTCCCAAGTTAAAACGAACTATCTGATGGTCACTATTTCCCAATGCTTCCCCAACAGTCAATTCTTGAACTAAATGATCACTGTTAGAAAGTACTAAATCTAATATATTGTCCCCCCTCGTTGAATCGTTAACAAATTGATTCAAAAAATTATCCTCAAAGCATTCTATGAACCTGCCACTTGTTCTATCCCTACCTATCATATTTTCCCAGTCCACAGAGTTTAAGTTGAAGTCCCCAATAATAACTGCATCTGTTTCACATCCCTTACTTATTTCCCTTATCATTAGTTCATCTATATCATCAGTCTGCCCAGGTGGCCTGTAAAAAGCTCCCAAATGCACCATTCTATTTTTACTGAACCTAATATCTATCCAAAGTGACTCAACTCCATCCTGCTTTATTGAAGTATTTAAACTTGAAACAATGTTGTTTTTTATATAGATAATTATTCCTCCACCAATCCTACCTGTCCTTTGACTAATGTACATATTATAGCCCTGAAAATCAAATTCACTTATAGTGTCACTAAATTCTATTTCATTAACCCATGATTCAGTAACGCATAATATATCTATATCCTCATTGCTAATATAACTAAATAGCTCATCCTTCTTGTTTCTAAGACTACGAGCATTTGTATAGAAACAATTTAACCCCCCTATCCCTGAAGCACCTCTTGAAACTTGAATGACCTCACCTCTATCGCCTTGGAACCTATTTCTGTTATCTGCCAAGTCCATTCTACTTTCAGTACTATAATGTCTTCTCATAATTCCCTGACCACTATTAGTATCTAGTTTCCCGCCCGCAAAGACCTAATAACACGATCATACTCCTCCCACAACACATCTACCCCCCTCCTACTCAAATGCAGTCCATCCATCGCATACATTTCTTTCATTCCAACAAACCTATCCCACACATCCACAAACATGACACCTTCCATCTCACATAATCATTCAGCCCAATTGCACGAGACATCCATTCTACCCCAGCGTTCTCCAGCAATAGCTAGTTTTGAAGTGGCCTGGTTGATTGCTCGAAACAACAAACCACATACTATTGGTGAAGATTTAATCAAACCAGAGGCTGTGAAAATGGCAGAAATAATGCGTGGGCAGAAAGTAGTTAAACAACTGAATACAGTGCCTTTGTCTGCAAGAGTTATTAAAGAAAGAATTTCCATCTTAGCAGAAAATGTGAAAGAACAAGTGATTTCTTCAGTAAAAAAGAGTAAAGAGTTTGCCATTCAACTTGATGAGACTACAGATCCCAGTAGCAATTCGTAGCTGATGGTATATGTTTGATACAGGGGTTCTGATGAAATTGAAGAAATGTTGCTATGTTCTCTTGAGTTGATAACTCGTGGTATTGATGTGTTCAATAAGGTTGATGCATACTTCAAAAAAGAAAGTGTTGATTTAAAGTGGGAAGATTGTACTGCAGTATCAGTTGATGGAGCTCCTGCCATGCTTAGTCGCATCACTGGTTTTGTGGCTTTTTGCGAGATCATCGATTCTGCGTATGGGTGGGAGGAAGCCCTCTCCGGCCCAAAGGAGCAGAAAGAGGGTGTCCCGCAGGGAAGTGTCCTCAGTGTTGCACTCTTTGCCTTGAGCATCAACGGCCTCACCTCGGTGCTGCCGGAAGAGGTTCTCGCTACGCTCTATCTGGCCGACCTTTCAATCTCTTTTGGTGCAGCCCAGATGCCAACTCTGGAGCGTCGACTCCAACAGACATTGAACCGCGTCTCCCGCTATGCCAAAACGCACAGATTTCGGTTTTTTTTTTACCAAGACTAAGGTGGTGTACTTCTGCCACCATCCACGGCTCCACCCCAACTCAGATTTGTTTCTTAATGAGGTGCGCCTGGAAGTGGTTGAATCGCAACGTTTCCTTGGTGTTGTATTTTATTTGACTGACCCCTCACCTGGGAGGCTCATATTCGCAGCCTTAGGGTTTCTTGTACCCGTGCCATGGATATTCTCTGTTCCATGACGTTCAGTGCTTGGGGTGCTGATAGGGCTACTGCCTTACTTTTTTATTGACCCTTTGTTCGTTCGAAGCTCGACTACGGATATGAGTTTTATGAATCCGCAGCCTAGCGTTTATTGCGGAAGGTGGACTCGATCCACCACACTGGCCTTCGCCTTGCAACCGGTGCCTTCCGCACTTCCCCCATTGAGAGCCTGTTGGTCGATGCTGGGGAGATGCCACTCGCTCTACGCCACATTCAGTGCATCACTCGCCTGTATGTGAGAGCCTGGCGCCTACCTCAGTCGGCAACAGCTTTCACTGCATCCGCAGCTGATCTCAACCGGGCCTATGCCGCTGAGAGACGCCAGTGGTTGGGGAACAGGGGTAAATTACCCCAAATGGGGTAATTTAGAAAAAAATGGGTGTGCTATGGATGTGCTAATTAAGGGAAACAAATATGAAAGTTGGAGAAAAAGAATGCATCAAGGAGCCTTTCTATTTTTCGGTATAATCTGGCATATTTCTCCTAATTATGTTGCATTTTGCCATGTTTTGAACATGCCTCTTTCAGAGTAGTTGATGAATTAGTAGAGCTGATCAAGTGATATAATAATTATTTACATAAGGTGACTTATGATATAATCTTTAATATTTAGGTTTCTGTATAGACTTTTGTGATTAAAATTCAACAAAAGTTAAATATATAAGATTAGTTTAGACTTTAGGATATTTTAGTTTATTTTTTAAGGGGCCTAATTATCCCATCAGCTGTTTAGTTGCCATTTCTCACTTTTTTAGGGGTAACTATTATATTTTTCATTTATTTATTTATTTTTATTTCAATGAATTATTTTATATTAAAAGTAAGTTTTTTAACAAGTTTAACTTTATTTAAGAAGATTTTATGCAGCCCCTACAGATGTAATGCTCACTCTTTTTAAGTCTTATTGTATGAATTTTTATGGTTGTGAGTTGTGGTTTGATTTTATGTTATGTTATTTTAAAGTTTTAATTTAAACTCTTAAATTCGTCACTAAAGAATTTTTTATTTTTCAAAAATAGAAGTCAAAAGACTTTAAAAAAGTGATAGATTTGTCTTTCATTATTCAGATGATATCACCAAGGAAAAGGACATATCAGGCACAGTTCCTTTATTATGGTTTCACAGAAATAGAGGACAAAGGACAAATGAAACCTCAATGTGTTGTCTGTATGAAAGTACTGACTGCTGAGTCTTTCAAAAAGAATCAACTGAAGAAACATTTGGACAAGGTTCATTCACATCTGTCTTGCAAACCACGGGAATGCTTTGAGAATCTGGAAAAAACATTCAAAAGACAGAGATTGTAAAATAACAAGAGTGCAACGTTTGACCAACATAACATAACATAACATAATTACACGGATGACAAAAGCCACAAGGGCCTATCAAAGGTCATCCGCCTCCGTCAAAACCCACTCACAAAAAGCACCATCACCAGGGGAAGACAAAATCAAAGTCCCCCACAATATAATATAACGGATGACAAAAGCCACAACGTTTGACCAACATAACATAACATAACATAATTACACGGATGACAAAAGCCACAAGGGCCTATCAAAGGTCATCCGCCTCCGTAATTAACATAGGTCATCCGAGTCAAGCGGCCTCTTTTTCAAGGCACCCAAACTCCCAGGAAAACTACATCCAGAGGATTGCATCCAGAAACAAGGGTATCACCAATCAAGGCTTGTCAAGAACTAAATCATGCAGCTATAGATATATACAAACAATATTAATATATACAAAACTTAGGAACCATCACAACCTTCCCTTCCCATAAACTCATCCAACCTACTCTTAAATACATTTAGATTTGGACTACCTACTACCCTCTGCGGCAATTTGTTCCAGAAGTCTACCACTCTATTGGTGAAAAAATATTTTCTTAAATCCAACCTACACCCTTGCTTTTTAATTTTCAAGTGGTGACCTCTAGTCCGATTTCCATCATCTAACTCAAAAAACTTGCTAACATCCAATTTATCTATCCCGGAAAAAATTTTAAACAGCTCAATCATATCCCCTCTCACACACCTCCTTTCGAACGAGAACATATTTAATACCCTCAGTCTATCTTCATATTCAAGGTGCCTCAGGGAAGGAATAATCTTTGTTGCCCTCCGTTGCACTGACTCAAGAAGGTTAATATCGTGTCTAAAATGTGGGGACCATGCCTGTATACAGTACTCTAGATGTGGCCTAACATAAGAGTTATAGAGTTTAAGAATAACCTCCTTACTTTTGTAACTGACATTTCTCTTAATAAAACCCAGCACTCTATTTGCCTTATTTCTTGCTTCAATACACTGCTTAGAAAACCTTAATGACTTATCTATTACTACTCCTAGATCTTTCTCATCCTCTACTGAGCTCAGCCAATGCCCATCCATTTCATAGTTAAATTCTCTATTATCTTTTCCCATGTTAATAACTTTGCACTTATCAAGGTTGAAAGTCATTTGCCACTTATGTGCCCAGGATAACAATTTATTTAAGTCCCCCTGCACTTTAAAATTATCATCAATATCTTTAACTACAGCTGCTAATTTGGTATCATCCGCAAAAATTGACACTTTATTATTAACTGCCTCCCCAAGATCGTTTATATAGATGACAAATAATAATGGACCGAGAACTGATCCCTGAGGAACCCCACTGATAACATCCCTCCACTCTGACTTTACACCATTTAGCACTACCCTTTGCTTCCTGTCTTTCAGCCACTCAGCTATCCAATTTGAAACACCCCCACATATCCCAATCATTTTTAATTTATGAACTAGTCTCCTGTGTGGTACCTTATCAAATGCTTTACTAAAATCTAAGTAAATTATATCTACATTCTCTCCCTTATCTACTTGATCTGTTACAAACTCCAGAAAGTCTAGTAAGTTAGTCAAACATGATCTACCTGATCTAAACCCATGCTGAGCATCGCTGATTAACCCCTCCCTCTCTAGATGTTGGCAAATCCCTTTTTTAACTATTTTCTCAAGAATTTTACAGACTACAGGAGTTAGGCTAACCGGTCTAAAGTTATTTGGATCCTCTTTACTACCCTTCTTGAAAATGGGGACTACATTCGCTCTCTTCCAATCATCGGGTATTTCTCCATATTCCAATGACCTAGTATATAACTTGTCCAGAGCTATTGAGATACTTTCTACCCCTTCTTTAAGTATCCTAGAATGAATATTATCAGGGCCGGAGGCCTTGGTAGTATCTAAATCACCTATTAGTCCTTTTATCATCCTCCGATCCACACAAATGTTAGTAAACACCTCTTTTCCTGACCTATGAGTACTATACATAGGACTATTTAGTTTCTCTTTTGTAAATACTGATGCAAAATGACCATTTAGTACCTCAACTATTTCCTCATCAGTTTCTCTCACAAACCCTTCATATTTGATAGGTCCTATTTTAACTCTGCCACACTTGTTATTAATTTTATAGTAACTAAAGAACTTTCTAGGATCTTTGTTGCTATCCTGAGCTAATTTAATTTCTGACACCCTTTTGTTCTTCTTTATAATCTTATTTAACTCATTCCTAGCCATTCTATAATTACTTAAATTTTGAATATTATTTTCTACCTGTAATTTTTTATATGCCCTTTTCTTCTCTGAAATTTTTCTAGCTATCTCCTGATTCCACCATAATGGTTTCCTACTTTTGTTCCTAATGGCCTTCATTGGGATACATTGTTCTTGGACAACATTTATTATATGCTTGAAAGTATCCCACATCCCATAAGCATTTTTACCTCTGAATTCTATATCCCAGTCTACCAAATTTAGCAAGCTTCGAAGTTTTACATAATCTCCCTTATGAAAATTTGGAACTTTTTCAGCATTCTCAGTTATTTTACCCTTCTCAATTCCCAAGTTAAAACGAACTATCTGATGGTCACTATTTCCCAATGCTTCCCCAACAGTCAATTCTTGAACTAAATGATCACTGTTAGAAAGTACTAAATCTAATATATTGTCCCCCCTCGTTGAATCGTTAACAAATTGATTCAAAAAATTATCCTCAAAGCATTCTATGAACCTGCCACTTGTTCTATCCCTACCTATCATATTTTCCCAGTCCACAGAGTTTAAGTTGAAGTCCCCAATAATAACTGCATCTGTTTCACATCCCTTACTTATTTCCCTTATCATTAGTTCATCTATATCATCAGTCTGCCCAGGTGGCCTGTAAAAAGCTCCCAAATGCACCATTCTATTTTTACTGAACCTAATATCTATCCAAAGTGACTCAACTCCATCCTGCTTTATTGAAGTATTTAAACTTGAAACAATGTTGTTTTTTATATAGATAATTATTCCTCCACCAATCCTACCTGTCCTTTGACTAATGTACATATTATAGCCCTGAAAATCAAATTCACTTATAGTGTCACTAAATTCTATTTCATTAACCCATGATTCAGTAACGCATAATATATCTATATCCTCATTGCTAATATAACTAAATAGCTCATCCTTCTTGTTTCTAAGACTACGAGCATTTGTATAGAAACAATTTAACCCCCCTATCCCTGAAGCACCTCTTGAAACTTGAATGACCTCACCTCTATCGCCTTGGAACCTATTTCTGTTATCTGCCAAGTCCATTCTACTTTCAGTACTATAATGTCTTCTCATAATTCCCTGACCACTATTAGTATCTAGTTTCCCGCCCGCAAAGACCTAATAACACGATCATACTCCTCCCACAACACATCTACCCCCCTCCTACTCAAATGCAGTCCATCCATCGCATACATTTCTTTCATTCCAACAAACCTATCCCACACATCCACAAACATGACACCTTCCATCTCACATAATCATTCAGCCCAATTGCACGAGACATCCATTCTACCCCAGCGTTCTCCAGCAATAGCTAGTTTTGAAGTGGCCTGGTTGATTGCTCGAAACAACAAACCACATACTATTGGTGAAGATTTAATCAAACCAGAGGCTGTGAAAATGGCAGAAATAATGCGTGGGCAGAAAGTAGTTAAACAACTGAATACAGTGCCTTTGTCTGCAAGAGTTATTAAAGAAAGAATTTCCATCTTAGCAGAAAATGTGAAAGAACAAGTGATTTCTTCAGTAAAAAAGAGTAAAGAGTTTGCCATTCAACTTGATGAGACTACAGATCCCAGTAGCAATTCGTAGCTGATGGTATATGTTTGATACAGGGGTTCTGATGAAATTGAAGAAATGTTGCTATGTTCTCTTGAGTTGATAACTCGTGGTATTGATGTGTTCAATAAGGTTGATGCATACTTCAAAAAAGAAAGTGTTGATTTAAAGTGGGAAGATTGTACTGCAGTATCAGTTGATGGAGCTCCTGCCATGCTTAGTCGCATCACTGGTTTTGTGGCTTTTTGCGAGATCATCGATTCTGCGTATGGGTGGGAGGAAGCCCTCTCCGGCCCAAAGGAGCAGAAAGAGGGTGTCCCGCAGGGAAGTGTCCTCAGTGTCGCACTCTTTGCCTTGAGCATCAACGGCCTCACCTCGGTGCTGCCGGAAGAGGTTCTCGCTACGCTCTATCTGGCCGACCTTTCAATCTCTTTTGGTGCAGCCCAGATGCCAACTCTGGAGCGTCGACTCCAACAGACATTGAACCGCGTCTCCCGCTATGCCAAAACGCACAGATTTCGGGGTTTTTTTTACCAAGACTAAGGTGGTGTACTTCTGCCACCATCCACGGCTCCACCCCAACTCAGATTTGTTTCTTAATGAGGTGCGCCTGGAAGTGGTTGAATCGCAACGTTTCCTTGGTGTTGTATTTTATTTGACTGACCCCTCACCTGGGAGGCTCATATTCGCAGCCTTAGGGTTTCTTGTACCCGTGCCATGGATATTCTCTGTTCCATGACGTTCAGTGCTTGGGGTGCTGATAGGGCTACTGCCTTACTTTTTTATTGACCCTTTGTTCGTTCGAAGCTCGACTACGGATATGAGTTTTATGAATCCGCAGCCTAGCGTTTATTGCGGAAGGTGGACTCGATCCACCACACTGGCCTTCGCCTTGCAACCGGTGCCTTCCGCACTTCCCCCATTGAGAGCCTGTTGGTCGATGCTGGGGAGATGCCACTCGCTCTACGCCACATTCAGTGCATCACTCGCCTGTATGTGAGAGCCTGGCGCCTACCTCAGTCGGCAACAGCTTTCACTGCATCCGCAGCTGATCTCAACCGGGCCTATGCCGCTGAGAGACGCCAGTGGTTGGGGAACAGGGGTAAATTACCCCAAATGGGGTAATTTAGAAAAAAATGGGTGTGCTATGGATGTGCTAATTAAGGGAAACAAATATGAAAGTTGGAGAAAAAGAATGCATCAAGGAGCCTTTCTATTTTTCGGTATAATCTGGCATATTTCTCCTAATTATGTTGCATTTTGCCATGTTTTGAACATGCCTCTTTCAGAGTAGTTGATGAATTAGTAGAGCTGATCAAGTGATATAATAATTATTTACATAAGGTGACTTATGATATAATCTTTAATATTTAGGTTTCTGTATAGACTTTTGTGATTAAAATTCAACAAAAGTTAAATATATAAGATTAGTTTAGACTTTAGGATATTTTAGTTTATTTTTTAAGGGGCCTAATTATCCCATCAGCTGTTTAGTTGCCATTTCTCACTTTTTTAGGGGTAACTATTATATTTTTCATTTATTTATTTATTTTTATTTCAATGAATTATTTTATATTAAAAGTAAGTTTTTTAACAAGTTTAACTTTATTTAAGAAGATTTTATGCAGCCCCTACAGATGTAATGCTCACTCTTTTTAAGTCTTATTGTATGAATTTTTATGGTTGTGAGTTGTGGTTTGATTTTATGTTATGTTATTTTAAAGTTTTAATTTAAACTCTTAAATTCGTCACTAAAGAATTTTTTATTTTTCAAAAATAGAAGTCAAAAGACTTTAAAAAAGTGATAGATTTGTCTTTCATTATTCAGATGATATCACCAAGGAAAAGGACATATCAGGCACAGTTCCTTTATTATGGTTTCACAGAAATAGAGGACAAAGGACAAATGAAACCTCAATGTGTTTTCTGTATGAAAGTACTGACTGCTGAGTCTTTCAAAAAGAATCAACTGAAGAAACATTTGGACAAGGTTCATTCACATCTGTCTTGCAAACCACGGGAATACTTTGAGAATCTGGAAAAAACATTCAAAAGACAGAGATTGTAAAATAACAAGAGTGCAACGTTTGACCAACGTTCTCCAGCAATAGCTAGTTTTGAAGTGGCCTGGTTGATTGCTCGAAACAACAAACCACATACTATTGGTGAAGATTTAATCAAACCAGAGGCTGTGAAAATGGCAGAAATAATGCGTGGGTAGAAAGTAGTTAAACAACTGAATACAGTGCCTTTGTCTGCAAGAGTTATTAAAGAAAGAATTTCCATCTTAGCAGAAAATGTGAAAGAACAAGTGATTTCTTCAGTAAAAAAGAGTAAAGAGTTTGCCATTCAACTTGATGAGACTACAGATCCCAGTAGCAATTCGTAGCTGATGGTATATGTTTGATACAGGGGTTCTGATGAAATTGAAGAAATGTTGCTATGTTCTCTTGAGTTGATAACTCGTGGTATTGATGTGTTCAATAAGGTTGATGCATACTTCAAAAAAGAAAGTGTTGATTTAAAGTGGGAAGATTGTACTGCAGTATCAGTTGATGGAGCTCCTGCCATGCTTAGTCGCATCACTGGTTTTGTGGCTTTGGCCAAACAATAGAATCCAAATATTCAGGTCATCCATTGTATGATACATCGCCAGACATTAGTTGTGAAGGATCTGGAACCAGAAGTGGAAGCTGTGTTGAATGATGTAATTAAGATTGTCAATGTTGTAAAAGGGCATGTACTAATAAACACACAGATGTTTTGTGATTTATGTGAGGCTGGAGAGGCTGAATATTCAACCCTTCTTTTCCATACGGAAGTGAGGTGGCTTTCACGTGGAAATGTCTTGAATAGAGTGTGGGCTCTTAAAACCGAATTTGAAATATTTCTGACTGATCAAAAACACACACTTGCAGAGAAGTTCAGAAAATCAACCTGGTTAGCTCTTCTTGCATACTTAGCTGACATTTCGGGGCATGTAAATGCGCTGAACAAGGAATTGCAAGGAAAGAAAATCAATCACAAGGCACCTGACCAAACTTAGGAGTAGGTTCTGTGGCTACTTTCCAGAGCTTGATTCACATACTGTCAGCTAGGTTGTTAATCCCTTCAAATGTGAACTGGCTGATTTGACTGAAGAGCCTGAAGGATTGGCAGAAGAGCTTATTAAACTGCGTTCCAACAGTGAAACAAGCATGGAATTTGAGACCAAGGATTACGTCTCAAGTTTTGGGATGTCAAAAGCTGCCAAGGCTTATAAAACTGCACATTTGGAAGCAACTAAAATGTGGCTACCTTTTGCAACAACCTACCTTTGCGAACAAGGTTTGTCTACCCTTGTAAATCTAAAAACAAAATACAGAGACTGGTTGGATCCTGAAGACAGCATCAAAGTACCAGTGACACCCAAAATCCCTGATATTAAAATTGTTGTATCAAAGATGAAACGGTATAATTTTTCCAAAGCCTGAGGGAGCTGATATATTCAAGTTTTCAATAATTTTTTCATTAGTTTTATTTGTGTACCATTCACATGCCAGAAAGGGTAAACATTTTTCCCCATAATAGTGGATTCAATAACATTTTCCTATTTTGTTTTTGTACAAATTTTAAATACATGATAGAGACATAGTCAATAATTTTGCTTGTGTGCCATGTAATGCTAAAAAGTGACTGTTTTATTTCTGTTTGTAAATATATAATTTCCTACAATTTTTTCTTGTGTGCTATTTCCATGCCAAAGAGACAGATTTTTATTTCTTAATGATACATGAAATAAAAAAGTATACATTATCTCAATATAAATTTATTTTGTGTCTTAATTATCCATGATTTTTATAAGTAAATTGGCTTGGTCCCCAGAGTACTTCAAAGTCAGGGGTAAATTCATTTTACTACGAATTCTTTTGGGGTAACACCCCAAAGACCTCCCCCCGATGCCGGAGCTTGCTTCCTAATTGGCATCTTCACTTTTTATCGTTGTTTTGTTTTCAAATTTTTATTTTAAAGTGGACAGTCGCCAAATAGCCCTTAAAAAAATAAAATAAAATGCATTAGTAGTATGGCACAGAGTATTGTTTAGAGCTAGCCCTTTTTGGATAATGTAAATGATATCGATTGGCTGAGAGGAGTATCTTAAATCTTTTATCACACTTTGATTAAGTATTTCAGTTTTATAAAGAAAACGGTAAATATGTAGACGAGCGGCCCGGTCGATAAGATGTACTATTTCGTCTGTGTTCCAAAATGTTCCAAGTTTTTGGAGTACATTTATAGGGGACGGCTTGTGGGGGGTTAAACACGATGCGTGGACCGCACTACGATGATCCTGAGTTTCATTAAATTAGGGGGGTGTCTGGGGGGCACAGCCCCCCAGTTTATAATCCTAATTTTTATAATGTTCTGACGTTTACAGAGGTGAATGCTTTAACTACATCATGTCCGCGCCTTTAATCGTTTTGCGAATTATAATAGGGGTTGGGGGTGGGGTATGATGTGAGAAATGACACGGGTGAATGATAATATTTACACAAAATAATTTTTTGGGCCGGGCCGCTCATCTACATGTTTACCACAAAAACTTCATTGTTTTGAGAACAAAATGAGTTAGAAACAATTTATTTTGAAGTTAAATTATGAGTAAATTTGTTATGTTTTAAAATAGTTAGATAGTTGAAATATGATATCTCACTTAAAGTTGCAGACAACCCCAAAATTCCTGAAAAAGTAACTAAAGCGAAAGAATGAAACACTAAATTAATCTTATGAACTTGCTCATTAGTTAATCAAATGGAAAAGAAAATTTAATGTAAAAAACAGGCAAAATTTGGTGCGGCAGTTTCACAAACCAATAATTGTTACAGTATACTCAGATAATAGTAGTATTAAATGCCCATTTTTCTTTTGCACTCTTCAAGGCCACAGGCCTTCATAGAGCACTTGTTCAAGGCATACTTGAACACAGCAAAGGATGGGCATTTAACAACAGCTAGATCATCTCCACATTTTAGTAGTTGAAAAGTGAGGCAGCATTCTACATTGTAGTAGTTGAAAAGTCAAGCATTATAGTCACCCATGCCGCAGAAAAAAAAATGAGGTACAAGCAATAGAGGGGCAGAGCCAGAACATAGGGATCTCAGTGGCTGGGATGGGTTAGTAAGAGAAGTAGGAGGGTGCTGTGGTATTTAAGATCTTGTTTGATAAGGAGGACCTTGAAGATGATTTGAGATCAAATGGGTAGCGAGTGCAGTTCACAGAATAGAGAGATTACATGAGAGAAATGTCCCAGGTTGAGAAGAACATAAACTGCAAAATTTTCAACAAATTAAATGGGGGTGATGAGTGAGTGTATGGTATCCTTTCAGAAGAGAGTTACAGTAGCTAAGGTAGGTGGTTATGCAAGTGTGGATGGCAATCTCAAAACTATTGTGGTAATGTAGGAGTAGATACAGATAAGATTGTAGGGAAAGCAGAGAGAAGAGTTGCAGATATTACTGACATAAGACTTGAGAGATGAATACCAAAAGTGATCTACAGATTTTAATGGTGTGGGAAAATGGAGCCACCAAGGAAAGGGGCAATATTTTTAGTGAGCTACATCTGAAGGAGTACCAACAAGTTTTACCCGAGACTCATTCAGTAATGATGTACTTGGATAAAAGATTTCTAATATGTATTCTCAACAAGCTGAGAGAAAGATAGGGAGAATTGCAGAGCTCTTTCTTGCCTAGTGGAGATGATGGACTTTCACCCCTAGTAGATAATTTGTTGGACTTCGACATCTAGTTGTGGCTTTGATCCCAATAAGATCAGACTCCCAAGATTACAACCTATATAGGGATCTATTTGCTTAATGTAGTTGTGCTGAGTCTGGTGTTGTGTCAGTTCTATCCACACACCCAATCACAACACAGATATCCTTTCCTCCCTCTTTAGTGGCACAATACATCACTCTTCCACCCAGAACCTGCCAAAAGTTTGTTTATACACACTCCCTGACATTAAAGAGGTTATTTTGGGGGTCACAAAGGGTTTACTGGTTGGTGGCAAAACAACTACCAGTCTTCATGCAGTAACCCCATCCTCATCTCCCCCATGAAGATTAGTCCCTGTTGCCTTTGTACTTGCCATCAATTTTAATTCTGATCTTTAGAATTAATTTCATTATCTGCTGGGAATGTTCTTCATGATTGAAAAACTGAGGCAGCGTAAGAATACCAAAGAGGGATAGGGGGATGAGGACCTAGAGCTACCCTTCCAGATACCAAAATACATCTTTCCTGTCTGAGATATATTTCTCCCAATATGAACAGACTGAATTCATGTCGTGTGGATTCAGTCTGTGTGGTACCAAACCATCCAAGAATTCACGGGTAGCTCCATCTCAAAAGAGGTGGTGGCAGTCCCTTCTGCTTTTGCTGGGGCCCCTCTCCACCTCACACCAGATGACTCACTATCTCAGGGGGCTCTCCTCCCTTACTTTCTGAGGGGCATAAGTGCCAGGAAGTCACTTTCTCTCTCGGTGGGAGCTGGCAGCCAGAGCAGATTCTTTCAAAAAGACAAGGACCAGCAGACCACAGTGAGTGCCTCTCCCCCTTTTCAACCAAATAATCATGATTTGTTCAGGAGTTGCCATGCTGCTCCCAGCATCTTCCCCAGTCACCAATGGCTCTTATTTCATCCGCAGCCAATCTTATTTTAGAGCTTGATGTAGCTTTTGGGCCAGTGGCACCACTGGTTGGTTCTGCCCAGGATGCCAGTCTAGAAGGGTACCATCTTCAAATACTGAATTTCTTGAGCCATACCAGTGTACACAGATGGCTACAAATTGTAAGTAGGGGTCAGCTTTCATGCCATCTGGGGTTCTTCTGGGCACTAAATCTGTGTTCATGACAGCTGGTTGCACTACAGTGTTCCGTACAGATTATTTAGTATGCATGGTGCCATGACCAGATTAAGTGACTCACAGGGTACACTGATTGTCCTCATGGCATTGGCATCTCCACATCTCATTTTTCACAGTATCCATGATGCTAAGACTGTTGCGTCCCATGAGGATCTCAAGATTGTTGTCTTTTACTTGGTTATTGCGCATATAGGGATTGTAGGAAATGAATGCACTGATGAGTGTGCCAAACAGTCTTGAGGATTGGGTGAACCAGCATTTTTCTCTTCCCTGCTCTAACTACATGGTAGGAATCAGGCCAGCCTTTTGGGTTGCATGGCAAAAATAGATAGCAACTTAAAATTACATCCATTGCACCATGACTTTTGCCATGGACCTTGCTCCAAATGTCTCAACAGCTTCAGGTAATTTGTTATCACTACCAAATCATGCACACTCGTGAGTTGCATGACCTTATTGGGATATCTGCTTGGTCCCCCAGACTGTCTTGCAATTTTCCACTGTGGGATCTTCACATGACCTACAGGGATGATGGGGGTAACTACCGCTTGTCCCTTGTACTCAGGATGGGATTGTGCACTCTTGATAGTGGACTGATTGAGTTTTGGAAGGAGGTGGGCCTCCTCCATAGAATCTAGTTTAGGGGTGTTGTGTATATGGTCTGGTCCCATAGAGACTGAGCCTCCCTCTTGTACCTGATCATGCTTTCATTTGTTTGAGTGATTGGTTTATTTAGTCGCGTTGTACTCTGTAAAAATGAAGAAGAAATAATTGGGTAATTTCAGCGGCCATGTCCATGAATGCAGCTGCCAGCAGAGAACTGAATAAAAACCAACTAAAAGAAACCATGCTATGAAGGGTTCTTCAATTGCAGTTGGTATCCAAAACACAATACTACCATGATTGCCAATCTCCTTAAATAAAATGGCTATTATGCTCAGTATTGCACTACATACTGGATTAAATTTCCAACAAGATGCAAGAAACAGCTAACACAAAAATGAATATACTGTGTGAGCACTCACAGGAACCTCATTCGGGCCAACCAAGGAATCCATCACCCACACATGCAAGTAATATATCAGTCCCTCATTTGCCTGTCCACTATACAGGCACACTACAGAAAAGAAAACAAAGCACCCCACATAGCAACAAGTTGCATCCACAGCAGGATGGGTTGGAAATTAATCATACTAAGGTAATCAAGTGGCCTTTCCAGTCACCATATCTTAATCCAATTGAAAACCTTTGGCATGAGCTAAAGACAAGGGTCTACAAGCTTCAACCGAGAAATTTCACAAATTGGAGCTTTTCTGTCAACAAAATGGGAAAAAATGTCAGCAGATTACTGTCAAAAGTTAATTGAATGGTATAAAAATAGATTGGAGCAAGTAAGTCAACTAAAAGGAGACAAAACTAAATACTAAAATGTTCATCCCAAGACATTCGTCTTTGCATGTTTATTAATTTTATGATTATTTGTTTATAGTTCATTTGTTTTTTGGTGAATTAACTTGAAAATTTATGTGTAGATGCATTGATACGCTGGCAACTGCATATCAAAATTTTATTGCCCTACCCTTAATACTTTCTGATTTTTTAATGAAAAAAAACTTAGGATGTAAGTCTCACAAGACTTTCAAACTATACTGTATATGCATTCACTAAACTTGGATTGGAGTGAGTAGGCTGTCTTGAAGTAGCTTTTTTCCATTATCTATTTCTCTGCCAATTCTTTTCTTATTTTCTTCATTCTAATATCATTGATATATTAGTGTAATGAGGGGTGGCTGACTAAGATAGTTTATATTCTATGAATATTTTTTGGGGCAGCCTGCATATTACTTTTAGATTGTGCAACTGTTTGAATGGACCTAGAGAGGAAGTCAGCTCCTTCTTTAAAAAGCATAGTTATTTTACTCTTGCAATACTTTACATCAATGTATTAGGAATACACATGCAAATTTGACTTATTTTATTTTTTCAGGCTTGTGACCAAGAATCCTTAAAAAGTCTGGAATATCTCATGGATGAGTTTTTCAGTAATGAGACAACAAATGAAAGGAAACATCAAATTGAAGTTATCCTTTCTAATTTTGGTCAACAGCAGAGTTCATGGAAGCACTGTTTATTTTATCTGTCCCAAACCAATAATTCTCATGTCTCGATGTTTTGCTTAACTACTCTTGAGGTAAGACTGGCATATAATGATGAAACAGGTTGTAAAGACAAAGGACACTGATTATAGTATGGGAGTGTGCATTTCTGGAGTATAGGAAGATATATATGATACAACATTTTGAAAAAAAATGTTCCACTGTATAAAATGATGGGCGATTGAAAATACTCTTCAAAAGAATAAACCAAGTAAGAGAAGCATGAATAGATGTATGAGTATATATATTGAATTATATAAGTAGCTACTAATGAATGAAATGAGTGTTGGAAATCAATAGATAAAAAGATTATTTATAAGATGCCTATCACAGAAATCTGGTGGAGTAAATCAGCTGAAATCCCCAGAGAAAATGAAAGGAGAAGGAGAGCAAAAATGGATTCAGTTGCTGAAATGTGTATAATAATGTATTAGAATGAGTAAAGTGCTGGAAGATTAGAGAATTGCTTATGGTTGTGATTGATCTATCTAAATGGCATAACTTTTTAATCTCCCTTAAAAACTGTTGGCAAGCTTGCTGATTGGATAGCATTCATGGATATGAAAAGGCCAAAGATAGGATTGATGGGAAGCCACTGTAAAATATATTGAGAAGGTATAGTTGTGGCAGTTATAGTATTATGTGCAACTAAGCAGGAGCACCTTTAAATCAGTCTATCTTTTTATTGCAGAATATTGTAAACAAGAGGTGGGCAGGACTAGAGTCACAAAACAAGTCTGAAATTCGCACCACTTTATATAGATTTGTTATTGAGAACCATAAATCCATTCCAAATTATATTCGGAACAAGTTGGTAAAACTCATTGTGGATATCGCTCGATTGTCATGGCCTCACTTTTATCCAGATTTTTTTACCAATGTTTTATCTGTAAGTTACCTTTTTTTAATTTGCAATAATAATGATTTTGCACACTTTTGTTTGAGAATAATTAATAAGTATGAATTTGTTAGTGGGTACTCAATATTTTTGAGCCTAACATTGGTATGTTTTTTGGCTTGTGAAACCCAGGATGAATAATGTGTTGACTTGTTACATTTTAGACTAATTTTTTTTCAATTTTATGTATTTAAAATTTTCTCTATATGCTTGGTCATTGCACTGTTAATCAAGTTTTTTATTTTATAGCTAATCCTACCTGGTCTCTCTCAAAGTATATCACTCTTCTCTTTTCAAGCTGTAATTTTGTATATTAAAAAAATACAAATGCTGGAGACAGCATTGTTTGGCTATGTTTTGAGAGTGAATGTTTCTTTAACAGTTGGCTCAAAATCAAGACACAGTCACATTGTGCCTCATTTTTCTTCAAACAATCAGTGAGGAATTGGTTTCCTCCAGGGCAGAGCTGTCCTTCAGTCGAAAGGTTGAACTTCGGCGGCTGTTGATGGACCAAGTTCCAGGAATTTTATTGATATTAACAGGTTTGTATAATTCAGTTGTAGTACTTTGAAAAAATACAGAACAAGAATTTGGGGTTCAATTGAACATCCTCCAGACTGGTATTTGAAATTCTCCCCTAAGACTGGCCACTTGAACATACCCCTGCTTCCCCAACTGGCTTCTTGAACATCTCCTTGCCCCCTGACTGGCCATTTGAACATCATTCTTTGCTGTTTTTGGTGAGAGGATGTATTTTTCCATCTTAATCTAACCTAGGTTAGATTAAATTATCACAACATCAGATCACTTTACATCTTCGCCCTCCCAATGCAGTCTAGGGACAAGGATGTTTAATCACTCTAGTTTACAGCAGCAGAACATAACAAAATTGCCCCCTCATTGCCGGTGACTTCACTAATTACAACCCTACCCGCAGCATCATGGAGCACTTAAACTACCTATGCAGGGCTGCTTTAAGGAGCTGCGGGGCCCATAGCACAAGGAACAGCGGTGCTCCCACCTATATATATATATATTGTATCTCACCCCCACCCCCATTTTCCTCTGCAGAGAGGGAAAAAATTATCTGAGGAATTTAAAAAACTGCTCGTATGACTGGGAGGACTCAACTGAAAAAGAGGGTTTTATTTTGTACACTTTTTATTCCCTTTTAAAGAACAACACTGTGTACTAATATAACATAATGCCAGACTTATTATACTATGCAGTATGCTCTAGTGAAGTTTTCTATATTTTTCTTATAGTAATATCATACATAATAATATAAAAAATCAGGAAAATGAGTAATTATTTGTCTCAGCCTTTTGTGCCTAAGGGCAAAAACTTAATTATTAATAATTTTTTACATCCTCACCAGGCCCCCTGAAGTGTGGGCCTGTAGCACGTGCTACATGTGCTACTAGGTTAAACCAGCACTGTACCTATGTATCCAGAACAACCGTTCAATTCCCAATGTACATGCCCGAATCTCTTAAGGATGCCAGTTTGCTGGCCAAAGACAAGACGACCAAAGGTACCTCGAATGAGACCTGTGATGTCTCGAGGGGGCGGAGGGCATATGGATGCTTCCCATGAGATGAACATGGTCCCTGAGGTGACCCAGCCAGATGATAGGATCTTCCATGGGGTTGAATCCGGACTAAGCGCCAAGCACAGAATCCGTGTCTGTCCCCCTATGCAAGCTCCTCTTAAGACGGTGTGGGTCCCCTAGCCCTCACAAGGATAGGAGGGGTCTCCTCCCATGGCTGGTGCTCCTGTGACAGGCAGGACCTTCTCCATTTCAGGGAAGGATCTTGCTGAGGCTGGTTTCATCAGGCCTGGGGGCTCTTACTGGCGCAGGAGAGAAGTGGGCTCCTTCCCCACTCTCCTCTCCTTAAAAAAAAAAGAGACTAAGGGCTCTTCTCCCTCGGCGGGAGCCGCGGGGACGGACGGGTCTGCTGCCATTTTGGTAAGCAACCAAGTGAAGATTAGTGCATCCGGCCCCGTTGTTTCCCTGGGTGGCGAGTCCCAGATGAAGACCAGAAGTGCGCAGAGCAGAGCCTTGATTATCTCAGGGTCCCTCATTCAGAGGCTACCTGGCATTTTCAACAGGGTTAACAAATATAAAAAACCAGCCCCCAAAATAAAAAACCCAGGCTTTTTCCTGTTTTTTTTTTGTTTACTTTTTCATTTATTTTTTTTATGCATATTTATGTTTAGAATTACAACAAATATACATCGAATTAAGGTTATTTCTCTGATACTGACTCACAATTCATCTCTCCTTCTACAAGTTATGGCTATCATGGGTACCCACAATTCTCGATCAGTGATCTGTTACTGTGATCTTTTCTTACTATTTGGTTGAGGAATAAGTTCTTGCATTTTTTTTAATGTTGTGTTGATTTAAATTTTGTTGACGTGATTTGTGCACATATTAAGAAACAATAATAAATAATGAGAGCAAAATTTGCAAAGGTTAGGCTACGTCTCTTAACAGCGTAGACTATTAGGCTTTTGCTTAGGCTACATCTTGAAGTTGAGTAATAAGTCATTGCTGTTAATTTAATTTTTGTTCTATACCCACAAAATGGAATGTCAAGTTGAAAGAAAGGCGCATTTTTGACACTTGTTGTTATTAATTTTCAATCTAGACGGGAACAATGCAAACACAGCCAAAGTTCATCACGATATTTGTGCTGTGTACAGAGAAAATGCTTTATCAGAAAGGACAGCTCAATGGTGGTTTTCACATTTCAAAAATGGTCATTTCAATCTTAATGATGAACGCTCTGGTCGCCCCATTAAGTTGGATGAAGATCGATTGAATGACCTTCTTCATGAAAATACTCGTCAATCGACTAGAGAATTGGCTGTAAAATTGGTGTGTGATCATAAAACTGTAGTGAATCACCTTCATTCGATGGGGAAAGTTCAAAAACTCGGTGCATGGGTTCTGCACACTTTGAGTGAAAGCAACAAACTTCAATGCTCCGCGATTGCCGTAGGTTTGCTTGCTTGTGACAAGGCTACTCATGGATATAAGGACAGATTTCTTCACCGCATCATCACTGGCGATGAAAAGTGGTGTGTTTATGTCAACATGAACCATCAAAACAATGACTTAGACCCCATAAAAAACACTTCCGCGATTAAAGCAAGGACTTCATCCACGAAAGATGATACTGTGTGTGTGGTGGGATTGTGAAGGCATTATTCTTTATGAGCTCCTTGCGAACAACAAGATTATCAATGCAGAACTCTACATTCAACAAATGTATCGACTCGCCGAAGCTATTCGTGAAAAGCGACCTCATCAACGTTATGGAGTACTTCTGCAACACGACAATGCTTGTCCTCACATTGCCATGACAAAAGACGCCATCTAAATGCTTAATTGGGAAATCCTCCAAATCCTCCATATTCCCAGACTTGGCTCCATCTGATTTCCATCTGTTACGATTGCTCTCCAACAATTTGCGTGGCGTTTCGTTTAATACTGATGTGGAATTAAGAACCTGGTTAGACGAATTCTTTGAGTCAAAATCCAGAGATTTTTGTTGCAGAGGCATCAAAAAACTAGTTGAACATTGGGAAGAAGTCATAAATAACAACAGAGAATACATTATTGATTAAATTGCATATTGTTATCAATTAAAAATGAAGTTTTTCTAAAAAAAATTAATGGTAATGAAAAAAATTTGATAAAACTGCAAAAACTTATTCCTAAACCCAATATAATATAATTATTAATCTAATTAATTATTATATAAAAATAGATATAGCTATTCTTTTTCTAAGTTATTCTAACGCTTGTAGCATTTGTTTCTTGAAAAAAATGAATAAAATCTAGTTGTTTTTTTTTTTCAAAATTAGACCTTTTTTATTAGAAATGAATGCTACTTATCATTATTTTATTCAAAATGGATATTTGCTTCTAATTTCAACAAATATGTATCAAATTAAGGTTATTTCTCTAATACTCACTCATAATTCATCTCTCCTTCTACAGGTTATGGCTATCATGGGTACCCACAATTCTCTATCAGTTATCTGTTCTTACCTTAATATAATTATTAAACTAATTAATTATTAATATTATAAAAATAGATACCTATTCTTTTTCTATGTTATTTTAATGCTTGTAGTGTTTGTTTTTTGAAAAACCCCAAGATTTGAAAAAAACCCTCAGAATAAACCCGTTTAAAAAAAAACTAATTTTATTTTGCCAACCTTGGTTATCGAGCCTGCTGGCTCTAAGTGCTTCCTTGCTATTGTCTCCACTGATGGTAGTGTGTTGGCTAAGGGCAACATGATCCATCAGGGGAGAGCTCCAGCTAGTGTGATTAGTAGAGAGCTGAATGTGACCCATTTCTCGGATGGGAGCCTATTAGTGAATGCATCAAATCCCTCCGAGGCCAGGGTTGGCAAAAAAACCCAAATTTTGAAAAATCTTGGGCTTTTTCAAAAAACAAATGCTACAAGCATTAGAATAGCATAAGAAAAGAATAGCTATCTCTATTTTTATATAATATTAATAATTACCTAGTTTAATAATTATATTATAGGAAGAACAAAACTCTGATCGAGAATTGTGGGTACCCATGATAGCCATAACCTGTAGAAGGAGAGATGAATTATGAGTGAGTATCAGAGAAATAACCTTAATTTGATACCTATTTGTTGCAATTATAAACAAATATGAATTTTGAAAAAAACAACAAAAACAAATCCGGGTTTTATTCTGGCTTTTTTCAAATCTCAAGTTTTTCAAAACAAATGCTACAAGCATTAGTAGAATAGCATAGAAAAAGAATAGATATCTCTATTTTTATAATAATAATTAATTAGTTTAATAATTATATTAAGGTAAGAACAGATCACTGATTGGAAATTATAGGTACCCATGATAGCCATAACCTGTAGAAGGAGAGATGAATTATTATGAGTCATTATTAGAGAAATAACCTTAATTTGATACATATTTGTTGAAATTATAAATATAAATATGAATTTTGAATAAAATAATGATAAGTAGCATTTATTTTTTGAAAAAAAAAAACCAATCCCAGGTTTTATTCTGGGTTTTTTCAAATCTCAGGTTTTTTTAAAAAACAAAGGCTACAAGCATTAATAGAATAGCATAGAAAAAAAATAGCTATCTCTATTTTTATACTAATAATTAATTAGTTTAATAATTATATTATAGTAAGAACAGATCACTGATTGGAAATTATAGGTACCCATGAAAGCCATAACCTGTAGAAGGAGAGATGAATTATTATAAGTCAGTATCAGAGAAATAACCTTAATTTGATACATATTTGTTGAAATTCTAAACATAAATATGAATTTTGAATAAAATAATGATAAGTAGCCTTCATTTCTTGAAAAAAAAAGTAATTTTGAAAAAAACCCTCCAAACCAGGGTTTTTTCAAATTTCACTTGAAAAAGACCCCCAAAACCGGGAATAAAACCTGGGTTTTTTTATTTGCCCACTCTGTCTGAAGCAGCCATGATTACTGCCTTTCAGACACTTGATGGTATGCCTGTGAGTGTGATGCCGCACTCTACCATGAACTTCATGAAAGAAGTAGTTTATGGCTCCATAGATGACATCGCCTTAGAGCTGGCTGATCATAGGGCTGTAAAAGTCGACAGTGTAATGACAAATGGGGAGGGCCCATAAGACCCTTCCCTACACTCTTTGTCATGTTTGACTGACAAACTTCCTGAGTCAGTGTGTGCCAGTTGATATCGCTTCTGGGTGAAGGCATTCATGCCAGTGCCATGGAGTTGCTGCTACTGTCACCGCTTTGGCCAGGTTAATCTCTAGTGTAGACATGCAAAGTTGGGGTTACCTCAAGTCTGTAAGTTGTTCCAAGGCATCACACGATAAGTCCAAATCGTGTGTGGCCAAGTGTGTCAATTGCGGAGAGCTGCACCCTGCATCCTTGAAGCACTTTGGTGTGTATCTTCTTGAGAAGCAAATCTGCACCATTCAGGCACAGGATTGTCTCGCATTTCATGGGGCTAAGGACTGCCCTGGCGAGACCAGCGCTGCCTGGTATATCCTATGCGTCAATTTTAAGAAAGACACATTTTGCTCCGGCCCCTCCAGGCCTACGAACACAGTCGTTTCTGCGCCAATTCGGAAACCTTCTGCAGGTTCTACCCACCCTGGTAAGGGGCGCAGCGATTTGCATCCTGGCCACCATGCTGATGAGATCCAGCACTCCGTCTGACCCCAGCATAGCCTCTTCTCCTTCCTTCAAAACACTTGCGTTTCCCCCCAGTTTCCTCGCTGTTCATACAACCTCTCCCACAACTTTCTCTGGTTAGCCTTTAATTTCACAGGGTAGACACTGTCCTTCTTCTCAGCCACCTGTCCCAGATCCGGGTTGAGCAGGGAGGGGACAATGTTCCCTAACCCCTGAGCTCCGGTTCGGGATGGTGTTTTCTTAAAAACCTGCTTCACCCCCACCCATACCTTCCTCACATACCTTTTCCTTTTCTCTTCACACACTATCAACTTTACGCCGTACCCAAGGTGGAGCCGCCATGCTGAAGGGCTGCCAGGTCACCAGGCGGAAGGGGTGGCCATAAATGGCGGCACCTGGCTCTGCCAGGCCCGTACACACCCCTTGCAGGGATGGGGGTGAGCTATTGCATCCTGTAATTTAAAGCGGGTCAACACGCCCAATTATGAGTCTAAAAAACAAAACAAAATTCCCTTAATTTCCCTGCATCCAATGTCGGAGCCATCCTCGGG
Source organism: Ceratothoa steindachneri (assembly GCA_963969495.1). Taxonomy (NCBI): domain Eukaryota; kingdom Metazoa; phylum Arthropoda; class Malacostraca; order Isopoda; family Cymothoidae; genus Ceratothoa; species Ceratothoa steindachneri. The sequence continues at coordinate 179,827,753 of OZ018323.1, forward strand.
CAGCTCCACAGGAAAAATGGAGGTCCCCCCGCCCCTGTGCCTGCTCAGGAGACCCTCCATATTTCTCTAACCGGAGAGGAGGCTTACTCCTCTCCTTCACCTATGGGTGTAGGGGGGACTCCCTCTCACCCCCTTCTCTGGAGGTGCTTTCAGGCACCCCTTTTTCCATTGGCAGTCCCCCCTTTTCTTTCTAAGGGGATTACTAAGAAAGCCAGCAGGCACTCATAGCCGACCACTCCCCAGTGAAGCAGCTCAGTAGGGCAAACCCCCTTAGGAGGGAGAGGGAAGCCAGGCCCCTTCGGTTGCTTCCCTCAAAAGACCTGCTGGCAAGAATATTGAACCTTGCCGGGGTCAAGGCTTGTGCCTCCCCACACGTGACAAGTGACAATGCTGCCAATGGGACCTGCGATGCCTGGGGGGGGGGGGGAACTGGAGAACTGGAGGTCGTCCCTGAGATAGACATGGTCCTTTAGGCAACCCAGCCTCAGACGGTAGGGCCTTCCATGGGGGGGAATCCGGGATCGGCGCCAGGCACCGAACCCAAATCCGCCCCTATGCAAGGTCCTCCTCAAACGGCTAGGGTTTCTGAGGCAGTACAAGGAGGGGAGGGATCTCCTCCGACTAGTGCCCCTACGACTGCCAGGACCTTCTCCATTTCAGAGAAGGACCTAGCTGAGGCTGGTCCATCTGGCCTGGGAGCTCCTGTCGACGGAGGGGAGAATCGGGTTCATTCCCCGCCCTCCTCGCCTAAAAAGAAAAAGACTCTGGGCTCCTCTCCATCCGCACCGCCTGCGGGGACGGAGGGGTCTGCTACCAATTGGGTAAGCGACCAAGCCAAGATCGACACATCCGGCCCCTCTCACCCCGGGTGCGGAGCCCCTGACTAAGATGAAAAGAGTAACATCGGGGCCCCTCATTCAGAGGCTACTTGGCGTTTTTGAGCTGCTGGCTTTAAACGTTTCCTTGTTATTCGCTCCACTGATGGCAGCATGTTGGCCAAGGGCAACATGATCCATCAGAGGAGAGCATTAGCTAGTGTAATTGGTAGAGAGCCGAAGGTGACCCGTTTCCTGGATGGGAGCCTTCTGTCGAATGCGGCGAATCCCTCCGAGGCGGCCAAGATAAGTTCTCTTCAGACACTTGATGGCACCCCAGTGAGTGTGATGCCGCACTCTACCATAAACTTTGTGAAAGGAGTAGTTTATGAGAGGGAACTCGTTGACTTTTCCATAGAGGACATCACCTTAGGGCTGGCCGACCATGGGGCGGTCAAGGTCGAACGTGTGATTAGAAAACAGGGAGGGGCCTTGAGACCCACCCCTACACTCTTTGTCGCGTTCGACTGTGACAAGCTCCCTGAGTCGGTACATGCCGGTTGGTACCGCTACCGCGTGAAAGCATTCGTGCCACTGCCGCTGCGGTGCTATTACGATCGCCGCTTCGGCCATACAAATCGGTCTTGTAGACGTGCAAAGTCGGGGTCGCCCGAAGTCTGTGTAAATTGCTCCAAGGCCGCACACGATAAGTCTAAATCGTGTGTGGCCAAGTGTGTCAATTGCGGAGAGCCGCACCTCGCTCCTTCGAAGCAATGTGGTGCATATCTCCTTGATAAAGAAATCCTGGCTGTTCAGGCCCAGGATCAACTCTTATTCCGCGAGGCTAAGGACTTAGTCCTGGCACGCCCGTCTCTGCCTGGGGTGTCTTATGCCTCAATAGTTAGAAAGGCACCCTCTGCTCCTGGCCCATCCAGGCCAATGAGCATGGTTGTTTCCGCACCCATTCGGAACCCTTCTGCGAGTTCTACTCAACCTGGGCGCTCCCCTGGTAAAGCTGGCAGCAAAAAGGGTTCGCACCCAGCCCCGGCTAAAACCAGGGTCTCCCTCCTTCCCCCAGCGTGACCGTTTCCCGTAAGGCAAATCGGCCACGCGCCTCCACTGAGTCGTTAAGACCCACAAGAGGCAACACCCCTGAAGTTGGTCGCCAGGCCATCTTCCAGGGTTCCTAAAGTTGTCCCCCGAAAGGAGGACAGAAAGTAAGTAGCTTCGACTCCTTCGCCCATGCCTAGTGGTGGGCTGAGTGGCTCGGAGACGGTGGTTCCTCGAAAAGAGGCCCCGCTGCCTCCGAAGCCGCAACGCCCGCCTAAGGTTTCGAGGCGGAGGGAGGAAAAGACTCGCATGGCGAGCCCAACTTCCCCCAATAAGTCGTCGAAGGCGACAGCGCCTTCAGCGCTCGGGGCTCTGCCTCAGGGAAGCGTACGGCCGTTTCCGTGAGGGTCTTCTGTTCGAAGAGGGCCCCCGCGTCTCCTCCGAGCTAGGCCTAGAGGGCATATTCCTTCAATGGAATTGCCGTGGACTCCGGGCCAACTGGGAGGTGCTGCGGAGGCTCGTCTCGTTCCGTTTCCAGTTAGCTATTTTTCTGCAGGAGACCATGCTAGGCGCTCTGCCCTGCCCGCCCTCCCTGGGTATAAGGGTCTTGCGACCCAACCACCACGAGATGGCCTGGCTAGGGGATGCGCGGTTTACACCCGGCATGATGTCTCCGTTCTTCCTTTCACTTTAGATACCTACTTTCAGGCAGTGGCTGTGTAGCTTCACCTTCATAGGAGGTATACTATCATTTCTGTGTACATTCCACCGTCAACTGACTTCGACGCGGGGGACTTCCACAGCGTCGTGGCACGGTTGCCAAGGCCCTTTCTCTTGCTTGGAGATCTGAATGGCAGGCATCCTCTCTGGGGAGATTACTCAATAAATCCCAGGGGACAAGTCCCTGCCCATCTGATTGAAGAGCTTGAGATAGGTATCCTAAATGTGGATGAGTTTATGCATCACTGCCCGAGAACTGGTTCATTTTCTTGCCTTGATCTATCTTTGTGCTCTTTGGATGCACAGCCTGATTTTGATTGGAGCGTGGTTGATGACCTCCATGGTAGTGATCAGTTTTGCATTCAAATATCATTTTCAGAGAAACTGCTGCCTGAGAGCCCACCTCGGTGGTGCTTGAGCGGGCACGGTGGCCTGCATTTCAGGAAATGACTGAATTCTCTATCTCAGTCAAGGAGTTGAGGTCGGTAGATGAGGCCGTTGAGTTCTTCTCCGACAACCTCATTGCCGCGGGCCTGACTACTATTCCTAGAACGTCTGACCGAGTGTGAGACGGCCCTCAAACAGAAGCGTTATGCCTACGTGCGCTATAAACGGTATATTTCGAAGCACGCCCGCCGCTCTTCTTGGCGTGCATACGTGTCTTCACTTAACGGGAAGACCCCTCTGGCAGAGGTTTGGAAGCGAGTCAAAAGGATTTGGGGCAAGTTCTCGCAGGACACCCCTCCCGTTCTCCAGGAGAATGGGACCGCAATCTCGGACCCCGCGTCCGTGACGGAATCCTTCGCGACCGCCTTTTCCGCATTCTCTAGCTGGGATGCTGCTCCGCCAGCATTCAATGCACGTCGTGATGTCGCGGAAGGCCGCCGGCTGGACTTTACTTCCAGAGGCGGAGAAACCTTCAACGACAGGTTTACTGTGAGTGAGTTGCGCTCCGCTCTTGCTTCGTGCGCGGACAAAGCCCATGGTCCGGGCGATGTCCCGTACGCCATGCTTCGCCACCTGGGTGAGCGAACCATGGCCTTTCTGTTAGATTTGTTCAACAGGATCTGGGTGGAGGGTCACCTCCCAGATTCCTGGCGAATCGCTACTGTGCTCGCCTTTCGCAAACCAGGGAGAGATCACTCTACTCTGGCGGGTTTCCGCTCAATCTCTCTAACCTCTTGCGTGTGCAAGTTGATGAAGAAATTGGTAAATGTTAGATTAGCCTTTTTCCTGGACAGCGGAGGCCATCTGTCTTCTGCACAGTGCGGCTTTCGCAAGTTCCACTCCACGTCGGATGCTCTGCTCCGACTGGAATATGCCGTCTGCGATGACTTCCTTCGTAGACAGCACTACGCCACAGTGTTTTTCGATCTGGAGAGGGCCTATGATACCGCATGGCGATACGGTATCATGGAGACTCTCCACACGATGGGGGCGAGGGGACGCCTCCCAATGTTTATATATGAATTTTTGCGAGATCGTTGATTCCGCATACGGGTGGGGAGACCCCTCTCCGGCCCAAAGGAGCAGGAAGAGGGTGTCCCGCAGGGAAGTGTCCTCAGTGTCACACTCTTTGCCCTGAGAGTCGCCAGATAGCCCCTTAAAAAAAAATCTTTTCCCTGAGCATCAACGGCATCACCTCGGTGCTGCCGGAAGATGTTCTCGCTACGCTCTACGTGGACGACCTTTCTATCTCTTTTGGCGTGGTCCAGATGCCAATTCTGGAGCGTCGACTCCAACAGGCATTGAACCGCGTCTCTCGCTATGCCGAAGCGCACAGGTTTCGTTTTTTTGGGGGGGCCCAAGACTAAGGTGGTGCACTTCTGCCGCCCACCACGGCTCCACGCCGACCCAGATTTGTTTCTTAATGTGGTGCGCCTGGAAGTGGTTGAATCGCACCGTTTCCTTGGTGTTGTATTTGACCGACGCCTCACCTGGGAGGCTCATATTCGCAGCCTTAGGGTCTGTTGTACCCGCGCCATGGATATTCTCTGTTCCGTGACGTTCAGCGCTTGGGGTGCTGATAGGGCTACTGCCCTACTTTTTTATCGATCCTTTGTTCGTTCGAAGCTCGACTACGGATGCGAGTTTTATGCATCCGCAGCCGAGCGTTTATTGCGGAAGGTAGACTCGATCCACTACACCGGCCTTCGCCTTGCGACCGGTGCCTTCCGCACTTACCCCATTGAGAGCCTGTTGGTCGATGCTGTGGAGATGCCACTCGCTCTACGCCGCGTACAGTGCATCACTCGCCTGTACGTGCGAGCCCGGCGCCTTCCTCAGTCGCTAACAGCTCTTACTGCATCCACAGCTTATCTCGACGGTGCCTATGCCGCCGAGAGACGCCAGACATACCCTAAGCTCTTTGGGTTTAGGGCCAGGAAAAACTTTCGAGAGCTAGGTATAGCTCTCGGGCGTGTGGCTTCCCTGGTTCTGCCCAGGACGGCACCCTGGAGGGTACCACATTTGGCTATTTGTCGCCACGCCTCTGCTCACAAAGCTTGTACAGCGCCGGGAGTATTGCGTTCGACTTTTTTCGAGCACACTTTGTGTCATGCTGGAACCGTGCCAGTGTATACGGATGGCTCTAAGTCCCAAGAGGGGGTCGGCTTCCACGTCGTATCCCCTCTGTTTGAAGTCAGCGGGGCTCTTGCTGGCGCTGCGCCTGTCTTCACGGCCGAGCTGGTGGCAATACACCACTCGGTACGGGAGATTATACGACGTGACCGGTTCGGAGACCGGATTGTATTCTATAGCGACTCACAGGGCGCCCTGAGTGCTCTCGGGGCATTGGAATCTCCGCATCCCCTGGTTCGCGATATCCGTGAAGCCACGGTTTTGGCAAGCCAGGCAGATGTCTAGATTATCCTCTGCTGGGTTCCTGGACATGTAGGAATTGCGGGGAATGAGCGCGCCGATGAGGGCACCAAAGAGTCCGCGAGGACTCTGCGACCGGACCAGCGTTTCGCTCTTCCTCACACCGACTACATTGCAGGAATACGGGCAGCTCTTCGGACCGCTTGGCAAAGAAGATGGGAGACGTTCGAAGAGAACTTAAAGTTGCGTGCCATTGCGCTGCGACTGTTCCCATGGACCTATTCCCCAATGCCGCGACGGCTTCAGGTCGCTTTCTGTCGTCTCCGAATCGGACACACTCGTGTGACGCATCGCTATTTGATGGAGCGCTCGCCTGCGCCCTATTGTGACGACTGCGTCGTCCCCCACACTGTTCGGCACATTCTTGTTGAATGTCCCAGTCTGGGTGATCTTCGCGCACGTACCGGGATGGCGGGGTCGCTACTGCCTGTCCCTTATACTCGGGACGAGTGCGTGCACATTGACTGGTGGACTTGTTGACTTTTTGGGGGAGGCCGGCCTTCTTCCTTTTATTTAATTAGGATTTGTTGTTTTTTGTTATTGGTTTTCTTTGTAGGTCGCATGCTCCTGCTCCGGGGGGAGGGGGACCTCCACCCGACACTGGAGCTTGCTTCCTAATTGGCATCTTCCCTTTTTACCTTTTTTTTTTAAAATTTTTATTTTAAAGTAGCCTAGAACTAGGCTGTTTGTTTGCGGCAACTTATGCCCAAATGGGCAGTCGCCAGATAGCCCATTAAAAAAAAAATCTACCCACCCTGGGCGCGCCCTTGCTAAAGCTGGCGACACAAAGGGTTCACACCCAGCCCTGGCTAAAACCAGGGCTCCCGTCCCTTTCCCCAGCATGAGCGTTTCCTTTAAGGCAAAATGGCAGCTTGCCTCCACCGAGTCATTAGATTCACAGGAGGCAACACCCCTGAAGTTAGTCATGAGGCCATCTTCCTGGGTTCCTAAAGCTGCCCTCTGGTAGGAGGACACCACTAAAGGAGCTTCGACTCCTTCCATTTGCCCATACCCAGTGGTGGGCTGGGTGGATCCTCAAACACCTACTCATAGACTTCTCAAACCTCACACGATATCTCTCTTAGGGACCTGTAAACCCATTCAGGGAATGTGCTGGCCTTCCTAGAGTCCACCCACCCTGCAGAAGAGGTAGTGGGGCTGGCAAGTAAAGTCTAATGCATTTAACATAGATTGAAGAATCATATTTGAATTCCTCAATCTATTTCTCCAGTTGTGTTATGAGGATATAAATGAGAAAGGATTAGCAGAGAAGAAACATCAGTTTAAAAAGAGTACCCATTTTGCAACACGTTATGGTGGTGTGGTAGAAGAAGAGTGGCATCCTTGATGATTTGGCACATTGTCCCAATTAAACATTCCTTAAATTATTGATGATTCCACTCATTTGCCACTACAACCATCAAGAAATGAATCCTTATTCTTACATCCATCATAACTGCAGTCATTTTGAAAAATTGAGGTTATATTTACATTTCCCTTTCTTCCTGACTTCCTTTCTTTCCCCTCTTTTTTTAGCTAGTTTTGAGTGATCTTAGGGTCTTTGCTGGCCTTGTATTTTTGTGATAACAAGGGCATAGTAATTTATTTTGCTGCTACATGAATTGAAATCCAATGCTGTTTTTTGGTAGTTTTCATTTTTTTGAAACCATTTTGATTTCTCCTGTAATAAGAGCACGCTCTGATTCCAGTATTTTCTCAAGTATGAAAAAAATGAACAAGTAGTGACAAAATTATGACAGGGACTCAGGTGTACGAATTCTGGGACTTAAAGATAGATTTGATGCTTGAAACTTAAATAGCCTTCAAGTATTGTGATTTTTTTATAGGTTTGTTGGAGAACATAATTGAAAAAAACAAGAATGAGAGCACCACCACCCCTCCTCCATCTCCGACGCAAGGCAACCACAGTCCATCTCCCGCTCGGTCTGGTCTTGGCCCAGATGGATCATTTAATGGTAAGTCCAGTCTTTGTCACATTTAATGACCCATGCTCTGCTTGAAATCCCAGGAGTTATTTCTTTTGCATGAGGATTTCTTCCAGATTCATATGCATTTAGCTGTTTTTGTGCATATTAATCCCTTGCAACAATGCGACTTGTTTGCAGAGTGGTGGAGGAAGGTTCAGAAGAGTTGTGAGCCCTCCCAGTTAATAGTGCATTAAGTATGTTATTTACACAGGCTATGTACCTTCCCATATTTCCACTTTCCATCTTATCTATTTTCTTTACAAACCTCATTTTAGAAACATTCTGGCTGAGATACGCTGGTTGGTTTACACTTTTAGAAAATTAAATTGTCATTAACCAATTTCATGTTGATTTTTATTTTACTTTTTTTTTTTTAATTCTATGATAGTTTAAATTTGTATTCCAAGCTGCCTCATTTCTCCAAACTGTTTTGAGTTTAAAAAAGTGGCATATTTCCCTCCTGGATCCATACCATTAAGAAAAGGTGAAGCCTGCCATTGCAAATCTTGTCAATTCAAAATACTTAGCACGGAGTCTATTGCAAACACCCCAAAACAAGATTAAACCAAGAGCACAGGTGCTCATCATAATTTTGAACCACTAGCATGGTACCAGCATACTCTCTTACACCTTCCTGACTCATTCCGCACTCAAACCCTTATCATTCGCTAATGTTCTAATTACCCCTCAGCAATCTGCTTCATCTGTACCACTCTTATTTACAATGCTTCTTCGATACTTAAAACTTGACACTTATTCAAGGATTACGAAACCACACTCATATCCTACCCTACCCCACTTTCACTCATTTTTAAGCCTTTTATTTTTCAGTGGGTGCTATAGTTCAATATGGGATCTGAACTATGGGTCTCTGAGTAAGTATGGCAGCTGGTGAAGGTGACCTAAATAGGGATTCCTTTCGGTAACTAACCACAATGATATGGCTTAACTTCGCTGTAATTGTAAGTGGCATTTTTAAGGTAGCTGAGGGAATTACACCCACATTGGGGGGAAATGAGTCGTGTTGGGCTCTTATATACTGCATGGAGATGGTTGGTCTGGCTCACATGAAGTGCTGTTTAAAATTTGATTAGCGAAGTCAGATGAGCTTCTTTAATCATATTTCCCAATCGATGTCATAGTATGTGTGAGTATCTGTATGTGGGGCAGGAAATATACCCATACTGGCTTCATGTACATGTCATAAAAGGTGAGTAAGCCCAGATATGGGCCTCTGGCCAGGCTGCCATTGAGAGACACATTGGGGGGTGTTAGGGTGTGCCATCCACAATGCGAGAAAGCGGTTACTGATCCTGCCGATGAGAAAAGTAGACTTTGACTTACTTCTTTGGCTCCCTACCTCTTTACTGAAAGGGGCAGTGCCCAAGAACTTCTCCATGACATAGCCCTGGTGACTCCACAGGTCCTTCAGAGAGGTGATGGAGCATGTGTGTTAATTGCTTGTGTGAGGTTGCAGCAGTTGAGAATGATGATTAGAATACCCTACCCAAATAAACTTGGGGTCCAGAAAGTTCCTCTTATTATACAAGGGCACAGCATTTTTGTCCATTTCATGCACGGATGTGGTCACTTTTAGTCTTTTAGAACACGCCGCTGACTAACTGTGGTGGTATCTCTACATCATCACTGGCAGAAGACAAATGCAACATAGTTTCTTTAAACTCGTACTCAAACAATTAAAGGAGAAAAAGAATAAATTGGAATAGAGCAAAAACTGAATAAAATGGTGAAAATTGAGGAGGAATTTGCTGGCAGAAGAAACTTTACACCTTTTTCTTAGTTCTTGTGAAAGGATTATTGTTGATAAATGCCCTTAGTTGGAAGAGGGTTTTTTTTACCTATGAAATCGCCTGTGTCAGGTTCCCTGGTGAGTTCCATGTTCGAGACGCTGAACAACGGGACAGATGGCAAGTTAGGGAAGTGGTCCGCTTCACTTGTCCACCTCGAAGCCGAGAGTGAAGCTGTGGCTGCCCTCTGCCTGAACTGCGTGGCGCATCTCTTCTCGTGGATTCCCCTATCCACCTTGGTCTCCTCACAGCTCCTCAACGCCGTCTTTGTGTTCGCAGCTGATCCGCAAGTAAGTCCTGCTAGTGCTTCGTTTAGCCCTGAGGTCTCCCATTTGAGAACATCCTCTGTCCTTTTGTGCGACCTCATTCTCTGAGGGGTGGGTTGGTTCATTGTTTCCGCCTTGTGCGAGCATTGAGATTAGCCGCTCGTCTCTCCCACCCGGCAATCCCATCTTAGATGGGTGCTCCATTTGAGGTGAGGCTCCGGTGGCTACTGTATGTTATCACGACCCATACTACAGAACTTGAGTTTAGCTCTACATCATCACAGAAATGTTTCGGGTGTCAGGCGTGAATCATTGGTAAAAACCGTAGAGGAAAAATATTTTTGAGACATTGCCATTGTATATGTATAGGGGAGTTGCTGAATATGGCTAGAAAGTTGGGATGCTGAATTGGAAGAGTGGGTGGCTTAAGTCATTGAGGATGAGCAAGGTAGTTTTAAATTTAGTAAAGGATGTGTAAATAAGGTGTTACTTGCTGTGGGGCAGTTTTTTTTTTTTAAATAACCGTGAGAGGAAGTCTGTATTGTAACTTTATTTTACAGATGTAGAATGGTTAATGAAAAAGGTGTGTGCGTAATGTTAGGAAAAGAGGTTAACCATGATAAATGTTGAGAAAATATAAAAGTTGTGTTTTGAACCAGTTGGGAGATTCACTTGTTGTTGTTAGTGGGTTTGTTTGGAACCTTGCAGTCTTAGGGATTATTCTCTGCCCCTCCAGTGCATCGTGTGCCTGATCTCACTCAACATTGAAGTCTTTTGTTAAACATTGCAACTGAATAAGGATTTGTAGGAGCCCTATAGGAGACATTAAGGGTCATTTTGCAATTCTAGGTACTATATCATCTTCTGGCATTAACACATGTTATTGACCCTTGAACATTCCATGGTTAGTGCTGTATATCTTATGTAGTGTAAGTTAGGGACCAATTTTTGTATATTCATTTTGATTTCTTGTTGGTTCAGCTCAACAAAAGCAGCGTGAATGGTCGCAGCTGCATCTCTACTTCGCACCCCGACCTCACCCACCTGTCCTCCACCTCGGTGAGCGTCCTTGCCATATCAGCCGTGAATGAGATCCTCTGCAAGAACTGCATCCCGCTCGACTTTGAGGATTTCCTCCTGCAGGTTTTCAAGAACATCTTTCATCTCCTCCAGAAGCTAGTCTATTCGGACTATGGGAATAGCAATCACTTGGAGACCCTCGATCCGGAGTAAGTTTAGTCAATCGACTCGTTACAGAGCCCCCGAGCCCTTGCACTTTGTAGTGTATGGTGGATCAGGCTTGTATAGTCCTGTGATCTTAGTACGAACGTGTCTTGCTAGTGTTTTCCTTGCTGTTTTTTTTAACTTAACTTGTCTCAGCTAACATAGCCTCATTGCGATTGTCTTTGAGTGATGACATGTAAGTAACTACCTTCCCCCACAGGTAAGCTCATTCACTAAAGTTAGCCATTTCCCTCAGTACACTCAAGTTGTCTTCTCTCATTGGGATTGTACCGGGTACCTAGGCATTAGAAGTCCAACACCTTATCCATGGCCAGTGAGAGAGCTGTGTGATATCTTAGACTCAGTGTTTGAACTGGATCTCTTTCGAAGGACATATTAAGGAGAGTTGAGTCCCAATCCTTACTATACCTAGTAATCATTTGACCTCTCAGGCTATTCTATATACCTTCCACGAATTTTCATCACCCCTAATTTAGCTACGTTCTTTACGAGCGATTTTTGTTTACCCTCTCACTGTTCATCTTTCATACTTCCCTCTCTTTTGGTAAAACCCTTACTTTTTTTCTTAAAATAAAATCTCTTTCAGGTATTTAGATAAATTTTCTGAGTTTCTGCACTTGATAGTAAGTCATCACTTGAGACGCTTTGAAGACAAAGATCAATTTCCGATGCTGGAGTTCCTCGAGCTTCTCTTCCGATATACCTTCGTCCAACCCAATGTAGATGCCTATTTCAGTTGTCTCGAGATCTGGTCGATATTCTTGGACCACTTGACAACCAAGATTTGTTCGGACAACCATGTTCTACTTGTCAAGTGAGTCAACTAGTTTGGGTCTAAGTTGTAAAATAGAAAAATGAGCTAAATTTTGTGTAAAAGAGAGAGAGACTGAATGAGCATCTCTTGGCAAGTGTGAATCATTGTTTTGTGTGGAAAGATGTTGGGTATTTTTCCTTGTATAGGTTGACAGCATAGCTAGAAGTTTCCTTGGAGCATAAAGACAAGTCTGCATTAGGAGCCCATTAAGATGCACTAAACTCAAGCATCAAACACCGAGGCAACGCAGCAATCTCAGCCATCACAGAAATTCTTAAGTAACCCTGGCTCACCAATACAAGCCCCTCAATCCGGAAACTAGCCCACATCATAACCATACTCAAACCAGACAAACCTGAGCATCACTGGCATTAATTCGGTGCTGCGGGAAGATTTTCTTGCTATGCTGTACGTGGACGACCTTTCGATCTCTTTTGGTGAGGAACAGATGCCAACTCTAGAGCATCGACTCAAACGGGCATTGAACCGCATCACTCGCTATGCCGAAGCGCTCAGATTTCGGTTTTCCTTGGCAAGACTAAGGTGGTGCACTTCTGCCGCCATCCACGGCTCCACCCCGACCCAGATTTGTTTCTTAATGGGGTGCGCCTAGATGTGGTTGAATCGCGCCGTTTCCTCGGTCTTGTATTTAACCGACGCCCTCAGCTGTGAGGTTCATATTCGCAGGCTTAGGTTCTCATATCTGTGCCATGGACATTCTTCGTGGCGTGAGGTTCGGCACTTGGAGTATTGATAGGGCTACTGCCTTAATTTTCTATCCATCCTTTGTTCATTCGAAGCTTGACGCATCCGCAGCCGAGCGTATATTGCGAAAGGTGGATCAATCCACCACACCGGTCTCCCCATTGAGAGCCTTCTTGTCCATGCTGGGGAAATGCCACTCATTGTGCGCTGGGTACTGTGCATTATGCGCCTGTAGGCGCGGCCCGCACCTCCCTCAGTCGCCAACAGCTCTCACTGCATCCGCAGCTGATCTCGACGGTGCCTATGCCGCCGAGAGACGCCAGTCATACCCTAAGCCCTTTGGGTTTAGAGTTAAGAAACTCCTTTGAAAGTTCGGTGTAGCTCTCCGGCCGATGGCGCCCCTGGTTCTGCCCATGACGACACCCTGGAGGATACCACATTTTACTATTTGTCGCCACGCCTCAGCTCCCAAAGCTTCTACAGCGCCGGGAGTGTTGCTTTCGGCCTTTTTGGAGCACACTTCGTACACACTGGAATCGGGCCAGTGTGTACAGATGGCTCCAAGTCCCACGAGGGGGTCGGTTTCCACGCTGTTTGAAGTCAGCGGGGCTCTGCCAGGCGCTGCGTCTGTCTTCATGTCGCAGTTTTGCCAAGCCGCCCGAAGGGCCCCTTGACAAAAAGGATAGGAGACGGTCGAAGGGAACTTAAAGTTGCGTGCCATTGCGCTGCGACTCTTCCCATGGACCTACCCCTCAATGCCGCGACGGCTTCAGGTTGATTTCTTTCCTCTCAGAATTGGACACACTCGCGGGACGCACCTCCACCTGATGGAGCGCTCGCCTACACCTTATTGCGTTATCCCCCAGACTGTTTGGCACATTCTTGTTGAATGCCCCAGTCTGCGTGATCTCCGCGCACGCTACCTATCGCGTTACTTAGATGAGCGGGGTCGCTACCGCTTTTCCCTTCTACTCGGGAGTGGTTCGTGTACACAGACTTGCAGACTACCCTCCACTTATTTTACTCTGTTGTACAGGGTTGGCAAAACCCCCCACAATTTTGAAAAAGCCCAATAAAACCCTGGTTTTATTCTGGGTTTTTTTTTCTAAAAAACAAACACTACAAATCTTGAAATAACATATAAAAAGAATAGCTATCTCTATTTTTTATATAATATTAATAATTAATTAGTTTAATAATTATATTATAGTAAGAACAGATCACTGATCGAGAATTATGGGTACCCATGATAGCCATAACCTGTAGAAGGAGAGATGATTTATTCTGAGTCAGTATCAGAGAAATAACCTTAATTTGATGCATATTTTTGGAAATTATAAACAAATATGAATCTTGAATAAAATAATAAGCGGCATTCATTTCTTGAAAAAGAAAAGAGGTGTAATTTAAAAAAACCAAAAAAAACCCCATTTTTCTTTTCAAATTTCACTTGAAAAAGCCTCCCCCCAAACCCGGGTTTTTTGATTTGCCAACCCTGTTGTAGTAGGTTACATGTTCCTGCGCTGGGAGGGGTGGGCCTACCCCTGATGCCGGAGCATGCTTCCTTGTTGCTTTTTTGCTTATTGTTTTTTTTTTAAGCTCATTTCTTAGCCTTTATTCCTGTTTTATCTTTATTTTTTATTTACATGTTTTTACTTGTTTTTTTTTTATATAGCCTAGTATTAGGCCATAACGTGATTATGGCGACATGCCCTAGTAAGCAGTTGCCAGATAGTCTCTTAAATTTGTTTAAAAGGTGGCAATTTCCAAGGCTTGGGCCTGGTCAACCGCCTCCTGTTAGAGTGAGCGTTCGATTTTCTAGCAGTAATGTACAAATTGGGTTGGAACCCAGGCCAGTTATAAAGGCATCACAGGCACACTCATTCCTGTAGCTGTCTGTGGACACTGCACGGAAATTGCACTCCAGGCTGAACTTTTGAAGGGAGTGCAAAATCTCATGAATCGACTTGGATTGGACCTGGCTGCGTGTTGTCAGTCAGTGGTGAGCAACAACCTCGTTGGCATACTGGATAAAGCCCTTGTTTAGGGTTTTGAGGGTTTTGAAGTAAGTCTGACATTCGGCAATTACCTAAAAGTTCCCCGGAGAAACTAGATTAGCTAGTACGCCCAGTTTGCAGAGTCTGTCACATCACCCACAGTCTCCACTTAGTGAGCGATGATACTGAAGAGCCAGTGTCGGAAGAATCTAGCAGCTTCTGGAGCAGTTGGAGACACCTGCCCAAGTCTGCTATCTCAGTCAATTAAATTGTTACGACCGTTGGGAAGTTAAGAAAACTCCACGCAACATTTTGCTTTAATTGACTAGAAATAAATAAATAAAACACTATTACAATAAGGCAATATGCAGAATGCACCCTGCAAAGAAGAGGTTAGCTATGAAAATAATATGACACTAATAATCATTTCTCCTTCAAGGAGAGCAAGTGCTGTATTTTACACATTGAAATTATACAGGTGGCTTAAGGCATAAGTATATAATTTCTGGAATTATAGATGGAGAGAGAGAGAGAGAGTAGACATCACAACAGGTACCAACCCCATTTTGTGGGAAATTAGTAAATCTTGAAGTCCTTCAATAATTAATTGTTCTTTGCTACTTTTTATGTTCTCCTAGGGGTTCTTCACTGTTCTTTGGTGGGTGCTGGCTTCTCTTTCTAGCAAATTAAATGCTCTATACCAGGGGCTCGCAACCTGCAGCCCTTCTGCCAAATGGATAGGAAATAATTTGTTTCTTATTTAATTTTGCAGCATTAAAACATCTTTAGCAGAACTACAATAATTGAACTTTGTTGTTTCTTATGACTTTCAGTATAATTACTGAATGTTATTTTAAACCAAGTATAATGTTAATTAACATCAACCTTTATAAAATTATTTAAATTTGGCAATTTCAACTTAGCCCTTTTGTACTAAAAGATTAAGGACCACTCTACACTCTTTATCCTTCATCTGCTTTATGTGAGCCCTTGTAAGAGGCTACTAAACCTGGATATGGTCCGCTGAGTTTAAATGACCTGGCCTCCCTTTAACACTTGGTAATATAAAAATTATTGATTTATTGCAGATATGAGGAGGGACTTCTCTGTTTAGCGACCAGTATTTTGCAAAAGATTCAACTGCTCTTAAATCAGGTAAAAATAAATATTTTTTCACAACCTTGCGGTTCAATATGAGATCACCACCTCCTTGTGTTCAGCTGCATGTGTATAGAAGACTACAAATGTAACTTCACTCGTGTGTGAAATGGGTGGAAATGTTGGTTTGGGTGGCATGTTGAAAGCCCTTTTTTTATCTATTTACCCCAACTCTTTATTTCCAAATTCTATCTTATTTTGAAAGTGTGTATAGAAGTGTTGATTGCTGTGATGGGTGTGTGTATTTGAGAAAATGAGGCAATTTCAGAGGAACTGTGTCTCATTTACAAGCTTGATATTGAGTGAATGACTTTCATTTATGGGAGTGATGGGTAATTTGTCGCCATTGTCAACTCTGAATTCCATGAATGTGTGTCTGGGATTGATTTTTTTATATCATAGTAGACTCAGTTGTGCATGTTCTGTGAAGTAAGCAATACCATGGCAGAATTCAATCTGTCAAAAATTTGGAAAAGGTAAAGCTTTGCTGCTTGGGATTCATGCCGGGAGCTCCAATGGGAAGATCTTTGAGTGCTTGTGCGTCACTGTGAGGATGGTGCAGAGGATCAGGAAAGAATTAGATGATTCTCGCTATGATTACTAGGGTAAGGTGGCTTAGAAACCTCACTATAACGTTCTGATGTGAAAAGAACCCCACACTTTTCACAGTGATCCCAGCAGGTCAATGAGGTCCATACCCAGGGACGAGGGAGTGTCATTTTCATCAGGTAGTTAGTGAATGAGGACATCTGATACTACTCATACAAGATGAGAAAAGGCCACCTTCTGTCTCAGAAGATGAAGGGCCTGTGAAGGGAAGGTGTTGCGAAACTTGTGAACAAACTGAAGCATCACCTCAATCCTGGTATGCTCTGGTTCTTCTCAGATGAGAAGAATTTCTGTCACGACCAAGTGGTGAAATCGCATAACACTCGCTAGCTTACTCTGGCCCTCAAAGATGTACTGAGAGTCATGAAGACCAAGTTCCCAGTCTACACCATGATGTTTGGGGTGGTCAGTAGCGAGGGCCACGTTATACCCAGGTTTATCTTCCCAGAGGGCTAGATCAACTTCCTGGAGGAGTTGTTGTCCTTGATCCAGAAGTTGCCGCTGGAAGGCAGTATGTGTGCCACACTAGCAGGATGACCCAGACTTGGCTGTCAGGCAATTTCTTTCCCAACTCCCAACACTGCAATCTCCCTGGAATATTATGTGTGGGGCGTGGTTGAGAGAGAGACCATCAAATCTCTATGCACGGCTAAGGTGGAGCTTAGGTCCAGAATCACCACACAGTTTTCACTCAGTTAATCAGGATGCCGTGTTTGAGGCTGGCGGAAATCTTTCAAGTCTAGCATGTAGCTTTGGTAAATTTATATGTATAAATGAGCTGTTATTTTCTTTTATATTGAAGTTAGACAACAAATTACCCACCGCGCCCTGTATAGTATTTCAGTATGTTATGTCGATTGTGAATGCTTCTCAGTTGGCTCTTTTGTTGTTACTAAAAATGTTCTGAGGTGGCGTGACATGTAAGAAGAATGCATGGAAATAAGCTTGTGAAGAGATGATATATCATAGTTGTGCCTTTTAGAGGTTTTGTGAGGAGTCATGTTTGGGGCTTCTGCTACACTACATATCACCTCATCAAAGGGCCTTTGGCGCGGGCAAAATGATGGGTGGCTTTGTGCTTAATAGAGCATAAAGGAAATTAGAGGGGGCGAGTAGTTTTAATGGCGTTGATGCATGCCAACCCCACTGCGAAGATCACTCCCCTCTCCCATTAAAAACTGTCTTTCAGACTGAACTCGAAGAGCTGGAGCACGAATTGAGTGAGGACACTTACAGTAGCTTGGATGACGACGGCGAATCGCTGTTTGGCGACTTCTTGGCCTCGGGCGGAGTGACGGAGTGGCAGGTGTTCCTCTCCAACAACCTCGAGGTGGTGGCCAAAGTGGCCGACTTGTACCCCGATCAAATTTTCACTAAGCTGGTATGGGTCTTTCTTTTTAAAGCGGCGTTGAATTCTCCGCATCACTGTCCTCTTTAGCTGTCTTCCGTCTGCTCTCCCAAAGCAGCGCTTTCCTTCGTTCTTTGCTACAGCCCGATTTATCTTGTTTGTCTTTCTTATTGCCATTTATTCTTTTTCCTCTGTCCCAATCTCGCCCTTTAAGTTTCATGTCTTCCTTGGCATGTTATTGGACCTTTTGTTATTATTCTTGTTGAATGTCCCAATCTAGGTGATCTTCGCGCACGTTACCCCTCCCGGTACCGCAACGAGTGGGGTCGCTACCGCTTGTCCCTTTTACTCAGGACGGGTTAGTGCACACAGACTTGTGAACTATTTAGCTTTTTGGAGGAGGTTGGCCTCCATTTTATTTGACTCTCTTTGATGTTGATCGCATGATGCCTTTTTTTATTGATTTGTTTTGTATTTTAAAATACCCAAAGTAGGCATGAAATTAATTACGGCGACTTATGCCCTTGCCGACAGTCGCTAGATGAGGGCTAACTTTAGATTCGAGGGTGTCTTTATAATCTATTTTGTAGCGGGCTACGTTGACACTGCCGGCTGGGTTTCTATGGATCTAATTCGGGCTCGGGGGGTGGGGCTCCTTGACGAGGCTGGTTCGCGCCTGCGCTACAGGGGCAAACTGGATAGTCTAGTCGACGTTGGTCTTCCAGCGTCGAGGCGCGGGTTCGAAACTTACCCCTGCAGTTAAGTAGCTCCAGTCAAAAACACAATAAATACGATACTTCTCCCCCTTTCCCCAACGAAGACCGACCCCTGGTTCCTTCGGGTTTGCCAGCGATTGTCATTTTGATCTTTATGTGCATTTCATTATCCGGTTGCGGGATCTCATTCAAGAGTGATGGATGGTGCAACTTACAACTGCTACGCTTCCTTACTGCACATTTTTATCGATCTTCTATGAATATTCGAGGGTATTTATTTCTATCGACCGGCTATTTGTTACTCCTATTTTCTCTTTTTACTAAACTTTTTATTTTATCTTTATACCTTCACTGCTTCATTTTCCTCTTTTTTTCTATCTTCTATAATATAACCCCTCCGTCCACCCCTTGGTTCGCTACTGCTATAGGTAAACGTTTGGGACAGTGATGAAGAACTCTTGATATTCATTTTTCTTAATTGTGGTTCATTCCTTTTTCTCACCTGTGAGTCGAAAACATTTGGCGTTGAAGTGCATCAACTCCTCTCTGCCAAAGTGGTTAATAATGATGATGTTTCCTAACTTGCCTTTTTAAGTGTTTTTGTATTTATTTAATAACAAAATTATTTGGGGAAGTCTTAAAAGAAGTGTGAAGCGTTTCCCAATGCTGGTTAAATCACCCTTCTTTTAAAGACTGGACTCTCCCATTTCCTTTGTTTTTCCAGTCTTTCCTTTGTCTTTGAATCCTTGTGACCCAATTGTTGGTTGCGGGTTGAAATTAATAAAAATGTGTGCTCGCTTCTTCTCTCTCTCTCTCTCTCTCTCTCTCTCTCTCTCTCTCTCTCTCTCTCTCTCTCTCTCTCTCTCTCTCTCTCTCTCTCTCTCTCAAATGTGGTTCGTTCCCGAACTTATTCCAGCCATTTTACCTTTCCAAGTAGCCCCTTTTTGTCAACTAAATATGGGTGTTCTCTACCGCTTTGCAGGTTGAGCCCTTCAACACTAGTGCCAAAGCGTACTTGAATATGGGTTCATTCGTCTACTCCAAGGGTAACAAGCGCTGTCTAAATATCTCTTCTGAACATCAATGCAAAACATTCCATTGCCTCCTCAGAGATTTATCCACCTTTATGCAGGTATCCTTAACCTAAGAGGGATTGACCCCTTTATTTAATTGTCCATTCAGGGCCCAACTTTTACTCGTCGTAGAAGGCTACTATGTGTGGTTACATCTATGTATGTAATAGGTACTGATGATGAATCGGAATCCAGTTCTATGGTATGATAATTTCCGATGAATACATTCAACCTTGAACCAATTTGGGTGACCTGAACTGATCCAATCATAGTGGTTGCGTGTGTGATCAATAAAAGTGTGAGGAAGTTGTAGAGTAAAAATTATAAGCTATTTAGTTTGTCTTTGAGTGAAAATGGAAAAGTTTATGGTGCATTGAATCAGCTCTTTAGAGATAAGCAAGGACCCGATCTACACAGCCTCTCGCTTTGTAGATTTGGTGTTTGCTGCTCGAAGAGGCCCTTAAGACTTACTTGACCCTTAAGAGGAAATGTGTAATCTAAGCTGGATTTATAGCTACATAAAACGATCTGAAATATTGATTTAAAAGTTGTATGATAGTGTGAGTAAACGCAGGGTAAAAGGGGGCGACCTTGGGAAGTCTAATCAGCAGGCCGTGGTTTGTAGTATTTAAGGCTCTTCTTTCGTCTTACATTGTAAGGGGAAAAAGTTTGTTTTTAGAAATATTTGTTCCCAGCTTCTACAGTATTAAAGCTGGGAAACCGCCATTCGTTGTTAATTGTGGTAGTGCTAATACTGATGATGGTTGCCTTTCTTCTCTGCTCCTGGGGGGAGGGGGAGAGATATTAGTATACCCCGCTGTGTGTGTGATCTCTTCCTTAAGGTTTCTTTGCTCATATTTTTTATGTTGTATTACGGGAAGTCAGCTTTCTGGGTTGCAGGGCTGAGCACCTTTTATTGTCTTGCGGCAAGTGACACCCAAGAGAGTCGGGTTGTTTTCCTCTTCCATTAACAGAGACGTCGCTTTTGCGAGGGCTTTAATACCGTTTTGCACTTGAGGTGCATATCTCAGTGAGACTGTGCAGTTTAACTTGGTTTTCGAATCTGTGGCGCTACCGCATATATCAGCCACCGCAAAGTTTCCAAATCGGTTTCCCATCTAGCAACCTTTACCCAATTTGGCTTAGCATCGCTTGTGAGAACCGGCGTTGTTTTCGTTCGCCTTATTCGCATCCCAATTTGGAGTTATCCAGTGATTATTTTTTTCAGAGCATTGGACGCCTGGCCATTTTGTTCCTGGGGGAAAACCTTTCCAAGAGATGCTCGACTGCGATGCAAGTCATTTCGAAGTGAGTTTGTCTTTCCTTTGCTCATTTCATTACTTTTAACAAATTGTCACGTTTTGAAGTGTTGAATTGGGGCTCCGAATTCATTGTACCAAATTCTGCTCATATGTAACTGCTGGTATTGCTCACTTGCTAACATGCTACTCCCTTGTACTTAACGTTCTGATGATAATTTTCATATTTATGCCTTTATTATATGTATATGATGCATGCCATTGCTCCATTGTATAATGTCGTTGTGGGGATGAGTGTAAATTTGTCATCATCATTTCAGTTTACTGTGTGCAAACATGGGTCTTTGTTATTTGGGGGGAAAAAAATGTAGAAATTAGTTTGAATCTGAAATTGCCCCTTTACTCTCGCTACAGACCCAGGCTCATTCATGACATTTTCAACTTTAGGGCTTTAATGTTCTTGACAATCGTATGGCTTCCAAGCACAAGATGTTACAAGTCTTCTTCACTATTCTCCCCACTATTTTGAAATTATACCCTTCTTTACTTTATCCATTCATTCTTTTTCCCCTCAGATTAATTGAAATCGCCAATTACAGCTTAACAATGAAGTTCTACGAGGTGGAGACTGCTGTCACCATTTTGCACCAAGACTTGATCGAAGTGTAAGTTCTGAAAGGGTATTGTGATTCACTTTTACTTCTTTACGACTTCTTACCTTTTCTAAAAGAGATAAGGGAGGTAGTGGGGTACTTTTGTTTGGTGTTGATGAGTGCCAAGCCCCCCCTCCCACCCTCTTGCAGGAAGGTAGGCTTACAGTTCATAATGATGAAAGATATTTTTTTATTGCATTTGCATTGACCAAAGGCTGGGTAATTGCCTGCTTCGCTGCACTAAGGGAGGAAAGTAGAGTACCGAAGGGAGGAGCAGGTCCCCTTAAGACAGGTCAGAGCTTGCGAGTCCCTTGCCCTAACATGGTGTATTTTAACGCTCCATGGTATTATACAAGAGTCCAGTTGACACTATGGCGGTATTCTTGTTCTCCAGCAACAGGGAAAATAAAAGCAGGTGTTTAGCAGATAATTTTAGTGTGTTCGTTTGATTATAATTAATGGAATAAAAGCATTGCTATGGTGTAGTGGTATGATGGTGGAATAAAGTTCCTGTGAGGGTAGAGATTTGTTGGGTTGCCACAGTACGTGGCGCCCCATGGCTATGAAGGTAGTCGGCGTGGGCGAATGATGGGTGTCCGTTTGCTTAATAGGGGCATAAACGGGGTGGGATGTGGGGGTATTTTTAGTAGCATTGATGGACTTTGTCCCCAGTTTGGGGAAAACGTAATTTTAATGGCATTGAGGCGCTCCGACCCCACTTTGTTGTGAAACTGGTAGATGATGTAGTCGACTTGGCTCATTTTGATCCTCGCACCATCCCTAAGTTGGTGGAACGGAGTTTTTCTTTCATTTACCACTCGATCGCTATGAAAGGACAATCTGGGTAGCAAAAATAATGGGTGGCTTTGTGCTTGATAGAACAATAAAGGAGTGGGTTTGGGGGGAGGGGTTAGTTTTTAGTGGCGTTGATACACAACGATCCCACTGTGGGGGAGGGGATTACTGATTATGATTTTGTCTCAGGGGGCGAATGTGACCCACGTTTTGCTTTTACAGCCATGCCCAAGTGCTGTGCGCTTTACGCGCGTGGACTCACTGGTTGTCGCAGCTCTACGGGCAGCAGTTTGTTCAGGTGTTCCCAGGTGGAGCTCAGACTCATCAGTACCAAGACACCTGCCATTCCATTAGCAAGCAGATGCTCCTCGCAGGTGCCGGAGTCCTCAATGGCGAGGTAATCGTTATTTTGCACTCGAACCACACCTTAGATCATCGATCCGAGTGTCCATTTTTACGTCGCTTCTTCCCTCTTGATTATCCCTTGGGGGATTTGGGGAACCCGATCCTGGACCAGTATACTTGATTGGAAGATTAGGGATGGTTCATGCGATGGTGAGCCATGGGTTTCAGATCTTTCCCTATTTAATCTTATCCTTTGACTCTTCCCTTGGAGATCAGCGTTTTCTTCTTTTACTTCAAGCTAGATACTTCAAAATTCAGGTTCCTGCATTCTTGTACGAATGTTTTTATTTTTTTATACGTCTTTTTGTGACTAATCTTAGAGGTTGACAAGGTTCGATTCACGATCTTGTTTACGCGAAATGGTATTTTTCTTTTGTTTTTTTTTCAGTTTTGTCAATTTGTATTCAATTTAAACAGTTGCAGATGCCATGGGTGGATATCACCGATTTTCTTGTCTTTGCTATCCCTTCCATAAGGGGTTTACATTCGAACATTTGAGTGCGCCTTTTCAGACACCATTTAGGTCATCCACAAATTCCATCACCTACACTTCCGAGCACTACAACCGCCCTACCATCGCTTATTGTAGTATGGCTTGGGCACCTGAATACCCAATGAAAGACAAAATATCCCACCGTGGGCTGCCTTCGAGGCACCCCAATAAATCACACACATTCCGAATCGAAGGTTGCCCATAAACGTCGACCTCCGCCGTTTCTCAACACTCCACGAAACTCGAGACCTCCTTGTCACTATATGCAAGACACGTAGTATCCTCCGTGAAAA
The DNA here is from genome assembly GCA_963969495.1 of Ceratothoa steindachneri. NCBI lineage: Eukaryota > Metazoa > Arthropoda > Malacostraca > Isopoda > Cymothoidae > Ceratothoa > Ceratothoa steindachneri. The sequence continues at coordinate 179,850,843 of OZ018323.1, forward strand.
AGGACTACAACGGTACCCCACCATCCACAAATCAGTTTCAAAACAATCCACACCCACACAACACATCGGGCCATCCAATGTTTGCGTCGAAACCGTCCTAAACTCCATTGCCCCCTGTAATTGACCTGTAAAAAATACCCTTTCCCCGTTTGACATAGCTTGTAACGGCGAGGCTCTGTTGAGTTCTCCACCTCTAACTTGACAAACACTCACATCTGCGCACGCGGCCACCGATAGCCAGATGCAGTTCGACGCTCATTTCCAACCTACCGAACATTTACACATCTTAGAAAAGGCAAAATATTTACGCGTAGTGTTAGATCTCTCCACTCGGCGTAGTTCGTGGGGAGGTGACAATGCCTGGGAGAAGGTGCCTAGGGTAGGGATTACAACCGCATAAGGTTTGCTATTGCAGATTGTCTTCCTAATCTCCACACACTTCTTTCGGTTTTTTATTTTCCTCCATTGAGGTTAAATGCTCTCATTGGTTATCTCTTTCTTCCGCGCGCTAAGGCCGAGATAAGTGTAAACACACCTTACTATTTCAACGAAGTTACTCCACATCGGGTGTGATTAATAGCTGGAAGGAGTCCCAATTCCGCACCTACTTAGGACGGCTCCCAGATAACCCTGTAAATAACCCTGGTTTGGATTCCACATTAAAATCTTGGTCCCCAGGGGGAAATAAAAGTCCTCCTAAAGAGTGGAGACCGTCGGTACAACATCTGCCACCATTTTTTTCTCCTTTCCTCAAATTAAAAGAAAATGCCGGGCTTACATTTCAGGCTCCTCCGTTGATCGTGAACTGCGCCATACAACTCTTGTCATCGTTATCCGTTCTGGTGCGTTCCCCTGTCGCCTTGGAGCTCCCCTCCATTCAGAACCTTTACAATCAAGCCACGTCATTGTCTCTCGACCTAAAGGTACTTTTTCATAGACAGTCTACCCGATCCGAGGCGCTTCATTGGTGGGTGTGTATTGCGTGAAATGGTTAGTCGTGAATCTCGATTATACCGAGTTTCCTTTATAGTTATACGCAATGGCGACTAAATTATGTAGACCCCACAGAAGGGTATCTTTTGTACCCTGTTTCACTTGGTATCCAGAGGTGCTGCCCATCCCCCTGGGGCCTGGGAAAGTTGTTGGTGCGCTCTCTCCTCGCCCCCTCTCAACAATACTTTACCTTTTTATTATTAGTATTATGCTTCTTATATTTATTAGTTTTATTTATTTTATTATTTCTTAGTATTATTTTTATATTTATGATTATTTATTATTACTATATATTATAATTGTGTATTACTATTATTGTGCATTATTTTTATTCGTAGTATTAGTTATTATTATAATTATGTAATAATAATATTTATTATATTACTACAGCTATCCCCTCGACCTTTTCTAGCTGCACTTTGTACCAGGAGGACTGTTCCCACCTGGACAGAGTTAGGTCCAGTATCCATGGTGCCTTAGACTGCATGCTATCCTGGGATCACCTATCACCAGGGTATGATGATAATAGGTGATCACCCACCCTACTCGTTAGGGGACCTGCCTATCTCTACTTCTCTTTAATACATACCTTCCTACCCTTTTCGAAAAATTGTTCTTTTATCCACAGAGGTTCTGGTTGCCCAGTGCACTTTCATCCTCTTATGAGCCTTAGTTGAGTAGCAGTGTATACTGCGAGGGCCGAAAGCCCGCTGGCCAGGGCAAGTATTAGGTACAGGGTCTGCTCACATTCCTCCAGCACACATATAAGGTGGCTACACCCTCACCATCATTTATGGTTAAAGCTCCAGGACAATGTCGCTTGAATGAAGCACCGGGTTGGAGAAACCTATCAATGCTGGAACGGGACCGATTATGTGTAAATGATCACATTCTGGAATTTTTTATCCTTTGGAGACTTTTCTCTAACTTACAAAGTCAATGGGGGGATCATAGTATCTACTTTTCATAGGTCCTTTTTTTCTATTTCTAAATTTTAATAAGGCAAAAGTGGGCATGCGCATGGGGAGCCGCCTTCAGATGCGCCCCCTTCCTTCTTAGGTGACAGGGAGGACGAGGTAACACCACACACCCATTCGACCGGTGGACGGGCACCCCTTTCACCATTGCTAAGCGGTAAACGGTCTTCCCCTTTGCCACCCTTGGAACCGCTCTCGGACAGCTCTACCGCTGAAAAGGAGGTAGCCGACCCAGTGCTTTCTCAGGGGCTCCTACAACCTCCTTCTACCTGAGAGGAGGCTTACTTCTCTCCTAGGCTTATGGGTGCGGTGGATTCTCCCTCACCCCCTTCGCTGGAGGCGCCCTCAGACGAATCCAACTCACTGCCAGCGGCTGACCTTCATTTACTAAAAGAGGGGACTGCCAAGAGAGCAGACAGGCGGGCGGGCCAAAACTGAACGCTTCCGGTGCAGTGGCTTGATAAGACCAACCTCCTTTAGGGGGGGGCCTGACGGTCCGTGCCCCCTACAGTCGTGCATTTACAGTTTGCAGGGTATTCTTCGTGCCGGGCCCCCTATTGTGCTTGATGGAGGTCGGTTCGCCGGCCAGAGACCACACAACAAAAAGTACCTCGAATGGGATCTGTGATCCCTTGGGGGGGGGGGGGATTATGGCCACATGGAAACCTCCCTGAGATGGAAATGGTCATGGAAGTGAGCACCCTCAAATGATAGGATCTTCCATGGGATTGAATCCAGGCTGGGTGCCAAACACCAAACCTGAGTCCGCCCCTGTGCAAGCTTCTCACACGGCTCGGGCCCCCGAGGACTAGCTAGGAGAAAGATCTTGCTGAGGCCGGTCCATCCAGCCTAGGGGCTCCTTCCGCCAGTGAAGAGAAGCGGATTCATTCCCCACCCTTCTCTCCAAATAAGAGAAAGAGGACTAAGGGTTCCTTTCCTTCCCCGGATCTCCAGAGACGGACGTTTCCATTGCCGTTTCGGCAAACGACCGTGCCAAGATTAGCAGGCCTGGTCCTGAGCGCCCTCGGGTGACGGGGCCCAGACTAAGACCAAAGTTGCAAGTGCGCTGAGCGGAGCCTCGATTACGTTGTGGCCACTCATTGAGACACTACCTAGTGTTTTTGAGCCTACTGGCTTCAAATGCTTTCTGGTTATTCACTCCACTATTGGCAGCATGTTGGCCAAGGGTAACATGAGCCATCAGAAGACAGCATTAGCTATCTTGATTGGTAGAGAGCCGAAGGTAACCCGTTTCTCGGACGGGAGCCTTCTGGCGAATGCGTCGAATCCCTCCGAGGCGGCCATGATTAGTGCCCTTCGGACACTTAATGGTTCTCCTCCGGTTAGCATGACACTGCACTCTCCTATGAACTTCTTGAAAGGAGTGGTTTCCGCGAGGAACTCGTAGACTAGTCCTTAGAAGACCACCTTAGAGCTGGCTGACCATGCAGCTATCAAGGTCGAACGTGTGATGAGAAAACAGAGAAGGGCCTCATACACTCTTCGTCACGTTCGACCGTGACAGGCTCCCTGAGTCAGTGCGTGCCGGTTGGTATCGCGTAAAGGCATTCGTGCCACTACCGTGGAAGTGCTACTACTGCCACCGCTTCACCTATCGGAATCGCTCGTGTAGACGTGCAAAGTCAGGGTTACCCAAAGTCTGTGTAAGTTGCTCCAAGTCCGCACACGATAAGTCCAAATCGTGTATAGTCAAGTGTGTCAATTGCGGAGAGCCGCACTCTGCTTCTTCGAAGCAATGTGGTGCGTATCTCCCGGAGAAGGAAATCCTGGCCGTTCAGGCTACGTATTCTCTCATTTCGCGTGTTTAATGACTTAGTCGAGGCGCACCCGCCGCTACCTGCGACGTCGTATGACTCACTTAAAAAAAAAGTACCTCCTGCTCCTGGCCCCTCCTTTTCTACGAGCACGGTCATTTCCGCGCCCATTTGGAACCCTTCTGCCGGTTCTTCTCAACCCGGGCACTCCCCTGGTAGAGAGCTTGTGGGACAAAGAGTTGAAACCCAGCCTCGGCTAAAACTAGGGCTCACCCCCTCCCTCTGCGTGACCATTTCCCAAAGTCAAAACGACTACGCGCCTACACCAAGTCGTTATACTCGCTGGAGGTCACACCCCTGAAGGTGGTTCGTAAAGTTGCCCCCCTAAAGGAGGACAACAGCAAAGGAGCTTCAGCTCCTGTGCCCCCCCCCCCCACCCAAGGCTGGACTGGGTGGCTCGGAGAAGGTGGATTCTCCAAAGGATGGACCCCCGCCTTCGAAGCCGATCTGCCCGCCGAAGGTTTCGCGGCTGATGGAGGAAAAGTCTCGCTTAGCGAGTCCAACCTTCCCTGATAAGTCCTCGAAGGTGACAGCACCTTATTTGACACCAGAGAGACTCCCACCCTGGTGCTGCTTGGTGCGGGCGCGGTAGTCATTGTTAAGGAGTGTAAGTCTGTGGATGAGGGCCATTGAGTTCTCCGGCGACCTCATCGCCGTTGGCCTAGCTACTATTCCGAGAACGTTTGGCCGTTTAGCACGCCGACGGCTTCCGTGGTGGTCAGCTGATCGTTATGCCTACTTTCTCTATAAGCGCCGCCCGAACGATTTCACTGTCGGTGAATTTCTTCTAGCCTTGATTAATTTCCGCTATGTTTCGAATCACGCCCGCTGCTCTTCCTGGCGAGCATACGTGTCTTCACTGAGCGGAAAGACCCCTCTACCAGTGGTGTAGAAGAGAGTCAAATGGATTCGGGGCAAGTTCTCGCAATAATGGATCCCGCGTCCGTGCCGGAGTTTTTCGCGACCGCTTTCTCCCCATTCTCTAACCGGGATGTTGCTCTGCCAGCTTTCGATGTACGTCTTGATGCTGCTGAAGATCGCCGACTTGACTTTACCTCCAGAGGCGGGGAACCCTTTAACGAGAGGTTTACACAGAGTGAGTTGCGTTCCGTTCTCGCTTCGTGCGCGGACACCGCTCCTGTTCCGGACGATGTCATGCTTCGAGATCTAGGTGAGCGAGGTATAGCCGAATGGCTACTGGGCTTGCTTTTCGCAATCCAGGAAAAGATCACTCTACCCTGGTCGGTTTACGCCCAATCTCCGCCCACCTCCTGCTTGTGCAAGTTGATGGAGAAATTGGTAAATCTTAGATTAGCCTTTTTTCATGGATAGTGGAAGCCATCTGTCTTCCGCATGGTGATGCTTCTGCAAGTTCCATTCCACGTCTGATGCTCTGCTCTGACTGAAAAATGCCGTCTGCGATGTCTTCCTTCGTAGATATGCCTACGCTACGGTGTTTTTCGATCTGGAGAAGTCATATGATACCGCATGGCGATACGGTATCATGGAGACTCCACACGATGAGGGCGATTGGACGCCTCATCTTTATTTTTGAATTTTTGTGAGATCGTCGATTCTGCATACGGGTGGAGAAGCGCTCTCTGGCGCAATGTAGCAGAAAGGTGTCCCCAGTGTCACACTCTTTGCCCTGAGCATCAATGTTATCACCTCGGTGCTTCCTGAAGATGTTCTCGCTTCGCTCTACGTGGACGACCTATCGATCTCTTCTGGTGCGGCCCAGATGCCGACTCGGGAGCGTCGACTCCAACAGGCATTGAACCGCATCTCTCGCTATGCCGAAGCGCACAAGTTTTGTTTTGCTTGGCCAAGACTAAGCTGGTGCACTTGAAAATGGTAGGCTCGCACTGTTTCCTTGGGTCTTGTTTTCGACCAAGGCCCCTCTTGTACCCGCGCCATATACATTGTTCGTTTCGTGGCGTTCATCACCCTGGGTGCTGATAGGGCTACTGCCTTACTTTTCTATCCATTCTATGTTCATTAGAAGCCTGTTTTGCGCATCTGCAGCCACGAGCATTTATTGGGGAAGGTGAACTTGATCTACCACACCGATATTCGTCTGGTGATAGGTGCCTTCCGCACGTTCCCCATTGAGAGGCTACGTGTCGAGGCCGATGAGATGTCACTCGCTCTTCTCCGTGCATAGCGCATTATGCGCTTGAACGCTTGAGCCCGGCGCCTCCCGCAGTCGGTGTAGCTCTCAGGCCGGAAGCGCCTCTGGTTCTGCCCAGGGACTCCTTAGAGGATACCACCTATGACTATTTGTCGTGGCGCCTCTAGTCCCAAAGTTTCATCAGACCCGTGCGTATTGCATTTGATTTTTTGGAGCACATTTCGTGTCACGCTGGATCCGTGCTAGCGTCCACCTCGTATTGACTCTGAAGTCAGCAGAACTCTACCATTCCCTTCATAGCCGAGCTGGTTGCAATCCACCGCTCACTACAGGAGATAAGGCGTCGTGCCCAGTTCGGATACCGGATTGTGATCTTTAGCTACTCAGAAAGGCCATGAGTGCTCTCGGAGCATTGGGATCTCCACACTCTCTGGTTCGCGTTATCCTTGACGCCACGTTGCGGTGAGCCGGACAAATGTCGAGATTATCTTTTACTTGGTTCCTTGACATGTGGTGAATGAGGGCGCCAAAGATTCCTTGAGGGCTGGGAGACCAGACAAGCTTTTCGCTCCTCACACTTGACTACATGGCAGGAATCAGGCTAGCCCTACAGGTTTTCTGGCAAAGAAGATGGGAGACGGCCGAGGCGAACTTAAAGTTACGTGCCATCGCGCCGCGACTATTCCCTTAGACTTAGTCCCCAATGCCGTCACAGCTTCAGGTTGCTATCTGTCGTGTTTGAATTAGGCACACTCGGGGGATGCGTCACTGCATTTTAGTGCAATGACTGCGTTGTCCCCTGGACTGTTTCCGTTAATTATTGTTGAAAGTCCCAGTCTGGCTGATCTTCGCTCACGTTACCCCGACCGGTACCGAGACGAGCGGGCTCGCTACTGTTTTTCCCTTGTACTTGGGACGGGTTTATGAACAGAGACTTCTAGACCAAAGTCCCTAAGGTCAAAGTTCACCTTGACATGAGAAGTGCACATATACTCGCTAAAACTTCCACAAACACAGAGCGCCCACTACTTTACATGGTAAAACACATAACATAACATAATTTCACGGATGACAAAAGCCACAAGGGCCTATCAAAGGTCATCTTCATCTGTCAAAACCCACCCACAAAATGCATCCATAGGATTGTGTCATCATGCATCTACAATATACGATTTAAACAATCCATAGGATTGTGTCCGATCATGCATCTACAATATACAATTCGAACCATACATAGGAATGTGTCAAAAACAAAGAGCATCATCATCAAGACTTGTCAAAATCCAAATCAATCGTAATATACAATAATAAAAATCTGCATCCACAGGAATGAGTCCAGAATATCCCCCAAAGTTAACCCTCCCTCCCCATAAAATCATCTAATCTGTGTTTGAATACATTCAAGTTTGGACTGTCTACCCTCTCAGATGGCATCTATTCCAATAATCTACCACTCTATTGGTGAAAAAATATTTTCTAACATCCAACCTGCACCTCTGTTTTTTAATTTTTAAGTGGTGACCCCTAGTCCTATTACTACCTTCCAACTCAAATAACTTGCTAAAATCCAACTTATCCATCCCAGAGCAGATTTTAAAAAGCTCAATCATATCTCCCCTCACACATCTTCCCTCAAATGAGAACATATTTAGTACCCTCAGTCTATCTTCATATTCAAGGTGCTTCAGGGAAGGTATTATTTTTGTTGCCCTCCTTTGTACTGACTAACAGGTTGATGTCATGTCTAAAATGTGGTGACCATGCTTGTATAGTGTACTCTAAATGTGGCCTAACATACGAATTATAGAGTTTAATGATAACCTCTTTACGCTTGTAGCTAACATTCCTGTTAATGTATCCTAGCACCCTATTTGCTCTATTTTTAGCCTCAATACACTGCTTTGAAAACTTTAGTGACCATCCACTACTACACCTAAGTCCTTCTCATCCTCAACTGAATTCAGCCAATGCCCATCCATTTCATAGCTAAATTCCCTATTATCTCTTCCCATGTTAAGAATTTTGCATTTTTTAGGGTTAAAAGTCATCTGGCACTTCTGAGCCCAAGCTAATAATTTATTTAAGTCACTCTGCACTTTAAAACTACCCTCAACTTCTTTGACTACAGCTGCCAATTTAGTGTCATCAGCAAAAATTGACACCTTGCTATTTACAGCCTCCCCAAGATCATTTGTATAAACTATCAATAATAAAGGGCCCAGAACGGATCCCTGAGGTATGCCACTGATAACATCCCTCCACTGTGACCTCACCCCCATTCAGCACAACTCTCTGTTTCCTGTCTTTCAGCCATCCAGTTATCCAATTCAAAACTTTACCACATATCCCATGTATTTTTAATTTGTGAACTACAGCTGCCAATTTAGTGTCATCAGCAAAAATTGACACCTTGCTATTTACAGCCTCCCCAAGATCATTTGTATAAACTATCAATAATAAAGGGCCCAGAACGGATCCCTGAGGTATGCCACTGATAACATCCCTCCACTGTGACCTCACCCCCATTCAGCACAACTCTCTGTTTCCTGTCTTTCAGCCATCCAGTTATCCAATTCAAAACTTTACCACATATCCCATGTATTTTTAATTTGTGAACTAGTCTCCTATGGGGGACCTTATCAAAAGCTTTGCTAAAATCTAACTAAATTACATCAACATTCTTTCCCTTATCTAATTGTTTAGTAACATAATCCATAAAATCCAGTAAATTTGTTAAACACGATCTATCTCTTCTAAACCCATGCTGAGCATCATTTATTAACCTACCATACTCTAGATCAGGGGTGGGCAACCTTTTTGAGAGTGCATGCCAAAATCGGCCAAATATCTAACACACAATTTTTTCATGTGCCAACCAAATATTTTGAGAACATATTATTTGATATCTCTTAAGCATTTGAAGAACTTTTTTTAAATAATAAAGAATCACTCAAGTGCACTAAAGACGCAGTATTGTAAGTCATTATGTAAAACTGACTGAATGAAAAAGATTATAACAGGCTTTACGAAAAGGTTCTTTTTGGGGATTTTTTCATTAGCCTCTAAGTATAACTGTAACTGCCATACCTATTCACACAATTTAATGACTATTATTAACATCAACACAAAAAATTAAAATTGATATTTTTTTTATTAATCAGTCATTATTTTTTCCAAGTTATACCTTTGTATTACTAAATCACAGTAAAAGGTTACTAACAGATAATCTTTTGCTTATTTTAAATCCTTTACAATTGATCTATAAAAAAAGAAAATATATTTATTTACCTTCAAAACTACATTCAAACAACCACTTTCAAAAGAAAACATCAGATAAAACTAGAGTCAGAAAACTTGTTGACTCTTTTTATAAATTATTTTTCAGCGGGATTTTTGCTTCTGTATCACTGATGACAGATTTTATATCGGGTTTATATTTAGTAACCTTGAGAGATATGCATGCACTACTAGTTTCATCCATCAGGTTACTCCTCTTACGAAACTCAACAAAGTTCATCCCTGAGAGCAAAGACTCATAAGCATATGTAGACGAAAACATGGATAGTAATGCTGTTGCAAGGTTCTTTAAACAGATAATTTTCTGGAATAGTATTCTAAATCCTTAATACTTCGTTTTCCGCATTTCTGTTACTCCCGTCTCTAATCACTCCTTTTTCACTATTTTCTAAGTCAACGCTAAGGTCAACAAATTTTTGTTTCTAAATTGAGCTACTTTGAAATTCAATCAAGTGCATTTCAAATCATCCATGTCTATCCAATGAAAAAATTTGCAAGTTTAGTTCATCCAGTTTGATACTGTCTGGAAACTTAATGAATTTTGCCATCTCTTCCAGTTCTCTAAACCTAGCAAATCTTGCAAAGAACTGCCCAACACTTGACTCAATAATTTTTACAAACAGCTTTTGAAGACATTGGTGGTCTGTTATGTCATCTTTCGGGAGATCATCGATGTACCTCTTTGTGTTTGGAAAGTATCTGAATTTCTCATCATTCTACATCCTTTTTAAAAACCTCTTTACAAAAAACCGGTAACCTGTGCTTTTGCATGCCACAAATAAGTCATCGGCGTGCCACATTTGACACGCATGCCAAGGTTTGCCCTTCCTGCTCTAGATGGTCAGAAATCCCCTTCTTAACTATCTTCTCAAGGATTTTACAAATGATAGAAGTTAAGCTTACCGGTCTAAAGTTATTCGGGTCCTCTTTACTTCCCCTTTTAAAAATTGGCACTACATTCGCTAATTTCCAATCATTAGGTATTTCTCCAAACTCTAGTGATCTAGTATCTATCTTCTCAAGAGCTACTGCAATACTATCTACACCTTTGAGTAACCTAGAATGAATGTTGTCTGAGCCAGATCATGTACTAGTATTTAACTCCAATATAAGCCCTTTAATTATTTTCCTGTTCATATTAACGCTATTCAACACTACTTCCCTTGACCTAGGATTATCATCAATTAATCTATCTTGATTTTCTTGTGTAAATACTGAAGAAAAATGATCATTAAGAGCCTCTACTATCTCCTCATCAGATTCTTTCAAAATCCCTTCATCTCTAATAGGCCCTATTTTATCACTGTTAGATTTGTTATTAATTTTATAATAGCTAAAGAATTTTCTTGGATCTTTATTATTATTTTGAGCTAAATTAATTTCTGCCGCCCTTTTGCTCATCTTAATAATCTTATTTAGCTTATTTCTGGTCGCCTATAATGATTTAAATTCTCAAAAGTACTTTCTCTGTAATCTCTGGTATGCCCTTTTCTTCTTAGGAATTTTCCTAGCTATCTTGTGATTCCACCACAACGGCTTCCTACATTTCTTCCTAATAGCCTTCATTGGAATACACTGCTCCTGGACTATGTTTAATATAGTCTTAAAATTGTCCCACATCTCATAAGTATTCCTTCCCCTGAATTCTATATCCCACCAAATCTGATTTAGCAAGTTTCATAATTTATCGTAATCTTCCCTATAAAAATTTGGAGTTTTTGTGGAGTTTGGTGATGTTCTACCTTTTACTATTCCTAAGTTAAAATGAACCATCTGATGATCACTATTTCCCAATGCTTCCTCGATAGTCAATTCATGAACCAAGTGATCATCATTTGAAAGAACCAGATCTAAGATATTGGCATCCCTTGTTGGTTTATTAACAAATGGAGTCAAAAATTATCCTCCAAACATTCTATAAACTTACAACTTGCTCTATCCCTTCCTATCATATTTTTCCAGTCCACAGAATCTAAATTAAAGTCACCAAGAATAACTGTATCTACTTCACATCCTCTTCTTATTTTCCTGATCATTAGCTCATCAATACAGTCAGTCTGTCTGGGTGGTCTGTAAAAGGCTCCCAAGTGTATTATCCTATTTTTACTGACCCTAATATCTATCCACAGTGACTCAACTTCTTGCTTTATAGAATTATTTAGGTTTGAAGAAATGTTATTTCTGATATAAATAATCAACCCACCACCCGTCCTATCTCTCCTTTGACTAATGTACATATCATAACCCTGTAGTTTAAATTCACTCACATTGTTATTAAATTTATTTTCATTAACCCATGATTCTATTACACATATTATATCTATATCTTCATCAATAATATAACTAAATAACTCATCTTTCTTATTCCTAAGACTACGAGCATTGGTATAAAGACAACTCAGCTCTCCTATCCCTGAAGCACCTCTTTTAGAATGTATACCTTCCACTCTATCTCCTCTGCATCTCTTTCCTTTCCCTGCCCACTATCAGTGACTAGTTTCCCGCCCGCAAAGACCCAACGACACTATCTAACTCCTGCCACAACACGTCAACCCCAGCCCGGCTTAGATGGAGTCCATCCAATGCATACAATGCCTTATTCCCATAAAACCCATTCCAAACATCTACAAACACTAATCTCCACTCCTCACACAGTCCTTTCACATACTCATTCAGTCCAATTGCACGATACAACCATTCCATCCCCACATCCAATCTCGGAAGCACACCTGAAACAACGCCTTTCCCTCTACTTTCACTCATCCTTTCAACTAACCTTTTGTACCTCTCTCGTAACTCCCACATGCGTAATCACAACTGCATCCCTCTCACACCCAGACACCAGAGTATCATACCTCTCAGACACATCATTTACACCAGCACCCGGCAAGCAAACTCTCACTCCCTTCCATTTTCTTGCACTCAACTTCCTATCTAAATATCTAATCTGAGAGTCACCCATCACAAGCACCTCAGTCCTCCTCCTAGTCCCCCTAGGCCTAGCATTACCCTCCCTCCTGTTCTCATTCAAACCCACGTATTTCACTTTCTGCCACAACCACATCAGACAAATCACTTCCAACCTCTTCCTCTCTCAGGGCATCGAATCTGTTAGTCAACCTAACAGGTTCCATGTCCCTCTTACTCACAGACCTAACCTATCTATTCTATCCATATTCACCTACCATTCATCTTCACTCACATCAGTCACTTCTTTCTCTTTAGTCCCTACTCTAGACCTATCTTCCACCCTCCTGGTCCCAGCCACATTCTTCATGCGTACACTTGCATCCCTTCTCACTTCATTCACCAACTCACTTAATCTCTTGCACTCATCACGTAACCGACTCACCTCCTCTACCAAAGCCACATTTGCACTAGTCACATAACAAACTGGGCATTCAAATACATTTGCTCTTCTTTCAACACCACAAAAACCACAAACTACATACACACTGCTTACATCAAAAGGCATACTCACTTCATCCAAAGAAACAGCCATACTGAGAAACTTTTCAAAATATAATTAAAAATTCCTTTAGTATTATTTCTAACACTCAAAGTTAACTATCTTCCCGAACTTAAATATATTACACCTACTTCCACAACTGAATTTTAAAACACCCAACATGCTCTATATCAGAGATAAGCTGTCATCTGCCCTACTCCAAACAATCCTCTAAAAACATCAATATTCATTTCACTTATCACTCTATCCAATTACTCTCAAACAACACTGCTGCATGTATGGCTCCCGAAATTCTATCTTTCTGTATCCTTGCTCCCTCGTAAGGATAAGAGTCCACCTCGTCAGGTTCCGCCGGGACATCACCCAGCCCTTCTGTGCCATTAGAAAAGGCTAGTTTTGACAATGGCAAGTACCTGTCCAGAATGCAACACAGCACCCCACACAAACACAAAATTGAAGACTGCACTACACACAATTTCACATACCAACAATATAATATACACTCCTTGAGAGTTTTGTGTGAAAACCGGCTAGAGACCATATCCCTCCAGGATCTTGGGGTCTGCTCATCCAGACAGCCTGAGAAGTGACAGCAGCAACAATCAAGAGTCACCATTATTCTGAGCATTTATTTTCAGATCCAAAATGGCCTCTGCCGAGCTCTGGTGAATTTTCTTCTTCTGCCATGGCCGAGTTTTATTCACGATCACAAGATGGGGATTAGGAGACAGCATTTGGGCGCTTTCCTTCACACGCTCACCAAAGATTTCTGTGCCATTAATGCTAACACAATTTCTTCGAACAAAACACTGCAAGAGAATAGTAAGTGTTTATCCTTAGGAAGGAGTCTCTCCTGACTGAGCATAACTAATCAATCACCTCTGCTTCGTGACTTTGCTCCTTTTCTTTCCCTGTGCTTTTCTATGCTCCATCTTATCAATTCCACTGTTTTTATGTCGCTTTATTTACTTCAGTTCCATCCTTAACTGGATTCAAAGATGGTTTTTAGTCACGGGCGACTCTACATCTCACTATGTCGGTCAGTCGGTCCCCGTTTGCTTCTTTTTTTTGTTTTTGTAATAACATTGTAACTATTCGCCGAAGCTACCGAAATTTGAAACCCTTATGTTATTTTACATTCTTTTTCAAATTATATAATTGCCAAAGTCCTCTCAAGGTTAGGCAGGGAATTATTTTGTTTTGGCAATAACATAACTACTCGGCTCATTCTAACGAAATTTGAAAATCATATGTTATTTTACATTCTCTTTCGACTGATATACTTAAAAAGGTCCTCCCAAGGTTAGCCTGGGAATTATTTTGTTTTGGCAATAACATCATAACTATTCTGCCGATTCTAACGAAATTTGAAACCCTTATGTTTTACATTCTCTTTCGAGTGATATAATTGCCAAAGTCCTCCCAAGGATAGCCAGGGAATTATTGAAAGTTTTGAAGTTCTTAAGGTCATATATCAGAATAAGTGAGAGCACGTGACTTTTTCGTCAGCAGACCTTGTTATTCCACAGGTCATTAGGATTGTGCAAACTCGGGTTCTTTTTCTCCCTCAATTTTTTCACTTTTGAATTTGTTGGTGATGCAAGAATATCGCCACTGTGATGTCAGCTGTGCATTGTATATAATGAGATGTGACCTCACTCATGCGTGATATGAGAATAGTTTCTGGGTTGTGAATCATATCTCGTCTAATAATACACAATTAAATGACCTTGGTTGGATCAGGAGATTCATTGGCACCAACGTCTCCGAGCATGTTCAGTGTGACATCTCCCATTATTGTACCACATCTAGCATGCTTCTCCCGAAATGCTTAAGCACTAAATGCCAAGAATTTTCTTCATGAAATGGTCCTAACCTTTGGCAAACACTAGGCTCTCTCTATAGTCTATATATATTTTCAGTGTTTAATACTCTACTGCATAATTAACTAGATTGAAAATTGGCTAACTAACTGTAGACAGAGAGTGTTAAGGGGATTAACTTGAGATGGGCCTCGGGTCACTAGTGGTGTAGCTCTGGCTTCCGTGCTTGGACCATCGTTGTTTATGATGTATGTTAATGACCTTGACAATAACTTACGAGTCCAAATTCCAAAGTTTGCCCACCATACAAAATTGGGAAATAGAGCAAACTATCGATATGACTTTGAAAATTTACAAAGCATCTTGAGTAGTGGCAGATGATATTCAAAACATACGTTGTATCCCCCCACCCTTTCCCACACATACTCGGGTTCTCTTTAGTCAAACCCTGCAGCACTCACGAAGGATGTCATGGACCTCGTCTTTCCAAAGGTTTCTTCGAATTATATTGACAGGGAGTCCTTGAGAGAGGGGTAAGATTGATTGCAGGTGAGACAGTGAAACTTTGCTTCGACGATCTAGTGTGGCTTTGGATTGGTGAATTTGATGTGTTGGCGTGGGTGCATGTGTGTTTTATAGTGTTCTGGTTTTGTGTGGTTGGGGGCGAAGTTAGTTAATAATTATGTGGCAGGGTGAGGATAGGTTTGTAGTGTAAAGGCAATCCAGTCTGCTGAAGAATTGTGTGCCTATCATCTAGATGGTGAGAATGTTTAAGTGTGTTGGTACTGTATTGGGGTGTTTTTTGTTTTACCCAATTGCAATGCAGAGGGCACTTTGGGGGGGACTGTTAGTATTTATGTAGATGTGTATTAGATATGGTTTGTGCCCAGGTTGTAGATGTGTAGTTGTGTGTCTGTGGGTCTGTATAGGATTGTTACTTTCTTTGTGTTGTTCAAAGTTGGTGTTTGTAAGTGTTCTGGGGGTGTTTTTTGGACAGCTTTTGAGGTGATGTTTTGTGTGGGTCTAGAGTGACCCCCAGAAGTGTAGGGTTATAGTTGACTGAGAGAAGTTGGCTGTGGATCAAGATGTGTGGGTGATAGTTTGATCGTTTTAGGTCAGGGGGTAAAGAGGGTGACTTGATTTGTGGGGGAGGTGGACATTCTGTTCAGAGTGGTTGAGTTTTAAAGGTGGTGTAGGTGGCTGTTAAGGTTCATGGAGGGTGTGAGTAAGGTAATATACCTAGGTCACCAAAACCACCCAGCAAGTGTACATCATAGGTGGTTTCAATCTAAATGCAGTTACTATTGAAAAGGATTTGGGTGTATTAATTTCATGCAAACTAAAAACTATAAGCAATTTATTGTAGCATCGCAAAGAGCAGAGTTGTTGTAGGTTATATGAATTCTAGTTTGGCGTTTAATTATAATATACTATTCTTCCATTATATAGGCGTTTGTTAGACCTCACTTAGAGTATGTAGTTCAATTTTGGTCTCCTCATATCCACAAAGACAGCAACCTTAGAGCCTGTTCCGCGTTGAGCTACAAAGTTAATCCCAGAGCTTAGAATTAAATCATGGGGAACCTGATTGAGGGATCTTAATCTGCTTTCACTGGAAATCGTCGTTTGCACGGACAACTTATCAAAGTTTTTCTAATCCGAAAGGGTTTTACTAATATACAGTATGAGTAGTTTTTATTAGCGAATAATCGAGCAGCCACTTGAAATAATAGTTTCAAAGTTAACCATGGCTTAACACTATAATAGCACCAAATGATTTTCTTGTATAGGATTACTCTATGGAATAACTTCTTACCCTTGAAGTTGTTGAAAACACCTTTCCTCTTTTGGATTGGCCTCGAGTGGACCTTGAGGTCTGCTGGTCTGCAGTTCTGTAATTTCCAGCTCCAATACCTCGTAGATTGGAATTGCTCCCCATTCAGGTGGATTTTCCTCCTCTTAGAGGTCCATTATTTGCTATTATTGTTTCTTGTTCTTTCCACTCTTATCCCCTCCGACACATTTTCCCATTCCATTGTGAAGGGTATCACTCCATGATAAATTCAAAAGATCTTACTTATTTGTTCAAACGTGTGTGATGCCTCTTAATCCTCCTTGAACACCCCTACATTCGTCTCCTGAGCCCACCCTCATCCTCAGATCTTTCCAAAATCCTCGAGCCCCTCGCCCTGATCCGGTCCCAGATCGACGAACTGAATGCCGCCGACAAGAACAGCCGAGAACTCTACTACCATTGTATCAAGTACTTTATCGAGCACGCCATTCTCCTCTTCCCGGCCTACGTGAATCATTCCGGTAAGCGGCGTCAATTAGTCTCAAAATGCCTCGCATGGTTGTTATTTAGTTAGAGGTAAGAAATGGAAAACCAACAAAGGCATCATAGTAGAAATGCCTGGAAGATCCATCTACCAGCATTGAGGTGGAAGGGCACGCAGTCCTCTAAATGTCAGCTATGGCATGGTTGCCCATGCTATGCTTGATGCCTGCTTGCTGAAGTACCCTGCAAAGGAATGCCCCCATATAGAATGCTACATATGGTACCTGGAGGACAGGCACGCCCTACTGGTACCAGTGCCTCCTAAGGTTAAGATAATAGATAGGTGATCACTCACGCTCCTCCTTAGTGGACCATCTTATCTCTATTCTTCCTTATTTTCTACCCTACTCTACATCTCCCAACCTTTTCTCATGTTATTTAGATAGGTTCTGATGGTTGAGTGACATCAGCCTTGTACTCGAACCCAGTCGAGTGGTATGATGCACTGTGAGGTCACTAATTAGTGCGAGGGCAAAATCCCAATAACTTGGCGCTGTAAGAAGTGGGGAATGTAGTAGGCTGCTGACTCTTTACCGCTTCCGATGCACATATAGGTTAACTACGCCCATATATAACTCTGTCTCAGGCACATCACAGTTTCAGGAAAGCACACAACCGCGACCCTCCTCACCAACTCCACAATACACAATCCATGGTTTCAACCATCCCTTACCCCCTCAGGTACATTCCTTGCCACAATAGACATCAACAAAGCCTTTGTCAAAGAACCAAAACGCATCCTACCACACACAATCCTGAACACCTACCTTCCAGTAATGACAAAAAGTGGCTTACAAACTTTATCTTCGGCAGGCGCGCTAAAGTCACCCACTGACCCCATAACCTTTACACCCAACCTCTCCACATTAACATCCCTTAACCACAAACTCCATTAATCAACACATACACCTACGCTGACGACGTCTCACTCATACCCCAACACCCCTCAATTGCAACAGCAACCAGGAAACCAATATTTAGACTGGCTCACACAAAACCGCTTGATCGCCTCAGCCAACAAATAAAATATAACTTTTCACACCCAACTACCACCAATCGATCAAACACCCCCAAATCAAAGTAAACGACACTTGCCACCAAACAAAAACCCCATCCTTCTAAGATTCACACCCACATGCCAACCCCACCAAGAAAATCAACTCTATCAAAGCACTATCAAACATTACATTAGGAAAACAGAAAAAGCCTCTCATCACTCTCCACTGCACAACACCAGCATGGCTCCCAATTGTAGCCAAATTTCACCTGAATAAACTCCAAACCGCAAAGAACAATGCACTCCAAACAATCACAGAATGTACACGCACCACACCCAGCCCACACTTACACAATGAAACAAAAAAAATATCTCTGAATCCAAATATACCTATACATGATTGGAACACAGCACTTCAACAGAACAATGACCGCTTCCCATCGCAACCACACCTGACATCAATGCACCCACTACCCAGACACAAGAAAGAAGCCCCAGCACACTACTTCCAACACCTCTACCTTCCTTCCCCAACCCCAAGCCCTAACTTAACCAAACGCATCCACACTACCTTCACCCTAGCACACTTGAGCACACTAACGGGAGACAACATCCTAAACGAGCGTCCCCCCCGCCAAGAAATCATTATATCTCGACTCAGGTCAGGCCACTCCACTATACTTCAATAATACAACCATAGAATAAACCTTGCCCTAAAAACAACATGCACCAGATGCACCCAAAACGCAGACAACATCAAATACCTACTCATAGACTGGACAAACCTCATACAAGTCCTACACACAATACTTCCTCTTAGGGACCTGTAGATCCACCCAGGGAGCGTGGTGGCCTTTCTAGGTGATGCTCACCTCGATGAAGAGCGGTAGAAGTGAAGTAAGTATCCCAGTACTATTCATAATGGGACAGGGCATAATCACGGGATGGAGCGCTCCCATGCACCTTACTCTGACGACTGCATGGTCCTCCAAACTGTCCGGCACATTTTTGTTGAGTTTCTGAGTCTGGAGGATCTTCGGCACGTTACCTGTCACAGTACCCGGACGAGCGGGGTCCCTACTACTTTTCCCTTGTACTCGATATGGTTTCGTGTAACCCTGACTGCGGAATACCGTCATGCAGGCACTAGCAGTGCATAGACACTTGAATAAGAGGTATATTCCACCATCATCCGACTTCAACGCGGGAGACCTCCGTTGCATCGTGTAACGGTTGCTGAGGCCTTATCTCCTCCTAGGATTTAAACTAGTGGTACCTCTGACTTATGAGAGGACTACACGATCAATCCCATGGGTCAGGTACTTCACGACCTAATCGAAGAATTGTAGATAGGGGTCCTGAGTGTGGATGAGTTTACGCATCACGGTCCGAAACCCACTTCAATTTCTTGTCTTGATCTGTCCCTGTGCTCTCGAGATGCACAGCTTGATTTTGAGGGGAATCAATGACCTTCATAGTAGTGACTACTTTCGCATTCGATAAACCACCTTGGAGGTGCTTGGAACTGGCGTGGTAGCCTGTATATCAGGAAATTACTGATTTTTCTTTCCGTCTTGTAATTAGTCAGTTGAGTTATCCGGCAACCTTATCGCTGTAGGCCTAACTATCTTTCCTCAGAGAAAAGAGATATGCTTACATGCGCTATAAGCGCAGCCCGAACGATTTCACCGTCTGTGAATTTCGACGAGCAAGGGCTAGGTTACTGATTACTGTTTGTTTCGAAGTACGCCCTTCGCTATGCTTGGCGGACATACGTGTCTTTACTTAAAGCGAAGACCCCTCTTGTAGAGGGGCGAGTCGAGTTAAAACGATTCAGTGCAAGTTCTCGCAGAAGCTCCCTACCGTTCTCCAAGAGAATTGGACTACATTCTCGGACCACCGTTCGGCAAAGGAGTCCTTTGCGAGCCCTTTCTTCCCATTTTCTGGCCAAAATTATACTCTGCTAGCATTCAATGCAGGTCGTTATGTCGCTGAAGGCTGCTAGGCCGCCGACTGGATTACCTCCAGAGGCAGAGAAATGCCCAAGTAGGCAGTCGCCAGATGAGCTCTTAAAAAAAAAAAAAAAAAAAAAATCCAGAGTCAGAGAACCCTTCACGACAGGGTTACATTATTGAGTGAGTTGCGTTCTGCTCTCGCTTCGTCCGCGCCACCACCCCTGTTCCGAACGATATCCTGTATGCCATGCTTCGACACATAGGTGAGCGAGGCATGACTTTGGCCTGATTTGCTCCTCAACAGGATCTGGACAAAGGGTATCCTCCCAGACTCATGCGGGCCTACCCCCGATGCTGGAGCGCGCTTCCTTCTTAGCTTTTCGCTTATTTTTTTTCAGTCTATGATCTTTTTATCCTTGTTATTTTTTTATTTGTTTTTTAATATAGCCTTTTCGTAGGCTGTAGTGAGTACGGCGACTTATGCCCAAGTAGGCAGTCACCAGATGTGCTCCTAAAATAAAAAAAAATAATCCCAGACTCCTGTCGATTGGCTACAGTGTCGCTTTTTGCAAACCGGAGAAATGTCACTACCCCAGCCTGTTTCCGCCTAATCTCTCGAGCTTACTGTGCGTGCAAGTTGATGGAGAAATTGTTAAATGTTAGATTATCATTTTTACTGGATAGCGGAGGCCACCTGTCTTCTACAGTGCGTCTTCTGCAAGTTCCACTCGACGTCGAATGCTCTGCTCCGACTAGAAAAGGCCGTCTGCGAGGCCTTCCTTCGTAGACAAGCACTACGTCACGGTGATTTTCTATCTGGAGAAAACACATGATACCGCATTGCGATACGGTATCATGGAGAGTGCACACGATGGGGGCGAGGGGGCGCCTCTTGATTTCTGAGTTTTGCGAGATCGTCGATTCCACGTACGAGTGTGGGGAGTCTTCTTTGACCCACTAGAGCAGGAAGAGGGTGTCCTGCATGAACGTTTACTCAGTGTCACGCTCTAGTCGGACGATCTCTTTTGGCGCGGCCCATATAACAACTCTGGAGCGTCGACTCCAACAGGCATTGAACCGCATCTATCGCTATGCCGAAGTGCACAGGTTTCGGTTTTCCTTAACCAAGACTAAGATAGTGCACTTTTGCCGCCAATCACGGCTCCACCTCGACCTAGACTTGTTCCCTAACTAGGCTCGCCTGTAAGTGGTGGATTCGCACCGTTACCTTCGTATTGTTTTCGACCGATGCCTCACCTGGGAGGCTCATATTTGCAGCCTTAGGGTTTCTTGTACTCTCGCCATGGACATTCTTCTTTCCGTGATGTTCAGCACCTGGGCTGCTGATAGGTCTTCTGCCTTTCTTCTCCTTCGATCTATTGTTCGTTTGAAGTTTGACTAGATACGAGTTTTATGCATCCTCAGCCGAGCTCGACTCAATCCACCACACTGGTCTCCGCCTGGCGACCAGTGCCTTCCACACGTCCACGAGTGGCAGCCTGCTTGTCGATGTTGGGGGACATGCAACTCGCTCTGCGCCCTATGCAGTATATTGTGCGCCAATACGCGCGAACCCGTCGCCTCCCTCAGTAGCCAACGGCTCTCACTGCATCCGCAGCCGATCTCAACGGTGCTTAATTCTCCGAGTGGCACCTATCATACCTTAAGCCTTTTGGGTTGGGTGCTAGTAAATCCCTTCTAGAGCTCGGTTTAGCTCCCGAGAGCTACATCGAACTAACGAGATAACGCGTCCTGTCCGGTTCAGAGACCAGATTGTGATCATTAACAACTCTCAAAGCGCCTTGAGTGGGCTCAGGGCAATGATTGGAATATGCCCACCCCCTGGTTCGCGATATCCGTGATGCCACGGTTGCCGCGAGCTGGGTGGCTGTCGAGATTATCTTCGGCTGTGTTCCTAGACCAGCGTTTAGCTCTTCCTCTCACTGACTACATGGCAGGAATCAGGCGGCAAAGAATATTAAAGACGGCCGAGAATAACCTAATGTTGCGTTCCATTGCGCTGCGACTGTTCACATTGACCTACTCCCCAATTTCACGACAGCTTCACGTCGCCTTCTGTCGTCTCCGAATTGGACACACTGGACGCACCGCCTTTGATAGAGCGGTTGCCTGCACTTTATTGCGACGACTGTGTTGTCTCCTAGACTGTTCGGCACATTCTTGTTAAATGTCCTAGTTTGAGGGATCTTCACGTACGTTACCTGTCCTAGTATCGAAAATAGCGTGGTCGCTCCCGCTTATCCTTTGTACTCGGGACGGTTTCGTGTGTGGCCTATCTGACTTTTTGGAGGAGGCTGCTCCATTTTATTTGACTCTCTTTGTGGTAGGTCACATGTTCCTACGTCTGGGCGAGTTGAACCTACCTCCGACGCCTGGCCGTGCTTCCTTCTTGGTCTTGCTTTTTTGCTTGTTTTGCATATTTTTTTATTTTATTGTTTTTCAATCTAGTCTAGCATTATGTTATTAGGTGATTACACCGACTTTTTTCCTAGTTGGCACTTACCAGATCGACTCTATAAAAAAAAAGTTTTTTCCCCACCTTCCCCTCGATTTGCCCTGTTATTTACTTTATTTTCCTTCCTGTTCCTCAATTAAAAAATTCCTTTACAGAAGTGTGTGATGAGATTTTGTCACTCTTTGTGGTGGCGATTCAAGTACTCCGCAATCAGATCGGTGTTGCTCAAGTCGCGGCTTACGTTCAGACCTTCCTCGAGATTTTTATGGCTAATCACAATCTGTATTTGGCCATCTCTGACGTACAACCAACAGCCAGCAGAGTCATAGAGAAGTAAGTCTTGGACTGTGATGCTCACTACGGTTTGAACGGGTTGTTCCACAGAACTGGCTCGATTCTACTACTAGGTCAGAATTTGGGGAGTTCTTACCCTTTCCCCACTCCGGTTGTATTTGGGGTTTATTTAACATTTATCTTGAGTATTTATTTGACACTTGTTCCAAAATGTATGCCAGTGCGGATTTGGATTTTTAAATGTTAGTTCTTTTTCATGAAATTCTTCCTGTAGGCTTTGTCGTTATGTCTTAGGGGAGGGGGGTGCTTCTGCTCAAGGGTGGACCCTGATGAGACGAGCTGCTATAACACCCCATCGCTATGAAGAGCTAATTTATCATGAAAAAATATTGATGGTTTGGCTCTGTACTTAATAAGAAGCATAAAGGAGGGGGTATTTTTTAGTGGCAGTGATGCGCGCCAGCCCACTTTATGGGAAAGCGTTTGATGCTGGTTAAGAAGCATTATCACAACCACACTGCCCATTAACTCGCCTTTCTCAAATGCCGGTGCCATGAGGTGAGAAAAGAAGAGTAGGAGATCGAATAGACAGGTTCCATGCCGGCAAGTCTCCCGACCCGATTCAAGTTTATTTAATGCCTTCATGGAATTATTACACTCTAAACCAATTTAATAGATGTTATAAGTAAGCGTCACAAGACTAAATATCCAGAATAAATTGCTTTTTGTCACCATCTTGTTTATAGGTTTCTAAAGCTGTTAGAGTTGATTACGTGCGAACCAGGTCACTCTTTCCAACGTTTCTTGCCCAACACGATCGCCCTCTGCATGGACCACATATACCCTTCGGTGGCTGACAAGCCTTCTCCGGAGGTTAAAGGGCCACTCTTCAGAGTCCTGCACTGCCTTCTTGACAGGAACTGGAAGTTTTTCTTCAAGTGAGTTCAGCTTTAGATTCTGGTGCAATTTACTTAACTGTACCACGAAGGACAACACCTGAGATTGTTACCTGGAGGACTTGTTTTCTACTAATTCGCATGAGTCACCTCACAATGTCTGGCGAGAGGGGGATACATTGTAGCCGATAAACCTTCTCCCCAAATCGCGACCGACGGCGAGATCCATTCAAACCATTATTCTGGGCCATGAATGGCGGTTGTAATGTAATGAATCTGGTTTTGTGTTGTAAGGTCTTTGAAAGTGGAATAGTTCCGATAGAATGGAAGGAGAGAAAGGTGAATGCAAGAATTGTAGTGGAATGTTTCGTGTTTTGGGCAAGTTTAATGAAAAAATTCTGATTGATTATGTCAGAATGATAACAGAAGATGATATGGGATGAGCAAGAAGGGTCAGTGGATAGGTACTATGTGGATCAAGCATTTGCATAGAAACCGCTTGCTCAGAAGGCAAGTATAAGAGATTGAAAGTGTGTGTTGGTTTTATTGACTATGAAAAAGCATATGATTGGGACATGTGTAGTAACCGAGAATAAGGAAAGACTTCGAAATCTTGTTGTAATTCAAGCGTTTATATAAAAAAAACCAGGCAACTACTATTAGAGTTCTATTTAGCTTATTACAGGTTTTGTAACTATTATATCGATGAAGAACGGACTCATGTAAAGCACTAAGTGTACCAGCTTGTGGTGGAGATTGAGGCCGAGAAACAGTTTAATGATTTCGGCTGAGCTTCACCGTTTAAATTCCCAGATGGTCTCTAAGATAAAAAAAACAACATTTACATTAGTGGGAGGTTCTAAGGACACATCTGACTTCAGACAAAGGTGTTCTATCTTCGCCTCAGGTGTGATAGTTTACTCAGTCCGGAGTGACTGAAACTCCGACTAGCGCTAGATCCGGTGCACCCTCGGGCGGAGAGGGCAAGACTGAAAAGACCAAAGTTGAGGGTTAGGTGAGCGGAGACTCAATAACGACTACCCGTCGTTTTGGATCTTGATGACTTCAAACGCTTTCTTGTTACAAATTTCACTGATGACAGCATGTTTTATCATTTCTAATTATTATTACAGCTATCCCTTCAACCTTTTCTACCTGCATTTTGTAAC
This sequence comes from Ceratothoa steindachneri, assembly GCA_963969495.1. Classification (NCBI taxonomy): domain Eukaryota; kingdom Metazoa; phylum Arthropoda; class Malacostraca; order Isopoda; family Cymothoidae; genus Ceratothoa; species Ceratothoa steindachneri. The sequence goes on from OZ018323.1 coordinate 179,875,493, forward strand.
AGGACTTTTCCCACCTGTACAGAGTTCATTCAGTCCGTTAGCCATGGTGGACTTGCACGCCATCCTAGGAAATCCTAGCACCATGCTATGGTAATAATAAGTGATCAGCCAACCTACTCGTTAGTGGACTCCCTATATCTATAGTTCTATTTATTAAATAACTTCTATCTCTAGTTCTATTTATTACATAACTGCTATCTCTAGTTCTATTTATTACATAACTGCTATCCCTAGTTCTATTTATTATATAACTTCATATCCCCTTTCAAACTTTGTCTTCTATCCAGAGAGGTTCTTCCTGCTCGCTGCTCTTTCGTCCTCTTATGGATACGTAGTCGAATGGCAGTGTATACGGTGAGCTTCCTACCAACTGCGAACGCCGAGAGCCCGCCGGCTAATGCAAGTATTAGGCACAGGGTGTGCTGGGCCTTCGACTCTGCTTACTTTCTTCCACTACACATATAAAGGGGCTACGTCAACACCATCCTTTATGGTCAAAGCTCTAGGACAAATTCGCCTGCATGGCAGTAATTACTGGAGAGCCATCTCCAAGCGCGGCCTTGCCCTCCTTAGGTTTCGGGGAGGACGAGGCAACACGAGACACTACTTCCACCAGTAGAGGAGCTCCCCTCAACATCCCCATGCGGCAAAGAGGCTTCACCTTGGCCATCTTTGTAGACGCTCTTGGGCAATTCCACCTGAGAAAAGGAGGTGCCCCCCCTCTCCCGTGCGCTCTCAGGGGACCCTCCATTCTTATTCTACCAAAGAGGAGGTTTACTCTTCTCCCATCTCTATGGTAAAGTGGCTACCCCTTCGCCCCCTTCTTTGGAGTCGCTCCTGAACGCCTCCATATCAGCACTACTCCCCACCCCCCTTTCCTTTCACAGAGCCCTCGATCGGGACTGATGACTCATTGGGGTGGGATAGCAACTTTGAGGCCCCCAATGCGATGGACATGGTTCCAGACGTGACCCAGTCCCATATAGCAGGATCTTCCATGGGGGCGAATCAAGGCACGGTGCCAAACACCGAACCTAAATCCGCCCTTGTGCAAGCTTCTCCTCGCCCGGCTCTGACCCCAGAAGACTCACAAGGAGAGGAATGGCCTCCACCCCAGACTGGTGCACCTTTGACAGCAGAGCCCTTCTTCATTTCGGAAAAGGGTCTTGCTGAGGTCGGGCCTTGGGGCCCTTTGCAGGGGTAGAGAGAAGAGGGTTCACTCCCAGCCCTCCTCTACAAAGAAGAAGAAAATAATAATAGAGGACTAGGGATTCCTCTTCCTCCGCGAGGTCTCCGGTGAAGGACGGGTCCACTGCCGCTTCGGCAAGCGACCAGGCTAAGATCAGCACACCCGGTCCCGAGGCGTCCTCGTGTGGGGAGGCCCAGACGAAGACAAGTCGAAAGTGCGTTGAGCGGAACCTCGAGTACGTCGGAGTTCCTTATTTAGAAAATACCTGGCATTTTTGATCCGGCTAATGGCAGCATGTTGGGCAAAAGCAACTTGATCCATCAGAGGAGAGCATTAGCTCGTTTGATTGGTAGAGAGCCGAAGGTTATCCATGTCTCGGACCGGACCCTTCTGAGGCAGCCATGATTAGTACTCTACAAGGAACTTTGTGAAAGGAATGGTTTATGTGAGTGAACTCTTGGACTATTCTTAAAAGACACCACCTTATAGATTGCCGACCATGAGGTGGTTAAGGTCAAAAGTGTGATGAAAAAAATAGGGAGTAGTCTCAAAACCCGCCATACCCTCTTCGTCACGTTTGACCAGGACAGGCTACCTGAGTCAGTTGGTATCGCTACCGAGTGAAGACATTCGTATCACTACCGCAGAGGTGCTACTACTGACCCCGCTTTGACCATACGAATCGCTCCTATAGATGTGCAAAGTCGGGTTTACCCGAAGCCTGTGAAGTTGCTCCATAGCCATACACGATAAGTCCCTATCGTGTATGGTTATTTTTTTCAATTGCGGAGAGCCGCACCCTGCTTCTTCGAAGCACTCTGGTGCGTATCTGGTGGAGATAGAAATATTGGCTGTTCAATCTGCGGATCATTTCTCATTTCGCGAGGCTAAGGACTTGGTCTTGGCGCGCCCGCCGCTGCCTGTGACGTCTTATGCCTCAATTTCAAAAGGGTGCCATCTGCTCCAGGCCGACGAACACGGTTGTTTCCGTGCCTATTCGGAACCCTTTTGCCGGTTCTGATTTTGGGTCTGAGGTGGTCGATAATCTCCATGGTAGTGATCACTTTCCCACTCAAATATCATTTTTGGGGACTTTTGTCGCCTGAAAGCCCCCCCCCCCTCCCTTGGTGGTACTTAGAGCCGGTGCTGTGGTTCCTATTTCAGGAACTGACTGATTTATCTGTCCCATCCCCGTTGGCCTAACTACTGTTCTTAAACGTCTGGCCGTTTAGCAGCCGACCGCGTCCGTGGTGGTCAGCCGAGTGTGAGACGGCCCTCAAAGCCGAGTGGAACTTATGTTTCCATGGACCTACCCTCCAATGCCGTGACAGCTTCCGGTTGCTTTCTGTCATCTTCGAATTAGGCAGATTCGCGGGACGCACCGCCATTTGATTGAGCGCTTCCCTGCGTTGTCCCCTGGACTTTTGGCACATTCTTGTGGAATGTCCGATTCTGGGTGATCTTTGCGAAAGTTACCTGTCCTAGTACTGGGACGAGCTTGGTCGCTACCGCTTGTCTCTTTTACTCGGGACCGATTGTTTTGGGTTTTTTTAAAATCTAGCTTTGCATTTGGCTGTTAGAGGATTAGGGCAACTTATGCCCTTAAAGGCGGTCTCCAAATGGGCTCTGAACAAAAAAACACGGCCGATTTGGTTGCGATACACCCTCCGGAACGGGAAGATATCACGTCGTGCCGGTTTCGGAGATGGGATCGTGATCTCTAGCGCCTCGCACACTGCCCTGAGTGCTCTCGGGCATTGTAATCTCCGCACCCCCTAGCGCATAGTATCGATGATGCCACAGCTGCTGCTAGCCGGCCGGATGTTGAAATTATCTTCTCGTTGTGTTCCTCCACGTTTAGATTTGGGGGAATGAGGCGCCAAACAGTCCGCAAAGACTGGACGAAATGACTAGCGTTTTGTTCTTCCTCACGTCGATCACATGGCAGGAAAACGGGCTGCTCGGCAAAGAAGATGAGAGACGTCCAATTGGCACCTGAAGTTGTACGCCATCGCGCCGCGGTCGTTTCTCTAGACCAGCGTTGTCCAACCTTTTTTCCCAACGGGCCAAATTAGAAATTTAACTATATTCACCGGGCCACAGAGGTACTTAAATATAAATTTTAAAAAGTTCAAAGATATATATAATTACTAACAAAATACTGTATATTAAGAGGAGAAAATTAAATTAGACATATAAAATAAAATCAAAGCAATGTGATTTTGGGGATTACCTTCCTTTTTTGATATTCTCGATATCTGGTTTTCAAAGTAAATGAAAATATACTTAAAAAATACCCCGTAAAAATAAATTCTGAGTAAGCAGTGGGGGGCGGGAGCCGCGGGTTGGACGTCTCGGCTCTAGACCTACCCTCCAATGCCTGTGCGGCTTCTGGTTGCTTTTTGCGCACTCGCGGGACGCACTGCCATTTGAGGTAGCGCTCCCCTGCACCTTACAGCAACTATTATGTGGTCCCACAGAATGTCTGGCACATTAATGTTGAGTGTGCCAGTCTGTGGGATCTTTGCCCACGTTGCCCGTCATGGGACGAGTAGGGTTACTACTCTTTGTCCCATGTACTCGGGATGGGTTCGTATACTCCCAACTGTTGTTTGTTGAACTTTTTGGAGGAGGCTAGCCTCCATCTTATTTAACTATTCGTGCGTTGGGTGTTTGTCCTTGTGCGATGAAGGGAGGCTAGTCTCCCTCCGACGTTGGAGCTTGTCTTTTCTTTGTAGGTTTGTGATTTATTTTTGTTGCATTTGTTTTTAATATACCTTATTAATTAGACTTTAAATTCCGGCAACTTATGCTCTTGATGGCAGTTGCTAGATACTCTATAAACCTTTTTAGAAATTTGATAAATTCCTGCTATGCTTGAGTGTGACCACAGATGGTAACTTCATCAAGGTAGGCATAAGTATCTTGAAGCTTATTTTTACCAATGAAATCGTCCATGATCCTCTGAATGCAGGGTACACCTTTGATTTTGACTTGAGGATTCAAAAGAACACAATGGTAGGACACTGCCTAAATCAATGGTGCTAAAGCTCTTGTACCTATATATTTTGTTAACTAAGTCATCTTAATTTAGCGAGGGTCAAGTATCTATATAAGTGAACTTGTTAATAGTCTGTGAGTAGTCAATTACTAACCCTTTCTTTGTTTGATTATTTACCTCATGAATTGGCCCTGCCATGGTGACTCAATTGATATCTTCTTTTAGCATGTGTTCTAAACCCAGAATGAATAAATTAAGAGTCGGCTTTTAATTTGCGCGACTTAGTAATAATTGATCCCCAAGCGGGGTATAAATTTGCGAAGATCTTTTGGTTGATCTGTAATCATGGAAACAAGAAGTACACTTCAAACGTCAAGATGAGGACCTATGAAGTTAAGCTTTACAAAGAATGCTTGCTTTAAAAAGTAATTCCTAAAATACTATCGGCACAACAGACTGGCAAAACCAACAAACATATTTTATTTTTCTTAACAACTTTCTTTAATAGACGAAGTCGAATTTACAGAAGCCATCGAAATAGTGCCTTTGTAGGGTTTAAAGGCGAAACTAAATGGTGCGAAATGTTTGAAATAATTTTTTTAAAACTTTCCATGTCTAGAATAACTTTGAGAACCAAGCAACTCACTTCCACTTCGAGAGACAAGTTCTTTAAAGTGGATCACCAAGCCAGTGTAGAATTTGAAGCGGATGCAAAAAATTCATTTCTCCTTGCACTTGAAGCAAGTAACAATCTTGGTACCAAGAAATTCCACAATTATAGCAGTTTTTACATTTCTGGGAATGATGACCCACAGTATAACTTGGTTGATCAGGATCGAAATGTTCTTCTTGTATTGGGCTTACAGGCTTCTACTAAAGCCCCATGACTAGGATTAACAGGAGTATAGGTCTCGGAATTGTTCCTTACCCACATTTTCTAGCACTCTTGGCTTATTCCATGCTGAAGATAAGCGGGTTTTTTTCGAGAAGTCGAGTTGTGATTTTAATTGAAGAAACTAATAATGAAAGTCTCAAATCTACTCGTTTCGGTACGTTTCAGCGGTTTTATCTTTGATGTCACATTCTAAACTTTCTGAAGAGAACACCACACATTTGTTGATCGATTTAGCATCTAGCTGTTTACGGGTTGCAAACTTTTGTCACGCTACAACCTGATTGAATGAAAGTACTTTTGACAATAGTAGGCCTGTCATTGAGTGTTGTAGATTCTGAGATTAATTCAAAATTTTCAGGGGAGACCGATTTGCTAGAAGCCCCCAAAATATGAATTGCATTTATCCTCTACTGAGGCTCTGTTTGTATTGTATAAAGAAGAATAACCAGTGCTTAAATGCACATGCTGGTTCTGATGCTGTTGGCAACATATCTAAGCACTCGGGATGGAGACCTCCTCCATTCTTCAAATAGTGAATTAAATTGTACCAACTCTGAATAAAGAAAGGCTTTGAATTCTGGTATAATCCATTGAAGCAAATAATTAGCTTTAACTTTACAGAGACAAAATAGAACTATATACATAGAAGAAAACGATTCTTAAATCTTTTTACAAAACCGAAAGCTTTTACAAACCTAAAACTCCAATTTGTTGAGGAACTTCAGGATCTCCATTTTATTCATAATAGGAGCACATGATCTTGGCATGTTGAGTAATATATGAACTGGATAGTAAACTGTTGCAAGTTCTTCGTTAGGGTGAAATTTAGCTCGATTGAATGGCTTGATATAGGTGTGGTTGTGAGGTATGTTTGTGTAATGTTTCCTTGCCTGTTTAATAAACACTATTGTCCAAAACTAGAAAACAAAATAGTTAAATTGACATTCTCCACATCACTTGGCATGCCGAAGCGTTCAAACCTGCTTCTTTCCAATCGTGAGCAAGCTTGGCACTGGAGGCAACCTGATCCTTGAGTTGGGCCCTTGCCAGGAGGAGATATTGGCTTCATTCGAAGCTTTTTGGGCATCCAGAAGACTTCTTCACAGAAGTGTAACCAGTCTTTTCAAAGCCATTATTGATCCTAAAGATGCAATACCCCTAGCAACTATCTCCTTGCATTTCAGGCCACTTTAGTGCACAGCAACAATGGTTGCATGCTTTGCTTTTGAAAGAACCTTTTCTAGAATTGAAAAAGATTCAAACATTTGTTTTTGCCAAAAATATTATATTGATTGAACAGCAAGGCCAGGACTGAAACCCGCATCCTATAGAAATAGAGCTCAATTTTATATTCAGCAAAAATTTAAATATTTGATTAATTATTCCTATCGTGTAAATTTTAAAAATTAATGAAAAACAATGTCTCAAAACTTTGGGCCATTACTGTATTGCTTTTTTATTGCATTCATAGCGCTATTACTTTTTATAATATTCATAGCTCTTATCACTTTTTTATAATACACTCATAGGGCTATTACTTCTTTTATTTGCCTGGACTTGGACTGTCTTCAATTTTGTTCATTCAACCTCCACCTACTCCATTTGTCAATGACAATTCAATAGAAATGGCCAGTGAGACTGAAGCCAGGTGGTATCACAAATTGGTGATATTGAGCCAAGAAATTCTGTTCGCGGCTTTGCAAATACATATAATTTCACAGGTTTGGGGAAATTTTTCATTAATGGTTGTCTGCCTCTTCCTTTTTAGGTCTTCAGTCCAGTCATCCCTTGGAGCTCGGGTACAATGGGATACTTGTGAACATGAACCACAATTCTTGCAAATCATGCGAGCTTTCGGTCATTCTTTCATGCAAATCGACATTACTATTTTCAAGCAGAATTTGACCACGCTCGAGTCACTTAACTCTAAATATAAATTATATCATAAGGTAAGGAAACTGAAAAAGACAAATAAAGGTGACCTACAAAACAGGGCTGGGAAGACTCCACTGTGCTTATTCTTTGGCTGATAAAGACCCAACTCAGTTGCAGAGCCATTACAAGGAATTGCTGCTAATCCTCAAGCTATCCAATCGAGTAGCCTGCAGGAGGGTGCCATATGTAGCCTGTTTCACTTGGGGTAGTCAGAGGAGTTCCCAGCCTGAGTGCAAATTAGGGAAGCCCTGTCATTGGGTTGACATAAACTCACTTGGATGGGGCGGGGGAAAGTTGTTGGTATACTTCCACTCACCCCTAATATCATTATTAATTATTATTATTTAATAATATTTATTATTATTTGTTATTATCATTACTGCTATCCACTCAAACTTTTCTTCCCCATACTAGTTACCAGGAGGAGTACTTCCACCTGTAGAAAGTTCGGTTCTGTAGCCATGGTGCTTTGGTGGACTTCATGCCATCCTGGGATCACCTAGCAGCAGGGTATGATAATGGGTGTTTACACACCCTACTCGTTAGTGGACCTGCCTATCTCTACTTCTCTTTATTACATACCCTCCTACCCCTTTCCAAACATGCTCTTATATCCACTGAGGTTCTGGTTGACCTGCACACTTTCATCCTCTTATTAGTCTTAGTCGCGTGGCAGTGTATACCGTGAGGTCCCTACCTGCTGCAAGAGCCGAAAGCCCGAGGGCTAGGCTAAATATTAGGTACGGGGTGTGTTGGGTCATTAACTCTGCTCACTTTCCTCTCGTACATATATAAGGGGGCTATGCCGGCACCATCGTTTATGGTTGAAGTTCCAGATCACTTTTGCCTAAATGGCAAGCGGGGTTGGGAAAGGCCATGGAGCGGTCAAAGTCGAACGTGTGATAAGAAAACTGGGATGGGCCCCGGGATCTACCTCCACACTCTTCGTAACGTTCGACCGTGACAGGCTCACTGAGTCGGTGCGTGCCGGTTGGTATCGCTACCGTGTGTAGGCATTCGTGACACTGTCTCACAAGTGTTACTACTACCACCGCTTCGGCGATACAAATCGTTCATGTAGATGTGCAAAGTCGAGGTTACCCGAAGTCTGTGTAAGTTACTCCAAGGCCGTACACATAAGTCTCTATCATGTTTGGCCAAGTGTGTCAATGGCGGAGAGCCGCAATCCACTTCTTCGAAATAATCTGCTTCGTATCTCCTGGAAATCGAAATCCTGGCCATTCAGGCTACGGATCGTCTTCCATTTCACGAGGCTAATTGGTAATTGGTTAAATTTTTTTAAAAAAGGTACCCTCTGCTCCAGGCTAACGAGCACGGGCATTTCCGCGCTCATTCGGAGCCCTTCTGAGGGTTCTACTCACCCCGAGTGTTTGCTTGCCTGGGAGAGCTGCGGCCTAAAGGGTTCACACCCAACCCCGATTAAAACCAGGATCCTCCCTACCCCAGTGTGACTGTTTCCCGTAAGGCAAAACGACCGTGTGCCTCCACTGAGTCGTTAGACTCACTGGAAGCTACACCCCTGAAGATGTCTTGCGGTGTTCCTAAAGCTGCCCCCTGTAAGGAGGAGAGCACTAAAGGAGCTTTGACTCATACGTCTCCACCCCAGGCTGGACTGGATGGCTCGAAGACGGTGGATCCTCTAAAGGAGACACTCCCGCCGTCAAAGGTTTCGAGACGGAGGGAAGAAGACTCGCATAGCGAGCCCAACCTCTCCCGATAAGTCCTTGAAGGCGACAGCGCCTTGTTTGGCTCAGAGTTCTGCATCCGGTAAGCTTACGACCATTCCCTTGAGGGTATTCTCTTCGAAGAGGGTCCCACACATCATCTCAGCTAGCCCTGGAGGGCACATTCGTTCAATGGAATTGCCGCAGACTATGGGCCAACTGGAAGGAGCTGCAGAGGCTCGTTTCATCCCGTTTCCAGTTTGCCATCTTTTTGCAGATCATGCTGGGCGCGTACCCCCTGCCCACCCCTTCAGGATATAATGGTTTTGCGACCGACCCCACCATCATGGGATAGGGGCCAGACAGGAGGATGCGCGACTTACACCCCGCATGATGTCTCTGTTCTTTGCTATTAATACCTCCTTTCAGGCAGTAGCTGTGCGGCTGCACCTGGATAGTAGGTATACTGTTATTACTGCGTGCATTCCAGCGTCAGCTGACTTTGACCGCATCGTGGCACGGTTGCCGAGGCTCTTCTGTTCGGCGATTTAAATAGTAGGGGGGGGGGTACACCCTGATCCACGCTAATAGCATGGTAGGGAAAATAAGTATTTTTCGGGTTTCTGCGAATCAATTTTGATTAAACTATTCCCAGCTGATCTGCACAACATGGCAACACTAATGATATGTTTTCATTATGCTGTGTTAGCTCCTTTAATTTTTATTTCAGATTCGTCGTTTTCGGGGTGAACAACTCGCAGCTCTTGAACGAGAGTAGCCATCTAGACATATTTTCGTGAAAGCAAAAGATAATTCTACACATTAAGCATACATACCTTGCGTATATATTTAACGGAAAACCATAATTATAACACACGATTGATGGACATAATGAATTATTTGCGGTGAAAATGATTGCTCGTTTTTCCTGGTTTCTCACATAACTGGCGGCCAATATTCCTCAAATCCCTAGTTGTCAGTGTTGTAGGTCCCATAATCGGATCGCTTTACCTTAACGAAGGCTCCTTGAGAAATCGTCTAACCGTGTTCAAAGGACAAACTAACTTCTCCGCAATAATATAAACAGAGGTGCCTTCAGCACTTTCCTTGATAATGAAGGACTTTTCTTCATCGTTGAGGCCTCTGCGACGTCCCATTGTTCTTAAGAGGATAGATGTTATTAACGTGGCTCGCCCCCCAAAAAAACGACGAATCTGAAATAAAAATTAAAGGAGCTAACACAGCATAATGGAAATATATCATTAGTGTTGCCATATTGTGCCGTTCAGCTGGGAATAGTTTAATCAAAATGGATTCGCAGAAACCCGAAAAATACTTATTTTTCCTACTAAGCTATTAGCGTGGCTAGGGGTGTACACAATCAATCCCAGAGGTCAAGTCTTTACCGACTTGATGGGCGAGCTAAAGATAGGTTTCCTAAATGTGGACTTTACGCATCACTGCCCGAGAACCGCTTCTTTTTCCTGTTTTGACCTATCCATGTGCTCTCCTGATGCCTAGACTGATTTCGTGTGGGTGGTCAATGACCTCTATGTAATGATCATTTTCCAATTCAAATATCATGTTCTGGACCACTGCCGCCTGAGAGACCCTTCCCGTGTTGCTTGGCGCAGGCACAGTGGTTTGCATTTCAGGAAATGACTGATTTGACTGCCCCAGTTGAGGAGTTTAGGTTGGTGGGTGAGGCCGTTGAGTTTTCCGGCAACCGTATCGCACTGGACCTAACTACTGTTCCTAGGAACGTCTGGTCGTTCTGCACACTGACCGCTTCCGTGGTAGTCAGCTGCGTGTGAGACGGCGCTCAAACAGAAACGTTATGCCTACATGCGCTATAAGTGCCGCACGAACGATTTTTCTGTCGGTGAATTTCGTCTACCTATGGCTAGGTTCCGGTTTGTTTCAAAGACCGCCCGCCTTTCTTACTGGCGAGCATACATGTCTCTTAACGAGAAGCCCCCTCCCCCTTGCAGAGGTGTGGAAGCGAGTCTAAAGGATTCGGGGCAAATTCTCACAGGACCTTTTCCCAGTCAGCCAGGCTCTACCTGGTGCTGCGTCTGTCTTCACGGCTGAGCTAGTTGCAATACACCACTCAGTATGGGAGATAATGCATCATGCCCGGTTGGTAGACCAGATTGTGATCTTTAATGCTCTCGGGACATTGGAATCTCCACACCCACGTCTTCGTGGTATTCGTAATGCCACAGTTAGGGCGAGCGGGCAGATGTCGAAATTATCTTCTGCTGGGTTCCTGGACATGTGACAATTGCGGAGGAATGAAGGTAGCCCTCTGGGCTGCTTGGCAAAGAAGATGGGAGACGGCCGAGGGGAACTTAGTTGCGTGCCATTGCGCCACGACTGTTCATTGAGCACACTCGCGTGACGCACTACCATTTGATAGAGCGCTCTCGTGCAATATATGGCGACAGCTGCGTTGTTCCCCACACTGTTCGGTACATTCTTGTTGAATTTTCAGTTTGGGCGATCTTCGCGCACGTTACCTGTCCCGGTACCGGGACGAGCGTTGTCGCTACCGCGTGTTCCTTTTACTAGGGACGGGTATGTGTACAGAGATTTGTGGACTATCTGACTTTTTGGAGAGGGCTGGCTTCCTCCATTTCATTCGACTCTTGTAGGTTGCTTGTTCGTGCACCGGGTTGGGGGTGAGGGCTCTTTAAAAAATGGATAGGTTGATTAGGTTTGAAGAATGCGATGACAACAATTATAGATTTCTATATAAAATATATTTCAGATAATTCCTGTTACATACAAAAGTTCCCTATAAAATTAAATTGGAGTGATGTCTAATTAATTGTTTTTGTTGAATAATAAGAAAGACAACTCAATCCTCCTTGATATTTAGTCTTAATTGTTTGATCCTGTTTGTCTCCCTCTCCTTTTTTATTTTAAATTCCTGGTAAAATCCTGCTCGTCATTTCCTCCTCTGATGTAGGAGTCGTCATCTTACATCAGGTAGTTTCCGCATCCTTGAGAATTTCTACATTATCATTGATTTCTCCTCGGTATTTCCTAGTTTAATTAGTTGTTTCCCTGAAACAAGAAGTATCTTCATAATTTAAATGGACGTGCAAAGGGACTTTGGGACAGAGTAAAGTGCATTCTCCAGAATAATTTTTTTGCTTTGTATTTTTATAAGGTAACTCCAGGACTACTTTCGGTATTAAGAAGATAACTTGGGCCTACTTTAGGTATTAAGAAGATAACTTTGGGCCTACTTTTGCTTTTAAGATAAATCTGGTTTACTTTTAGTATTAAGATAACTCTTGGTCTTGAGTGGACGAGAGGCTACATTTGACCTCTACTCTATGTTGCAGTCGCGTTTTAGATCCTACTTTCTACACCGATACTGAGATAGGCATTAAACTGTGTAGATGATGGTAAAACCCTTACAAAAAAAAAGGTTTTAAGGTGGGCTGTGAACGCTTGCAGAACGCTAATTCTTCATCTTAGCAGAAAGGAAAAACGAGAGGAAGGAGAAGCCCGTGGAATGGGTACAGTCGGATCACCTTTGGACGCAAGATGAGATAGTGTGGATAGAATACCCGCTGTCAGGCAATTCCAGAGTTAGGGTACATACAATACATAATTATGATGATGCTTCTCCCTTGCAGGCTGTGTTCCGGACGTCAGTGCTGAGCCAATTTATCACCGTTCTCTTTCAAGTTTTGGTCCACAAGTCCCACGATATCCTTCAAGAAGAGGTGTGTACATATCTTCAGTCTTGGACTGATTTTGTAATCATACCGTTTTAACCCGGACCTTTGATTTGACCTTTTTATTAAGCGTTTTGCTGCTCTAATAATAAATTGTTGGAGTAATGTATTCGTCTTTGTAGCTATATTTGGTCTCTTGTTAAGAATTAGGTGATAAATTTGTTGGGACTTTATGTAACAACGCAAGCTAATGTCAGATAGTATATGTCACTTAACATGTGATACCCTCTAACAAATTAACCTTACTAACTGTTCGTTTGGTTTCGATGGCGCAGATCACTTTAGCAATATACAACATGGCAGCCGTAGATTTTGAGGGCTTTTTCTATTCCTTTTTGAGTCATTTTTTGCATCAAATGGAAGGACTAACTGAAGACCAAAAGCTTGCCCTCAAGGAGAACTTTAAGCCTGAAACTGTGAGTACAAATTTAGTTTGAATTAGTAGCGACCTCGTCAGGTTCGATTGAAAATCCGTGTCTACCCTTAACAACAAGTGTGCATTTGTAATCAAGATTTCTGTTATGTCCTGTCATATTTAGGGTGATACATTTGAAAGCCTCCTTTGACTGTTTAGCATTGTGTTGTGAATTAGAAGTCATACTAAATGTGTTAGGATATTGGATCACTTATGCATCGAATAGATAGAGAGCCGGGGCTAGATTTCCAGGATTGTGGGTAATTTCGTTCAAATCCTCCATAAGTTCCCAGCAATAAAAATCAGTTTATTTTCATTGAATTGTTTCTATGGGGTAAAAGTGACTGGAAAAGTCTGTGCTGGAAACGGCTCTCATTTCTTGGAAATAGTGCAATTATAATCGGTTTTTATTTCAAAGAGTGACTAGTTTCCATTGAGACGAAGGTAATTGTAATCTTGTTCTTTAATCCACTTAATAGGCTATAAATGGTGGGGTGGGAACAATTATTTTAGTAGTATTTATTCACGGTAGCCTCATTTAAGTAAATTCTTGTTTTCAGGATCTTCCGACTTTCACCCAAAACAATCAAAGGTTCGTGAATGACTTGCGATTCTATCGAATCTGCAACGACAGTCTCCCTGCCGGAACAGTCAAGTTTTAAGTCTGGCTTTCGCTGCTTAAATGTTGGAGGGGAGGATCTTGAGTCCTTGGATTTAATCCGAGGCTGAGGATTCTCGAACGTGCGAGCAAAACCGCCCCCTAACTACAAATTTTGGCTTCCGCATTTCAATCAAGTGTGTTCGGGGAGTTTTCTGCTCAACTTCACAGCTATTTTTCTCACGTTCGTTACCTTTATACTATTCATATCTGGCGCTGTTGTCCATTCGTCTTGGGAGTACCATAAACTAATAGTGTATATTAAATTTCTAACCAGTCAGACGACCTACCATTCTTCACATTGAAATGAACGTGGGTGAGAAGACTTAAGTGCCGTATTATATCTGAGTTATATGTGTAGTGTGTGAATAAGTGGACCATTTGCTTATGAATTAATTCTCGCTCAAAAAAAAGTGGTCTCGAAATTAGATTAAGGGTCTTACTGCCAGTTGTATGACGTATTTAAGCCTTGACGCCATATTACATAGAATTAAGTCTGAACCTTCTTTTCCTTATAGATTCCTCTGTAACTCTAATCATTCCGATAGTTAATATTCGGCTTATTTTATCGCTTTTTCTCATAGCTTAGTTTACCCTATCGGGATTTTTTTTAACCCCTGCTTGTTTTGCTTATTCATTTATCTCGAATTTATTATTTTAGTTTCTGAATGAAAGGTTTATATGATAAGAGTGTTATTTGTAAATGAAGCTTCTATTTTTTTACCCGCGTAAAATGTAAGTTCGTCTATTCATGACAAATACTCCGGTATTTCTGGTGCATATTAATCCTTGTATTTTGTGGATTTATATAGGCTGAAAGACTTCTAGAAAATAGTTTTTTAATCCAATTTAATGGGAGGGGGGGGGGGCTTAGAAATGGGGGAGGGGTAAAGTACGTATTTTGGGGTGATGTACTTCTTGTGACATGCACTATCATCATACATAGTCCCTGGATTTAGTAGTCTTTGTCCTCCCTGGAGTTTTTTTCACTGCCTCCCTCTTATTTTCCTCTGTTATCAAACTCTCTCTCTCTTCTATTCCCACGGATTGTGATATGTTGTAGCCACATGTGGTTTGGATCCAATATTATAGGTCCTCATTGAGATATGCACCATACAGTGCAAAGCTGTGGCGCTTTTTTCACGTTAGTTTTGATGTCATTTTCGTAAATTATTGATTCGGCTTCGTCGCCCTTTTGTTCCCTTCGAGTTTACCTTCTTTATGTAGTTGTATTTAATTACTTGGGTGGTCCACTAATGCCATATCCAGTATTGAGTGATTTGTGTCAAGGATATTCTCCGTTTTAGTGTTTATTGGATGATGCCAAAGAATAATTCGTTTAAATTTAAACTATCACAGGCATACCAGTGGAGTCATATGTAATGATTGGTTATTTTGGAGTAATTTTAATATGGGGATAACCCACTTCTTGTTATGAGATAGTGAGTGGAGTATTTGGGTGCTAGAGTATTCTTTGCAAAAAGGATAAAGTCGTTCTAACTATCGCTCGCATCGGGATGAGCAAAATATAAAAAATGAATCAGATTGGTTTTAAGTGAATTTTATAGAAGTTGAGCGTTATGAAAAGCAGTGATGGGCTTAGACGTTTGTCACTTCCTACCAACACCTTCACCTTTAGCAAAAATGATATATTAGTGTGGATAATTAATGGAGAGCATTTAATTTTCCTCAGAGGGAGTAGAACAAAGTTCTATTAAAAGGATAATAAGGCTTTAAATCCTCTGGGAGATGATTTGTGCAATCAACGACGCCTTTAAGGATTGGCAACGTCAAAGGACCTCCAGCTTGCCTTTGATCGTGAATTAAAGTGCCGAATTGTGGCATTTGATGGTGTCACTGAAGTAGCGTATACATTCCCAGTCTGATTAATTGATTATCAGAATGATTCGTTTTGAGGAAATAATAAGGCGAGGGATGTAATCAAACTGATGTAGTCAGAGTTGAATCTTTAAAGCTGTGATTGTAGTTTCTTTTAAGATAAATATAAAGATTTAATAAATTTGTTTAAGTTTTAACCCCATTTTAGAAGGGAAAGATGGTAATTGATGAATTAACATGTTGATCATCTTCAGGCTGTCTTGCCGAGCAGCCCTGATCCCCTGAAGATATGGCCCCTCTACCGGGTTTACCCACAGGGAGTGTATATTTAATGCCGTGCAGTATTCAATTGTGTTGGGTGCAGTGTATGTGTGGCATTCTGTATAGGCATCCACGATGATCATATCCAGGCTCTTCTGGTAGATCAGGACGGTCGACAATGTCACCGCAGCTTGGCTAGGCGGACTCCGTCCACACAAGGAAGGGTGGATGGATGGATGTCAGGCAGCAGGGTGTTGTGTGAATGGGACTGGATAGAGCTTCGAGTGAAGTTTGTGTGGATATGTTTCTGGATGTGGGGGAGTGTGGAAGAGTTGACAATTTATTCCTCTAACTTGCTTTAATGTTCCTTTGATACCAATAAGCTTTTCTTTGCACTCTTTCTTCGTCTACTCTATTAAAAAAATGTGCCCATCTGGCGGCGACCTACGAGGGCATAGGCCACCAAATGCACATATTTGGTCTAACTTAAGAACAAAGTAAACAAATAAAAAGAACGATAAAAAAAGACCAGAACAAAATAAAAGAGAAACAAGAGGTACGATACACTCAGGTGCTGCTGAGGAGACCTGCCTCCCTTGCGGCTATTTACTCAATTTAAATCAGTAATAATAATATAATGGATTTATTTTTCTATTCATTATCATCCTACACGGAAGAAACCTACCCACCATTGCTGAATGGCAGCAAGTTCAGGAGAGCTGCGTGCCGCCTTACCTGCCCCCAAGTATTCGAGCCAGGCTATCTTCCATATTTGTGCATAGTTTCATCAATCTTTTCTTAAAAAAAATGATTGCTTTCGCCCTCGTTGGTTTTCGATTTTTATGCCCAGGGGTCTTTGGAAAACTTGGGACTAGACTAAGAGGGCCCAAACCTCTGTTTTGAGGTCCATGTGTACACAAATTTGACTTTGAGCTTTTATATGTACCCTCCCAGCCCCAACATTCAGGGTTAAAGTGAGTTGCTGTATCAGCCCTTTGTTCGTTCGCCTTGTTCTTGTCTTTTCCATGCCCTCGTTGGTTACAGGTTTCTTGTCCTCGCTTGAAGTAATCTGTATTTTTCCAGTGACTCCATAGACCTTATTTGCGAAACAGGGTGTTGAATCGTATAGCGAAGCCAGCGCGAAGTAGGCGTGTTTAAAGCTCTGCTTGATATGGCATTTTAGATTCACGGATGGCCGAGTGGACTAGGCGTCCGTTCACTGATTTCGGCTATGCGGAATCTGTGAGTTTGAATCTCGAGACTACTCAGAAGACAATCCGAGTAGCTCCTTTCCTTCGAGTTTGCCAGGGATTATCATTCTGATCGAAAGACCTCGTCCACAATTGAGGAGGAGCGGGAGGGGTTACATCCCGATGTCCTCCCTTCCCTCTAAGGACAGAGTCCACCTGGCCAGGCTGCGGTGTAGACATCACTCAGCCCTCCTGAGCTACTAGAAGAGTCTGGATGTGGCCATCGCTTATGCGTGTCCATAATGCAACACTCCCCCCCCTCCCCCACACACACATTTAATCACATTATGGAAGACCACTGCACACAAAATACACTGTGGAAGAAACCGGTACAGGCCGTAGCCTTCCTCAAGGTCTCAGCGTTGCTCGGCCAGTCTGGGGAACTACAACAATACCTAAAGAAAATTACTGGTGGGCAATATTTTTGACGATCGTGCATCCTTATCCTTAAAATTTGAGGGTAACATTATAAGTTTCGGTTATTTCCTATCAGCATTCCTGTTTAAATAGTGATTTTTTTTAGTATTTTGTGATTTTAGTGACTTAAATTGAGTGCCACTTCAAATTGACCAGTAAATGTCTTTCTTGTAAAATTCATTCCAATTCTACCAATCCATTTTTCTTAACGTTGATTCTATCTAAATAATAAAGGCAATTTGATTTGTATCGAAGTGCTTTTATTTCCTGTATTTTATCTATGTATATAAAAGATGTATTAATGCTGTATGATGAAATATCTAAATTTACTGAACCCATTGTTACTGTTATGCATTTTATATTCTTCATTTGATGTTATATTAACTATTTTTGTATGCCGATATAAAATAGCAGTAATCGTTTTCACTTGGGGTGCGGGATCATAATTGACATTCCTTAGTTATTTCTGATATTGAAGAAAGTTTGCAATTTTTGTTATCAATTTCGGATTGAATAAAACAAAATAAGTAGAAGTATACGAGTAATTAGTGGCATCTGACTGGAAAATGTGGATGAATTTCTTGTACTTTCTTTTTCTTGATGTCCTTTGTTCTCCACTTTGGTTTCTTATGGATTGTTTCAATGTTTATTGGGAAAACTTTAATTGCGAAGGGACAAGAAAATTAAATTGCAGTTGCTTTGGAAGCTTTATTCTTGGACAAGAGTTTATAAATGAAAATGCCATCAGTCTAGAATAATATACCCAAGCTGAGACCTTTTTATGGTAAAAGATATACAATATTTCCTATGCATGTATTTTTTAATACGAAGTGTAATATTGTGTACTTTATTAATAATAATGGTTCGAGAGTACCTGCAGCATTTTTGAGCTTCAATTTTGTAATAATTTCTACTGGTAATTAGTCAAATAGCATTTTATAGTCTATTTTTTTTTTCAACCACATTTTGGTCACATGAAGCTAATAAAACTAAGCAAATTAAAGAGAGGTGAATATTAACTGACAGGGCATACTTAGATAATTGTGAATGATGGCATTTTACTTTGCATTTTTGTAAATATTACCAATAAAATGAAAATTAACATGAGTTTACCTGATCACTGGTCAACAATTTTGAAAAAATTGTGTGAAATGAGATTAGTTAATTCTTATATATTTTCATGCACTAAATACAAATTTCACCTTGAAAAATGCTTATTGGCTATAGGTTTAAAGATACGCGGCATGTAATATTTGAGATTATTTTATTATAACATACAGTATGTGTCATTATGTTTTAAAATCTAATCCATATCCATTCCTTGCTTGACGCTTATAGTGGGCTGAAGAATCATCTCTTGCCAATGTCCAGCAGTAGTCTGCAAGCATTGTTGTGTTCCATTTACCCTGCAACCGCTTTTCCATGGTTGAAATATCTTGGTGAAACATTTCACCATGTTCGTCACAAACTGCCCAACAGTTCGCTGGAGGAAAAAGTCTAAATGTGAGACCAAAAAGTGGGTGTTAAGTGACATGTTACATCTCATGTTCTTGTAACCCTTGATGATGTTTTCCACCAATTGTCCATAGTTTCTGAGAAATCCGTTCGCCACTAACTTGAATGCTTCCCAAGTAGGTTCCTCCTCCCCATGAAGGGCTGATTCAAAGTCACCATCTTTAAAAAGCGCCCGAATCTGAGGACCAATCTTACTCAGTGAGGGGAATTTTGATGTTAAATACTTGAATCCCTGGCCAGATGTGCCCATAACTTTTACAAAGTTTTTCATAAGCCCCGGTTTTATATGTAGTGCTGAAAGCAAAATTTTGTTTGGTTCACCCCCGTAAGGGGCGCGGCGATTTGCCATCCTGGCCGCCGTGCTGACGGGATCCAGCGCTCCGTCCGGCCCCAGCTTAGCCTCTCTTCCTTCCTTCAGATAGCCCAATTTCTTCCCTACCTCATCGCTTTTCATACAACCTCTCCCACAACTTTCTCTGGTCAGCCTCTAATTTCACAGGGTAGATGCTGACCTTCTCAAGCCAACCACCCCGGATCGGGGCTGAGGGGGGAGGGGACAATGTTCCCTAACCCCTGAGCTCCGGTTCGGGATGGGGGTTTTTTAACAACCTGCTTCATCCCCACCCATACCTTCCTCACATCCCTTTTCCTCTCGTCTTCACATTCTATCAATTTTACGCCGTGTCCAAGGTGGAGCCGCCATGCCGATGGACTTCCAGGCCACCAGGCGGGAGGGGTGGTCCCGAATGGCGGCGCCTGGCTCTGCCGGGCTTGTAAGCACCTCTCGCAGTGCGGGCAACTGCGAGAGGTGAAGAGCTATTGCGTCCCGAAGCACAAATAGGGTCACCATGCCCATGGATGAATCTTTGAAAAACCAAACCCATTATACTCCCCCTGAAACAACGACGGAGCCGCCCTCGGGCAGCTCCACTGCAAAAATGGAGCCCCCCCCCCCTGCCCCCCTGTGCTTGCGCAGGGGACCCTCCATATTTCTCTAACCGGAGAGGAGGCTTACTCCTTTCCTTCGCCTACGGGTGCAGGGTGGAGGTGCTTTCAGGCACCTCCCTTTTCCCAGCGGCAGTGCCCTCTTTTCTTTCCAAGGGGACTGCCAAGAAAGCCAGCAGGCAGTCCTTAGCCAGCCGCTCTCCATCGAAGCGGCTCGGTAGGGCAAACCCCCTTAAGGGGGAGAGGGAAGCCAGGCCCCTTCGGTCGCTTCCCTCAAAAGACCTGCTGGCAAGAATCTTAAACCTTGCCAGGGTCAAGTCCTGTGCCTCCCCACAAAAGACTGGTGAAGCTGCCAAGGGGACCTGCGATGTCCTGGGAGGGGATGGCCAACTGGAGGCCCCTCCTGTGATTGACATGGTCCTTGAGGAAACCCAGTCTCAGAGGGTAGGGCCTTCCATGGGGCGGAATCCGGGCTCGGCGCCAAGCACCGAACCTGAATCCGCCCCTATGCAAGGTCCTCCTCAAACGGCTGGGTCCTCCGAGGCAGCACAAGGAGGGGAGGGATTTCCTCTGACCGGTGCCCCTGCGACCACCAGGACCTTTTCCATTTCGGAGACGGACCTGGCTGAGACCGGTCCATCTGGCCTAGGGGCTTCTGTCGGCGGAGGAGAGAAGCGGGTTCATTCCCCGCCCTCCTCTCCTAAAAAGAAGAGAAAGACTGGGGGCTCCTCTCCATCCGCGGGTGCTGTGGCGACGGATGGGTCTGCTGCCACTTTGACAAGCGACCAAGCCAAGACCGGCACATCCGGCCCCTCTGCCCCACCGGGTACGGAGCTCCTGACTATGACAAAGACGAAAAGTGCACAGGGCGGAGCCTCGATGACATCAGGGCCCCTGATTCAGAGGTTACCTGGCGTTTTCGAGCCCGCTGGCTTCAAACGCTTCCTCGTTATTCGCTCCACTGATTGTACCATGTTGTCCAAGGGCAACATGATCCATCAGAGGAGAGGATTAGCTAGTGCAATTGGTAGAGAGCCGAAGGTGACCCGTTTCTCGGACGGGAGCCTTCTGGCGAATCCCGCCGAGGCGGCCAAGATAAGTGCTCTTCGGACACTTCATGGCACCCCGGTGAGTGTGACGCCGCACTCTACCATGAAATTTGTGAAAGGATAGTTTATGCGAGGGAACTCGTTGACTACTCCATTGAGGACATCACCCTAGAGCTGGCCGACCATGGGGCGGTCAAGGTCGAACGTGTGATGAGAAAACAGGGAGGGGCCTCGAGACCCACCCCTACACTCTTCGTCACGTTCGACTGTGACAAGCTCCCTGAGTCGGTGCGTGCCCGTTGGTACCGCTACCGCGTGAAGGCATTCGTGCCACTGCCGCGGCGGTGCTATTACTGTCACCGCTTCGGCCATACGAATCGATCATGTAGACGTGCAAAATCGAGGTCACCCGAAGTCTGTGTAAATTGCTCCAAGGTCGCACACGATAAGTCCAAATCGTGTGTGGCCAAGTGTGTCAATTGCGGAGAGCCGCACCCTGCTTCTTCGAAGCAATGTGGTGCATATCTCCTTGAGAAAGAAATCCTGGCCGTTCAGGCCCAGGATCGACTCTCATTCCGCGAGGCTAAGGACTTAGTCCTGGCGCGCCCGGCTCTGCCTGGGACGTCATATGCCTCAATAGTTAGGAAAGCACCCTCTGCTCCTGGCCCATCCAGGCCAACGAGCACGGTTGTTTCCGCGCCCATTCGGAGCCCTTCTGCGGGCTCTACCCAACCCGGGCGCTCCCCTGGTAAAGCTGGCGGCAAAAAGGGTTCATACCCTGCCCCGGCTAAAACCAGGGCTCCCCCCTCTTCCCCCAGCGTGACCGTTTCCCGTAAGGCGAAACGGCCACGTGCCTCCACCGAGTCGTTAGACTCACAGGAGGCAACACCCCTGAAGATGGTCGCTAGGCCATCTTCCGGGGTTCCTAAAGCTGTTCTCCGAAAGGAGCTTCGGCCCCTTCGCCCACGCCCCGAGGTGGAGCGAGTGGCTCGGAGACGGTGGTTCCTCGAAAAGAGGGCCCCCCGCCTCCCAAGCCGCAACGCCCGCCTAAGGTTTCGAGGCGGAGGGAGGAAAAGACTCGCATGGCGAGCCCAACCTCCCCCAATAAGTCCTCGGAGGCGACAGCGCCCGGGAAGCGTACGGCCATTCCCGTGAGGGTCTTCAATTCGAGGAGGGCCCCCGCGTCTCTTCCGAGCTAGGCCTGGAGGGCATATTCCTTCAATGGAATTGCCGTGGACTCCGGGCCAACTGGGAGGAGCTGCGGAGGCTCGTCCCGTTCCCCGTTAGCTATTTTTTTTTGCAGGAGACCATGCTAGGCGCGTGCCCGCTGCCTGCCCTCCCGGGGTATAAGGGTCTTGCGACCCCACCACCGCGGGATAGCCGGTGCTGGGTGATGCGCGGTTTACACCCGGCATGATGTCGCCGTTCTTCCTTTCTCTTTAGATACCTCCCTTCAGGCAGTGGCTGTGCAGCTGCACCTGGATAGGAGGTATACTATCATTTCTGCGTACATTCCACCGTCAGCTGACTTCGACGCGGGGGACTTCCGCCGCGTCGTGGCACGGTTGCTTGCCGATGCCCTATCTCTGGCTTTGAGATCTTAACGGCAGGCATCCTCTCTGGGGAGATTACTCCATAAATCCCAGGGGACAAGTCCTTGCCGATCTGATCGAAGAGCTTGAGATGGGTGTCCTAAACGTGGATGAGTTTACGCATCACTGTCCGAGAACCGCTTCATTTTCTTGCCTTGACCTCTCTTTGTGCTCTTCGGATGCACAGCCTGATTTTGATTGGGGGGTGGTCGATGACCTCCATGGTAGTGATCACTTTCCCATTCAAATATCATTTTCAGGGCAACTGCCGCCTGAGAGACCACCTCGGTGGTGCTTGGCGCGGGCGCGGTGGCCTGCATTTCAGGAAATGACTGAATTCTCTATCTCAGTCGAGGAGTTTAGGTCGGTAGATGAGGCCGTTGAGTTCTTCTCCGGCAACCTCATCGCCGTAGGCCTGACTACTATTCCTAGGACGTCTGGCCGTTTTGCACGCCGACCACTCCCATGGTGGTCGGCCGAGTGTGAGACGGCCCTCAAACAGAAGCGTTATGCCTACATGCGCCTTAAGCGCCGCCCGAACGATTTCACTGTCGCTGAATTTCGTCGGGCTAGGGCTAGGTTCCGGTATATTTCGAAGCCCGCCCGCCGCTCTTCTTGGCGGGCATACGTGTCTTCACTTAACGGGAAGACCCCTTTAGCTGAGGTGTGGAAGCGAGTCAAAAGGATTCGGGGCAAGTTCTCGCAGGACCCCCCTCCCGTTCTCCAGGAGAATGGGACCGCAATCTCGGACCCCGCGTCCGTGGCGGAATCCTTAGCGACCGCTTTTTCCGCATTCTCTAGCCGTGATGCTGCTCCGCCAGCATTCAATGCACGTCGTGATGTCGCGGAAGGCCGCCGGCTGGACTTTACCTCCAGAGGCGGAGAACCCTTCAACGACAAGTTTACTGTGAGTGAGTTGCGTTCCGCTCTCGCTTCGTGCGCGGACACCGCCCATGGTCCAGGCGATGTCCCGTACGCCATGCTTCGACACCTGGGTGAGCGAGGCATGGCCTTTCTGTTAGATTTGTTTAACAGGATCTGGGTGGAAGGTCTTCTCCCAGACTCCTGGCGAATCGCTACTGTGCTCGCCTTTCGCAAGCCGGGGAGAGATCACTCTACTCCGACCGGTTTCCGCCCAATCTCTCTAACCTCTTGCGTGTGCAAGTTGATGGAGAAATTGGTAAATGTTAGATTAGCCTATTTCCTGGACAGCGGAGGCCATCTGTCTTCTGCACAGTGCGGCTTCCGTAAGTTCCACTCCACGTCGGATGCTCTGCTCCGACTGGAAAGTGCCGTCTGCGAGGCTTTCCTTCGTAGACAGCACTACGCCACGGTGTTTTTTGATCTGGAGAAGGCCTATGATACCGCATGGCGATACGGTATCATGGAGACTCTCCACACGATGGGGGCGAGGGGACGCCTCCCAATGTTTATATCTGAATTTTTGCGAGATCGTCGATTCCGCGTACGGGTGGGGGGAGCCCTCTCTGCCCCAAAGGAGCAGGAAGAGGGTGTCCCGCAGGGAAGTGTCCTCAGTGTCACACTCTTTGCCCTGAGCATCAACGGCATCACCTCGGTGCTGCCAGAAGATGTTCTCGCTACGCTCTACGTGGACGACCTTTCGATCTCTTTTGGCGCGGCCCAGATGCCAACTCTGGAGCGTCGACTCTAACAGGAATTGAACCGCGTCTCTCGCTATGCCGAAGCGCGCAGGTTTCGGTTTTCTTGGGCCAAGACTAAGGTGGTGCACTTCTGCCGCCATCCACGGCTTCACCCCGACCCAGATTTGTTTCTTAATGGCCCCGTAAGGGGCGCGGTGATTTGCCATCCTGGCCGCCGTGCTGACGGGATCCAGCGCTCCGTCCGGCCCCAGCTTAGCCTCTCTTCCTTCCTTCAGATAGCCCGATTTCTCCCCTACCTCGTCGCTTTTCATACAACCTCTCCCACAACTTTCTCTGGTCAGCCTCTAATTTCACAGGGTAGAATGCTGACCTTCTCAAGCCAACCACCCCGGATTGGGGCTGAGGGGGGAGGGGACATTGTTCCCTAACCCCTCAGCTCCGGTTCGGGATGGGGTTTTTTTAACAACCTGCTTCATCCCCACGCATACCTTCCTCACATCCCTTTTCCTCTCCTCTTCACAACCTATATTTTTTACGCAGTGTTCAAGGTGGAGCCGCCATGCCGAAGGACTGCCAGGCCACCAGGCGGGAGGGGTGGTCCCGAATGGCGGCGCCTGGCTCTGCCGGGCTTGTAAGCACCTCTCGCAGTGCGGGCAACTGCGAGAGGTGATGAGCTATTGCGTCCCGTAATAAAAAGAGGGTCACCATGCCCATGAATGAAAAAAAACAGCAAAAAACCCAACCCCCAACTTCCCCAAGAAAATCAACGGAGCCGCCCTCGGGCAGCTCCACCGAGAAAATGGAGGTCCCCCCCCCCCTTGTGCTTGCGCAAGGGACCCTCCATAATTCTTTAACCGGAGAGGAGGCTTACTCCTCTCCTACGCCTACGGGTGTAGGGGACTCCCCCTCGCCCCCTTCTCTGGAGGTGCTTTCGGGCACCTCCCTATCTCCAGCGGCAGTCCCTCCTTTGCTTTCTAAGGGGACTGCCAAGAAAGCCAGCAGGCAGCCCATTGCCGACCTCCCCTCGTGCAAGCGGCTCGGTAGGGCAAACCTCCTTAGGGGGGAGAGGGAAGCCAGGCCCCTTCGGTCGCTTCCCTCAAAAGACCTGCTGGCAAGAATTTTAAACCTTGCTGGGGTCAAGGCCTGTGCCTCCCCACACCACCTGACTAGTGACAATACTGCCAAGGGGACCTGCGATGTCCTGGGAGGGGATGGCCAACTGGAGGCCCCTCTTGTGATAGACATAGTCCTTGAGGAGACCCAGCCTCAGACGGTAGGGCCTTCCATGGGGGGAATTCGGGCTCGGCGCCAAGCACCGAACCCGAATCCGCCCCTATGCAAGGTCCTCCTCAAATGGCTGAGGGCTCCGAAGCAGTAAAAGGAGGGGAGGGATCTCCTCCGACAGGTGCCCCTACGACAACCAGGACCTTCTCCATTTCGGAGAGGGACCTGGCTGAGGCCGGTCCATCTGGCCTGGGGACTTCTGCCGGCGGAGGTGAAAAGCGGGTTCATCCCCCGCCTTCCTCTCCGAAAAAGAAAAAGACAAAAAAGACTCGGGGCTCCTCTCCATCCGCGGGGGCTGCGGGGACGGATGGGTCTGCTGCCACTCTGGCAAGCGACTAAGCCAAGATCGGCACATCAGCCCCCTCTGCCCCCCCGGTTGCGGAGCCCCTGACAAAGAAGACTAATACCAAGAGTGCACAGGGCGGAGCCTCGATGACATCGGGGCCCCTCATTCAGAGGTTACCTGGCGTTTTCGAGCCCGCTGGCTTCAAACGCTTCCTCGTTATTCGCTCCACTGATGGCACCATGTTGTCCAAGGGCAACATGATCCATCAGAGGAGAGGATTAGCTAGTGCAATTGGTAGAGAGCCGAAGGTAACCCGTTTCTCGGACGGGAGCCTTCTGACGAATGCGGCGAATCCCGCCGAGGCGGCCAAGATAAGTGCTCTTCGGACACTTCATGGCACCCCGGTGAGTGTGACGCCGCACTCTACCATGAACTTTGTGAAAGGAGTAGTTTATGCGAGGGAACTCGTTGACTACTCCATTGAGGACATCACCTTAGAGCTGGCCGACCATGGGGCGGTCAAGGTCGAACGTGTGATGAGAAAACTGGGAGGGGCCTCGAGACCCACCCCTACACTCTTCGTTTTCTCTTTAGATACCTCCTTTCAGGCAGTGGCTGTGCAGCTGCACCTGGATAGGAGGTATACTATCATTTCTGCGTACATTCCACCGTCAGCTGACTTCGACGCGGGGACTTCCGCCGCGTCGTGGCACGGTTGCCGAGGCCCTATCTCTTGCTTGGAGATCTGAACGGCAGGCATCCTCTCTGGGGAGATTACTCCATAAATCCCAGGGGACAAGTCCTTGCCGATCTGATCGAAGAGCTTGAGATGGGTGTCCTAAACGTGGATGAGTTTACGCATCACTGTCCGAGAACCGCTTCATTTTCTTGCCTTGACCTATCTTTGTGCTCTTCGGATGCACAGCCTGATTTTGATTGGGGGGTGGTCGATGACCTCCATGGTAGTGATCACTTTCCCATTCAAATATCATTTTCAGGGCAACTGCCGCCTGAGAGACCACCTCGGTGGTGCTTGGCGCGGGCGCGGTGGCCTGCATTTCAGGAAATGACTGAATTCTCTATCTCAGTCGAGGAGTTTAGGTCGGTAGATGAGGCCGTTGAGTTCTTCTCCGGCAACCTCATCGCCGTAGGCCTGACTACTATTCCTAGGACGTCTGGCCGTTTTGCACGCCGACCACTCCCATGGTGGTCGGCCGAGTGTGAGACGGCCCTCAAACAGAAGCGTTATGCCTACATGCGCCTTAAGCGCCGCCCGAACGATTTCACTGTCGCTGAATTTCGTCGGGCTAGGGCTAGGTTCCGGTATATTTCGAAGCCCGCCCGCCGCTCTTCTTGGCGGGCATACGTGTCTTCACTTAACGGGAAGACCCCTTTAGCTGAGGTGTGGAAGCGAGTCAAAAGGATTCGGGGCAAGTTCTCGCAGGACCCCCCTCCCGTTCTCCAGGAGAATGGGACCGCAATCTCGGACCCCGCGTCCGTGGCGGAATCCTTAGCGACCGCTTTTTCCGCATTCTCTAGCCGTGATGCTGCTCCGCCAGCATTCAATGCACGTCGTGATGTCGCGGAAGGCCGCCGGCTGGACTTTACCTCCAGAGGCGGAGAACCCTTCAACGACAAGTTTACTGTGAGTGAGTTGCGTTCCGCTCTCGCTTCGTGCGCGGACACCGCCCATGGTCCGGACGATGTCCCGTACGCCATGCTTCGACACCTGGGTGAGCGAGGCATGGCCTTTCTGTTAGATTTGTTCAACAGGATCTGGGTGGAAGGTCTTCTCCCAGACTCCTGGCGAATCGCTACTGTGCTCGCCTTTCGCAAGCCGGGGAGAGATCACTCTACTCCGACCGGTTTCCGCCCAATCTCTCTAACCTCTTGCGTGTGCAAGTTGATGGAGAAATTGGTAAATGTTAGATTAGCCTATTTCCTGGACAGCGGAGGCCATCTGTCTTCTGCACAGTGCGGCTTCCGTAAGTTCCACTCCACGTCGGATGCTCTGCTCCGACTGGAAAGTGCCGTCTGCGAGGCTTTCCTTCGTAGACAGCACTACGCCACGGTGTTTTTTGATCTGGAGAAGGCCTATGATACCGCATGGCGATACGGTATCATGGAGACTCTCCACACGATTGGGGCGAGGGAACGCCTCCCAATTTTTATATCTGAATTTTTGCGAGATCGTCGATTCCGCGTACGGGTGGGAAGAGCCCTCTCCGGCCCAAAGGAGCAGGAAGAGGGTGTCCGCAGGGAAGTGTCCTCAGTGTCACACTCTTTGCCCTGAGCATCAACGGCATCACCTCGGTGCTGCCGGAAGATGTTCTCGCTACGCTCTACGTGGACGACCTTTCGATCTCTTTTGGCGCGGCCCAGATGCCAACTCTGGACCGTCGACTCGAACAGGCATTGAACCGCTTCTCTCGCTATGCCGAAGCGCACAGGTTTCGGTTTTCTTTGCCAAGACTAAGGTGGTGCACTTCTGCCGCCATCCACGGCTTCACCCCGACCCAGATTTGTTTCTTAATGGGGTGCGCCTGGATGTGGTTGAGTCGCACCGTTTCCTTGGTCTTGTATTCGACCGACGCCTCACCTGGGAGGCTCATATTCGCAGCCTTAAGATCTCTTGTACCCGCGCCATGGACATTCTCCGTTCCGTGACGTTCAGCGCTTGGGGCGCTGATAGGGCTACCGCCTTACTTTTTTATCGATCCTTTGTTCGCTCGAAGCTCGACTACGGATGCGAGTTTTATGCATCCGCAGCCGAGCGTTTATTGCGGAAGGTGGATTCGATCCACCACACCGGCCTTCGCCTTGCGACCGGTGCCTTCCGCACTTCCCCCATTGAGAGCCTGTTGGTCGATGCTGGGGAGATGCCACTCGCTCTGCGCCGTGTGCAGTGCATCACTCGCCTGTACGCGCGAGCCCGGCGCCTCCCTCAGTCGCCAACAGCTCTCACTGCATCCGCAGCTGATCTCGATGGTGCCTATGCCGCCGAGAGACGCCAGTCATACCCTAAGCCCTTTGGGTTTAGGGCCAGGAAACTCCTTCGAGAGGTAGATATAGCTCTCGGGCCGGTGGCGCCCCTGGTTCTGCCCAGGACGCCACCCTGGAGGGTACCACATTTGGCTATTTGTCGCCACGCCTCTGCTCCCAAAGCTTGTACTGCGCCGGGAGTATTGCGTTCGACCTTTTTGGAGCACACATCGTGTCACGCTGGTACCGTGCCAGTGTATACGGATGGCTCCAAGTCCCAAGAGGGGGTCGGCTTCCACGCCGTATCCCCTCTGTTTGAAGTCAGCGGGGCTCTACCAGGCGCTGCGTCTGTCTTCACGGCCGAGCTGGTGGCAATACACCACTCGGTACGGGAGATTACGCGACGTGCCCGGTTCGGAGACCGGATTGTGATCTATAGCGACTCACAAAGCGCCCTGAGTGCTCCCGGGGCATTGGAATCTCCGCACTCCCTGGTTTGCGATATCCGTGACATCACGGTTTTGGCGAGCCGGGCAGATGTCGAGATTATCTTCTGCTGGGTTCCTGGACATGTAGGAATTGCGGGGAATGAGCGCGCCGATGAGGGCGCCAAAGAGTCCGCGAGGACTCTGCGACCGGACCAGCGTTTCGCTCTTCCTCATACCGACTACATGGCAGGAATACGGGCAGCTCTTCGGACTGCTTGGCAAAGAAGATGGGAGACGGTCGAAGGGAACTTAAAGTTGCATGCCATTGCGCCGCGACTGTTCCCATGGACCTATCCCCCAATGCTGCGGCGGCTTCAGGTTGCTTTCTGTCGTCTCCGAATCGGACACACTCGTGTGACGCATCGCTATTTGATGGAGCGCTCGCCTGCGCCCTATTGCAACGACTGCGTCGTCCCCCAGACTGTTCGGCACATTCTTGTCGAATGTCCCAGTCTGGGTGATCTTCGCGCACGATACCTGTCCCAGTACCGGGATGGGCGGGGTCGCTACCGCCTGTCCCTTGTGCTCGGGACAGATTCGTGCACATTGACTTGTGGACTTATTGACTTCTTGGGAGAGGCCGGCCTTCTCCCTATTATTTAAGCAAGGTTTGTTGTTTGTTTTTTTTTTGTTTTTTGTTTTTTTTTTTTTTTCCTTTAGTTGCACGCTCCTGCGCAGGGGGGACCTCTCCCCGACGCACCAGCTTGCTTCCTTTCCCCCTTTTGGGGTGTTGTTTTTTTTTGTTTTGTTTTTTTCTCTTTAATTTATTTTAAAGTAGCCTAGAACTAGGCCAGTTTTAATACGGCGACTAATGCCCAAGTAGGCAGTCGCCAGATGAGCTCATAAAAAAAAAAAAGTTTCTTAATGGGGTGCGCCTGGATGTGGTTGAGTCGCACCGTTTCCTTGGTCTTGTATTCGACCGACGCCTCACCTGGGACGCTCATATTCGCAGCCTAAGGTTCTCGTGTACCCGCGCCATGGATATTCTCCGCTCCGTGACGTTCAGCGCCTGGAGCGCTGATATGGCTAACGCCTTACTTTTGTATCGATCCTTCGTTCGTTTGAAGCTCGACTACGGTTGCGAGTTTTATGTATCCGCAGCCGAGCGTGTATTGCGGAAGGTGGACTCGATCCACTACACCAGCCTTCGCCTGGCAACCGGTGCCTTCCGCACTTTCCCCATTGAGAGCCTGTTGGTCGATGCTGGGGAGATGCCACTCGCTCTGCGCCGCGTGCAGTGCATCACTCGCCTGTACGAGCGAGCCCGGCGCCTCCCTCAGTCGCCAACAGCTCTCACTGCATCCGCAGCTGATCTCGATGGTGCCTATGCCGCTGAGAGACGCCAGTCATACCCTAAGCCCTTTGGGTTCAGGGCCAGGAAACTCCTTCGACAGGTAGATATAGCTCTCGGGCCGGTGGCGCCCCTGGTTCTGCCCAGGACGGCACCCTTGAGGGTACCACATTTGGCTATTTGTCGCCACGCCTCTGCTCCCAAAGCTTGTACTGCGCCGGGAGTATTGCGTTCGACCTTTTTGGAGCACACATCGTGTCACGCTGGTACCGTGCCAGTGTATACGGATGGCTCCAAGTGCCAAGACGGGGTTTGCTTCCAGGCGTTTTTCCCTCTGTTTGAAGGTCAGCGGGGCTCTACCAGGCGCTGCGTCTGTCTTCACGGCCGAGCTGGTTGCAATACACCACTCGGTACGGGAGATTACGCGACGTGCCCGGTTCGGAGACCGGATTGTGATCTATAGCGACTCACAAAGCGCCCTGAGTGCTCCCGGGGCATTGGAATCTCCGCACTCCCTGGTTTGCGATATCCGTGACATCACGGTTTTGGCGAGCCGGGCAGATGTCGAGATTATCTTCTGCTGGGTTCCTGGACATGTAGGAATTGCGGGGAATGAGCGCGCCGATGAGGGCGCCAAAGAGTCCGCGAGGACTCTGCGACCGGACCAGCGTTTCGCTCTTCCTCATACCGACTACATGGCAGGAATACGGGCAGCTCTTCGGACTGCTTGGCAAAGAAGATGGGAGACGGTCGAAGGGAACTTAAAGTTGCATGCCATTGCGCCGCGACTGTTCCCATGGACCTATCCCCCAATGCTGCGGCGGCTTCAGGTTGCTTTCTGTCGTCTCCGAATCGGACACACTCGTGTGACGCATCGCTATTTGATGGAGCGCTCGCCTGCGCCCTATTGCAACGACTGCGTCGTCCCCCAGACTGTTCGGCACATTCTTGTCGAATGTCCCAGTCTGGGTGATCTTCGCGTACGATACCTGTGCCGGTACCGGGATGGGCGGGGTCGCTACCGCCTGTCCCTTGTACTCGGGACAGATTCGTGCACATTGACTTGTGGACTTCTTGGGGGAGGCCGGCCTTCTCCCTATTATTTAAGCAAGGTTTGTTTTTTGTTTTTTTTGTTTTGTTTTTTGCATTTGTTTTTTTTTTCTTTAGTTGCACGCTCCTGCGCCGGGGGGACCTCTCCCCGACGCACCAGCTTGCTTCCTTTCCCCCTTTTTTTAAGTAGCCTAGAACTTGGCCAGTTTTAATACGGTGACTAATGCCCAAGTAGGCAGTCGCCAGATGAGCTCTTAAAAAAATAAATATATATCTTCTGCTGGGTTCCTGGACATGTAGGAACTGCGGGGAATGAGGGCGCCAAAGAGTCCGCGAGGACTCTGCAACCAGACCAGCGTTTCGCTCCTCCTCACGGCCAGCTCTTCGGACTGCTTGGCAAAGAAGATGGGAGACGGTCGAAGGGAACTTAAAGTTGCGTGCCATTGCGCCGCGACTGTTCCCATGGACCTATCCCCCAATGCCGCGTCGGCTTCAGGCTGCTTTCTGTCGTCTCCGAATCGGACGCATCGCTATTTGATGGAGCGCTCGCTTGCGCCCTATTGCGACGACTGCGTCGTCCCCCAGACTGTTCGGCACATTCTTGTCGAATGTCCCAGTTTGGGTGATCTTCGCGCACGATATCTGTCCCGGTACCGGGATGGGCGGGGTCGCTACCGCCTGTCCCTTGTACTCGGGACGGATTCGTGCACATTGACTTGTTGACTTTTGGGGGGAGGCCGGGCTTCTTCCCTTTATTTAAGGTTCTTTTTTGTTTGTTGTTGTTTTGTTTGTAGGTTGCACTCTCCTTCACCGGGGTGAAGGGAACCTCCCCTCGCTGCCGGAGATTGCTTCCTAATTGTTGAGTTTTTTTCATTTTTATCATTCTTATGTTTTCATATTTTTATTTTAAAGTAGCCTAGTTTTAGGCTGTCGTGTTTTTCGGCGACTTATGCCCAAGTGGGCAGTTGCCAGATGGGCTCTATAAAATTTAAAAAAAAAAAATCCGCTCTCCCTTCGTGAACGCACACCGCCCTTGGTCCGGAAGATGTCCCGTACGTCATCTTCGACGCTTGGGTGAGCGATGCATGGCCTTTCTGTTAGATTTGTTCAACAGGATCTGGGTAGCGGGTCTCCTCCCAGATTCCATGGTTCTGACTTGTGTGGGTTTTTTGGCGTCGTTGCTTAGGTCGAATGTCATTTTACTTGATAGTTCAGTTTCCGTTACGAGTGGGAGAGGAGCTAACAGTGTCGTAGGTTGCATTTATACTCATATATCAGATCGGTCGTTGTTTATGTTCGGTTATGGGCTTCTGATTATTTTTCATGGTGAGGCTTGCGGTGCGTCTAGTTTGATAATACACTGTTAATGATAATTTTTTTCTGTATTTGTAGTCTTTATAGATCAGTTAATAATTTCCTTAATTCCCCTTTCGTCTGTTCGGTACGCCGTGTTCATCGTGTTCACGCGGAAGGGTTTTATGTTATCTATGTTATTGTTTCCGTTGCTATGCTATTCTTTGAAGTAAAATTGGTCCATTTTCTCCATGATGGCTACCTATACATTGTGGTTGCTGAATGACGGAAACTAAACTATCAAGATGCAATGACATACCACCTAAGCAACCCCCCCCCCTCCGAAACCACACAAGTCAAAACCATGGAACTATCCTCAACAGAAAAATGTTAGAAGAAAACACCAAAATTATTGACTGCACCAAATCGTCGACAACTATTTTTTTTTAGAAGACATCCATATACAATAAAAGCAACCCAAGCTTACCATTCAATATATATATATATATATATATATATATATATATATATATATATATATATATATATATATATATATATATATATATATATATATAGCAGGAATATAAGACATATGCGATGGTTTTGAACATTTAATTTTCCGGACGTTTCGGTCATTGACGATAACCATCATCAGCGAATTCTAAATACCAAAAATGATTTTTATAAGAATAACTAAACACAGAAATCAAATTAGTGAAAATCTATTAATAAGAAATTGATGTAATATCTTAAAAAAAATTACCTAAATTAAATAATAATCCCACGAGTTTTTAAATATGCATAATAAACATGACTTAAATGACTATCGAAATACAAAAATTATAAACTATAGCAATAAAGTCGAAAGCAAGGCATGAAGAAATCGGTTAATAAGACAGAAAAAAAAATGTAGAGGTGGTGTACAGGCCGCAATGTCAGTCAGAAGAGTCGGACTCTAGCCTGACCACGAAGCTCAACGACCTGATAAATAGTCGCACGAGTTTGGTCGTGTGACTTTAACTGCCACGGGACTGACTGAAAGAACTGGTCAGGCGATGGTGAAGGAAGGGGGGTTGATTGAGTTCGCTCAGGATAACTTCCTGACACAGTGGGTCGAGAAGCAGACGAGGGGTGAGAACATGTAGGACTTGGTTTACCACTGAGGA
This sequence comes from Ceratothoa steindachneri, assembly GCA_963969495.1. Classification (NCBI taxonomy): domain Eukaryota; kingdom Metazoa; phylum Arthropoda; class Malacostraca; order Isopoda; family Cymothoidae; genus Ceratothoa; species Ceratothoa steindachneri. The sequence continues at coordinate 179,909,356 of OZ018323.1, forward strand.
CGACATTATATCTGGACTCGGCGTGGGAGTGTGTTTGGGCGGGAGCGATCATCGAACAGTAACGTTTTCCGTCCACATTCCATATGAAACGCTCCCACGTTGCTACCTTTAAACCCGACTTCGGACGCACGAACTTCGTAGGTCTTCTGGATGTGATAGCTCGGCTTGAACCAACGACAGGAGACGGCGCTTCGGCCAAATGGTTGGCATTTAAAGAAAGCTTTATAGCCAAGCAGTTTGAGTTCCTCCACAGCAGGAGAATGAGCAGCAAGCCTCTCCAACCAGTGATTCAAACGTGGCATCGCCGCAGTGATAAGGAACAGGAAAACTAACTACAACAACTGAAAACCCAACGGTAATGTAGAAAGGCTTCTTCAATACATAGAAAAGTGTATGCGAATTAAAGCACTGGTGCGCAGAGGAAGCCCAGTGAGGAAGTTCGTGTGCCTTCCATCTGTAAAGAGGCCCCGAAAGAATTCTTCCTGCATGTCAATAGCCGCAAACTGATTCGTTATACCATAGAACCGATGAGATGACAACGGCGTATTACGGATGTCAGAACCAATCATCGCTAACGTATTGAATGACTACTTCGCTCTGTATTTACGAGGGAAGCGGAAGGTCCAGCTCCGAGGCCGGGGGTTTATCTCGAAGAGGGAGAAAACCTATGCGAAATAGTCTTAGACAGAGATGTAGTAGCAGCCAGATTACGAAACCTTAACCTGTACAAATCTCCAGGTCTGAATAAATTTCTTCCTAGAGTCCTCCGAGAAGTTAGCGAAGAGGTCGCTCCACACCTCAACACCATTTTCAACAAGTCTTTGGAAACTGGAGAGGTGCCGTATGACTAAAGAATAGCAGACGTAACCCCCATCTACAAGGGGGACCGTGTAACCCCGGGGAATTACTGGCCTATTAGTCTGACATCCATCGTAGGCAAACGGCACGAGGGAATAATCGCAGACAGTATAGTGCAGCACTTACGAGTCACACAACCTGATCTTGGATTCCCAGCACGGATTTTGCAAGAACCTTCATGTCTCACTAATCTAGTAGAAAATTTCCAGAGTATTTTAAGTATGACTGTAGTCGAGCTGTGGATATACCTGGATTTTCAAAATGCCTTCGATAAAATACCAGATCGCAGGTTGATGAATAAGGCCCGCGCCCTCGGCAATACCGGCAGGGCAGCCGAATGGATAGAAAACTGGCTCTCGGGACGGAGGCAACAGGTGAAAATTAACGGGGTAGCCTCGCAATGGGCGCCAGTAAGTAGCGGGGTGCCCCAGGGCTCAGTGCTCGGGCCTATATTGTCCATCGTCTACATCAATGACATAAACGATGAACTACTAGGTTCGATAGCCAAGTTCGCCCACGATAGCAAGTTAGGAGGTAGTGAGCTTGCGAGGAGTGGAACGCCTACGAAATAGCTTTCTCAGGATAGGTGAGTGGTCCGAGAGATGGCGGATACCATTTAACCTTGACAAATGGAAGGTAATGCATATCGAACATGCTAACCCTCAGGAAAACTACTCGTTGCTAGGCAAACACTTGAGAGATCTAGACGTGCTAATGAGCAGTGACCTGAAGTCCTCCAAGCAGTGTCTTCAGGTAGAAGAGAGGGTCCATAGAATGTTGGGGTACATAGATTTTCGCTTCCGAAATAAGCAGATTGTTCTCGCCACGTACAACTCTCTAGCCCGGTCACACCTTGAATACGCTGTTCAAGTCTGGTCCCTAAACCTGCAGATGGACATTGAACGGCTTCACTTAGCCATAAAAGTTATCAGCATCGGCTACGAGAACTGGGGATGTTCTCCCTGGAGACGCGCCGGTTAAGAGGCCAGCTGATTGAAACAAAGATAATAGAGGAGTTGAAAACGTAGATCACAGAAGGGTGTTCACGTTGAACGCAAATGATACACGTAACCACGGCTACCACCTAGAATTACCGCAATTCCATACTAGCATTTGCGGCAACTTGTTCTCTTACAAAATCTGCGAAACGTGGAACCGTCTACCGCAAGAAGTGGTGAACAGCTCATTAGTCGAACAGTTCAAATCTCGACTTCACACAAATTTATACCACCTTATTTTAGAATATAGTATCTATATAGTTTAGAATCAAGTAGATAGATTTCAGCTGTTCTATAAAAAAAATCTTGATTCTGTTCTTTTTCACAGCACAACCGGGTATCTTTTCCGGTTTCTGGGATTGATGGGTGAGGAAAGCCTCCATCTGTGCTACGCTGTTTCTTATGCTTTCCCAAAATAATACCTACACGGTATGGTCAGCAATGTCCGTTGAGATACTAATATTCCTTGTGACACACACACACACACACACACATTCTCTCTCTCTTGAAAACAATTGTTTTTTAAAGTAGAAAATGTTTTTTCTTGGGCAAATTAAAAAAAAGTGCGGGGGGGGGGGGGGGTATTAGGCTATTACATCACATTGTTTTATATATAATTTGTAACTTAATTTAGAAATGCGCCCCCATACCCCCCACTTAAATGTTGGAGGTTGCACTCCCAACCCCGCAAATTTAAAAGAAAACCCTAGTAAATATTCCTAATCCGAAAAAGCCTATCCTAGGTTTCGAATTCGCACCCGTTCGCACCCATAATGTACACAATTATAGCATCTTATTTAAAAAGAAATATTTAAATTGTTTTACAAAAATAAAAAAAACTAAACTATATAAACTACGTAACCGATTCTTTTGAGGCGAAGACTTTACAAAAATAAAAAATAAACTAACTAGATTTTTTATAAAATAGGTTTTATAACAAGGTAACTTCGATAGGTTGATTATGGTCCTAATATGATGATCTCTTTTTTTCACTTTCTGCGGGGGGGGGGAGGTCCCTCGTTGGGGTTCGTTTTCGCTTTAAATTTTAGAGAATATAAAGGGAACATTACTCGGCCCGAAGATACTCCGTGGAAAGCACCGTGTCCTTATACTGAATCACTCTAATTCACTTGACTCACTCCGATAGAGCCAAACACTAGGTCATACCGGTTTGTTTTTAATTTTAACCTGATCATATGAGATCAGTAAACAAGTTAGAAGAAATGTATCATATTTCCCAGAGTGGGCCGTTACATTGGTAGTATCCGATTCGGGCCCAGACGACTGCTGATATACGCTGCATCAACACGTGGTTTACATTTCAAGTTAAACTGTAGATATCCACTCCGAAATAATAACTTAATAAGCACTTATGCTAAATGCAAATGGGTAGTGTTTTAAGAAGCGAAAGCCAACGAGGGCATCTGCGCCACAAAGTCTAATGAGATCTGTAGAGAAGATCACATACACCTTTGAGCCAAGATGAAATGTCTTAACTAATTTGATTAGTCTATTCTAAGGGTGAGGAAATATTAAATTAACCACATGTAGCAATCGAAATTTATTTATTATTTGCAAACCATCTAAATAAAAATAACACCTGGAATATCTCTACCTCTTCAAAGTTTCTGGTATTTCAAATAATAATAATATATTAAACATCTTGAAAAGTAGTTACTGCCTTACTGCTCTCACTAAAGTGACTCAAAAAGTCAGCTTTTAAATTTTCATCTTGGGTGCTGTTGCCAATTCGTAAATATGGGACTAGTGCGAGTAGTTTCCCTGTGTTTTGGCGGCATAATGTAACATGTTAACATTTTGAAACTTAGTTAATTCGGAAACCTTATTTGCTTAGTGTTCGTTATTTACACCCCTCGGTGGTTGAACCGACTAAAAAAAAAAATTAATGTGCTATATGAATACGGTTTTAGCAGATTCTCTTATAAAAAGGTGCATGGTAGACTGGAGGATATGGTGACTAGAAATTTGCGCTGAAGCAGGGTAAGCAATCAAAGTAAACGGTCGTTAAAATATCTAAGGTGAGTTCTGTAATGACTTTGATACGAAATCTGATTCTACTGTAATAATTCACCTTTGTATCAGGAGAGATATGTGGAAAACATCAGATGTTCATTCAGATTTGTATACTAAAGGATAGGCCTAGCAAAAAAGAACCCTAATGAAAGTTGTTACTCTAAAGTAATTTTGTACGTGTCATCTAAATGACTTTCTTTTAAATGTGTATTCACATAATATGCGAATGGACGGAAATGGTTACTGCAATTTTATGTGATCGGGCCTAAAATAATAGGGCCTAGTCTAGAATACTGCGAGTCGCCAAATGGGCTGTTTGGATATAAATCAGGTAAAAAAAAAATTATATTTGATAAAACCAATAAATACGCTTTATCGGCGCAGTGCATCTCTTGCTTTTCTAATTATTGATCAAATCTGGTTTAATTCAAATTAGTCATTTTTTTCGTTTGATTGAATTCGCTGAGATTGCATCGATTCATCTGGATCATTAATTTTCATGACCAATGACGCATAAATGAGTTGAGTTCTGTCACTGGCTTGGATATTTCGAGTTAATTTGATCCATATTTAATCTCCATTGCTTACCCCGGCACTCGCATTCCTTATTTGGTTATTTTTCGGTTTATGCCCGCCCTCAATTTTTTTAATATATATATATATATATATATATATATATATATATATATATATATATATATATGTGTGTGTGTGTTTAAAACCAATTGTTTTTTTAATGTAAATGTTTTTTCTTGGGCAAATTAAAAAAAATTGCTTTGGGGGGTGTTGGGCTATTGCAATCGAATCATATTGTATTATATGTACACAATTATATCGCCTTAATTAAAAAAGAAATATTTAAAGTTTTAAAAAAAATAAAACAAACTATATAAACCCCTACGTAACCGATTCTTTTGAGGCGAAGACTTTAGAAAAATAAAAAAAACAATTAAACTAACTAGATTCTTTCAATTCGAAGATGGCGACCAATCTCATTTTCGTTATAACATGATAATTAGAGATTTACCCACATTTTTTAAAAAAAATAGAGATATTTATAACAAAGCGCTCACGAAATTCGAGGGCGGTCATAAACTGAAAAATAACCCTCTTGTTTTCTACTTTTCTGCCCCGTTTTTTATTTACTTAACGGTGAGTAAAAATTCTTTCGTGACATAATGACTTAAAAACAATTACCTTAGGGAAAATAAGCCTTAATATTGCCTTAAAAATAAGGCATATGTATATAATTGATTATAAATATTGGAGGAGGAGGGGGAAGGGTAGAAAAATAAATAAGGAAACTACCGTCGTAGCTATACACAACTTCAATCGTATTTCGAATACTCACCTCTTCTATCCTATGCCTTTTCTTAGTTGGTTGAAAGGTCTTCTGTGAAGATCCGTACATTTCTAGAGCCTTGATAAAAATGCGTATTATTATTACAAGAAAAACAATTAAAGAGAGATGACGAATCGGATGAAGAACTGCCAATCTCTTAGTATAACCCGTAAGACTACACCATAGATGATAGAAGGGGGTGCCAGGTGTAGCATGGGCCAGCATGCTGCAGCTCTCATCTGGAATATTGCGTGCCTTCCTTGCCCCGATCTAGACGTAAGAGCTGTGGCTATATATTTTCCGCACATTTTCATTTTCTCCAGCTTAACCGCTTTATAAATCTCTTACAAACCTTTTAGTTGAGGTATTCATTGGTGTTCGCCTTAATTTTAAAAAAATACGTGAGGGGATTTTTAGTCCATTACGGAACAAAGGCATGTTCGTAGAATTGCGCGCGTGCGCGCGCCTTCTCTCCCTCCCTCTCCCTCCCCCACCCCCTGAGGAGAGTATTTTAAGATTATCCATATTCATTTCACACTTGCAAGGCTTAAATTAATATCGATAACTTTAAAATACTTAGTCATAGAATATATAAAATAGGGATAAATTTGTGCTACCCCTTTTTACTTTCTCGACAATTGTTTATAAGTCCGCCAAGCGTTCATATTATCAAACTAATGGTAATATCCCTAAGTTCCAGGCCAAAACCTTATTAGTTTTACCCTATAACCATATTTTCATTAAATCACCTCGTTTACTTAGGCCTCTGAACATAAATGTTATTTTTAAGTACGAGACTACAATTAATCGCATCCTTGTCAAAAATTCACCCGCTCCCACCTGGCATTGTTTATTCGATAGGCTGCAACAACTGCCAAAAATGTTATTATGGACAAACCGGGAAAGAACTAGATGTCCGGGTTAAGCAACATCAAGCCAATATACGTAATCACAGTGAACAACAATATGCGCTTTTTCTACATATGTACAATCTTAACCATAGCATTAACTGAGACAGTGCCAAACCAGTCATAAAATTCAGTAATTATATTTCGAGAAATATATTAGAATGTATCTCCATTAACGCGTTCCCAAATTTCAACCTTAGCCCTGGTTTGTTCATCTCAAATAAATTTGTTTCAGGATTTTGTACCCCTTAATTAAGGTTCAGAGGTAGGTAGTCTAATCACCCCCTTCCATTATTTAAGGCAATGTATGTCCAGACTCCTGTTCATTCCTTGAAAAGGTCTTTAAGAATAAAGACGAAAGCGCTCGGAATCGTTTTTCACTTTTCCTTTGTGGGTGTATCTGCATAACTTTGACTCACGTGCACTTTGTGAGTTTTTTTCATATATATATATATATATATATATATATATATATATATATATATATATATATATATATTTTTCAATTAATAATTTATTTAATACGAAGTTAGTCCTCCTTTTGCTTTCTGAACAGCGTCGATGCGTCTTGGAATTGATTCATACAGCTTCCTGACTCATTGAGAGGAATCTTGAGTCCTTCTTGCAATACCTGCTCCAGCTTTTTCGGACACGACGGTGGAGGGTAACGACTTATAACTTTTCGCTCCAAGACGCACCACAAATACTCAATAATATTAAGATTTGGAAATTGTGGGGGCCACTCCATGTGGTGTAGCTCACTCCTATGCTTTTCATACCAATTCTTAATCACATGAGCTATGTGTATCGGGGTATTGTCTCTTGGTAAAAGTACTCACCATCAGGGAATAATGTCTAGACCATGGGATAGACTTGATGTTCCAAAATATTCAGATATTCGTTGCCGTTGATCCTACAATGTAGGGCAACGATTGGACCAAGAGAATTCCAAGATATGGCTGCCCAAACCATCACTGACCCTCCTCCGTGCTTCACTGTAGCAAGAAGGTAGTCAGGATTAAAAAGCTTCCCCGGGCTGCATCCACACATAAACTCACCCTTCAGTGGGGAAAAGAGAAAACCTGGACTCGTCGGAAAACATTACTTGCTTCCATTGGTCTGTCGACCAGCCCTTGCGATCTCTACACCAGTTCAGCCTTTCTGAGTGTTTTGGTGAGAAAGCAGAGGTTTCTTGATGGAGGCTCTTCCATGATATCCCGCTTTATTGAGCTCACGGTGAACAGTTTTGGTCGAAACTTGGCTAGTGAGAAGTTGATTCAACTCTGCAGTCACCTTAAGGGCAGTTGTCCGGGGATTTTTCATCACAATGCGTTTCAACACTCGTCGGTCTCTCTCAGCGAACTTCGAAGTCCTGCCGAAATTACTCCTCCTGTTGGAGGTTTTGCCCTTTTTCTTGAATTCTGGCATGGTCCTTGATATGGTAGCTCTCGAAAACAAGGAGTTTAGCTGTTCTGGTAACGGAAACTCCTGCAATGCGAACTCCAACAATTTGCCCTTTTTCGAACTCACTGAGGTCACCCATCTTAGCATCTATACCACGATCTGAAAAGACTATGTATCTACAATAAAAACCAAACACTCACAATGAAATTTGGATGGATATTGAAATATTGGTGTTAAATTTCTATGGTTCCAATTATTTTGTCCAATCCTATCACTATATATATATCATCATCATCATCACTAACTATAATTTAAGAAGGGGATATTTTTAGTATTTGAATGCTAATTTCCAGTAGTGGGCGCGTCAGTAAATTTCGCCGGTCCGTCATTCGTCATTGGCCAGCGGCCGGCCCGCCAGTCCGTCATTATTTCAGGCCACCCAGTCCGTCACTCCGTCATCATTATTTTAACCACGCTTCTGTCATCGCTAAATTATAGTTCGTCATCGCTATTTTAGGACCCTCAGAAACAGTTTGGACCACATTACATAAAAAATATATAAATTCTTATACTATTACTGCCTCTCTTCCTGCTCCTTCTCCCCAAACTGCCTCTTTTAGCTGGGGTACCCCAACAGGGCCATGTTTCCCTTGAGAAACACCAGCTTCTGGAAGTTGGCGCTGGACAGGGCGGCCTTCTTCGGCCTGAGAATGTCGCTGGCTGTGGAGAACATCCTTTCCACGGCATGGGAGCTAGGGAGGGGGGTGTTGTACTTGATGAACTAGTCTACCCACGCCTCCCAGGCTCCTTGGGAAAGAGGGCCCAGGAGAGGGCTTCCTTACATTTCGCAGTTCTGTAGGTAGCCTTCGAGTTCCCTGATGGCATCGGCGTTGTCCTGGTCCCCAGCGTCACCAGGCTCCTCCAGGAGTTGGGTGTCAGGCAGAGAATCGGCACCAAGCGACATGCTGGCTCTGGTCAATTTCACTGTCTCTCACTCATGGGTGTGCTGGCTCTGAAGCTCACGCTACTTAGCATACTATCAGGTCTATTATTATCAGTAGACACACTCCTGCTCCTATCTCTGCTAAGATATTTATCCATGATCTATAAAATGATCAATGATACTTCACTTGATCAAACGCGGGTTGGAATGCTAAAGCCCCGTCCACACTACAGAAATTTCTTTTGTAACAAGTTGAAACAAGTTATAACTGCATCGCAGAAGCCAGCATGGTTGCCATATTTTTTTCAGCAAAAGTAGCAGATTTCGATAAAAAGGAGCCCAATATATATATATATATATATATATATATATATATATATATATATATATATATATATATATACAGAGCCGGCCCTAACCATTTTAGCGTCCTAGGCAAAATAACGACGTGGCTCCCCTCCCCATCAATAAGTTATTGCATAAAATATATTGTGTAAGCCAGCTTGCAAACAGAATTAGATAAAAATAAGGTATACAAAAACAAACCAGCTACACATGAACAAAATTCAACAAAATTTTACAGCACACATGAACAAATTCAACTCCACTATAGATGCAACAAAATGCGCCAACGCGCTAACGTGTGCCGCAAGACATTATTTGCCGAAGGTCGTCTTTGCTTTTGGGTTAGTGACGGTTCGGGTGACGGCCGAAAATCGCTTCCTTCGGCGCTTATTCGGTCAGTGTTTCAAAGTTTCCGTCAGTCGTCAGTCCGCCAGCGAAACGGGATTCGTCAGTGACGGACTGCCCACCACTGCTAATTTCATCTTAGTTTGGTTATGACTTATGTTTTTTATCAAAGTTATTTCTAATAATTCTTTTATAATATCGAAATTTTGTGAATTTTTAAAAACCCAAAGAATTACAAATGGTGAAGTTCCGAAAATTTATTTTTATATATCTTCTTCTATAACTATATTTTAGCAACGTGATATTTTGAAAGGGGGGAAATTTAGTTTAGAGTTCCTTTTTAAAATTATTATAATTGGCGAAGTTCAGAGAATTTATAAAAAATTACCATGGCTGCTTTTTAATAGATTTTCAATTTTAATCTTAGTAGCGAAGCCATTGCCTAGTATATGCAGGGTGGGCCGTAATTTTCCATGCATAGGAATTTTTTTTATTATGGACAACCATTTTTATTTATATAATATGCTCTAAATGGTTGCCATTGTTTTGAAAACAGATTTTAATACGTGTTTCCCACTGTTAATGAACACGCATTAGCACAGTTGAAGTTATGCTTGTAATGGCGTTGATTATACGTTCCTTTAGATGATTTATGTCTCGTATCTTTACCTGATTCACCATGGCCTTCAAGTGCCCCCAAATATAGAAATTAGGGGGGGGGGGTCTGGGAAGCCACTCCACAGGACCACGCCCACCAATCCAAGCATCCGGAAACTGCTTATTCAAATACCGACGCACGTGAAGACCATAATAAGGTGGAGCTCCATCTTGCTGGAGGTAAACTGGGAAGTTACCTTCATCGTTTAGCAGGAGTAGGAAAATCTCTTCTTGCAACAAGTTAAGATACCTTTCGGCATTAAGATTTCCACTTACAAAAATTGGTCCAATAATTCTCTTACCCCCATATCCCTGCCCACACCATCACTTTACCAACATGACGGCAAAAGAAATTCGAAGAATTAACGAATACGACGAACGCAAATGGAAAATCAGTACAAACAGAGACAAATTTAAAATAGTTGCCATATACAGAAGAAAAGTAGCAGACATCAACGTGGACAATGTAAGATATGGATACAGTAACGACTGTAAAGTACTAGTGTGAGGGAATCCCCACATGGAAGCTCTTGAGCAGAACGGAACTTCCATGCGCTGCAGAGAGCCCGGTTAGGCCTAAATTGGTAAGCCTAACCCCCACGTTCGACAAGCGGTAGCCTCGAATCGAGTCCCCCACGATTCACCTTTATGCGGGCTAGAATAGCTTATGCAAGAAGATTCGAGGCCATTCGAGAGTAGAGCTGTTTCCCGCTAACCCCCAACTCCAGGGAGAGCCTCGGACATTAATAGCGCTCGGCTCCCCTGAAGAGACACAGTTGAGAAGTCTCGCCCGGACTCCAGAAGATTCCCCATAGTTCCAAGTCAGGTGCTAACAACAAAGCAAAGTGACAGCTGAATTATTTGTGTATTTGGAATTAGCCCTAGCCAGTGAGGTAATTCCATTTACGATCGCCACCGAGTGATTTTCCGGACTTCTCTCATCAACTCCTGTCGAAGCCCTCCTTCGTTCGCCCCTCGTTTCGGGTGGCCGAAATACTCTTCCCTGGACCGGAAGTTACCGCCACCCCCCCCTCCTGTTTTTGGAGAACCGTCATCACTTCAAGTTCCGAGCGGCCTCACCTCACGTGCCGAAGACATGCCAACCCTTCTCCCCCTTTCAGTAACTCAATTGAGTTAATTCCCTCACCCCCTTATTTGAATAGTCTCCTCCTGTAATACCTTAAGTTCTAACTTCATAGTCTCATTTATAACTACAATTCCCCCTTTCATTTACTGATGTGATTTTGCCTGTTAATTCTCTGAGGTAATTTTACCAACAATTCTCTCATTTTTGTGTAAATAAAATTATATTTTTGTACATGCCTCTTTAAATAACCTTGAGCTTTGCTATTGTCCATAATTTACCTGACCTCGTTGCACTCTCTCGCTATTCAGCCTGTCTAAACTCGTGGTTTTCCGTCCCTTTTGTTGGTTTGCTTTCAAGTTATTGGTTCCTCCCTCATAGATATAATAGGGTATTGATATAATGTAATGTCCTAACACGACATATATATATATATATATATATATATATATATATATATATATATATATATATATATATATATATTAATATACATATTATATAAATCTGGTGTCAAGTGTGTTGGGGTTTTTACGAACCCGTGTCATTTTAATTTCGACATTAGAAATTCCCTTGTTATTCACGTACATCCCCTTTATTTTAATTTTGTATTGTACTGGCAGAAGGCAAATTCAAGTTATTTGAAGAGCAGTGGAACGTAATCTATTTAGATTTTGTGTTGGACCCCAGGTAATTAATTTTTTTTATGGTGTTCGAATTTTGGAGACACTCCTTGTTATTAATCCAAAAGAGTTAAGTTCTTTGGTGTCCTAATTCCGGTAGGACCATTTTAATTTTTTTTCCGCTTAGAAACAGCAGAGGTAGGTAGCTGTATCGATTTCTTTTTGTGATCAAGGCCTTCACGAATATTCAAGTTTTTGTTTCGCGTGGGTAGTGTCCTCGCTCGTTCACGTATCAGTGTTCCCTCAGTTAACTGCGTAAAAATGTCATCTTTCGAAAATACAGGAAGAAGAGAGGAACGAACGGGCAGAGCGAAGGGAAGAGGAACTAAGAAAAACGGAGATGGAGATGGAGAAGAACAAAATGGAGATGGAAGAACGTGAACAAATTAGGCAGCATGAGCTGGAAATGAGCCGAAATTAAATGGATTCTCAGTCCATCGGTTCCCGGGCTGAAATTCCCCAAACTCCTTCAGTCCACCTTCCCGCTTTCAATGATGGAGAGGACTTTGAGTCATTTTTGGCCCATTTTGAGAGAATCTCCCAGATCAATAGATGGGATCTTGAAAATGATGGCGTCGCTCGCTTACTTCCCCTTCTAAATGCCAATTTAAGGGATATCTTCGTATCCCTTCCCCCGGAAGCAACTTTGGACTATTCCACGTTAAAGTCCTAATTGTTAGCCGCTGTTCATATGAATAGCGAATTCTACCGCTCCCGATTCCGCCAGGAAAGGATCCGCCCTGGCCAAACATTTCGACAACACGGGTACATCCTCCAAAGACACCTTCAGTGTTGGCTGGATGCGTGCAAGATTCCCCAGGTCTACGAGTCCCTTCTGGACTTCTTCCTTAGGGATCAGCTTTTAGCTGCCGTGGCTCCCGAAATTCGCACCTTCATTAAGGATAAACGTTGCGCCACTTTCTCGGAGTGCTTTGAAGAGGCTGACATCTACGCGGGTAGTCACGATTTATACCCTAAGGATGTTAAAAAGGCTCCTCAATCGCCCCCCAAACTAAATTTTATGGCCCTAAGACCCCCCCCCCTAAATTGATTACAAGATTTACCAAAATTCCTACTCCCTCGAAGCCAAGAAACTTCCATCCATCTGAACACCGAGACGTTAAGCTCCTAGTTTCTTATCCCCGGTTGTGCCGTACCAAAAGAACCCGATCGTCTGCTACACCTGCGGAGTTCCCGGCCATTACCGCACGAACTGTCCTCAAAACTCCCGATTCGCAAACTCTCAGTCCCACCAAGTGCACCAAATCTGGGCCGCCCCTGATCCTCCTCCGTCGCCTCAGGAGACTCCCGATCCTCTCTCGCCTGCCAAAGACCCAGTCCACCAGGTAAACTTTCTCTTTAATGAGAACAACCTTGGTGGATTGAAGTTCGAGAACGGAACTATGAACGGTCGCCGAGTATCCACCCTCGTCCGTGACACCGGGCGCACCTGTATTATAGTGTCTGAGGACCTACTCCCCCCTGCTGGCCCCGACTACAAGGAATTTGTTGTGGTCCACGACTACCTTGGCCGGGCCAGTCGTTTCCCAGTAATTCGTTGCCACATCGAGTGTGACTATATGTCCGGTTGGGCCGAAGTGGTAGCAGCCTCAATCCAGTTCTGCTCCGTTTTGTTCGGTCAGAACCCTGTAATCCATGACCATCCCGTGGCCCAGCCCGTGATTACCCGTACACAGGCAGCCCTGGAATCCCATGCACCCGTTCCCCCGGAAACCCCTATCGACCCGGAGCGATAAGTTTTCCCGCGCCCAGAAGGAGTGCGCAACTCTCCCCCCCCCCCCTTTGGGAGAAAACTAAAGCCCTCGAGCGTGAGTCCACCCGAGGTAACAAACGAGTCTCGTATCCCGGGAAGAAGGACTTATTGAGAGGTTTGAGACCTATTTGGACCTTAAGTCACGAGAACGAAAATTTAAGCCTGGCGCGGAGGTGCTGGTGCTACTTCCCACGGGAAGCAACAAACTCCTTAGCCAGTGAAAGGGACCCTGTCCCGTCTTCGAGGCTAGAGGACCCGTGGATTACCTCCTTCATACTCCGGCGGGAGCGAAGGTTTTCCACGTGAATTGTATATATATATTATCTCATTAATGTTCCTAATTATGATTTTTTGGGGGGGTCCACTAAATTAATTTTTTTTGTCCCATATTTATGCCTCCATTTAATTGCATCGTTTTTTTTGGTTCCACTGAAATGTCGCCAATGTTCTCCTGTGATTTTTCTTTTGTTTAAAATTGTATTAGTTAAATTCTCTATAATCGACCTGTTTAAGGCTTTTTCCGTAAATTCCCCGCTGAGCTCAGATATACGTTTTTTTGTGTGTACACCTGTCGTAGCAAGTCAGAATTTCCCTAGACCTTTGATAATTCTAGTTTGACGGGTTGGGATGATCCTTTCCTACGCAACTGCTCTGTAAAGCATCATCTTTCGGTTGGGAGATGTGTGAGGGAATCCCCACGTGGAAGCTCTTGAGCAGAACTGAACTTCCACGCGCGCAGAGGCCCGGTTAGGCCTAAATTGGTAAGCCTATTTCCCCCGTTCCACAAGCTGTAGCCTCGAATCGAGTCCCCCACGATTCACCTTTATGCGGGCTAAAATAGCTTATGCAAGAAGATTCAAGGCCATTCGAGAGTAGAGCTGTTTCCCGTTAACTCCCAACTCCAGGGAGAGCCTCGGACATAAATAGCGCTCGACTACCCTGAAGAGACACAGAGTTGAGAAGTCTCGCCCGGACTCCAGAAGATTCCCCATAGTTCCAAGTCAGGTGCTAACAACAAAGCAAAGTTACAGCTGAACTGTGTATTTGGAATTAGCCCCAGCCAGTGAGGTAATTCCAGTTAACTATCGCCACCGAGTGATTCTCCGGACTTTTCTCATTAACTCCTGTCGAAGCCCTCCTTCATTCGCCCCTCGTTTCGGGTGGCCGAAATACTCTTCCCTGGACCGGAAGTTACCGCCACCCCCCCTCCTGTTTTTGGAGAACCGTCATCACTTCAAGTTCCGAGCGGCCTCACCTCATGTGCAGAAGACATCCGTAAGCCAACTCCTCTCCCCGACTTCAGTAACTCAATTGAGTTAATTCCACCTCCACCCATTTAAATAGTCTCCTCCTGTAATTCCTTCAAGTTCTAACTTCATAGTCTCATAACTACAATTCCCCCTTTCATTTACTGATGTGATTTTGCCCGTTAATTCTCTGAGGTAATTTTACCCATCAATTCTCTCATTATTTTTGTGTAAATAAAATTATATTTTTGTACATGCCTCTTTAAATAACCTTGAGCTTTGCCATTGTTTATAATTTACCTTACCTCGTTGCACTCTCTCGCTACTCAGCCTGTCTAAACTCGTGGTTTTTCCGTCCCTTTTGTGGGTTCACTTTCAAGTTATTGGTTCCTCCCTCATAGATATAATAGGGTATTGATATAATGTAATGTCATACCACGACAACTAGGTTTGACATTAACGAAATCCGGTTACACGAAACACGTAGCCGAGAGAATACAAAAATGAAAGAGAGGACTAGTATTCTTGTATAAATTAAGAAATTTAAGTCTATAGAATAAAAAGAAGATTTACAATGTGATTCTCCAACCAACACTGATTTATCCAGCAATCGCAATGTGTACATTGTCAATAACTAAACTGCTCGAACTACAAAGAGTCCAGAACAAAGCAATGTACCTAGTGACAAATACAAGAAGGGCAGAGAGGAGAAGGATAGAAGAACTACACAGAGAAGCCAACGTCGAGCCCTTAAACAGGATAATCATGAAGAGAGCAAAGGAGTCTTCGAGAGGACACATGACCAAATTGGAGACGAACTTTCAACGCAAATAGAACTAGGAATAGACTGGAGGCCTCACCGACTCTTCCCAAGCAGGGCGAGGATCGGAAATGGGGACGAAGAAGAAGAAGAAGACATCTACACGTAGCGGGAAGGATACATCACCGGATTTGATAACAGATAAAGAGATACAGCAACGCGACGAAAGAAAGGGTAACAAAAACCCTTGAGTAACAGCAAATGTGAAAGCGAAAAGATAAAAGGGAAAACATACATGCAAGAATAGTCAGTTAGGATACAACACAACATGCGAGAAAAACAAAAAAATCTACTTAAAAACAAATACACACTACTAACGGTTTGAACGCCAACTATAAGTACTAGGTACACAAACGGAAAGCACAGGCACCTGGATCTCAGGTACTTCCTCTGTAACTATAATTCCAACTTCTAACTCCAAGCATTTTGCCGCTCACCGTACGCCTCTAACTTCTTTCCATTCCTCACTAACTCTTGGTTAGAGATGTGCCGAGTACTCGGCATCGGCAAAATTTTGCCGATTCTTCGTCAACATTTTAGTTTTTTATACAGTTTTGGTGGCTGAATTGGGCCAGACAACATACTTTGTGTTAATAGTTACTACAGTTTTATCAAGTAACACCTTTATTTTTTAATTCTGGTCAGATTATAGTATATGCTTTCAGGGATGGTTGAACCAAAGTAGCAATAATTAGTATTTTTTCTTTGGAATTTTAAGTCCTATATAGCGGTTCACCTACTCAGGGACGTTTTATGGTGTTCCTTATCCATGGACATTGTCCATTTATCATGATAGGCCCCGTGTCAAAATGTATAAAGAAATCAAAAGAGATGAAAACAGTGGGTCCGAATTGCTTCAATCCGAAACGAGATAAAGTACTAACTAATAAAAAGAAAAGTGTAAATATACTAACCAAATGTTTAAAAAAAACGAAGCAAAAAGTAAAAGGAAAGGAGTGAGTTGAGAAAATATAAAACAAAAATGCTAAAGAAAGTTTAAAAAACCCCACTAAAATAAAAGAACTTGGGCCAATAGCCATATCAAATATCTCGTATATAAGAAATGTGAAAAAAATAATAATAATAATAAGAGGGTTCAAAAATTAAAATTGAAACAAATGGCGTTCGGGAGGTGCCGTTGGAAAGGTTATACTTCAACACTCAATTAAATTATAAAAAGTAAACTAACACACCTAACATGCTGACACAAGCGTCGCTTCAGGGTGATGTAGAATCAGAATTATTGTCAGTGAATATAAAAACTTGTAGGTTTAGTAACGAAATAAGGATGTAAAAAGCAATATAGGTGCAGAAAAGTTTAGTGACCTTGAACAGCGTGTCTTTCAAAGTTTAAAGGGTATGTGTGTCTTTATTTATATATATATATATATATATATATATATATATATATAAATAAATAAATAAATAAAATGGACGCTACACTCGCAACTTGTTTTTGTGTGTGTACGACTGACCTACCGGACTGTTGACTTCTTGGGGGAGGCCGGCCTTCTCCCTATTATTTAAGCAAGGTTTGTTTGTTTTTTTTGTTTTGTTTTGTTGTTTTTTTTGCATTTGTTTTTTTTTGTTTTGTTTTTTGTTTGTTTTTTTCCTTTAGTTGCACGCTCCTGCGCCAGGGAGACCTCTCCCCGACGCACCAGCTTGCTTCCTTTCCCCCTTTTGGGGTGTTGTTTTTTTTCTCTCTTTAATTTTATTTTAAAGTAGCCTAGAACTAGGCCAGTTTTAATACGGCGACTAATGCCCAAGTAGGCAGTCGCCAGATGAGCTCTTAAAAAAAAAAAAAAATGACTTACCGGACGGCGGCCACGCCTCCTCCCTCCCCTCCCACCCCCCGGCTCTACTCTAACGGTGGCGCGAAAATGAAAGCGCGCATGGAGGTAATTAACAACCAACCCTCAATTTTACCGTAATCGGGTCGAGCACTAACTCCCACAGAGAGGGGAGAAGCTAAAATTGTAACTTCCAGAAAGTGTCCATAGCCCTAAATACATCGGCGAAGAGACGCCTGTTTTAACCAAGAACAAATTTAATCCCGCTGCATAAGCAGTATTGACAACCCGAGACGCACAATTCGCTAATTAAAATGGGTACGGATGCTATTTTTAATTTACGTAGTTTACGTTAGGGATTTGAAGAGGCCTAAATTTTCCCTCTAAAGTCGTTGGTACGAAAAACCAAGTAAGCGAAAAGTTCCCACTCGATCTAACGCCGAAGTAAAAACAAAAAGCCAGGCAAGTCATTTGTCTTCAAATAAGGTTGACCTCCACACACACACATACACACACACACACACCGCAGCAGCAATCCATCAACCTCCTTCCACGTTAATGGCTATATGATATATATATAAGGCCAAGCGAAAAGTAGGAATTCAGACCGAGTTATCCCCAGAGAAATGTCCTATGTTCTCACGTTCGTTATAACCCAGTTAGGAACTCGAAAATATAACCATTTTCGAAGCCGATCGTTCCGAAAGTACCCAGAAGAGACTAGTAAAACGATAATTTCTACAAAGTTCTACCGAGCAAGGAAGACAATTTCTCGTTCTCGACGAGAGTATTATTCAACTAGAAGAAAGATTCTTTAATCTAAAAGAATAGCTATCGGGAGCCGTAGATAAGTGAATCGACCAGAAACCTCAGAATTTCCACCTACGAACGCGCAACTAACCAACGCCTACCTTTGTGGCTGGAGAGAATCTACGCCAGTCAGCTAGGATCTGCCTACCATAGGCGCAAAACCGCACCGACGGTGACGTCACACACAGCCAGCCAAGCCTTCAAAAAAATAGCGCTAACTCAAACATTTTTTGAGTATTTTGTGGAATCTATCCACAGTTCACATTGTTGGGCGCTTACTGAATTCGTTAAAACGAACGGTGGCCCAAAGTTATTCCTGGTAGCCCGTTGTAATATTCCTTTAGTAAGCCAGTGAATTGAATTTTTTTTCGAAGATTAACATTTGCGTATTTAAGGGAGTGTAAATTAATTATTTTATGAATCAAGCCTTATATTAATTAGCGAGTTAATTTTTTTTAAATATTTTTTTCTTTTGATTGATCAGTTTGTTGTAAAATAAACTACTATTTTTGGTGTATGTTTCCATCTATCGCTTGAACGAAAGTTTTGGCAATATTAGTAGTCATAATTCGAGATTCTACCTTAGTTTGTGATATTAATCCCTTGAAGCGCTAATAACTGCTTTAATCGAGTACATACGAGGTGCAAGGCACCATCTTTTAACCTCGGCATCGGCCAAAAATATATATAAAACTACTACATAATAAATTGGTGTCTTGTTTTAGAGGTTTATAAATGACCCCCCCCCCTTCCCCCCCAAAAAATTAGTTAGTCGTTTTGCCCCATGTTGAATAAGAACAAATTATTGAAAAATCATTCAAGGATAGATAAACACAATAGCAAGATAATTTCGGGTTAGAATTTTTGTGTGTGGCTAATTGAAGGTATTCAACCCGTCAGGGGGCGAAAAAGGAAGTTTTGTTTTGGTGCCGATTGCTAACCTAGTTAATTTAAAGAGATAGGTTAGGTTAGGTTAGGCAGAGCGCTAAGTGTTTAGGGTGGTATAAGTTCCGTTCGCTTAAGTAGGCCCCTTATCAATTAGTTGAAAATGTTACTGAGTCCCTCCCGTAGGAAACATCCCCTTCGTCAGCGCTTTATGCATTCCCCTCAGATCCACCAGAACGACTGGTGAATTCCATAATAGATATGAGATCACCCGGAAGAGTAAAATTCGAGTCTGGGGCGGTAAATGGTCATCCCTTGAAGCACTCTTACCTGGTCTAATGCCAAAAAATATTGATCGTAATTATTAAAAAGAATTCCTTGCTTATGAAAGAGACGAACGATGATATGTCAAAACGTTAGTAACGCCTTTATCCATTATCGATGGGAATAAAATTTTTGCAATGCTCGGCCTATGTGCTCTTGATAACAGTCCCTTATCTTGCGATCGAGTCAAGAAAAAACGGCGTGCCCAATACCTGTTTCTGGCCAATTTTGGAAAGGGCTATAATCCTACATTTCTTCAGTGTTTCGATGACTTTGAGGTAACAAAAAAAAAATAAATAAAACACTGTACTCCAAACTACTATCTGTAATGCACGCTGTAGATAAAAACGGTGTATTTTTGTCATTATCGCCACTTTAAAACAATGGAAAAAGTATATAGATTTTATAGGGATTTCCAAAATTGGCTTGTATACTTGACTTTCCCATTTTTTCAATAGTTTGATTGGTCCCCTTTTTCAAGTTTACTTTCGTGAATACTTTTGTGTTCTCTCCCTTTTGCACAATGGATGATGGTTCCCTGTCAGGACTGTAGCCTTATTTCGCTGTGTATGATGCCATTGTCCGGTGTTTTAAGAAATCTACCACCCTGGAAAACATGTCGTTTATCAATTCCTTGATAAGGAAATTTTCCCACCTTCTGCTTAGTTTAGAGGCTATTTATTGATTTTTTACCTTATTTTATTTATTGTCCTTGCCTTTTCATATACGCCAATGGCCTGATATATTAAATATGAACAATATAGTGGGGAAGGGGGTTACGGTTGGGGACAGCACTCCCTGTCTAAGAATTACGGCGAGTTAGTAACGGGTTTTGCCCATAAAGATTAATTTTGACTGGGTTAGGTTAGGCTAGTGGCCTTAGCTTAGAAATTCTGACCAGTAGACCTAGCCATCGGTTATGACCAGTATAGCAGCGAAGGGGAAAGGCACTCCTTATTCAGGAAGGGGTGGTTTACAGGGCCGCAGTACCATGTCAGATATTTGGTGAGCTTCTGACCGGTTCGCCGGTGAAGGTTAGGTTGGGTGTGGTTAGGGCTAGGCTAACGGCTCTAAATTAGTAGACAGTATCCATATAGCTGTGGCCAGTGAAATTTCCTTATCAAACCAGATCACCAAAAGGTTGAAAAATTACCATGATCACTTATCTTACTGACCTGCCCCAAAGGGGGTTTGGCTAAAGGTCTTTGGTCATAGGCTAGCCTAGGTCTATGTGGAAATATTGCGATCTGTGAAGAGAGTACCAGTAACCCAAGAGCGGTTGCTTTCTTTTTCCTGCACCTTCAGGAGGGAGACGCCTTCCGGAAATTAAATACACATATCGAAGTATCCTGGGTCTTGTACTTTCAGAATATATATGGTGATGGGGGCTATCTCCAAAATCGTAGAAGGAGTTCGTTAAGAAACAGACACAGACAGACAGGATCTACAACTTTATTATAATTTATATATATATATATATATATATATATATATATATATATATATATATATATATATATATATATATATATATATATATATATATATGAATTCATTGCGTTTGTGTGCATGTGCTAATCTCACACCCACTCACACCCACACACTTCTCAGACATAGATGCAATCTAATATATTTGTACATTAATAATTCATATTATAATACATTTTTCAGGAAAATTTCTTTTTAGTGCCTCATTGAACAGTTAATTGTTTCCGTAATGGCTCACAAAGGACAAACCAAGAGTGTTGTGTGACGATTATTCGCTGTAAATGAAGATGACCAAACAAAAGTCACCTGTACAATATGTAACAAAATATTGTCACGAGGTAATAAGAATGAAAAATTCTTTTACGACCACCAATATGCGAAAACATTTGAGGACCCAACATCAGGAGCAGCTGGAGCAAGAGGAGGAGTAACAGGCACAGGAGCAAGCTCAAACTGCACAAAAACGCACAATGAGTGATTACATCACTACAAAGAAAAATACCAAAGGTGATTCCAGGACATCAACAGCATGCAGTTCGTATTCAGAATTGCAAATAACATTAGAAGAAACCGTTGAGCTCAAGAAGATTTGGGACATAAATAGCGATCAATCCAAAACCATTCATACTGCTATTAGTGAGATGATAGCACTAGACTCACAGTTTCGTAGAATAGACTCTCGACGATATACTATATATAACTATTCGTTGAGGGAACTATTCTTATATTTCGAGTGCGTGGTTATCTGGTTGACCGATTTTATTTATCTTCAATATGCTTAAGAAGTGGAACTGAGCTCAAGGATAATAATATGGCTATCATTAATAAAATGGAGTTTTATTAATTAAACTATCAACAACACACAAAACGGAAAATGTTTACATAAACAGAGAATGGAAAGGGTCGTGGGAATATCTGGCTAATCCAAGGATTAAGATTTGGGAGAGATTTAAAAAGGTAAACAAATAAAAATTAAAGGGATGGGATGGATCGCTAAACCATTTAAAGCACAGGATAGGGTTGACGAAAGGTTATATACTCAAAGGTAATGCTCAGCTTACGTAATTACAAGTTGTTGTGCAGAGGAAGGCGACGCGAAGGAATCTTCGGTCCGCTGGCGAGTTCCAGCCGAAGGGGGGGGGGGTTAAATTATCCTGACGTGACGTCTTGGGAATGAGAACCGTTTCTTGAAGAACAATGGCTGTTTTAACGTTGTTCTCTTCTAAACAACATGAGAACCGTCTCTTGTCTACGGGCTCAAAGAACAATGGCTGTTCTAACGTTGTTCTCTTTCTGAACAACAGGGGGGGGGGGAGAACCGTTTCTTGTCAACGGGATCAAAGAACAATGGCTGTTCTAACGTTCTCTTTCTGAACAACAGGGGTGAGGGGGAGAACCGTCTCTTGTCAACGGGTTCAAAGAACAATGGCTGTTCTAACGTTCTCTTTCTGAACAACAGGGGGGGGGGAGAACCGTTTCTTGTCAACGGGCTCAAAGAACAATGGCTGTTCTAACGTTCTCTTTCTGAGCAACATGGGGGAGGGTGAGAACCGTCTCTTGTCAACGGGCTCAAAGAACAATGGCTGTTCTAACGTTGTTCTCTTTCTGAACAACAGGGGGGCCTTGTGGACTTGGCGTCTTGAAAGCTCGAACCCTGGCACTCAAGGGATATTGCCCTCTTCTGGACAATAATGGTGGATCTCGAGGTAGAGGGCCCCTGGTGCACAAGGTGAGACCGGATCGGCGTGATGTCTCGCGAAGATAATCTGGATCTGATCTCATCTAATCGGTAAAGTTTCCATATAAATAGTCGGAGCCATCCCTTTGGCGTAGGGGACAATGGAGAGGGGGCTTCGAGGGACTGCCCCAGCCCCGCCTTGGAACATACCTTATCTGCCCATAAGCCTAACTCAATCTGGCGAGATCGACGCATGGGGCGAAACGGGGGGGGGGATGAACCTCCTTGGTTAAATATTGACTCAGGTGGCGATAAGGCCCCCGGCTTCGACGCGAAGATGCACGTGGGTAGTAACGTGTTTCTAAACAACATGTTATAGCAGTTGAATTCAAGCGGCCTCAGACCGTTCTATCACACACAGCCATTTTCAGTTGTTGAAGATATTGATTGGATTTACAAGACTTATGAAACTGCCGAAAGCCAATTATCAACTGCCCTCCAGAAAATATTTTAATACCAATATTATTCCCAGTTTGCACACCAAAGTAATGACCAAAGTCCAAAGCAGGATTAATGAAGCAAGCAACATGAGCTTCACCACAGACATTTGCACGAACAATGCTGATGCGTCATTTATCAGGTCATAATCAACAAGCTTCTAAGTTTCAAATTTTAATGGCCATCAAGATTGCTTACTCAAATAATCTACAGAGTTGTTATTTAATAACTATGTTAAGTAATGTTAAATCATGAGTTATTTCAAGTTCAACAACTTAGGTTTTTAACTTATTTTATATTATTAATATTAGACAGTTTAGACTAAACTAAAAAGTAAAAATCTTTGATGGTATTTCTATTTCATTCTTTTCAGCTTACTGGCAAATTGCATTGATGAAAATTTCAACCAGTCATTAGTTATCTTACGAGTGAATCCATTCTCAGATTCACATACTGCAACTAACATATGTAACACTGTTCAAGATGTAGTCTATGATTACAAAATCCCCCCCTTACAAAGTCCACATGATCGTTCATGACAACGCAGTAAATATGGTGAAGGGAATTTCAAGTAGTGGCTTTAACAATCTTAGCTGTTTTCTTCACACTAACCAATTGGTCATACATGATGCAATATTCGAACAGCGAATGAACAAAGACATAATTGCAAATTGCCGCCAAATAACAGGGCATTTTAATCACTCGTCGTTAGCATACACTAAGCTTGAAAAGCTTCAAACGCAGCATAATTTGCCCAAACATAAGTTGATTCAAGATGTAACCACTCGTTGGAATTGTACATACCTCATCCTTGAACGAATATTCGAACAAAAAATCGCAATTGCTAACTACTGTGCAGAAGTCCCAAATTTGCCAGTATTTTATGCCAACAAATGGGCACTAATTGGCAAATGCTCAAGCCTGCTAAAAATTTTTCATCTAACAACACAAAGGTAATATGATATAGATATATATATATATATATATATATATATATATATATATATATATATATATATATATATATATATATATATATATATATATTGCTAAAATTTACTAGCAATCAATAGCTTTGTTTTAATGAAGAGATTCACTGGAATATATTTTATCTCTTGAAAAGTTTTTTATCTATATATATATTTTTCTTTTTTTATTTCCGGATAGTGGTTACGAAGGGGATACACCTTCATCTTCGGCTTGGTACGTGACCGGAAATTGGTAGTAAAGTAAGAATATGGAAATAAATAAAATAAAAAAAGTCTCTGCAAAAGAGAGAAAATATCTTGCACGGAAGCTGCAGTTTTATCTTTAATATCAAGCAAATAGATAAATGGTGGGAGGAGTTCGTTAACAATACAATTATAATTGACATTTCACTTTTCAGTTGTTAATCTGTGACGGGTTAACTGTCAGATAATAACTGTTAATTAATATTTATTTTTAATTAATTATTTATTACATTATATTATATTATAAATTAATTATTTATTACGATTATGATTTATAGTTTAATATTTTACCATGTAGCCAGTTAATAAATATTAAATAGGTAAAGTTCTTTCACTTCTTTATCTACGGTACTGAACGCACATTTGTCTCGGATATTAATTATTTATTACTGCCTTTGTTCACAACCTACAAATTACAAAATATCAATGCAATTCTTTTAATTTATTTTTTCATGCCGAGTGGAAGGACAGCCAATGCTTAAGAAATTATTCCACAAGTGAGAGTCTTGAAACATGCCATAACCAAAGCTATATCAGATTCAAAGTTCAGTGGATTGGGTAGCACGGTCAGCGCAATCTCAAGATCAATGGAAAGCAGATTTGCTAAGTATGAAGCAAAAGAAGATCTAATAGCAGCGACCATGTTGGATCCAAGATATAAAAATAGTCTTTTCCAGAGTTCTGAAGAAGGTTCAAAGACCCATATCATTTCAATCCAGAATTATTTGACTGACACTCATAAGAAAATGCATAATGATAAAGAGAATTATGAAGACTTTGAAGAGAATGTAAGCTCTGCCTCCAATGACATAGAACCTACAAATGAAAATCAAAACGAGGAAGCTGGAGCAAGTGCCGCTCTTTTTGACTTTGACTCGTGTTTGAATGATTTGATAGCATCAGCAGAGTCAAATACCACCACAAATGTTGAAAAGGAAAACAAGAAAAAACTTCGCCGACAATTTTCATCTTCACATGCTGTTAGAAATGAATTCGACAAATACTGTTCACTACAATTGGAACCACGAGATACGGATCCACTACTTTGGTGGAAAGCAAACATAAATGCATTTCCTGGGCTTGGAAAAGTTGCCAATAAAATGCTTTCATCTCCACCGTCATCACTTGAGAGTGAGAGACTTTTTAGCATTGGTGGTAACATCTTCACGCCACATCGTAACCGTCTTACTCCAGAAACTGGAGAAAAATTAATGTTATTAAATTTCAATTTACGCGTTTTTAATTTTGAATACTTAATATTTTGTATTTTTTTTCTGTAGCTAGTTGAAAAATGAATACTCAATATACTGTATTTGTTTTTTGTGGCAAGTTGAAAAATGAAAGTGTTCTAGCATGTAAGAAAGGAAGTGAATAACTAGACTGGTAAACAAAATATCAATTCGTCTAGCAGTTTAGGTACAACATTTCCTTTGTTATTACTTAGAATATTTTAATTTTTTAACTAGCACCAAATAAAAAAACCCAGAATGATTCTATTTGAAATCATATTTTTAACATTAAAAATGTTAAGTAAATACTAAATAATGATGATTGGAAGCATGTTTTTTTCAATTTAGAAAAGTCTAAACTGGATGTTGGCTTTAACTTTCAAGTTATGGAATTTGGATGAATCACAGAAATATATTTTTTGTTGCTGTTTGGTATATTGGCTATTCCTAATATGAAAGGAAATGAAATAAATTCTGTAAAGATCCATATTCATTTTGTATCCTAAAACCTTCCATCAAAAGCTATAAAATTCCATAAACTCAATGGCTATTGAAAAGTAAAAAAAAAAAACACTAAAAAATACTCCATTGCTTCGTCTATTGGCTTCCAAGTTCCAACAGCCTAACAGTTGAGTAATTTAGTTATGGAAACTAATTATAAAGTATCTAATAAATTAAGCATAATACACTAAAAACAAATATTAGGCAGCATCGGCATCGGCAAAAATTTTGGAATCGGCACAACTCTACTCTTGACTCTCTTTCTTAACGTGCTCTGCAAATATATGTAGGGTCAAGACCACCTAGGTCATCTGTTTGATCTTCTACTAGCTTCTTGCTATACTATCGCTCCCTTTCCTCTTCCTATCTCTGTCATCCTCCTCTTTCCCCTGTTACCCTCTCACCGGTACCGCAAGGCACAGGGAGTGGGGAAAGTTGGAATAGGTGGAGTCCGGGCTCTAGTGGGCCAGAAGAGAGGAGATGGGGCGGGATAGCTCTGGACGCACTGGCCTTTTACACTCACACATTTTCTTCTATTTCTTATTTCATCGGACTCAGCCAGTTAGGGTTAACATTACTCCAATAACGTATGTTTTGCCGACGTAAAAAATTTTTTCATCAGTAAACAAGATCTTAGTTTAAAAGTTTTCATCCTCGATGCCATTTGTTTGTTTTCAAAATGCGCCTGATACTCGATCTGCTGACGCCACTTTCTGCAGATAACCGTCGTGTACCTTTTCTGGGACTCCGTGTAAGCGCTGTAAGTATCATAGCTGTTGTGTCTTCATCGGTGGCTGTACGTCTTGGACCACTTCGCGGTTGATCTGCAACATTTCCAGTTTTCTGAAACTTGTAATAATATGTTTTGCCACAGTGTCGTGTGTGATGTTCGTTCCATGTTTTCTGTTAAAGTTCATTGCAACTATGCGACTGGTTCCCGCCCCAGCCATCAGTATGATTTCAATTCGTTGCTCTTTCGTCAAACACATATTCTAAGGTATCTGAAACATAAAAAAATCTAAATTTTCCTCTGTATGGAAACTTACGGCCCACCATATATATATATATATATATATATATATATATATATATATATATATATATATATATATATATATATATATATATATATACCATGTTGTATTTAGATAACATCGTTTTCAGTGGCCTTTGTTGACATATCGCCCTTTTCATTCTATTTTTATGTCATATTCCATGCTCTCTTTCGTCTCTTATTTCCATTCCCTTTCTTGTCTTTTATTTCATCTATTGTTGATTATCAGGCTTCTGGGCTGCATTGAGTGTCACAGGATAAATGGTTTAAAACTATGGGTGATCCTCTGTCCAGTCGTCAGATGCAATTAACACTAACGATGACAAAAGGGGGAGGCGAAAGGGCGGTAGGGAAAGGGCCCCCTGCAAGCTCATGGAGAGTTGGGACACGGTTTATCTCGACCCTCGTTATTCAATAACACATTTAGGAATGGCTCCATACCTCCTCAGTGGCTGCCCTGGGGATCTTGGTGGATAATAAGTTAAAATTCCACCAACATATTGCAAATATTGTACGCGAGGCTAGTGGTGTGGCTCAAAAGATAATTAAGCGACAGTTAATCGTGAAAGCACGTTTACGATCCCCGTATTTATTATTCATGTAAGCCCCACATTAGAATACGCTTCCTCTTTGTGGAACCCGGGTTATATTGGGGGTTCGAGGCAGTTTGAATCTGTTCAGAGATGGTGGACAAAAGAGATCTCGAATATGAGAGATATGGAATACTCTCAGCGTCTACGAGCTCTGAATTTATTCTCTGTTAAAGGGAGGTTGTTGAGGCATTATTAAATACTGGCATATTTTTTATGACAGGACTTCCGTGTCTAGGGAAGTCTTGTTCCCTCGCCCATCCCTGGGTTCCACAAGAGGCTACGAATACAAAATTGCCCTTTCCAAGTCACAGCTGGAGGTCAAATGGAGATATTTTAACCTAAGACATCTAGGACTGTGGAAATCTACCCTCATATGTGGTTTAATGAAATAACATTGAGGATTTTAAATCTACCCTTCAATCACACCTTGGTGACAGATTATTTGACTATCTAAATTAACTATTGGCTGCCGTTCTTGCCATAATATTTAGAATATATATATATATATATATATATATATATATATATATATATATATATATATATATATATATATATATATATATATATATATATATATATATATATATGAGGAATTAAACCACATTCTCCGAAGACAATTTAATTCAGAACAGTTTCGGTGTATCTCACACCCTTTTCAACTGACACTGGGCAGAAAATATAAGAGAAATGCATATAAGCATAACACAAGATCCCCTCTTTTTTCCCCCAATCCCCTACTTGTGGCTAATCTGATGGGGGGGGGGGTAGGCCCGAACATATTGAAGGGCTGGCATTTTACTATTTTGTTTTTTGCGATCTTATTACAGGATTAAAAGAAAATTGACCCTCAGATATATTTAAATTAGGAACTGACGATATCAAGCTCGATTCTACGATTCTTCTCTTAACATAGTTAGCCGATTTAAATACCATTTTACTTCCATTGAAATCGATCGTATGATTCTTGTCTTCGGAGAATGTGGTTTAATTCCTCATCTTTTCTTGCGATATTGCATTAATTTTCATCATATATATATATATATATATATATATATATATATATATATATATATATATATATATATATATATATATATATATATATTGCTGCACCATCCATCCCTTGTTGCCCTGAAATCGTACTGGCTGCTTTTTTTTATAATTGGGCTGGCTAAATGTCATTAAGACTCTAGTTTTTCTACCCCGTCCCTTGATTTCAGACATATTAGCCTCACCCTTGAATGCTTTTTAAATCAATCATATTTTCTTTAAAATTGATTAATATGGAATGTCCATATCCTATTTTCACTCAGAAAAAAAAATTCACTTCAAAATGATAGGTATATAATATAATATAATATGATGTGATTAAAAAATCAGTCTCTCCCAAGATAGCGGCCAATCTATCTTTCGCCATAACATCATAATTATAAATTTTCCCACATTAAATAGTGAAGAAGGTATACAGAGTATATCTAAGATATACTCTATAGAGCATTTGCGTATTCTTTTAAAAAATAGAGATATTTATAACAAAGTGCACACAAAATTCTGCTTGAGTGGCAATCTTTTAAAATTCGGAGGATCCCTATCACTTGAGTGTAGCCTCCTCACCCTCGAAAGAGGGGTTCTTCTTGGGGAACGTCACCTGTAAAAAATATCCATCCTTTATTAGTGGGAATAACCCTTCTATCTAGGATACACATTGTCCTTGGTCACTTTACCTAGTTAGACATAGCCGTAACAGCAGTTGGGTTTGGGCTCGTAGACGATAAATTTGTCTTTCATTAACCGAACCGTGTAATATATTAACTGAGAGGCTTAGAGCTCATCCGGAAAGTGACTGCTCTGGTTGCCTTAGCAAGTCTGCTGTACCGCTGTACCAAATTTTGGATAGAAATTGTGCAAAGTGAATTTTTGCGAAGGTGAATTGTGATACTCGCTTCGAGTAGTGTAGAAAAAAAATTGGTAAAAGCGAAAAAGCAGGATACGTTTTGAAGAGTGGACCACTGGTATTCGATCTAGGAAGGTGAGGGGCGAAATCTTCACTTCTTCGTGGATACAAGGACCGAAGCCTCCTCTGCCCCACAAGCAAGCCTGAAGGAAGGAAAAATAAAGGTAAAGTTTTATAAAATTGCTTGGACCTTGGCCCCTATTTCTTTCTCTCTCCCCCACCCCCTCTTTTTCTAAACTGTTTCTCATTGTACACATATATATTTATACATACGCATCCCCTATCTTACGATAGGATGCAGGAGAAATGAGGGAGACTCTCCGCATCACTCTCCGGGTCTTCTCGGAGGGCCCAAAACCGGAACGAGAAAAGGTATTTGAAAAGGTATACGGATCACTACACATTGCGCTAGTCAGACTTATAGACATACATAATGGATACTCAGCCATTTGCGCGAGGGAGGCCGATTGTGAAGCCTTGACCTCAAGCAAAGCTGTTGAATGCCTCGGGACTATAAATCTAAAACCGACCACACCGCCACAAATTAAAACCCACCGCAGCTTAATCTGCAGACGCCTTGACTCCTGGGTCGGGAGCCACTCGGCAGAAGACATAAAAATGGAAATCGAACTGAATCACCAATGGGCAAAGGTGGCTGAGGTCCTCAAATTTAAACAATACACGCACGTGTTTAATGTTGTGTTCGAGGACACGGCTATGGTTCAAAAAGCTAAGGAAAATGGTTTGCTTCTCTTCAACGTAAGCGTCTGCTCAGAGCAGATGGAATGTGAAGAGTTTGTCGAATTGCAATTGTGCCTTCGGTGCTACAAGTACGGCAAACACACCACTTCCAACTGCCCTGATAAAGAACTTACCGTTTGCTCTATCTGTGCCGGTCGCGACCATTTTTGGCGTGACTGTAAGAGTACCACCCCTAAATGCTTAAATTGTCAAGGCCCCCACCGGACTATGTCTATGGCATGTTCGGTCAAAAAACAAGAGATCCAGAAGCAAACTCAATTAAAACGCGACACAGAAGAGAGGAAGGCCAATGCAACTTATGCGAAAGTAGCCAAAGCCGCAATTGCCGAAACGAACAGCCAGAAGACTTACCTACACATTGAAAACGAGCATTCAACAAAAATAATGTGATGCATTTACTATGCACACATTGCGAACATTACACGCCCAGGTACCTTTGCCACGGAAGTCAACCGCATGCTCATAAAGAACGGGCTGCAGGAGATGTGGTTCCCCGACAACCTTACTTCAGAGGAGGTTATGCGTATAACCGTAGCTCCTCGGTGCCAAAAAGTGCCAACACCACAGAACACAGCCATCTCACGAGACCCCCGACTAAACAAACCTAAAGAATCACAGACAGTAAAACAGGCGCCACTTTCACCAAAAAAAGACACCACAGTTAAAACAAACACACAGATACACACACCAACCAAGGAAGCAAAGCAGTGCGACCCAAGGAAACCAGGTCTCCACGGTCGAGGAAAATCTCTAAAACTCGTGGCCCAAGGTCTACCTCCTCATCACGGGGGAGGGAATACCAGTTAAAATTCCACGCGAGAGGTTTCAACCTGAAATTATATGCCCCCGAATCAGCTCCCTTTCCAACTGAAATCGATTCCCGCGAAGTATCGGAGGGTCTTAGGACCGGAAGATACAAGTGGGAATGCTTGGATGAGGTTCCGGAGCGGCAGGTTGAGGAGGCTCTCGCCCAAAATATGATCAAATTGACCACGGACTTCTTCCACACGATAACGGACACTGAATACAGAAAAAAAGAAACGGCAGGGAGCGCACCCCGCCCAGTACACCTCATGAGGCTAAAGTAGATTGCGAATAAGCGCCTACTTTAATCCCACACACTAGAGAACTAACATTACACAAAATGACCGACAGACTTACTACTATAAACATGAATGTCGATGGGTGGGACGGAAAAGGTTCCATCTATGGCAATATTATGCGACAGAGTGACCCTGACATAATACCTATTTCCGAACACGGACTGACCGCGCAAAAACAATTAGAAATATTTCAATACGACGTGATTAGTAAGAATCATAGCCAGGAACGATATGACGGCTGCGCAATAGCCGTTAAAAAAGGACTAAAATACAGGACACTGGATGACTTAGATGAATCATACCTTGAAGTAGGTACTGCCGTAGGGAGACTGGTCGTGGCCACGGGGTACCAACTAACCCCCTCCCCCCTAAGACGCGGCTATTTGCCCATGAACAAACCTCTTGCAGCTATTTAGCCACAAGAAAAGTGTAATTTTTGCCGGAGATCTAAATGCAGGATATACCTCCTACACCAATGCAGGCAGAAACATCGAGGTACTACTCGACAGACAATACTTGACAAGGATCGGACCAGAATTCCCGACGTATATAACGGAAAGAGCAGCAACGAACCCCGATATAGTCTTATCTAGTATCAGGTTTCCTTACAACTACTACATTGAACCGGGCCCCATCATTCCGAGCGACCACCAGGCTATCAAAATTACAGTAGGAGTAAATTTCATTCAAATTAAAATCCCAGAACGCAAAAGCAACAAGCAAGCGAACTGGGAAAGCTATAAAAATTACCTCCTAAATTATATCCCAGACCCTTTATTTGATGCCAATTTAGTAGAAATAGATGGGGAGGTGGATATAATCACTGACTTCCTAATAAAAGCCGATGGAAATAGTATTCCCCGTATTAAATATAAAACCCTTCCAGCTCCTATTTGGACCCCTCCCATGAAAGCCCTGGCCCAAGAATATAGGAACCTGTCCAATGTAGTAGCGCTGATAGGCCCCTACCACAATGCCCACAAAAGACTAAGACAAATTAAAGACGAACTCCAGACACTAATTATGGACCAACAAATACTAACATGGGACAGACTGATAGAAAGACTCGACATAGAAAGAGACTCGCAGACGTTTAAACGCATTAAAGGAAAACCCCCACAAAAAAATAACACCCATTCACGACGGCAAAGAATTTGAAGAGATTGAGGAAATGTTTAGGATTTTCTGATCTTCAATCTTCAAAATTACCCCAGAAGAAAATGACAATTACGACCTCGAATTCGAGACTGACATAATCCAACAGCTAAACACACAAATACACAAAACCTCTCCTCATCATTGTGTGTCGCAGGAAAGAGTGATGGAGGGCTATGGTAGTAAAATAACTGCCCTAGAACTCCGTTGCTCTAAAATCCTTTCGTCAAAGAGCACCGGGTACCACGGGGCTGACCCGGGAGAATTTCATCAAGACCCCGCCTAACGTTTGGAGTGGCTTACTTAACATCGTGAACGCCGCTCTGAACACGGGCTATTACCCTGATAAGTAGAAAGTGGCCAAAATGATTTTCATCCCAAAACCGGGAAAGCCCCCGGACTGCCCTGCCAGCTTTCGGCCGATATCTCTCCTAGAATTTGCTGGCAGAGTCTTCGAGAAGATATTGGCTAATAGAGAACTCTTTTCTCGATGAAGCTAACTTGCATAACGAGCAGCAACACGGCTTCAGAAGGAAAAGAGGGACTGATACGGCACTAGCCGTTGTCACCGAAAAGCTTGCAAAGATCCATGCAGACAAAAGGCATGCCGACCTGGTGCTCCGAGATGTCAAAAAAGCTTTTGATAAGGTTTAGAAGAGAGGACTACAATTTAAGATCCTTCAAGTAGGCCTCAAACCCATCCTTGAGATGATTCTATGCGACTACATAATGGAGAGGAGAGCATACATACATATCAGAGGATACAAAGGCCCCGAATTCGAGCTCGAATCAGGGGTCCCACAAGGGGGCTGTCTCAGTTCCCTTTTACACAACATATATACACGTGACCTACCACAACCTCTATCTGAAGGTACGATATACGTTCAGTTCGCTGACGATATATCGCAAATTTGTACAGCCGCCTACGTTCACAGGGAATTTATGGCGAGAAATACGGCTAGGGAGATTTCCAACATCAATTCTTTCGAGAGGAAATGGAAGATATCGACCAATGCCCCAAAATTCAAAATAATTCCCATGTTTCGCAAGACCTTCAATGACATACGGGTAGAAGGGGAGCGAATCCCCTATTGCCGAGAAGGGACGGTTCTGGGGCTCAAAATCACCACAGGGGGCTACAAGAGTCATATCGAGCGAACATTCGCGAATAGCAAGAGAGATTTGAGGGATTTCTATAGGTTCCGTGACCTAAATCCTTCAAATATTCAATGCGTGCATTCGCTCGAGACTCTTGTACCCCCTGGTGCCGCTGAACGCGAGCGCCAAGACCCACATTGAGAAACTACAAGTCATCCAGAATAAGGCGATTTTACTCATTACAAAAACCCGAAGAAGAGAACAAAAACGACAGAGGAAGCTCCACGACTCGGTTGGATTATCTTCGATCAACGTGGCGCTCCACGAGAGAGATAAGAGGATCTGGCAAGCCATTGGCACTCGCTTGACCCCCTGAATTCTCTCGTACACACTTAGACATCGAGGCCGACCGACAAATAAGACCATTCAAAAACAGCAAAATACAGTCTCACGGTGACGTGACTCCAAAATACACATGACAAAATCGACAAAAGACAGAAAACGACTAGTGTAATGCGCAAGTTATTTTTGTAATAATAAATTCCAAAATTAAATCAAACTTTGCTAAAATTCAAATTCCCCCCCCCAAAAAAAAAACTTTTTCAAAAACCCACAGCGGGAATAAAACCGACGCCTCACCTGGGAGGCTCATATTCGCAGCCTAAGGGTCTCCTGTACCCGCGCCATGGACATTCTCCGTTCCATGACGTTCAGCGCTTGGGGCGCTGATAGGGCTACTGCCCTACTTTTTTATCGATCCCTTGTTCGTTCGAAGCTCGACTACGGATGCGAGTTTTATGCATCCGCAGCCGAGCGTTTATTGCGGAAGGTGGATTCGATCCACCACACCGGCCTTCGCCTTGCGACCGGTGCCTTCCGCACTTCCCCCATTGAGAGCCTGTTGGTCGATGCTGTGGAGATGCCACTCGCTCTGCACCGCGTGCAGTGCATCACCTGCTTGTACGCGCGAGCCCGGCGCCTCCCTTAGTCGCCGACAGCTCTCGCTGCTTCCGCAGCTGATCTCGATGGTGCCTATGCCGCCGATAGACGCCAGTCATACCCTAAGCCCTTTGAGTTTACGGCCAGGAAACTCCTTCGAGAGGTAGCTATAGCTCTCGGGCCGGTGGCGCCCCTGGTTCTGCCCAGGACGCCACCCTGGAGGGTACCACATTTGGCTATTTGTCGCCACGCCTCTGCTCCCAAAGCTTGTACTGCGCCGGAAGTATTGCGTTCGACCTTTTTGGAGCACACATCGTGTCACGCTGGAACCGTGCAAGTGTATACGGATGGCTCCAAGTCCCAAGAGAGTGGTCGGCTTCCACGCCGTATCCCCTCTGTTTGAAGTCAGCGTGGCTCTACCAGGCGCTGCGTCTGTCTTCACGGCCGAGCTGGTGGCAATACACCACTCTGTACGGGAGATTACGCGACGTGCCCGGTTCGGAGACCGGATTGTGATCTATAGCGACTCACAAAGCGCCGTGAGTGCTCTCGGGGCATTGGAATCTCCGCATGCCCTGGTTCGCGATATCCGTGACGCCACAGTTTTGGCGAGCCGGGCAGATGTCGAGATTATCTTCTGCTGGGTTCCTGGATATGTAGGAATTGCGGGGAATGAGGGCGCCAAAGAGTCCGCGAGGACTCTACGACCGGACCAGCGTTTCGCTCTTCCTCACACCGACTACATGGCAGGAATACGAGCAGCTCTTCGGACTGCTTGGCAAAGAAGATGGGAGACGGTCGAAGAGAACTTAAAGTTGCGTGCCATTGCTCCGCGACCGTTCCCATGGACCTATCCCCCAATGCCGCGACGGCTGCAGGTCGCTTTCTGTCGTCTCCGAATCGGACACACTCGTGTGACGCATCTCTATTTGATGGAGTGCTCGCCTGCGCCGTATTGCGACGACTGCGTCGTCCCCCAGACTGTTCGGCACATTCTTGTCGAATGTCCCAGTCTAGGTGATCTTCGCGCACGTTACCTGTCCCGGTACCGGGATGGGCGGGGTCGCTACCGCCTGTCCTTTGTACTCGGGACGAGTGCGTGCACATTGACTGGTGGACTTATTGACTTTTGGGGGGAGGCCGGCCTTCTCCCTTTCATTTAACCAGGTTTAATTGTTGTTTTTGTTATTGTTATTTCCTGTTCAAATTTTTTAAAGTAGCTAAGAACTAGGCTGTTTGTTTACGGCGACTTATGCCTAAGTCTGCAGTCGCCAGATAGCCCCTTAAAAAAAAACATCTCTTACATATAACTTCACAGAACTCAAGGAACATTTAATTCTCTCCCGTATCATCACTAACTTTAACATGCGGTGAATCATAGCTCTCAATTCCTACAATTACAGTGTTCGCAGCACCTAAATTGAAGCGTCAGTACAATAATAATAAATTAATTATCATTAATAATCTCAGCTAAATGATTCATTCTTTCTTTTGTGTTACCTTTCGCATAATATATTAATATTAATTATTTACTGTGTATGATTCAATAAAAACAATATTGCATTCGCTTTCCTTGCAATCCTTCTAAGTAAAGAGTATACATTCAACCTCCTCCAAATTCCCTTCAAGTCAATGCTCTCGTTGGTTTCAGAGGTGAATCAAAGCAAAAACAAATATGTTCTACTGGCATACAATTTAACGGCAGCCTTCGCATTGGTGTCTACAAAAACTTTTAGCCAGAAATGGGCACAAAATTGTCACTGATCGCAGTCTTTTACCGATAAATCCTTCGCACTTGTATGAAATGTTACACCATCTGTTGTAGATCAAAAACGAATAGAAAATAAAGAATCCAGGAATCATGCAACAGATTTTATTTCAATTGATCTCCACGAGTTCATTTTTTCATTCCAAGATATTTCACATAACCGTTTCTGTAGAAAACCATGGTCTGATGATAAATTCTGGTAGTGTGAATATTTCTTCCGCTAGCTACAAACATGTTAAGGGCTCTCATTTTGTGAAAACCATTTTTTCCTCTGTAAAACTTTTTTTTTTGGTAAATATGTAGATTAGCGACTTGGCTAAAAAAGTGTTATTTTTTTTTGGTAAATATTTTCGTTCACCCCTGCCGGAATATTCATGCACGTTTGAGTCGTCTGACGTCAGACCCCACCCCCACCCCCATTATAACTCGCAAAACGATTAAGGACGCTCACATGATTTGGTTAAAATCATTCACCTATGTAAACGTTAGGACATTAGTCTATAAACAATTAGGATTATATACTGGGGGCTGTGCCCCCAGACCCCCCCCCCAAATTTAATGAAACTCAGGATCATCGTAGTGTGGTCCCCCCATTGTGTTTACCCCCACACGAGCCGTCCCCTTAAATGTACTCCAAAAACGTGAAACATTTTGGAACACGGACGAAATAGTACGTCCCATCGTACGAGTCGCTAATTTACATATTTACCTTTTTTTTGACATTCGATGAAAATTTGTCAAGCAAATTTTTATATCGATATTCTTTTTATTTCTAACTAGCATTGCGTCTTGGGACACTAATTAATCATTCTAAATGATTCAAGCCTATGTACTCTCTGTATTCGCCTTACTGAACGGTTAGTTAAGTCGTAGCAAATTGGGAAAATTTTCCTTTTGCCCTGATTTTAGTTGATCCATATGGCTTAAGGCTTTTAATTCACAAAAGAAACATATCATTTAATTCTTAATAAGTCTTTTAGAATTCCTGTATTATACCTCTCTCTTCTTTCTCCAAGAAGAATATTTCAATAATTGTTTCTTCACTTGCACTTAAAGCTATTGCTTGAAGAGCGCTTGTTAGGAACTTATATATGAGATAGTTTACACTACAGTGCCTAGGCTACGCAAAGACAGAATTGCCTAGTCTAATGGGATAGTAAAATATGATTATGGCGAGTTTCTTGTTACTTCTTAACTTTATTATTCTTGTTAGTGTTTTTATTGGTTTAATTTGGTGATTCTGGTATTCATATCTTGAGAGTATATTTAAATTTAATCATAGGACGTTTTTTTTTCTGCCTCACCCATTATTTTGTTTCGGTATATTTTACCTAAGCCAAAGACTTGGCTGCCGGAGTACTCCTAACAATGAGAATATAGTATTTTTTATAGGGCCCTTCTGTCGACTGTTCTCAAGGGTTTAAGTCGCCGAAATCGCTTTTTAGCCTAATATTGGCTACATTAAAAACAAACAAAAGCAAAGCCAACAAAAACAAGAAGGAAGCACGCTCCGGCGTCAGGGATCCCCCGCCACAGGAGCATATAGTCAACACCAGAGTCAAATAAAATGGAAGAGGCCAGCCTCCTCCAAGAAGTCGGTCAACAAGTCCGTGTGTACGAATCCATCTCGAGGACAATGGATAAACGGTAACGACCCCGCTCGTTCCGGTACCGGGACAGGTAACGTGCACGAAGAATCTCCAGACTGGGAGATTCAAGAATGTGGTGGACAAGGCAATGGTCCCAGCGATGTGCGGGGGAGGGGGGTCCATCAAATGACGGTGCGTCCCGCGAGTGCGCCCTATTCGAAGACGAGAGAATATAAGGGTTCACTCAGCTTTTGGAGAAGTATAACTCAATTGTCGAGCTACGGCCTACGCTGTAGATATCCGTGGTTCGGATCCTGCGTTAATCAGTAAACTTCTTAAGAAAAATACAAAGCATCTTAAATGAATGCAGATCACTAAAATTGATCATTATAACTGTTTTACTTTTCAGGTGAAAATATACGATTTTGTTTCAATGAAATAGGAATTTTTCTACCAAACGTAACTTTGAATTTATATAATTCTATTATTTACAAATACCGTTATGTTATCCATGGTACGAGCTGCACCTCAAGAGACCACCACGGAGTGTGAACAGAGCACTGAAGTTGACCAACAGCAGGAATCAGTAAGTTGAATTTTGCTAAAAAGAGTTTTAGGTCTTGGGGAAATGGAGCAGAAAAAATAGATAATAAATATAATAGATTGTAGTGTAAAAGAATAGAGTAAATATTCTCAATAGTTTGAGAGAAGTGATTTCAAGTCCCCACAAAAACTAGGGCTAAAAAAAAAAAAAAAAAGAGTCCAAAGAAGTTAGTTTATACTGAATTCGTCCTAGTATCGTAATCTACGGGACAAATTATATTAAGTATTTAACGATAAAAAGAGACATTTTTTGTCGCGTGGACGCGGACTCTATGTTACTATGTCGGTTCGTAGGTCGTCGTTCGGATGGTAACCATTTTACTCTAATGAGTTTTGGGGCAATAACACCGTAACTATTCGGCCGATTCTAACGAAATTTGAAACTCTTATGTTGTTTAACATTCTCTTTCGAATGATATAATTGTCAAGGTCCTCCCAAGGTTAGTATGGGAATTATTGAAAGTTTTGAAGGTCGAAGGGTCAATGATTATAAGTCAGAATAATTGAGAGCACGCGACTTAGGTCTGTTGACCTTGTTAATGTTTCATAACAAAGTTTTGGGAAGTTTTTTTATTTAACTTTATGTGAATTAACATTTTCATTTCCTCCAACAGTGGGCTTATGTTTTTCCCGTCGATTTGAGCACACAAGCGAAGTCTTTGGTATTTGTGAAGAAATTGGTGGCTGTCGGGATATCTACCATTACCTACCTGCGAATGATTTTTCCCGAGGTGAGCAAACCATCTTCTTGACACCTATTCTTATTACATGCTCCCAATCGGTGCATACTTAGGACCGTCAGACAACGGTGCGAGATTGAGGGTTGTGTACACTCTCCATTTAGTGTAATTAGGCTTTCTACCGCACACATGTTCACCTCTCATCCCGTTCTCTCATGATTTTAAAAATGCATTATAAAAATATATCACCTTAAATTCCTAACATTTTACTATACAATAAAACAACATTCCACCCTCGACCGATAGTAGTGGAAGACCGCTGTTGTAATTGTTTATGGGCATGATGAGATATTCGGGTGGAACTCTGCGCCCGATGTGACGCGAAGACAAATGTTGCCATCAGGCAAGAGTGGAGGGAGGGTTGCTGCGATCGTGGGAGGACCGAGTGTGAGGTGGAGAGAGGACATCGCTAAGTGAACAGGAGGATGGAATCAATCTGGGAAGATCAGCATTTATGTTGTTGTTTATACCTTCCCGGTAGTATATGCCATCTCTGCTCTCTCCAACCGCTTTAGAAAAAGCTTTGATCCTAAGTTGTAGGCCCTCGACAACGTGACCGCAATTAAGTGGGGCCGCTCCTTCTGTCGTACTGTCCACGCATTTATATGAAGATAAGATCAGATGGTGGAATGACTACTAAAAAGGCTTTACAGGAGTCCAGTGGGTCTTTTTTTTGACGCGATCGCAAATGTGCCACAGACAGGAACATTATATTATACCTTACCTTGGCGAGCAGTACCAAATCTCCGTCCGCAGGCCTCTTTTCTCGGGTCCTATCTCCACCTTTTCGTTTCCATTCAGAAAATAAAGGTGGAAAACGGCTAGAAAAAGCGCAAATTAATGGCCTCTGTTATTGCTCTGAAATACTTAAACGTAATTTAAATCCTAAGCATTTAAGATTTATCCAAACATTAATTAATAGTTGCAGTCTCGCCTGCAAGTCTTAAATAAATGTTATTGTAGTTTCATTGCAGCTAAAAGTAACGTGGCTGGATTCATTTGATAAAATACCGCATGTCTTCGGTTGTGTCCTGATGAGGATCACATTTTGCAACAGGATGCGGCAACCTGCGTTCCAAACGAAGTCCCCTTTAAACATCGCGATTAAGCGAGACCTATTTTCATGCTTAAAAATAAAGGGCGTATCCACGCATGAAAGTTAAATTTTGTAAAGAGAGCTTCTAAAAGAAAGCGAAAATGTGTGGAAAAAATGTAGTCTCGCTGATCAGCCTGCATGCATTGGAGCCGGGTTGTGCAGAGAGAGTTTAACTAATGGGGCAGGGAGAGCAGGCATCTTCCAGATGTCAGCCTCAGCTAGGTCGCTCTTTGCCCGGGATGAGCTCATTGTTAAAGGTTATGACACGGGGCACATCACTTTGCGTGGATGCGAAATAAGGGTTAGGAATGAACCGATTGCCCTACTTTGGACGGCTCGATCATCGTGCACTGTGCACCATGGCACTTTTTTTTTGCTTACTTTGGGAGGGGAGGGAAGAAGGATGATTCAACACCACTAAAACTACCCGCCCACCTTCCACCTCCCTCACTCCCACCATTGAACACGCCAGTTATTCATTTTTGCCTTTCATCTCATTTCTTGAAACTTAAAAAAAAAACAATTCTTTTAAGTTGTAAAGAGACTAGAATTTATTTGAATTGAATCTTGCATGGGGGGAGGGGTGGCATGATTCTGCTACTACCTCTCGACAGGGGATCGTCATTCGTCGGAGAGGTTGGGCTGGTTCCCACCACTTCAGTGGTCGTTATTCCACAGTAGTAGGCTATCAGCTAATATCGCCACTCTGTTTAATAATAAGTTGTAGTAACCTGTTCGTTCCTGTCAATATTCGCTTATTTATTTCCTCAAATAGGCTAACTTAGTCCTAGTTAATAGCCTACTTTGGCTAACCTACTCTTAGTTAATAGTCTAACTAGGCTTTCCTCTTCCTAGTTAATACCCGAACTAGGTTATCCTAGTTTTAGGTTATAGCTTACTTAAGCTAGCCTATTCCTAGTTACGTAGACTAGCATTGTCCTCGATAATAGCCTAACTAGGCTAACCTAGTCTTCGTAATACTTTAACTAGGCTAGCCTATTTTTCCCTCGTGATTGCTTAATTTTTTTGCTTAGCACTTCTTATTTTCAGAGAATTTTGTTTGTATTTGCAAGCTGATAAAATGGGGAAATTAGATAATTGATTAAACCTATTTAAAAATATTTATTTTTATTTATTCAAAGTGGTGCGAACTTTCTGCATGACTTAATTAATTTACAAGGGTCGGTAAGTAATTAGTCACCTTACTTTAATATAAAATAAAAATAACACAGAGTTCATTTATACAGATACCAGGCAATGGCTTCGCCGAGCTTGCGCTTCGCTGCTAAGATTAAAATTTGATATCTAAACAAAAGTAGCCATGGTTAAATTTTTAGAAATTTTCTGAACTTCGCCAATTATAATAATTTTAAAAAGGAACTCTAAACTAAATTTCCCCCCTTTCAAAATATCACGTTGCTAAAATATAATTATAGATAAAATAAAAAGGCAGCCTTACTTAAAGTTTAATAAATTTTCTGAACTTCACCCATTGTAATGTATTTTCTTTTAAAACATTATAAACCATTGCATAAACATATTTATTTTTTTCTGAACTAAACTATTTTGTTTTTTCAAACTCTAAAGAAATTCTTAGAAATTACCTTGATAAAAATTTAAAATATACATAAGTCATAACCAAACTAAGATGAAATTATTATTCAAATACTCAAAAATATCCCGTTCTTAAATTATAGAGTTAGTGATGATGATGATGATAATGATGATGACAATGATGATATTTACCCGAGTTACATGTTAAAGACTTAAAAATTGCACTATTGATTTTATCCAATGAAATCTCCGTCGGCCTCAACCGCAGCCTCAGGGCGTCGTCGGAACCTGGTGCAATCCTGGGTAATCCCCCTATTTAATTGGGTGAAAACTGTGGTGATTCTGGACCTTGGTGGTC
Source organism: Ceratothoa steindachneri (assembly GCA_963969495.1). Taxonomy (NCBI): domain Eukaryota; kingdom Metazoa; phylum Arthropoda; class Malacostraca; order Isopoda; family Cymothoidae; genus Ceratothoa; species Ceratothoa steindachneri. The sequence goes on from OZ018323.1 coordinate 179,951,602, forward strand.
CATGGGGATTCGTGTTCTCTCTGTCACCCCCACCCAACACATAATACTTCAGGGGGTTGGAAGGCCAGATGTTCTGAGTAATTTGGTCAAAGAAATTTCCTGACAGCCAAGTCTTGCTCCTCCTGCTTGTGTGGCATGGTGCAACGTCAGGCCACCTCCTGGATCTAGGGCAACGCCAACATTTCCAGGCACTTGATGTAGCCTTCCGTACTGCATCTGAGGCCCTCCAGGAAGATATATATATATATATATATATATATATATATATATATATATATATATATATATATATATATATATATATATATATATATATATATATATATATATATATATATATTATTTAATAGTTTTATACGCACAGTCCTTATTTAGGCTCAGTGTGCTCCATTTCTATTCGTGGCCCTCCTTACTGACTACCCCAAACACCATGGTGTGAACCGCGAACTTGGTTCTCATAACTTTCGGTATATCTTTGGGTGACACCACCCAGCGGTTGTTTTACACATTCTCCACCTTGTCTTGTCGGGGTAAAAATTCTTCTCGTTTGAGAAGAACCAAAGCATCCCAGGCTTGATGGGATGCACCACTTTGTTCACAAACTTCCCAACACGATCCTTCCGCTTGTCCTTCATCATCTGCGACAGCGGGTGGCCTTTTCTCATCTTGTAAAAGGTCTTTCAACAAGGAAGCTCGAGCTTTAACAGGCGATAGTGTCCATGTTGTTAAAGCGACATCTGGCAACCTCACTGTGAACTGTTCAGTAGTACTTGGCAAGTCACGATGGAAGGTTATACCGTTGAACAGCGTGTGCAAATCATCAAATGTTATTATCAAAATCAGTGCTCCGTTCGACAAATGTTCCGCGCATTACGTGATTTCCATCCTCGCCACAATCGTCCTGCCGAGTCTACTGTTCGATGCTTGGTGGCCAAATTCGAGGCAAAAGGGTCGATCAATAATCAGCCAACACCCGTACGTCGCCGAAACGCAAGGTCTGCTGAAAACATCGCTGCCGTAAATGAGAGTGTACGGGAAAATCTGAGGCAGTCAATTGTTCGTCGTTCACAAGAACTTGGCCTTTCTGCGACTTCAGTTTGGCGAATTATGCGTAGGGATTTACTTGGGTCTGCACCCGTACAAAATCCAACTTACCCAGGAACTTAAGGTAAACGACCATAGACAACGCCGTGTGTTCGCTGATTGGGCTCTTGAGCAGTTGGAAGTTGCCCCAAATTTCCCCCTAAAAATCATCTTCAGCGACGAGGCCCATTTTTGGATGAATGGATTTGTGAACAAGCAAAATTGTCGGATTTCGGACAAAAATAATCCACATGAGATACACCAGCACCAATTGCATCCCAACACAGTCACTGTTTGGTGCAGATTTTCGTCTAACGGAATCATGGGTCCGTATTTTTTGAGAACGAAGATGGGATTGCCATAACCGTCAACGGCGAGACCTACAGCTCGATGATAAGCAACTTCTTGTGGCCTCAACTGGATTATATGCCTGATATGGATACTGACGACTTGTGGTTCCAACAGGACGGCGCTACGTGCCACACTGGCGCACGCCACGGTAGACATTTTGCACCAGCGATTTTAGGGCAGGATTATCTCGCGCGGCGGCGACGTCAACTGGCCACCGAGATCATGCAATTTAACGCCATTAGACTACTTTCTTTGAGGCTACCTTAAATCGCAGGTCTATGCGAATAATCCGCAAACAGTTGATGTCCTCAAAGTCAACATAATCCAACAAATTCAGCCAGATTTATGCGACAAAGTTATCGAAAATTGGGCCTCCCGAATACGTTCTACCAAGCGAAGCCGCGGCAGACATTTGAATGACGTCATATTTCACCCTTAATGCCATAAAATGTACTTTCAAATTTAAAATAAATTGAGTGCATATATCACACACAACTTGTTTTATTTACATTTAAAAATCGAGCGACCTTATTGAAAGACCCGTTATAAGTAGTAGCGAATGTCTTCATGCGCTAACTGCCTAATGAGAGACTGACACTCTCTTGTCCCTCGATATGGACCTCATTTACTTCCTTTGATGTCTTGTACCCGCGCCATGGAAATTCTTCGTTAGGGCTGTAGATGTGTGCCTCTTAGGTTGAGGTGTCGGGCACAAACAACAGTGACTATCGTTACGAGTCGACCACGTCTCGGCGAGCCGCATTTAGGAAGTGATTTCGGTCGGCGTGGTGCTTATGATGACCTGATGTTTAGCCCCCCCGCCTCCAAAATGAAATGCTTCGTGTTTTGGCATAATGAAAGACGTGGTTCAGAGCATTTTGGAGTCTGCGCTCCAAGATATACGAGGGGCGGTCAATAAGTTTTGCAATTCGGATATAAGGAAACGAGATATGAGGAAAAGTGTTTTATTATTTTTCAATATAACTACCGTCGACTTCAATGCACTTGCGCCACTTGTCCCTGAGGCTTCGAATTCCCGACAACCAGAAATCTCCCGACTGCTGTTCAATCTACTCCTGGACGGCGAGCTGGACATCTTCATCGTCCCCAAACCGGCGTCCACGCACTGCAGCCTTGAGCTGGCGGAATAAAAAGTAGTCGCTAGGGGCCAGATCTGGACTGTAGGGGGGATGGTTGAGCTCCTCGAATCCGCACTCGCGCAGGGAAGGTTGTGCAACTCTGCCCTTGTGGACTTTGACGACGTTGAAGTCGATCATGGGGCGTGAGGTTTCTAGGCACCCGGCCTTCACCCGTCGATTTTCGAGGATCCTCCTCTCCACGCGGGCCATATTGTCCTCGTTGGTCATTTCTGTCGGGCGTCCTGGACGGGGGTAATCTTCAAGGGTCTCACGACTATGGCGGAACTCCCTATTCCAGCGAGCAATGGTTGCATAGGAAGGGGCGGTGTCGGTGTACACTGCAACCATGCGTTCTTGGATCTCTTTTGCATTCTTGCCTTCCTTGGTCAAAAAATTGATCACTGCGCGGTGCTCAACCTTCTCCATTGTTGAAAAATTTGTGACTGACGATCTGCGATCAGCAACTAAGCTCTTAAATAGATGAGGCAAGAGCGTGCAGCTTAAGGTCCTGACATGTCATAACTTGTCCTAACACTCACACAAACAGCCACCCCCCTTCCTCTGTTTTGCCCTACCGATTCGCAAAACTTATTGACCGCCCCTCGTACATCTGAACCATCTCAAAAGATATCGAAAAGTCTACATAGATTGTGGTGAGAACATCTTCCGGCAGCATCAGTTACCCCGGAGTCCCATGACAATTCTTTGGAAAATCATTTGGTCTCTTCGTGGAACTGAGCCCACTGGAGACCTTAACGCGAATGGCCTTATGACGCTCATAGACCTAACTTCGAGGGGTGATAGGCGCGGAACTCGCCGTTGACTTCGAGGTCTTACTTGAGAAGGTTCAGGAGCGACACGCGAGCACCCACACACACACCTCTTGTCTCGAATCCTTCGGCCTGCTGGGGGCATTTGAGGTGATTTTCCCCACAACTTTGGGAAAGGGGGATTAAGCTCTCCGCTTTTTTACTAATATTTAAAGCGAAACTCCAACATCGGCGTATCACGTAGAGTGTTTTTAAGGAGAGATCTGTAAAAAAGGTGTGAAGATAAACTAGAAATGTCCGGAAGTAAAGTACAGATTGTTTTCGAATATGTCATGATTGGGCAAGAAGAAAGGCCAGACGCCACTCGGCCCAGTGGCCTGACGTCTTCGTCATGTTGTGCCACGTAGAGATGGGTATAAAATGACGGAAAATAATTGCAATGGCACTGCCCGGAGAAGGGAAAGGGTGGGAGGAGGCGTGAATGCAGACGTTAAAAAAATACACATCATATAAGCTTTGGGCGTGGGGGGTGCTCTGCATTCATTGATATGGCTATTGGTTTATTGAAGCATTAATGTGGCATCGATCATAGTTTCTTTATTCAACCAGATTCACCTTTCTTTTTACTTCTTTTTCTTGAGATTTGTTAATTAAAGAAAGTCTTCCGAGATGTTACCATCTTCTTTGGTCTAGTGGAAGAATGTTGTTTGAGAAACTTTTACCTCTCACTACGCTTATATTTACTAAAATGTAATCGCAAATCTTCGATTAATAAGGATTTGTTAGGTAATGGAGATGATTTCGAAAATGTAATTTAGCCTATTAAAACTCAGAAGTGCCTCTTTCAATTACTTTTTATTTCATCCTTCTACATAGATGTAGAGTGTTCCTGATAGCCGAGAGTATACGGCGTTGGTCTCCCAATGTCGCGGTACCGGGTTCGATCCCGGTATGAGCGGACGCAAACCTCAGCCCACGTACAGATCTGGCTACCGGTGGACTCGCTGTGCTCAGCTCTGTTTTCGGGTGGGTAGATCGTACACTTCTCATCACACACATAGCCAGTTCAAACACTCCTTTCTTTCCTCCTATCTTCGCAGGCAAGGGATCCAGCTAATGAATATCTATATCCACATACCTCACGCTGAACAGGTCCCACTGCCCCTGGTGCCCTCGGGCAATCTCCAGCGATTGCCATACTGTTCTTTATGCCTATTTCATTATCCGGTCGGGATCCGCTTGGATAAAGGCAGGTTGGCGAACCACTACATTGGTGTAGAGCCCAATGATATATAATAGTTCAAATTCAGACGAAAGTTTTTCACCTTGTATTATATATTATATGCTCCTTCTGAGCGCGTGTGGCAGGTTTTCGATTCATATTAAAAGCCAGAAGGAAGATGAATGAAAGATGTGCGTCCTTTAATTTCGCCGTAAGAGGATCTTTTCGAATTGTTTAGCACCGCATGCCTAGAAGAGCCTCCTTTTTTTGTATTTGGGTCGAAAGCTGCGCTGTTAATTCAATTTATTTAATGATGTCTTTCTGGAGGCATCCCACTATTCAATCCACCATTTGTTTGTTACGTCTCTCAAGGTTTTTTGTATATGTATAACCTCATTCTGATGTTGCGTACCTTTTCGCATTGTGATCCAGAGTTCATTTGAATTGGAACGTTAACAAGGTTTCTTCTGTAATATTCCTCCAGTTATGTATGGTCGAGAGCTGCTGGAAGGAAGACCTTATAGAATCATTTGATTTATAAGGTGCAATCGTCGTGGGTTGCTTATCTTCAGAGTCCCTGTCAGTCATTTTTAGATTAATAGACTTCGCTTTGATAATGAAGTATCAGTGACCTTTGGCATTGAACTCGCTTCAGTCAACGCAATGATTAGGTTTTCATTTTCAAAAGTTTCGTCCATTTTCTTTAGTCGGGCATGTGTAGAAGTCTGTATTGATTTTCTGGTGGATTTAGAGAGTTTGATTTTGGAATGATGGTCGCCTTCGGGGTTTTTTTTTTTTTTACTTAATTTGATCAATCCGTTTTTTTAAGGTTTTATTGGTTAAGTGAATAATAATTATTAAATGTTGAGTGAATACAGTGTGTACATAAAATTATGTTTTAAATTTTGCTAGAGGCATTTATACAATACAAATATTTTTCAAAACCCTAATTTATTTTCTTATATAAAACAAATACAAAAATGAAGGTACATAGGAAGCTGCAGTGTCTTTTATGGCTTGCGAAATTTCAATTTGTTCCTCTTGTGCAATGAGTGTACAGTTGTGTTTTTAATGAAGAACCACAAGGAAATAATAGCATTCACCCTTGGAATAAACACTTCGCGGGAACGGGAACCCAGTTAGACAAAAGCGTTCCGTTAGATCAACTATTAGTAACGATTTGGTCGAGGCCATTCGCGCTACGTATGTTCGTCATCCAAAGAAATCAATGCGTGAAAGGTGCTCGACAACTATGTCTTGCAAAATCAACACTTCTTAAGGTCTTGGGGGAGGGGGGCGTCTTCGTTTTACAGCTTCCAAACTTGTAATGTTACATGCACTTCGTCCAGCTGATCATCGCATATCATGCATGAGTTTGCTGCGGATATTTTTGATGATTGATGATAATGGGTACATTTTAGTTCGTAGTGTTCAGTGACGAGTGCACGTTTCAAGTTTGAGTGCATCTCCAGCACTAAAGATGTGGACGAACGATGTCCACATGCCTATGTTGAACATGAGCGTAATGGAACCAGAGTTAATGTTTACTGTGGCCTAGCATGAAATCGAGTGAATTGACCCATTTTTATTTACGGAAACCACTTTTATGTCACACAACTACCTAGTTATGTTAGAAGGATTTGAAATATCCGGAATTACTGGTGACATTGTTACCTTTGAGCAAGATGGCGCTCGTCTGCATTTTGCCACTCATTCTTCTTAATTTCCTTAATGGTAGTATTTGACAAAGATGTATAGAAAGGAGGCGAGGGTTTCTATGTAACCCACGCTCCTCCAAACCTGACACCCTTGATTTGAACTTGGTGTTTTGTCAAGTAAAGCGTGTATAATGTACCCAGCCCCCACCCCTCTCCTAAGGATATTGAACATTTCTTGCACGAGCGGATCACGGAAGCTATCGCAGTCGTCTTATTCTTGATCGTGTGTGGCAGGAATTGGAAGAGCCCCTAGATTTATGCAGGGCACCAGGGGACCCCGCATTGAACTATTTATATTAACCAATGTAATAATATGAATATTAATAAATTGATCTTCAATTTCATGCCTGTTTCCTATCCCTATTATTTTTCGTTGCTCTATTAAAGAAACCTGAAACCCCACTACGACTTTATCTACGTAGTTCAGTAATTTTAATCTAAATCTGATGGTTTGACGGTTAAGCTTATTGTTTCCCCTTCTCTTACAGATAGCTTATAAAGATAAATATGTAGAAGGGCTCAATTTGAAGATCTTGATGGACCAGTCATTGTGTTCGGCCTCAAATCTCCTCATTTCCTGGGTTTATGGCTCGTTCGACGCCATCGAGAAACAATACGTGAGTGATTATTCAGTTTCCTAGAGTAAGGCGATCTACTATCATATCAAACCCCCAAATTAAAAACAATACAAAAAATAATCACAAAAATTCATATGATATAAAAAAAAAACATTAGAGGACTAGTTTCGGTATCTATCATCTTCAACTGTACAATGAGAATTACCAATTAGTGTAAGTGTGTTTGTGTGTGTATGCATTTGTAGGATGGGGGGGAAGCATGTGTGTAGTGACAGAGAGAAATAAAAGTGGTGAAAATAGAAGGTGTACGAGATTTGCAAAGAGCTCCAAGGCGCCTGGTGATTAGGTTGTTATGGCTTTCATTGTTTTTGTGAATTTTGGTTGTTTTATATTTATCTTTATGACGTTCAAACCATTTGTCTTGAAAAATCTTAATGTTCTTTATATATGAAATGTGCATTGCTGTTGGCTTTATGATTTAATTAATCATTATTAATTTTATACTTAGTAGATTTTTTTTTTTGCTATTTGTGTTGTTTTTTTTTTTGTTTCTTCTTTCTTGACGTATTTGGTTATATAGAGTCATAATCGGTAGGATTTTGTCATATTTGGTTAAAATTTTCTTAGTTGTTGGTCTTTGTTTGGTATAAGTTTCCCTCTTCGGTATTAAAACACTTTTCTCATGCGTAGAACGGCGCTTCGTCACCGTTTAGCTATGAGAGTAGCTGAGCTTGGAAATCTGGCGTGGCGTCTGGCTCTTCTCTTCTGGTTAATTATTTGAATGATTTCCTTATTCATCTCTTGATTAACCAGTTCCTGCCTATTCTTTGTCCGTTTTTCGATGACTAAGTTAATGGGACTTAACCCCGCCTCCCTGTGCACCTCTTATTGGCGTCTTTCTTGCCTGTGTGTACCCGTATTTACGTACACGCATTTAATCTGCCCAACCTGTAGTCTCCTCTTTTGTGTCCTCGAGGCACAAGAGAGTGAGGAAGCGAGGTAGAGCAGCGTAGATCTTACAATTATAGATAGGAGCGAATGGGGGAAGGATCATAAGGAAAGGAGGGGGGAACAAAGAAAAACATAGATTAAGACACGGGTAAAGTTGTAACAATTTTCGAAGCAAGTTTTGTGCCGAGAGAATTTGGAATAATTTTATTAAATTTAAATAAACCCTCAGACATATTGTAATTTGTTCATCAATATTGACTCAATTATACGTCTTTTGTAATAATTATTAGACTTATAGACTAGTTTGGCATTATTAAAATCAATTTGGTGATCACACTTACTCGCGTCGTTGAACAAACTTGAAGATAAACTTCCTGGATTGAAAAGGGACGGGTGTTAGTCCCAATGCCTAAGCTTGAAAGGCGCGGAAACCAACGTATTAGGTTTGTTAACAAAAAGGGGAGTGCCTGAAGGCCAAGAAAAAGGGGAAACCTATCTCTATCAGCTCAGAGATTCCTCGTTAGTTCACAATTTGGAAAGGTACATGAAACGGGGAAGAGATGAAAAGAGAGAAAATTTGAAGGACAAGGTCCGTTCTCCCATGAATGAGAAATTGTGTACTTACCTTGAGTAGCTTCGGAATTGAGACCTTGCCATCGAAACCCACTGGACCGTACTTTGGAGGGGAGAAAAAGGAACGGTTCGGGAATCTTGAGAGGGGTTGTTTACGCGTCGAGATCAAGGAGAATTGTATTTTGGGGACAATCTCGAAAGTGGGGAAGGGAAATTTCATTCCCCTGCGTCGTAGAGAGTTTTTTTTTGGGGGGGGGGCTCAGATAACCAAAAGAGGGAGGTGGATGGCAACAAGGTCAGCACACGTGTGCGTGTGGGAGAGCCCGGCAAATACACGGTCCAGTAACCACAGTGATCCTCGGAAGTAGGGATCGAGGGAGTATTTGCCGGGGAGGAAGCTGGGCTCGAGAGATCTTTTCTTATTTCTTTTTTCTCTTTTCTTTCTGGGGGCATGGGAGGCCGAGAGGAAGAAGCTTATGCGACGTCTCCTCTTAGCAGAATACTAATTTATCCAGGCCAATGCTTTACTATTTATACGGAGCCCCGGAAGTGAAAGTTACAGAGGCTCCGGAGGGGGGCTCTTCCTTTATATAGAGGGCGCCGGAAGTGAATTTAAAACCACGCTATTTCACTGAACCTCGTTACGATCAGGTTCTCTATAGGCCGTGTTATCGAACGGAAGTGACTTTAAAAGAAGCCGATCGCGGGTTCTTTCCGTCCTACGCGTCTCTCTCTGACATCTCCCCTTCAAGATGGAACTTCCGGGTAGGAGTGACATCCAATAATAATTCAATCTTAAGGTGGCACCTAGGCCAAACAAGGAGTATACAGGACTTCGTAATTTAGAAACAAAAAAAAATGCATGGCGATAAATTTGTGGGTAAAATTCCCAAATATGGAGACTAGAGAGTACATCTGTATGAAGATTAATATTACAAAAGAAAACAATAGACAGTGATCACGATTATCAATGAATACCTTTAAGAAGGAGGCTCACCTGCCTCGAATCCATAAACAATAATAACTTAATTAGTACAGGGAAAATAAATCAAATGGGTACATGCTTCCTTAAACATTATTTGGATATATTACATGGGCATAAGTACAAAAAAAATTAAATTTTAAAATTAGAAAAAAATTACTTTCAGTCAGGATCAGCTCGAAAGAGAATTCAATGGATTCCGTCTTAAGCTATCGGCTATACAGTTTTCGGAGGCTTTAATATACAGGGCCCTGGATTGGAATTCTTGTAAAAACAAACTCCAGCGCATTAGACCACCATTATTGTTTTTTTTTTTTACATTTCGGAGGTTCCTAGGATAAGGGTTTATGGTCTTTTTCCTTTATAAATTATATTCCCACTAGAAACATTTTAAATTTTTGCATTCCCATACTATCGCGAGGGCCTCTCGTTCATTCACAGCGTAGTTCTTTTATCGTGGTAGCAATTTCCGACTTGAATACGCAATAGGATAACTCATCGTTTTTCCCATATTGAACGAGAACACAAGCTTATTCCCTCGTTGTTGGCATCCGTTCGTATGCCAAATTGTTCTTCGGGGTTAGGCAAGAGTAATATTGGTGCAGACGCAAGTTTGCCTTTGAGTTGATCGAAACACTTAATCGTCAGTCGTTTCCATGCAAGGAGATCGGGAGCTTCTTTTTTTTTTCAAAAGATAGCACAAAGGAGCGGATAATGAGGAAAAATTACGAATAATACGACGGTAAAAGGACGCGGAACCCATAAAAGGTCTTAATTGGTTCTTGCTCGCGGGCTGAGGCATTTTAACAATGGCTCGAATTTTATCCTCCTGGCTAGCTAACTGGTTATCTCTAATTCGGAAGCCTAAATAATCGATTGTATTGTAGGTGAAGTGACACTGGGGCCAATGGTTATATTATGTTCTCGCAGTCTTTGTAGAAGTGCTTGAAGAGCATTCAGGTGCTGATTCCACTCAGTCGTAGCCACATAAATATTATCAAAATAAAAGGATATATTTGGCAACCCATCTAATATCCTTCTTAGCCATAACAACCGGTGAGCAATAATCTGATTTTGACGGCTCTATTATTTTCAAATTTAACTTTAGCATTAAATGTTTCTCAGGTTGATGGGTAGCGGATACAGCTTAGATCGGATGGATTCTTGAGTGATCAATTGAATGTTGTGATTGAATTGGGATGTACAACCAGGAATTTCAGAGATGACGTCACCGAATTGATTCAGGAGGGACTGCAGTTGAGTTTTCTGAGGCGACAGCTGGTCGCTCACCTTTAATTCGGCCGGCAAGAGTTCGGGTTCTTCTGGCAACTCGTGTAGGGGATATTTGCTGTCTTGCTCTATGCAGGTGACTTACAGTACACTTAGAGGGTCCATAGAATAATTAAACTACATAGGCGATTCTTCGTCTATAGCCACAATCTGGTTAGTCCATGCGCGCCGATGATATTTCTTGAGATTTACTTGGAAAAGCTTCCTGCTGGTATTTCAATCAAATAATCGACTGGTCCGCGTTTCTCGATCATTTGATAAGGGCCATTCCATTGGCTCAGTATTTTTTTGTTTTCTGTTGGGAGCAACGAGACTTCCTGATCTAGCTTAAATTTCCTATCTTCCGATTTTTAGTTGAAGTAAGTTTTATATTTATCCAGGTTAACATCCGCATTTTGGTACGCTATTTCGGGGCATTTCTCCAACTTCTGCCGTAACTCAAGCACATATGATTACGAGAATTGGATCTCCTATTCCAGTTTTTGGTTCGCATATAATTCTTTCAATATGCTCAATAGGCTTCGTACATTTCTTCGGTAAACGCAGCGAAACCCAAAGTGCGATGGGGAATTTCTCTATACGCAAAGAGAGCTGCCGGAAGAAATATGTGCATTCTCTTGGCTACCCGGCACATAATTTCTTCAGAATGGCTTTGAGACTGCCATTTAACCTTTCGCACATTCCATTTCCGGGTGGGTGGAACCGGGTGTTAAACAGCGGTTTTTTCATGACCAACTTGCCTACATATTCCATCAATTGGGACGTAAATTGGCGGCCACGATCCGACAATATTTCTTTCAGCAGCCCAACACGGGAGAAAATCGTGATGAGTGCCTCGGCACAAGAGATACTGTCAATCTTCTTAAGTGGCACAGCCCCAGGGAATCTAGTAGCAAAATCGACCAGAGTTAAAACATAATTATGGCCCTCGCTTGAAGGTGGGTGAATCGGCCAGATCAAATCAATCGCCACTCGGGAGAAGGGTTCCGAGATTAATGGGCTCCTGTGTAAGGGTGGAAGCTTGACTCGCCCTTTAATTGCAGTCTTCTGACAAATGTCACACGGACGACAATAACGCAGGATTTCCACCGATGCACCTGGCCAATAAACATATTTAAAGACCTGTTGCGCCTTATTAGTGTGGCTAAAATGACCCGAAAAGAGACTATCGTGAGCGGTTCGAAGGATGGGTCTGAAGTGGGAGGGGGGGGGGGCACAATACTTGGGACTCTGTGCCAGTGTCTGCTGAGCACACGCGGAAAAGGTCATCCTTAACAATCAAGATTATCTTGTTGCCTCTAATGGTCTCTTGCATCTTGTTTTGCGCTTTTATCCATAAGGGGTAGAGGGATTCGCAATCTTTCTGATTTTTCCGAAAATCCTCGTTCAGGACAGTTGGGCAATCTGAAGCGCCAGGGGTTTCCAGCGGTGCGAGCGCTTCCGAGTCTAATTGCGTGAGCTCTGTTGTCCACGAGAGAGGCGGATACGCGCACACTCTGGCCACTTAAAGCAGCACAGAACTTGATGGGCACCTCGACAACCTCAGCCCAGCCAGTGAAGTAGTCGCACGCGATGTAGCATTTCACAATGGGGAATCTGTTAGCCCGCCCCAGGAAATCATGCACTGTTGCAAACTTGTCCTCATCCGGGGCTACAGGGGGAAGTAACCTATCAGATATCACGATGCACGTGCACCCTGTATCGCGCACGAGAGTTGAGATCCGACACCCCTTCACTACTCCATTTTCGAATTTGAGACCTCCCGGAGTGCTTTTGTCAAACGGAAAGTTAATCTAGTGGCCGGCTGGACTCGGTTCGCTTGAAGAAATGGGTGCTTCTGGATGCGACGGCGGTTGACCAGGCGTGGCTTTTATATTGTGCACCTGGTTGGGAGAGCGGCCTCTAAACTGAGAATTCTGAGGGTAATTGGTTCTTACATGACCATCTACTCCACAGGAGTAACATACGTCAGTTCTCGGGATCGACGAAGCAGGGGGAATTAGGCGAGAGGGGTTTGACCTCACGTTTGTCTGGCGTGGAAAAGGGTTTAGGCTTAAACGGTCCAGTCATTTGGACGAATTTATCCCTGTTGTGGGGGACGAATTTGGCCTTATAGGCTTTTGCTTTAGGAGAGTGCGGTTCAATCTTCCCTTCCTTTGGATGGCAGTAATGGCTAGCCGCATATACATCTGCTTCCTCGATGCACTCTTTAAATGTCTGTCACTTCTGGTCTTTCACAAAGGATCTGATCTCCGAGGGAAGTGACACCAAGAGTTGGTCTTTGAGAACGAAGTCAACCAAAGCATCGTATTTCTGGGGAACTTTGGACGCGTCTAGCCAAAAATTAAAAATACGCTGCAAGGAATATCCAAACTGTCGGAATGTTTAGTTCGGTTGGATGCGACAGTGTCGGAACGTGGCACGATAAAAGTCCGGACTCGTGTTATAGGCAGCAAGCAATTCGGCTTTTAACGTGAAATAATCGATGGTTGCCTCTGATGGGAGCGAGATGAAAATGTCCCTAAGATGGGTACTAAGTAAAGGCAACACCAGCCGGAGGAGGAGGAGGAGATCCTCTCCTTTTAAAGTTTTGGATACCCGAGACATCTGATGAGGACCTTGCACAGGGGTGTCCTCTGGTTTGGTGCTTGACACCGAGTTCATGTTCGTCCCCATTGAAGGTCCTACCGCTGGGGCTGGGTTGCCTCAGGGGTCCTCCATGTGGCCATTTCCCCCAGGACATCACAAGTCCCATTGGTCACAAAGGCTTTTGTCGGGGAAGAGATGGGGGTACGTACGGTGACCCCCTTTATGCTCAATATGCGAGCCAGCAGGTCTTTAGAGGGAAGAGACCGACGGGGGCTGTCTTCCATCCTCCCCCTAAGGGGGTTGTCCTATCGTGCCGCTCCCACTGAGAGCGGTCAATTATCGGCCGCCTGCCTTCGCAGTCCCATTAGAAGGTAAAGGGTGGACTGCCGCTGGAAAGAGGGAAGCACCCGAGGGCACCTCTAGAGAAGGGGGTGAGAGGGAGTCCCCTACATCCGTAGGCTAGTGAAACGATTAAGCCTCCTCTCCAGTTGAGTTTAGGAGGGTCCTCTGCGAAAGCACAGAGAGGAGACCTCCATCTTCTCGGTGAGGCTGCTCGAAGGTGGCTCTCGCTGGTAAAGGGGGCGATATTATTTTCTTCATTCATGGGCATGGTACCCTGGTCTTTTCGCGGGGCGCAAACGCTTATCACCCTATGCAGTAGCCCGCTCTGCAAGGGGTGCATACAAGGCCGACAGAAACACCTGCCGCCATTTGAGGCCACTCTCGCATAGTGGCCTGGCTGCCCATCCGCATCCCGGCTCCATCTTGGGCATGGCGTAAAATTGATAGATGGTGAAAGGAGAAAGAAAGGGGAAGTAAGGAAGGTGTGGGTGGTGATTAAGCAGGCTGTAAAAACCCACTACCCAAGACCGGAGCTCAGGGGTGAGGGAACGTGTCCTCAACCTCGATCCGGGATAGTTGGGTGAGAGGAAGCTGGTCAGCGTCTACCCTTTGAAATTAGAGGGAGACCAGAGAAAGTTGTTGGGAGAGTGAGGGAGTAAGGTAGAAATGCAGGTTGTCTGAAAGGAGAAGAGGCTAAGCTGGGGCCAGACGGGGCGCTGAGTCCCGTTAGCACGACGGCCGGGAAGGCAAATCGCGTTTGAAAGGGGGGGGGGGTGTTTGATTTCAATTTGGTTTTCTTAGTCTTGAATTTCATTAATTTTACCGTTTGCTCGCAATGCAGCTTGCCTTTGCGACCGGGTAGGGGTGGTCATTTCGGCAACCGAGTTGCTTTGGGTTGAATCACTAAATCTTAAATTTCCTTTCCTTCCAAATTGCTGGAGGCTGGATTAGGGCCTATCGACCCAGATTGGGTACCTTAAAACCTGACCATCCCCTCTCCTTAGGGTAATGACTCGTACCCTGTTGTTTTCACCCAGGATTAGCTCGAGGAGGCGACCCATCTGTCAGAAGAAACGGGCCTCGAATGGGCTGAAAATTAAAACTACCTCCCCACACCTTCACGCGTTTAACCCAGGAACTTTGAAAAATGTCTCGGCTGTGCTCTCGCAAGCATAGTAGATATGAGGAATATCACATTTCCCGGAAAGCTTCGAACTTTTCAGTAAGGTGCGAGAGGGACTTGTTTAATTCCTCGTGAGGGTTACTTCCAGGTTCCCACAGTGTCGTCCTGTTCAGAGAGATTAGACTTGGAGTGGAGTTTGAGGAAGGAATTGCACAACAGAGGTATGGGGTCATTCTCGGACGAACGGTATGTGAGGGGGACGGGAATTGACGGAATTTTGAATGGAGGAAATCAAAGTAAGTAAATCGAAATAGTCCAACGTGGACCGCCCAATTGTTTTGTAGAGGCACGATTTTACCACCAATCAAACGCTCCCATGCACTCACGAACCAGGGAGTAAAAATTGGACTCCTGAGGTGTTTGATGTTGGCGAGCATGTGATTTTCAAACTCATTCTTGAGCAAAACATCGGCCGAAAATTTACTTCCCAGTTCGAAAGTTTTGGCATCGCTATAAACAAAATATGGGACTCCATGAAGGTTAGAGAAACGTTGAAAGGCTTTGATAAATTGGGATGTAGACATGGAGGGTAGCACTTCGAGGTGCACCGCGCGTACGTTCAGGCAAGTGAAAACTAGGAGGTACATTTTAGTGGTGAGACCCTTTGCTTAACGAAAAGGTGACCTTTAAAATCCACTCCAGTATGTCTAAAGGGTATGACAAAATTCATTTGGACTTGAGAGAAGTTTGTCATTTTAGGGTAGGAAAAGGCAAAGGAGTTAAACTTTTTGCAGGTAATGCATTCGCTCAGGATCCTTTTGATGGTTTGACGGGGGGAGGTTACCCAGAAACCCTTACTTCTGAGTATCGTAAGAGTTGAGTCGATCCCTAAATGTTTGCATTTCGCATGACAATCGCGCACTATTAGGAAGGTTAAATGATGATTCTTTCTCACTAAGACGAGATTATTGAGATCACAATCGTAATTGTTGGATTTATAAATTCTCCCCTTCTGATTAAACCATGTTGCTCTAAAAACAAGTCATAGTCTTTAACTAGGGCAGGAATAGGGGTTTTAATTTGATTAGGGGCGTCTTCGAGAAATTGGTTTTCATTAGGGAAGGATTGAAGTTGCAGGATAGAAATTCAATACAAGCGAGTGGCAAAATGAATGTCAACTTTAGGCTTTTTCTTTAATTTGAAAATAAATTTTAGCACAAGGCTAGTAATTGGAAAAGTTTATTTAAATCTGAGAAATTTTGATGGGGTAAGAAGGGCATGACGTCTGTTTGAATTCCTACATGGGAAGATATATTAAATTTCTGGAAGACTCCTTAAGGCATTTCAATTCCGTCTTGGGCCACATTTCCCGTTCCAAGATGAACTGGGATGGACTATGAAGCCAAAGATTTAATTTGGAATTAAATTCCTTAAGGGAGAGGCCACGGGTAATTAAGTCTGCGGGGTTGTCAAGAGTGGGGACGTAATTGAAAGAAAGGTCGATTTGATATTTAGAGGTAATTTTTTCCTTGCCAATTTGATATCTTGTAGTCTATTTTTGACGAACACCGAATTTTGTTTTCATTTATTTATGCCATCGAGAATCCAGGACAATACAATCTGAGCGTCAGCTAAGATCTCAATTGATCTGAAAGAGTGAGAGTAAGACTCAAGGAAGAAGGGGAGGGATTTGAAGGAAAGAGCGACGCCCATTAATTCCAAGGAAGGGAGCGTTCTCGCGGAAATAGGGGAAACTTTGGATTTTCAAAATATGAGGTGGGATTCGTTAGAATGCAAAGCATATATGACAACCCATAGCAATCCTTACTAGCATTACAAAATACCTTTAGTTCGGCTTTACCGTCATCCTCCAAAGCGAACCGCGGGATTTTTACATCCCCCAGCTTCACCAACTCGGAACGAAGGGACTCCCATGTCTTCGCCTCGGTTTCGCCTACTTCAGAATCCCAATCAACATTTTTAGACCATAGATTCTTCATCAGTAGTCGGCCCATAATTGCCACAGGCAAATAGACTCCCAACGGATCAAATACTTTGGAAATTTGAGAGAGTCTGCTTCTTTTAGTTTTTGCGATTAGGTCAAAAGAGGGAGGGATGACTGACAGAAGGTCAGTTTCTAATTCGTAATGGTACCCGAGAACGCGCTCGGTCCCAGTGCCATGAGTTTCCAATCTACTAGTCGTCTTTTAAAGGTCTGAGACCATCGGAGAGCCATTCAGCTGGTTTTAATTTAATCTCCGCTCCGTCATCTTGATTAACCTTGACAGGGTGTCTACTGCCCTTGAAGTCCTTTTAAAGCCTTTGAAATCCTGGAAAAGGTAGATGGTCCTTGAATTTAAAAAATAAATCATTGATTGTTCAAATGATTTTTCAAATTCACTATTTATATACTTTTTAATGACTATTAGGAAAATAGTAATATATAAGTTAATCTACTAACTAATGTGAGTGAACATATGTATGCTTTGGATGCATTGTATTTTATGATGGATGCTCGCTATACTTCTGTGACTGTGGCTTGGATACCTTGTTCTTGTTTTTTGCACTGGTGAGTTGATTTTGGTTATGCTTTGCTTATAACTCATTTTCCCTTTAAATACCTCACCTTCATCAATGTCCCATAATGTTTATTGTACTTTTTTAATTTAAAGAAAAAAAAACAATGGCTAAAACCCGTCATTGATTATTTTTAAAAAGTCCTTGAATTCAAAATCACCAAACAAGTAGACACCCTGCTCGAGGACTGTGGAGTAGGCCTCCTGCGGATTGCTTCCAGAGGCAGGGCTTCCGAGTTGAATTTGAATGTTGGGTTTTATTTAAGTTTGAATTTGAAGGGGTTTAGGATGACTGTTTGCCTCAGTCAGCGTCTCACCTCCCTTTATCCCTAACAGCGCTGGAGCTGTCCTCATCCCCACCTGGCTAGGGCTGACGGTTAACACCACGGGGGTAGGGGGGGGGCAATCTCTCCCTTTGAAAGGCTTTGGAACGTAGTCACACTCCCATATGGGATGGGCCCAAGCCCACAGGAGAAGAATGCATCCCGCCCTGCGCCTTATTTTGAAGATCTCATAGATTCGATGCCGTCTACCCTAAGCAGGCAATTTATGCCCACGACGCGATCTTTCACACCGCTCGAGAGCTAAGAGGCTCTTGTCTGCTAAAGGGGTCCCGGCGATCTGGAAAGTGTATATATTCGTCAAGTCCAAGGACAAATTCGGATCAACCAAAAGGGAAGCCTGAATACTTTGGGACCCGAAGCAGAGGTCGGCCTCCATTTTCCCCAAATGCATGTTTTGTGAGTGTGTGAATTGTGGATGAATATTTCGGAAGCCTGCCCAGGTTGGTACCCAATGAGATAGCCAGAAATTCCGAAATGTAAGACTTTTGGGACGCAAAGTACAGTAGGGCCCTGGCAGGTCGAAACTTTCCCCCAGACCAAGGTCAACCGTGAGAGTATGGAGCAATAAATTTGAGTTACTAAAGGGACTCGTATCAAGACCTTCGGCAGGATTTGTCACATACCCCAACGTCACCACACAGCCCTCTCCTAGTCAGGTGGTTTCACCATGATTTAAAGTTTGAGGGCAAAGGGCAGAAATATGGGTTCTCGCTTAGCAGAAACTACAAGGATGAGATAATTCTCTGCTCACTCTGACAAGCATCTTATAATTTTCATCCGTAGTACAAAGATGTTTGATGAAGGAAAATGCATACTCTCTTAAATAGCCCTTAAGGTACGCCAATTTTGACGAATCCGAAATATTTGTTCTAGAGCCCAACAAGTTGGGAAATTGCGAAATGAAAGTGTGGATGTTTAACTTGTCATGGGTGCGGGAAATATTTTCACAAGGTAGATAGGGCGGGGAGGGATCAGAGTTAGCTTTCCCTAGGCAGGCTGTATCGCTTTCAGGTCAGAACTGAGGTTGTTGCGGGGGAGAGTCATCAGGAGAGGGAACTTTTCCTTTCCGCGATAGGGCGTTAATTTGGGAAGTCACTTCCGACTCAAAATCGACTTGCGAATTTAACTCTGTTTCGAGGGATGAAAGTTTGGAGGATTTTCTCGTCTAATTGGTTTACGGAAGTAAGGAGAGCTCTAACGGGGTTCAATCTAATTTGCACGTCTAACTCAGGCATGGACTCAGTGTCTAGTTCGGCGCATATTTTTTTTAGGCTAACAGTTATTTTCCTTTTGAGGATGCGCGGCTTTTAACTAACTCTTAATTCAACGTCAAAATCTGATAGGAAGGGGGATATTCTCACAAGCCATTCTGATCGGGGTTTGAAGATGAAGTGAACAAAAGGCATTGAAAGGTGGTAAGGGAGGCGAACATATTGAGGTTAAAAGTTGATAAAGTAGCAAACTAACGGCTGATCTACGCCAAAACCAGACTCAAATTATCGATTGATTAGGTGAGCAGTGAACAAAAACCCGGAAGGGAAACTTCATTCCCCTGCGTCCTAGGGAGTTTGGGGGCGCTCAGATAACTAAAAGAGGGAGGTGGGGCAACAAGGTCAGGTCACGTGTGCGTGTGGGAGAGCCCGGCAAATGGCAAATGCATGGTCCATTTTTATTACACGGGTAACGTAATCAACTACCTTGTTGCTGTTACTTAAAAGTACGAAGCGAAGACCTACGAAGGAATATCAGCTATAAGAAAGTGAAGATGGAGGAAGTGAAAATGTGTGGAAGATATACCTATAGACGCCGATCCACATGTGGGTGTTGGCCCCGGGAAGACACGTTACCTTGCAAATGTCAGTTGCTGCATGGTTGCCTAAGCAACACCTGACCCACCTTTGCGGTGTCTGAGCTAAGATCAAACCGGGTTGAAACGCCAGTAACGAAGTTAAGCATCGTTTAGGATTAGTGGTCGGAATGGGGGACTCTATTTCAATTGGTTTTGCGGTGGTTTGCTATTAAACGATCCGTGGTTCAGATCCCACGTTTTAGTAACGTCCTCACTAGGATATTAAAAGAGACAGGTAAATAAAAGGGGTGAGAATACCGAAAAGAATCACGGCGTGAAAGGGCTATCTATACCTAAGACACATTTACCCTAAACGGGAAGGCAGTGCATTAAATGCACCAATATGGGCTGACTTACGGAGGCAAAAACCTGAAGATATGATTGGATATCCTTTAAAGTCTCAGCAATTTGAACCTTCCCATTTTCAGCTTCGCGAAATGATTTTTTTGGTCTATTTGGACAAGAACGACCCCAATAGTTTGCTCGAAAGGTTTACTTTCAAGTTTATGTACACTGAAAATGGCGAAGTCTCCCTCAATCACACATTTGAACAGAAAAGCGACAGGTAAGTGCCACCCTCAAGACAAGTCCACTCTGTTTAGGTCTAAGATTCGTCGACCTTCCAAAGTTAACCGATTAGATTCAGAAGGAAAAGGTGGGGTGTTTTTTTTGGTAATCCGAAAAAAAGGGAGGGAAATTACGAGGGTTTTTGCCACCCAATCTTCATCGTTTGGAAGCATTTATTCTTCAGTGGGGACCTATAGTTTAACTTGGAATCCCATCCATGGGTATCTGTGCAGGGTGTGGCAACCGCCTAAGGAACGCTGTAGAGAGAAGCGGTGTACCCTCTCGGCTAGGTCGTAGCTCCCAAACAAGGTATGATAAGTCTCTCAGTGGAAGAATAAAGAAAAGTGGGACAGATTGATGAAGATAAAGATGAATACAGCGAGTGGTTGTTGTGGCATTGGTGACTGTACTGAAACCTACATCTGCAGTTGGTATGCGTTCGTGGCCTCAACGCCTTCCGGGAAGATGGAGGCTCGTGAGGGGAGCTTCCATCCACGCAGTTTACGACCGGGCCCACCCCACGTACGTCATCCTAGTCCAGGAAGGCGCACTATAGTCCATTCAATTAGACTTAGAAAATTCACCAGGGGCCTTTCTCAGGCCCTCCCTCTTTTCGTATTATCCTCCCTGCCAAAATTTTCTAGCCTACTTTTTCCCCGCGAAGGAAGGGGGGGGGGGGGACCCTGTGGAGCCTGTTACACTCGGTACCTGGAGGAGGTGCACATCCTTCCGGTCTGAGGGCAAATTAGGGAGGCCCTGTCACTGGGGTGATTTGAACTCTTTATTTATTATTAATGTTATTTATTGATATTACTATTGTTATTAGCATTATTTATTATTATTATGATCAATATTAATATTATTATCACTTTTTATTACTATTATTTTATTTGTATTATTATTAGTAGTTGTTTTTAATTTATATTTTATTATTTAATTTGTATTTATTATTTTATTATGTATTATTATTTTTACTATTCTTCTTTTTCTGTTATTGTTATTTATTAGAATTTATTTATTTATATATTTATTAATTATTTACTTATTATTTTATGTATATTCGCTCAACCTTTTGTCTAACCGCATTTCGTACCTAGAGGAACTGTTTTCACTCGGACAGCGTTCGATCCGCTATACAAGGTATGGTGCCTTGGAGGACAGCATGCTATCTTGGGATCAGTTAGCGCAAGAGTAGGATGATAATAGGTGATCACCCACGTGCACGTTAGTGGACCTGCCCACCTCTACTTCTCTTTATTACATACCCACCTAGCTCCTTCTAAAGTTGCTCTTCTATCTACCGAGATTCTAACTGCTCAGTGCACTTTTGTCCTCTTATGGATCCTTGGTCGAGTGGCAGCATATATCATGAGGTCCCTATCTGCTGCAAGAACCCCAAACCCGCCTGCTGAGGAAGTTTTAGGCATGGGATGTGCTGGGCCGTCGACCAGTACACATATAACTGGGCTACGTCGGCATCATCATTTATGGTCAGAGATCGAGCACTATTTCGCCTGAATGACGGGCAGGGTTGTCAAGTACCATCTTGGCTTGAACCCGTGGAGTGATATGTGTAAACGATCACATTCTGAAATTTTCTGATCCTATGGAGACTTTTCCTTAACCTCCCAACTTCAAGGCATTGGGAGGTCATAGTGTACTTAACATTGTTTGCTTTTTTATATACATACTATGGTTACAAACGGTGGAAGGCCCCTCCTTGAAACTTCATCAAGCTGAAAGGGTGCTTCTCCCTCCTTTCTTGAAGAGTTCGGCGGTTTTCCCTTACCCCATTCTTTGGAGACCCCCTTGGACGATTCCATCTTAGTACCAGCTCCCGGTGGATAGGGTCAATCCCCCTGATTTCCCCCGTAAGGAGCCCAGCGATTTGCATTCCTGGCCGCCGTGCTGACAGCCTCCGTTTTCTACCCCACTTCCTCACTTCCCCTACATCCTCTCCCACGACTTTCTCTGGTCAGCCTCTAATTTCACAGGGTAGACGCCGACCAGCTTCCTCTCACCCAACTATCCCGGATGGGGACTGAGAGGGGAGAGGACAATGTTCTCTCACCCATGAGCTCTGGTCAGGTGTGGTGGGTTTTTAACAACCTGCTTCATCCCCATCCACACCTTCCTCAATTCCCTTTTCTTTCTCCTTTCAATCTCTATCCATTTCACGCCGAGCCCAAGGTGGAGCCGCCATGCCGATGGGCTGCCAGGCCACTAGACGGGCGGAGTGACCCCAAATGGCTGCAGCTGGCTCTGCCGGCCCCGTACTTAGCCCTCACAGAGCGGATTACTGCGTGGGGTGATTTGCGTTTGCATCCCGTGATTATTATAGGGTCCATGCCCAATGATGAAATAAAAAAAAATCTCTCTTACCTTCTCTTCGACCATCGTCGGAGCCGCCCTCGGGCAGCTCCACTAAAAAAATGCCTACGGGTGTAGGGGACTCCCCCTCAACCCCTTTTATGGAGGAGCCGTCACGTGGCTCCCCCTTTCCAGTGGCAGTCTTCCCTTTACTTTCTAAGGAAACTGCCAAGAAAGGCAGGCGGCCTGTAATTGACCACTCTCGGAGGGAGCGGAACGATAGGGACTACCCCCTTAGGGGTAGGAGCGAAGACAGGGCCCATCGGCCTCTTCCCTCCAAAGATCTGCGGTCTCAAATTTTTAGCTTAGAGGGGGTCACCGTACGTGCCCCCATCTCTTCCTCGACAAAAGAGTTTATGACCAATGGTACCTGTGATGTCCTGGGGGGGAAGGCCACATGGAGCTCCTCCCCTCCTGTGATGGGCATGATCCCTGAGTCAACCCAGCCCCAGACACTAGGAACTTCCATGGGGCGAACCTGGGCTCGGTGCCAAGCACCGAACCACCTGAGTCCGCCCCTGCGTAAGGTCCTCCTCAGACGGCTTGTGTCTCCCAAACTGTACAAGGAGAGGAGGGATGTCCTCCTCCGGCTGGTGACCCTGTGAAAGCCAAGACCTTCTCCATCTCGGGAAATGATCTTGTTGAGGCATGTCCATCTGGCTTTGGGGCTCCTGCCGGTGGAAGGGAGAAGCCGGTTCATTCCCCGCCCTCCTCTCCTAAAAAGAAAAAAGAAGACTCGGGGCTCCTCTCATTCCGTAGGGGCCGCTGCCGTTTCGGTAAGCGACCAAGCCAAGATCGGTACGTCCGGCCCCGTTGCTCTCTCGTGTTAGGAGTCCCAGACGAAGACCATCTGTGCAGAGGGGAGCCTCGATTACGTCGTGGCCTCTCATTCGGAGGCTACCTGGCGTTTTCGAGCCCGCTGGCTCAAAGCGATTCCTCATCATTCGCTCCACTGATGGTATCATGTTGGCTAAGGGCAACATGATCCATCAGAAGAGAGCTCTAGCTAGTGTGATTGGTAGAGAGTCGAAGGTGGCCCATTTCTCGGACGGGAGCCTTTTGGCGAATGCGTCGAATCCCTCCAAGGTGGGCATGATTTGTGTCCTTCGGACACTTGATGGCACGCCGGTGAGTGTGACCCCGCACTCTACCATGAACTTCGTGAAAATAGTAGTTTATGCGAGGGAACTCGTGGACTACTCCATAGATGACATCACCTTAGAGCTGGCCGACAATGGGCCATTCAAGGTCGAGCGTCTGATGAGAAAACAGGGACTGGCCTCGAGACCCACCTCTACATTCTCCGTCACATTACACTGTGACAAGCTCCCTGAGTCGGTGTGTGCCGGTTGGTATTGCTACCGCGTGAAGGCATTCGTGCCACTGCCGCGGAGGTGCTATTACTGTCACCGCTTCGGCGATACTAATCGCTCCTGTCGACGTGCAGAGTCGGGGTTACCCGAAGTCTGTGTAAGTTGCTCCAAGGCCGCACACGATAAGTCCTAATCGTGTGTGGCCAAGTGTGTCAGTTGCTGAGGGTCGCACCCCTCTTTTTCGAAGCAATGTGGTGCGTATCTCTTTGAAAAGGAAATCCTGGCGCGCATGGCGCTACCCGGGACGTCCTCTGCCGCAATGTTGAGAAAGGCACCCTCTGTTCCTGGCCACAACAGGCCTATTAGCACGGTCGTTTTCGCGCCTATTCGGAACCCTTCTGTGTATTCTACCCACCCTAGTCGCTTTCCTGGTAAACTTGGCGGCACAAAGGGTTCACAACCAGCCCCGGCTAAAACCAGGGCTCCCCCAGCGGGACCGTTTCGCGTAAGGCGAAACGGCCGCGCGCCTCCACCGACTCGTTAGACTCGCAGGAGTCAACACCCCTGAAGACGGTAGTGAGGCCACCTTCCGGGGTTCTTAAAGCTGTTCCTCGAAAGGAAGACAACACTAAAGGAGCTTCGGCTCATTCGCCCGCACCCAGTGGTAGGCTGGGTGGCTAGGAGACTGTGGCTCCACCAAAAGAGGGCCCCCCTCTTCTGAAGATTTCCAGCTTGCCTAAGGTTTCGAGGCGGAGGGAGTAAAAGAATCGCATGGCGAGCCCAACAATCCCTCGATAAGTCCTCGAAGGTGACAGCGCATTGTCCGGCCAACAGCGCCCTGAGTTATGCCTCCGGGAAGTGTACGGCCATTCCCGTGAGGGTCTTCTCTTCGAAGAGGGCCCCCGCATCTCCGAGCTAGGCCTGGAGGCCATATTCCTTCAATGGAATTGCCACGGACCCCGAGCCAACTGGGAGGAGTTGCGGAGGCTCGTCTCGTCCTGTTTCCCTTTAGCTATCTTTTTGCAGACCATGCTGGGCGCGTGCTCCCTGCCCACTCTCCCGTGGTATAGCGTTTTGCTCTCCGGATACACATCATGATTTTGATTGGGGGGGTGGTCGATGACCTCCATGGTAGTGATCACTTTTCTATTCCAATATCATTTTCTGGTTTGCTGCCGCCCGAGAGCCCGCCTGGTGGTGCCTGGCGCGGGCGCGGTGGTCCGCATTTCAGGAAATGACTGATTTCTCCACTTCACTCGGGTTTAGGTCGGTTGATGAGGCCGTTGAGTTCTCCGGCAACCTCATCGCCGTGGGCCTGACTACTATTCCTAGAACGTCTGGCCTTTTGCACGCCGACGATTCCCGTGGTGGTCAGCCGAGTGTGAGACGGCCCTCAAATTGAAGCGTTATGCCTACATAGGCTTTAAGCGCCGCCCGAACGATTTAACTGTCGGTTAGGGCTAGGTTCCGGGATGTTTCGAAGCACGCCCGCTGCTCTTCCTGTCGGGGATACGTTTCTTCACCTAACGGGAAGACCCCTCTAGCAGAAGTGTGAAATCAAGTCTCGCAGGACCTCCTCCTCCCGTTCTCCAGGTGAATGGGATCGCAATCTCGGAACCCGAATCCGTGGCGGAAACTTTAACGACCCCCTTCTTCACATTCGCTGGTCGTGATGTCGCTGAAGGCCGCCGACTGGACTTCACCTCCAGAGGCCGAGAATCCTTCGACGACAGGTTTACACTAAGTGAGTTGCGGTCCGCTCTCGCTTCATGCGCGGGCAGTGCCCTTCGTCCGGATGATGTCCTGTATGTCAGGCTTCGAAACAGGTGAGTGAGGCATAGCCTTTCTCTTATATTTTTTCAATAGTATATGGATATATGGCATCCTCCAGACTTGTGGCAAATGGCTACTGTGCTTGTTTTTCTTAAAACGGGGGAAAGATTACTGTACCCCGGCAGGTTTCCGCCTAATCTCTCGACAACGGAGGCCACCTCTTCTGCACAGTGCGGCTTCCGGAAGTTCCACTGCACCTCAAATGCTCATCTCATACTTGAAAATGCTGGCTTAGTTGCCTTCCTTTGTATTCAGTATTGTGCCACGGTGTTTTTCTTTCTGGAAAAGGCCTATGATACCGCATGGCGATACGGTATCATAGAAATTCGCCTCACGATGCGAATCAGGGGACGCCTCCTAATCTTTATTTTGAATTTCTTAGAGATCGTCGATTCCGTGTACTGTTAGAGGGAACCCTCTCCGGCCCATTGCTGCCGGACGAGAGATTCCGGCAGGCAAGAGTCCTCAGTGTCACTCTTTGCCCTTAGCAACACCGGTATCACCTTGGTGCTTCCGGAAGATGTTCTCGCTATGCTTTACATGGAGGTGCATACGATACCTTGGGGCGACCCAGATGCCAATTTTGGAGCGTACACACCAATAGGAATTAAAACGCATTTCTCGCTATTCGGAAGCGCACAGGTTTCGGTTTTCCTTTGCCAAGTTTAAGGTAGTGCATTTCTGCCGCCATCCACGGCTCCACCCCGACCCTGACTTGTTACTAAACCTGACTAGCCTCGAAGTGGTGGATTCGCACCGTTACCTTATCTTGTTTTCGACCGACGCTTCATCTGGGAGGCTTATATTCGCGCTATTAGGGTCTCTTGTACCCGCCATATGGACTTTCTTTGTTTCATGACGTTCTGTCTTGCTTTTCTACCGATCCTTTGATCGTTTGGAAATTGACTACGAATACGAGTTTTATGCATCCGAGTGCGAGCGTATATTGCGAAAGGTGGACTCGATTCACCACACCGGCCTTCGCCTGGCGACCGGTGCCTTCCGCACGTCCCCCATTGAGAGCCTACTTTCCGATGTTGGGGTGATCCCACTTCCTCTGCGCCTCAACCCGCGAGTGTTGTGCCTCACTCAGTCGCCAATGGCTCTCACTACATCCGCAGCTAATCTCGATGGTGGCTATGCAGCCGAGAGACGCCAGTCATACCCTAAGCCCTTTGAGTTTAGGACTAGGAAACTCCTTAGATAGCTCGGGCCGGTGGCGCCCCTGGTTCTGCCCGGGACGCCCCCCTGGAGGGTACCACCTTTGACTATTTGTAGCTACGCCTCTGCTCCTAAAGTTTCACAGCGCCAGGAGTATTGCAGTTGGCCTTTTTGGACCACGCTTTGTCCCTTCGTCTTTTTTTAGGTATATGTCTCTGGTGATTTTCCTTTTAATCTTGCCACGGTGTTCCAAAATGTTCGTGGATCCATTTATTTGTCGAGCTTGCTTATAAGGTCATTCCATAGTGCCATCTGCTGTTCTCTTATATGTCTTTATTTCCATCCTTAGTGTTCTTGGTCGTCTGCTTCTTTGTCTATCAGTGCCTAGCAGTCCTATTTTCTCATAGTCTTTTGTACTCGTCTGATATGTCATGTATTTCTTGTGTCCATGTTGCTGCTGGCCAGGGTGGGCAAATAAAAAAACCTAGGGTTTTTTTTTTGCTTTTTCAAGTGAAATTTGAAAAAACCCATTTTTTTTCAAGAAATGAATGCTACTTATCATTATTTTATTTTAAAATGCATATTTATGTTTATAATGTCAACAAATATGTATCAAATTAAGGTTATTTCTCTGATACTGACTCATAATAATTCATCTCTCCTTCTACAGGTTATGGCTTTCATGGGTACCCATAATTCTCAATCAGTGATCTGTTCTTACCTTAATATAATTATTAAACTAATTAATTATTATTAAAAAATAGAGATAGCTATTCTTTTTATATGCTATTCTACTAATGCTTGTAGCATTTGTTTTTGGAAAAATCCTGAGATTTGAAAAAACCCAGAATAAAACCTGGGTTTGTTTGTTTTTTTTTCCAAATTATGCTCTTTTTTTTTTTTGCAAGAAATAAATGCTACTTATCATTATTTTATTCAAAATGCATGTTTATGTTTATAATTTCAACAGATATGTATCAAATTAAGGTTATTTCTCTGATACTGACTCATAATTCATCTCTCCTTCTACAGGTTATGGCTATCATGGGACATGGGTACCCTAATTTCTCAATCAGTGATCTGTTACTGTGATCTATTCTTGTTATAATATAATTATTAAACTAAGTAATTATTAATATTATATAAAAATAGAGATAGCTATTCTTTTTATCAGTTATTCTAATGCTTGTAGCATTTGTTTTTTGAAAAAACCCAATATTTTTAAAAACCTAGAATAAAACCTGGATTTTTAGAAAACCCAGGTTTTATTAGTCTTTTACAAAATTTGGGTATTTTTGCTGTCAAGGTTTAGCGAGTGGGTAATCCCAGTCCCACTTCCTGGACATATATTTTATTACCACACAGGTGAAGCGGAGGTGAAGCGTATCCAACACACCTACCCTAGCCACTTCCGGTGAATAAGAATAACCCCGGTGTGTACCCTTTTGATCAAAACTAAGATGATGATCTCCACTTATTATAAGCCAACCATGGGTGGGTCGGTGGAATAATGAGTTTTAAGCCGAGTGGATTGCTTAATAATTGCCAAGGGATCGAATAAACACAGCGTATATAAATATAAATAGGATTAATCTTGCACTGTATAATAAGTCTACAAAAATGTCGTGGGGATTACTTGCAGATTACTCACTGGGATGTTTGCGTCTTAATGACACCAGACAGAATGAAGGGAATATTATTATTGAGTTAAACACTGAATTAAATAAACACTTCTAATATTCGAGGGTATGGGCTCAGGATGAGAATTCTAGTACACAAATAAACTGGTGAAGTTAGAGGAGGGGATAATTCAATTAACGATACCTTTGAGTTCGTAAGTATTTTTGAATGAGGGGGGGTGAAGATCTTCTTCTGGTGACGATGATCGCACCTAGTCCGGCCGTCCGAGGTTACCGAATGAGAGGGTAATCCTAGGCCGGTGATATACTGATCCTTTGCCAGATCACGAAGGTGAGCCAAGCGGTAACTCAATCGGACTTCTTCCTCGAAGTACCTGTCCAATTATTCGGCTCCTAGAGTGGGTAGCCAAAACCGATTACTTAGCTACGTCGCGGGTAATCCGCAGAGGAGGTCCTGCGTAACCTCAGACTCTGAAGGGGGAGGGGGCTGCGAGAAGTTTGGCACCTACAAGTACCGTGACGGTAACAACTAATTTCCCGAGAAGTTCCTCCTTGCAGCGGGTGAACGGTTTCTTATGTGGATCGAGTTTCACACAAACTCGACGTAGGTCCAAGGGCTTCTGCCTGATTCCAACAAGAAGTCTTCCTTTTATTTCTCCCACGAGCATAATCGAGAGAGAGAATCGAATTCTCGTAAAATCCGTATCGTCGTGCGAAAGACCCTTTTTCATCTTTGGGCTGACGATATATCATTCACGGCTTCAAGCCATCTCGGATTTTACGACGGTGCCAAAAAGGGCGAAGGAGAATTCGAGGCAGGCGAGAGGTGCGTTTGGTGATACGAGAAGGCGCGCAGCTTTGTTTCGGGAGTGTTTCTGCGTACACTTATGTACGCGGTATTTAGACTTCTACATTTGCCAACCCTGCTGCTGGCAGTGTCTTGTATGTTGTCCTAGGCACTGTTGCGCGGTCCGCTTCCAACGTTTTCTCTGTTAATTTGGCCAGTTCCTGGTCGATCTCTTCCAGTGTGGTCTCTTCAAGTGGTTGGGGTATGTATTCATTAAGAAGAATTCAGTATTCCTCCCACTTGGTTCGGGAGGAGCACTTTCTCTCCTCACGGGAATTTCGATTGGGCTGGGGGATATTTTAATTAATGTGGTCATGTGGTGGCTTGGTATCAGGGAGCCAGGTTGGATGTAATAGTCATTGGGAAAATTACGGCTGGTTAGGATGATATTGGGTTTGGTTGCATATTGTTCGTTGATGAACGTGGGGAAGTCGGGCCCAGCGCGGACTAAAATATTTCTATCTAATATGGTCTTCAGATTCTATCCCTTCTTGCCCCTTAATGGGCACCGCGATTTGCTCTCCTGGCCGCCGTGCTGACGGGACTCAGCTCCCCGTCCAGGCCCAGCTTGGCATCCCTTTTCTCCTGGTAACCCCTACTTCGTCTTCTCTACCAATTCTCTTTCACCCTGCATCGTCCTTCCATCTACGTTTGTTTGTCGATCTCGGTGTATCAGAGATGTCCGTCAGGGGGCGCGACTCTTTAGCTGGTCCTGCCTGTGTTGGTTGGTGGGTGCCTGAGCCGTCGTGGCGCTCTTGGGGCTCTTTGCTTCACCAACCGGTAAATTTCTAAGTCTGGCCGGCCATTTTTAAAACGATGGTTGGGTCAGGGGTCGACGGGCTTACCCTCCTGGTTGGGCCGGCGCTCCGAGTAGGTGTCTGACGGTAGACAGTGACTGCGCTGCGCGAGTTCGCACCCCCTTTTATACTCTACTTTATATGGGTAATAATAAAAAATTCTCTCTCAGTTCTGGTTCTCGTACTACGCCTGTCAATAAGTCATCTTTCCCGCGCTTGTTAGATGCCTTCGCAGAAGAGATAAATCCTGATTTCGATTATCCTCGTTTCCTGGTGCTGAATTCCAGTTCCGGGTCTCCGCTTTCTAAATTGGACGTTTGATTTGAATAAGGAGTTTGAATCCCGCTGTGGTGCGCTCCGCCCTATGTGGGCCCGTGGTAGTGGCGATTTAGTGGTTGAGGTATCTTCGCGAGAGCAGTATGGTGCCGTGCGGGATTTGTCCTCCCTTTCGGAGGTCCCGGTTTCGGTTGTGCCCCACCCTCGCCTTAATTTTGTTGAGAGAGTGATTCGCTCAAACGAATTATTGCAATAGGATGTTTCGAGACTAAAATATAAACTTTCGCCCCAGAGGGTTACGGACGTTTATAGGGTCTCTAATTCTGTTGGTCCCGCTAAGGTTCCTACGAGTACGCTTATCGTTACCTTTGAGCGCCAGGATCTGCCCCAGTTTGTTCGTGCTGGTTATCTTCGTGTCCCTGTGTCCCGTTATGTCGAGCTCCCCAGACGTTGTTTTAATTGCCATCAGTTTAGCCATATGAGCAGCAATTGTAGGTAGGCTCGTCGCTGTGTGGCCGAGCGTTGGCGTATCATGGCTCCTCTTGTGGGAATCATGAATGTTGCACCAATTGTGGAGGTTTCCATAGCGCGGCTTCGCGTTCTTGTCCCGTATTCCTTTTTGAAAAGGAGGTCCTGGCTCTTCGGGACTCCCTCAGGCTGGACTTCCGTGAGGCTCACCGTAGGGCGCGGGCGCAGCTCGCCCCCTCCAGCCGTCTCTTCTCTGACGTCCTCCGGGAGGCGGGGTCCCGCCGTCCTCCTCCCGGTCGTCCCACTCCTCCTTTGTCTTCTCGCGGTCCCTCTGTTGCTCCTTCTTCCCTTCCTTTGGTCCCCCCTCGCAGTTCCTCCGTTGCGCCCTCTCCTTTGTCATTGGTCTCTTCTCATGTTCCTCCCTCTATCGTGGACCGTGAGACTAACCGAGCTGAGACCCTGGAGGATATCCGGCAGTTCCTCCAGGCGTCTGCTCCTACTGTTCCACCTGTTCCTTTGCCTCAGCGCAAACGGAAGGGTTCCTACTCATCCCGTTCTGAGTCTAAGCGCGCTACCTCTGATGAGACTGGTTTGGCTCCCGAGTCGGTTGTTGAGGCGTCCTCTGTTTTGATGTCTTCTCCTCCCCAGTCTTCGCGGGCCTCCCCTGTTGGCATCACCGATGTCATTGTCCGGGCGGAAGTTCACCCGGCTCCGTCTTCTTTGCCTCCTACCCCGGTCCCTTCTTCCTTGCCCTGTACCTCTGTGCAGTCTTCTGTGTCTCCTACCACAGTTTCGTCTCCCTTGCCTCCTACCCCTGTTCCTTCATCTGCTTCTGAACCTGTTCCTTCCTATCCCTCTGACTCTGCTCCTTCATCTCCATCTGATCCAATTTCCTCCTTACCCTCTGTCCATGTTCCGCCTTCCGTTCCATCTTCTTCGCATCTTATTTCTCATCCGTCTCTGCTCGATCTCCCTTTCCCTCCGGGCCATGAGCCCTCCACGTTGGGGGTTCGGTTTGGCTCTCAGCTGTTGCCTCCCGCCGTTCACGCTGCCAAGTCCGTGCCGGGTGCGTCCCCGTCTCATCGCAATTTGTCGCTTGCCCCTTCTGGGCCTTCTAGTAGTCGGGAACCTTCGACGGTCTCTGTTACTAGAATCCCGACGTTGGTGTCGAGACGACAGTAATGTCTGTCATCTTACAGTGGAATTGTCAAGGGGTTCTTCCCAAGTGGGAGGAACTCCAGTTCTTGCTTTCTAGCGTTCGGCCCTCGGTGGTCTGTTTGCAAGAAAATAAGCTTGGGGTTCGCCCCTTCCCGGCACTTCCGGGTTTTAGTTCCACCCCGGCGTGTCACATGGTGGTGCTTCGCTTTTAATTTCCTCTTCGCTATTCTCTGCGCCACTTCCCCTCCGTACTACCTTGCAAGCTGTTGCTGCGATGTTTTTTTACTTCCAAGCTTTTAACTGTTTGTTCTGTATACATATCCCCCGGATTTTAGTTTGAGTCGGTCTGCCTTTGAGAGCTGAGAAGTCAGTTAACTACCCCGTTTTTATTACTTGGTGGTGATTTTAATGCTTGCCACCCATCTTGGGGCGGAGTGGTTGAGTCCCTCTTATTATCCGATTCCCTTTGTCTTTTAAATTCCGGCGACTTTACTTCTTACCATGTTCAAACGGATTCGTTTAGTTCTGTAGACTTGTCCTTACGAGGGGCGGTCAATAAGTTTTGCAATTCGGATATGAGGAAAAGTGTTTTATTATTTTTCAATATAACTACCCTCGACTTCAATGCACTTGCACCACTTATCCCTGAGGCTTCGAATTCCCGAAAACCAGAAATCTCCCGACTGCTGTTCACTCCACTCCTGGACGGCAAGCTGGACATCTTCATTGTCCCCAAACCGGGGTCCACGCAGTGCAGCCTTGAGCTGGCCGAATAAAAAGTAGTCGCTAGGGGCCAGATCTGGACTGTAGGGGGGATGGTTGAGCTCCTCGATTCCGCACTCGCGCAGGGCAGCTTGTGCAACTCTGGCCTTGTGGACTTTGACGACGTTGAAGTTGATCATGGGGCGTGAGGTTTCTAGGGACCCGACGGGCAGAGACCTTGGTCATGGCCAAATTGTCGTGGATGATGTTGATAACACTTCCATGTGATATTCTAAATTCTCGCTCGATTTCTTCGACTTTCACCCGTCGATTTTCGAGGATGATCCTCTCCACACGGGCCACATTGTTCTCGCTGGTCACGTCTGACGGGCGTACTGGACGGGCGTCATCTTCAAGGAACTCACGACCATGGCGGAACTCCCTATTCCAGCGAGCAATGGTTGCATAAGAAGGGACGGTATCGGTGTACACTGCAACCATGCGTTCATGGATCTCTTTTCCATTCTTGCCTTCCTTGGTCAAAAATTTGATCACTGCGCGGTGCTCAACCTTCTCCATTGTTGAAAAATTTGTGACTGACGATCCGCGATTAGCTACTGCTTCTTAAATAGACGAGTCAGGAGTGTGCGGCTGCAGGTCCTGACTTTTCATAAGTTGTCCTAACACCCCCACAAACAGCCATCCCCCTTCCTCTGTTTTGCCCTACCGATTCGCAAAACTTATTGATCGCCCCTTGTCTGTTCGCCCGACTGTTTCCTCGACTTCCTGTAGTCGATTCGGGACGACCTTTCTGGGAGTGATCACTTCCCGATAGTTCTCTCGGCCGCCCTTTTTGGCCCATGCTTTTCCTTCCCTCCTCGTTGGGATCTGCGGCGAGCAAACTGGGTTGGGTTCCGGGAGGCTTCCTTTAATGATGCCTGCCGGGTTTCCTGCAATACCGTAGATTCAGCGGTCTCATATTTTAGAGGCTGCTGATCACTTCGTTCTGCAGAGGTGCCCTGTTGCGAGGGGTTTTGCTTCAGATAGAATCTTGTCCCTGTTGGTCGAAGGATTACTAGTCGGCTATTTCTGCCTATCAGTTGTCCCATTATCGTTATAGGCGGAACCCGACCGTCTCGAATGGGGTCGATCGGCACCGGGCTCGTGTTATCCGCCAAAGGACCCTCCGTCGTGCCCGCCGTGAGTCTTGCGCCGGTACGTATCTTCCATTTCTTCGTCCACGCCGCTGACTCGGGTTTGGAAGTGGGTCAATAACATCCGTGGTTGCTACGCTGGTCATGCCATCCCCACTTTGGACATCGGAGGCTCGCTTGTGTCCGATGGTCAGCTCTGGCTGACCATTTTGCTTCGGTGAGTAGCGCTGGTAGCTATCTTCGACGGTTTCTCGATCATAAGGTCGCCCTCGAATCTCGCCTTTTAGGTTTTTCCACGTGTACCACCTACTCTTATAATGCTCTCTTTTCCGTCTATGAGCTTCTAGATGCTTTGTCTCCCTGTGGCTCCACCTCTCCCGGTGATGATTGCATCCACTGCGACTTTCTCCGTCGTCTCCATCTCCACTCGGAGTTATTTTTGGTTGACCTCTACAACCTGCTTTGGGTCAAAGGAATCTATCCGTCCTCCTGGCGTGTGGGGGTTCTTCTACCCTTTCTCAAGGCCGGTAGGGACGGTTTGGACCCCAGTCACTATCGCCGGATTGCTCTTACGAGCTGCCTCAGTAAGTTGTTCGAGAAGATGGTCGAAGTTCGCCTCACTTGGTTTTTGGAGTCCAACTCGCTCCTCTCTCCATTTCAGTGCGGTTTTCGCAGCGGTCGTGGTGCTCTTTACCACCTCATTCGTTTGGAAGACTCCGTTTTATGGGCCTTTTCCTCCAGGCATCAGGTGTTAGCAATGTTCTTCGACATTCAAAAGGCCTACGATACCACCTGGAGATATGGTGTTTTACGTCAGTTATATGATTGGGGTATGAGGGGCTTTTTACCGGTTTTTATTCAAGAATTTTTATCGTCCTGTAATTTTAAGGTCCGTATTGGGGATGCTTTCTCAGTCTTGCGGATTCAAGAGGAGGGTGTTCCCCAAGGGTGTGTTTTGAGTGTGACATGTTTCGCCATTGCCATTAATAGTCTGGTGTCCATTCTTCCGGAGGGGGTTTTGGCTTCGCTTTTCGTGGATGACTTGGCGTTGTTTTGTTCATCTCCCCGCTTGCCTTCTGCTACCCGTCGATTACAGCTGGCAATTGATGCCGCGTCGGTTCGTGCTGTCTCAAAGGGTTTCCGTTTTTCGGTCACCAAAACGAAGGCTATGCCTTTTTATCGGGGTCGTGGTGTCCTTGCTTCCCCTCCCCTCTTCTTGGATTGCACGGCAATTGAATATGTCCCGTTTTTAAGTTCTTGGGTTTAAGGCTTGATAGCAAGCTCACTTGGGTACCCCATTTGCGTCGCTTGAGGCCGTCCTGTTCGAAGGCTATGGATTTGCTTAGGGTTTTATCCCACACCACTTAGGGTGGTGATAGGTGCACATTGTGGTCGCTTTATTCAATACTAGTCCAATCCCGGCTGGACTATGGTTGCTAGGTGTATTCTTCAGCGTCTCCTTCAGTCTTGAAGATACTTGACCCTGTTCGTTCGCTTGGGGCCCGTCTTAGTAGTCGAGCCTTTCGCACCTCTCCTATCTCTAGCCCCTTTGTTGAGAGTGGCGTGCTTCCCTTGCGATACCACCGGCTGCAGGTGTGCCTACGATTTCTGTTTCGTGTTCAGCAATACCTTTCTTCCCCAGTCCATGAGTGCCATTTTGCCCCGTACTCTTCAGCATCTTTTGATCGGCGGCCATCTCTACCCCGTCCTCTGGGGCTCCGGGTTGAGGACCATCTCTCCTGCCTGAGTGTTCCCTGGGTGTTGGGCCTCCCATTCCCGCCGGCTCCGTGTTGGGGCGTCCGCCCTCCTGAGGTCTGTACTGCTTTTTGGCATTTCGAGAAAGGGTCTACTGACCCTCGTCTATTAAAGTGCCTGTTTCTTAAACATGCGTGTTCTCATGCTCACCAACGTCCCATCTATACTGATGGCTCGAAGTCGGACATCGGTACTGGGGCAGCCGCGGTGTTCTTTACGGAGTCTCTTCGGTCCGCCCTCCCTCCTGTAGCATCCGTTTTTACCGCAGAGTTGACGGCCATTCTTTTGGCTTTTTGATTTTATCCCTCAATTCTTCAGATTTTATTGTTTTTAGCGATTCCCGGCCTGCTTTGGAGACTGTTCGTTCTCTTACGTCCATACACCCTCTGGTTTTACGGATTCGCTCCTGTCTGGTCAGAAATGCCTCCAGTTACAGGGTGGCGTTTTGTTGGGCTCCGGCTCATGTTGGGGTCTCGGGCAACGAGGCGGCTGATCGGCTGGCCCGCTCGGCCGCCTTCGAGGTGCCGGATGCAGCCCCTCTGCCCTTTAGGGATTCTTACCCCGTAATCAGGACGTATGTCTTTGGTTTGTGGCAGAGAGAATGGGATTCGTCTCCCTCTTCTAAGCTGTCCCTTATTAAACGCTCTGTCCCTTCCTAGTCCTCTAGCTCTCAGCGACTCCGGTCTTGAGAGGTTGCGAATTGGGCACAAGCGACTCGCCCACCCATGGCTATTTAGTTTCGGCTGGAGGCCGAGTTACCCCTGGTTGTCCCTTTTGCGGTGGCGAGCTGTCTGTGGCTCACATTTTAGTATTTTGTCCCCGCCTTGCTTCTCTTCGAAATTCTTGCTTTCCTACCCTTTCTGGTGTCGCCTTTCCTGCTCTACTTCGCTTTATTTTATCAGAGGACTCCCTTCGGTTGTCCTCCCTCCTTAGATTTCCCCTTTATAATTTTTTTCCATTTTGGTGTTTAGGTTTATTGTTTTATCTTTTATCCTGTGCCTTCCCCTGCGGCTGGCGCATGTCATTCGTCTATTGCCCCAGTCGCCCTTGTTTTTAGAATGCGTCCTGTATGCCCGTAATTTAAGTGTGCGTCTCTGTGTGTTGTACTGTTTTTTTTTCTAATCCTTTGCTTTTCCCCATTTTTATTGAGTGTCTCCCAAGCCTCTTCTGACTTTTTTCCGGCAACCCCGTTTTAACAGTGCTGCCATTAAGAATCCATTAGGATTGGGCAGCTGCCACCTTGTTTTCCCTTAAACTTAAACGACCTGTATATCCGGATTTCTGTAATTTGCCGTTGATATCCCCCAAATAAGACTGTTCTTCCGTGTGCACAAAGTTGGAGAAGGTTTTGCAACGGCAGGTTAGTCTCTTGGGGGTTGGTACCCTGTGGACACCACTAGGGGCCCCAAGGTGGTTTGGACCTCGATGGCCAGATAGGATTCATCTAGCGAAGGAAGTTCTTTGAATCGAGTGTCACTTTTTGACTGTAATGGCAGCTCCATCGTAACGCTCCGAGCTGTAGTTCTTCGAAATTACGTTGTATGTGAAGATCTTCAACCTGTTTCGGAGATAAAAATGTCAGGGTCACATTCATTACCTAATTATATTTCCGTAAGTCGTTTGTTTGTTGTCCTCTCCATCAGCGTCCATTTGTAAAATTGTTAGATCCTTAGTCACTCTGTCCATGTTGTCTATCGTTTACTCGTTCCTTTTGTCGTGCTTCTTCGGGGTAGAGGGGCTAGACGGTGGGGATCTGGTTTTGCTGGTTTCGATCTCTTGTTGAATTCAGCGGTCGTGATCATGGCCAAGGCTTCCTGGTTTAATCGGACCATCCCAATGAGGAGGTCTTCCTCAACCACCCTCTCTGGGATATCCCCGTCGTATTCCCACTTATAAATTTCTTTTGTAATGCCCTCACTGATGTTTTTTATCCGTTTTTACACTGGTGAATAGGTTATGTGCCGTGGCATAGATTCTCAAATTAATCTTTCTACCAGGGTAGGTATGTTAGTGATCTCTGGAGGCTGAGGTAGACCTCACCCTTTGCCGGTTGGGTGATCTTCTACTGCAGGCTCCTTGTTGGGAAGGTTTGTTTGTTCTTGCAGTTGTCTTTTTTCTTTTCAGCTATTGGCTGGGGAGTCTCTTCAGCTGGTTGTTGTTCGGCGGTCTGCTGGGGGGGGGGGGGAGGGGGCTGTTTTCATTTCCATAGGGGCTGCTTGGGGAAGTTGGATTTTGATCCTTAAGACGTCTTCAGAGGGGAGGTTCTCAGGCAACCACCTCTTACATGCCGTTCTTTAGAAACATTTGGTTCAGTTCATTTCTGAAGGATCCCGGAGTAGTAATATTCGCGATGTGTGCATAATATATGCAGCACATAATTTTGGTCGATTGCTCGCTCTCTACCTTTAAGTAGGTCCGTTGAGTTGCGCTCTCATTGATCGCTGCTTTTGCGAACTTTGCGTAAGTCCTGTTAGATCTTGCTTCCTCTTTCTTTTCATGACGTTTCTTTCTAATCGCTTCCTTTTTGACTAGGCATGACATTGCCATGGCCCCTGTTCGCCGCTGCAGTTCACACATTTGCGTTTGCTGCTCCTGCAGTCCCGCCATACGTGGCCAGATTGACCACAAATCGAGCAGAGGGCGTGAGTTTGCGGACATGACCGTGGTATGCTGATTATATTTTTAGCATTTGAAGCATATTTGTATCTCTATAAACTCCTCCCTCTCGATTTAGTCTGGACATACCCTGACGTGAAATAGTAGTAGGCCAAATTCTTTAGCCCTTTGGGCCATGCCCGTGTCCTGAAAGATGACCTTGAAGACATGGGTGTACTCTTTTAAACTTTATGACTTCGGTTACCTTTGCCCAGTTATGATTGCGTTCAATCTCCTCTGCGATCTCGTTGGTTGAGTGTTGTCCCACTCAGGAGTCCAACCCTCTATATATAATGTTTCTATGAGCTTGTATTTTATTGAACATTTGGGTCGCTTTGGATGAGACCAGGAGTTCTGCATCCGCTTATTTAGGCTATATTGCCGGGTACCCAAATGGGGTTTCTTATAAGCCTGACGAGTGTGACGTTCAACTCCCCATAAACTTTCGCAAAGACCTCCCCACGGTCAAGCTTAAACCGCTCAAGGATAATCCTTAGACTTATTCGTATGGTGTCGCCCATCATGTTGTCCTTTGTCTCTACCTGATTAGTCAGTGGGAGAAGGGGGGGGGTGTAGTGGGAGAGGAGAAAGGAATGAAATTTTTTTATGTCCAATTCCACTTTACCTTGTCTGTGATAGGCGTTTGTTCCTTTTCTTCTTACTTGCTCTAATCCGTTTTATGTACAGGCACTGGCACTTAATTTTTATTTTTTTGTTTTAGCACTTTCACTTTAGGTTGAAGTTTTCACGTGGAAAAAACATTTAACTTGAGAGGGGTAACGTGGAAAAATTTTGGCCCTTTGCCCACTCGCGCTTTGCTTTGCCGCCTTTGCCGAGAACAGTACATACGAAAAGAAAAATAAGTGAAACATTCAAATACGCGAAAGTTCGTCGCTAGGTTTGAGTCTTTTTGGAAACCGCGGCCATAGCAATCAGTTAAGAGGTGGGTGGAGGGAGTTAATACTTAAACTCCATGAAGGGATTAGGAGATAAGTCTAGCTGTTTGGATTTTGGGCTCCTGGGTCTTCAATTAAGGCCATTTTTTTTCGATGGGAGGGCTGTAACTGACAGCCCTCTTTTGGGTTCCCAGTCTCCTTCGCCCGAGGTTTTTTCATCTTTTGGCTACTCGTGATTACCTCTAACTTTACCCTTTTCTTGACTAATCACTTTTGAAACGTGTGTGTGTGTGTATTCCACATTCTAATTAAATTAAATTGAAATATAAATTGCTCTTCCTGAACTTTATATTTTATTATGTCTTGTATTCTGGCGGCCATCTTGAGCTCATCATTAAATCTAGCGTTGCTTACATTTACCTCTAAATCCTCTAATTCATCGGAGCTGCAAATTACGTATCGCGGCTGTACCAAATTTCATACTTGCTCGCCACCAGTCTTCCATTTGCATCCTGTCTCTCATCACGTCTGCCATTCTTACTTAACGACCTCACCGCTTCCTTCCACAACGACGAACTTCTCATTTATTGTTGCCCCAACCTTCCTTCCGCATTAAAAAAATCGTGGTTCTCAACCCCGCCTTATAACTCCTACACCCTACAATTACTTTGCTTGCTCTTGGATTTGAAAGGTATTTAGCTGTAATTAAGTTTGCTTTAAACCAGTCTTCATCATCTTTTTCATTAGTTGTTTTCGTAGTCTAATTTTTTTTCTTTTTTTAATCCTGCTTTTTCCACGGTCGAGATGTGACATAAATCTTTATTTTCCTATCATGGCCAATAGCTGGTGGATTAGCTTTTATAATGTCTGGAAGGAAGGTAGGAATAGAACTGGGAGATTGGGATGAAGGAGGGGGAACAAAATTGAACTTTAAGTATAGATGGAATCCAGTAGAATGTGCATGGGTAAGCAGGCTCGGGCATGTGATAATACTGCTTTATTAAGAGACCAAACGAACGTAGAGAGTTCGACAGGCTGACTTGCTGTAAAGTGAAAGAGTCACTCGGCCGCATATGACGTCGTGGCGATGAATAGGTCTAAGGTGATATAGGAGACCCGGAAAAGGTAAGTAGAGTTGAAACTCGTGTCTTCAGTGTAGCCTGTAGAGCCTTCTACACGGTCCGTGCTTATATGAAGGTATATGGATTCCTTCTCTCATCGATCCTTTGCATGTGTGGCGTGATAGTGTGAGAAAAGTATATCGAAGGTGACGGTCTAATTGATGGTGCATGTGGCACTGAGAAAGTATCCGTGCAAGTCGGCGTGTGATCCTGATTGCGTCACGCGAAGGGGCGCGGATATAAGTGGGAATAATACTTGTACTGCTTGACTAAAATTTTATGAAAATTTGACATTATTTTCAGAGATGACCCTAAAAAATACGAAGTAAAGATGTCGACTTTTAAGATGATCAGAACCATCATAATGCTCATGCAGAACCTCGACCCGCTCCCTCCTAAAGTTCACTTGTCAATGAAACTATACTACTATAATACTCGTAAGTACCATTCTCTTGAAACGACCACTCTAACCAGGAGCCAGGCAAAGGTGCCACTCCTCGTGCTGTAGTCCAAGTTGGTAGGTTTTATCCGTTTAATCTCCAACCGCTAGACTCATTAGAGGTAGGACTTGAGGTAGTAGGTGGTAGAACCTGGAATGACCGACTGGAAAATCTACTCGAATTTGGCTTCCATCTAGTGACTAACCACAACAAATGTGACATAACTTTGGTCAAGGTGGGATGGGGAGAGGTTTTGGGGAAAGCTGCTGTTTTTATTTCCTAAGCCTTGCTCCTTTAGTGATGCTTATGTCGGCGAGGGCCCACCGTTTGGAAGCGCGGATTAGATACTCATTATTATTATTTAAAAGTAATAAATGAAAACCAACGAGAGCATCTCCGTCAGAAAGTTTGGGGGTGGGGGGGAAATTGTAACTAATGATGAAGAATGTGCGGAAGGTTTATAAGATTAGTAAACCCTCGATATAACGAACTATATGGGGCGGGATCGTTCGTTAAACCCGATGGAAATGACGAACCTAGTTCGTTATATCCGATGGTTCGTTCGTTCTATGGAGTAGTAAGTAGCACTCGTGAAGAGAGGAAGGAGGAGGGGGAAGAGACCACCATAACAACCTGTCCAGGGCGATGTTCACAGCCGACTGAGCTGTGAGCCAGTGAGTCGCAGCATGGAGTTCGGCCAGGAAATTTGGTTCGCTATATCGATGGTTTACTGTATTTCAAAAATGAGGACTGGATTACTTGTTTTATTTCCTCCCGGAAAAGATTACCTCGCGACACTAAAGACTCTGGGTGTTTGTCACAAATCCAATCCCAGGTTCTATTTTCACCCACAAATATAGGGTGATTAAATAAGAGAGTAGGGGATTTTATTCCATTACAATTTTTGTTCAACCACTCTTTTTCATTTTTATAGGATATTAATGTGCAGGAGAGAATTTGAATTCATAGAGTTCAACTCACTCGTGCATTCAACCACTTCATGTCATTTAAGACAGGTCGTTAATGTGCATGAATGCCTGCGAGAACTTTAATTCTCACTCCATAACCCACTAGTGCCTTCAACCAGACTTTCATTATTTTAGATAGAATAGAATTTGAATTCTTTACTACAACCCTTTAGTAAGTTCAAACAAGGTCTTGTCATTTTAGCCAGGATAAAGATGAGGGATGGAATAAATTAATCGGTCTTATTAAGATATAATAGTGATTGTGAACAGTGAATTGCTGGTGTAAGAATCGGTCTTATTCTGATATAATAGTGAATTCTGGACAGTGAATTGCGTGTATGAGAATCGGTCTTATTTCGA
Source organism: Ceratothoa steindachneri (assembly GCA_963969495.1). Classification (NCBI taxonomy): domain Eukaryota; kingdom Metazoa; phylum Arthropoda; class Malacostraca; order Isopoda; family Cymothoidae; genus Ceratothoa; species Ceratothoa steindachneri. The sequence continues at coordinate 179,993,563 of OZ018323.1, forward strand.
TATAATAGTGAATTGCGGGTGTGCGAATCGGTCTTATTCCGATATAATAGTGAATTGCTGGTCTGGGAATCGATCTTATTCCGATATAATTGTGATCGTGAACAGTGAATTGCTGGTGTGAGAATCGGTCTTATTCCGATAAATAGTGAATTGCTTGTGTGAGAATCGGTCTTATTACGATATAATCGTGAATTGTGGACTGTTAATTGCGGGTGTGAAAATCGGTCTAATTAAGATATAATAGGGAATTGTGGGTGTGAGAATCGGTCTTATTACGATAAAATAGTGAATTGCAGGTGTGAGAATCGATCTTATCACGATATAAAGTGGGAGTCAGTATTATTTTCGCTTAAACTATATGACTTTTGGTGTGCATAGTAGTACTCCTCCTCGTTTATGCGTACGGTCCTTTTGACTCGCTTCAACACCTCGTCTAGAGGGGCTTTCCCGTTAAGTGAAGACATGTATGCCCACCAAGAAGAGCGATGGGCGTTCTTCGAGATATACCGAATCCTAGCCCTAGCTCGACAAAATTCACCGACAGTGAAGTCGCTCGGGTGGAGCTTATAGCGTATGCATAACGCTTCTGTTTGAGGGCTGCCCCGCCCTCAGCTGACTACCATGGGAGCGGTCGGCGTGTAAAATGGCCAGACGTTCTAGGAATAGTAGTTAAGCCCATGGCGATGAGGTTACTGGAGAAAAACTCAACGGCCTCATCTACCGACCTAAACTCATCGAATGGGAGAGAGAAATTAATCATTTCCTGAAATGCGAACCACCGGGCCAGGCTCTAGGCGGCAGCGGCCAAGAAAATGATATTTGAATGTGAAAGTGAATAACACCATACCTCTTATCCAGGTGCAGCTGCACAGCTACTCCCTGAAAGGAGGTGCCTAAAGCGAAGACAAGAACGGAGACCATGCCGGGTGTAACTGGTGCATCCTCCTGTCCGTCCCGCATCCCATGGTGGTGGGGTCGCAAAACCCTACCCCGGGAGGCTGAGCATGGGGCACGCGCTCAGCATGATCTCCTGCAAAAAGATAGATTAAGGGAAAACGGGAGGAGACGAGCCTCCGCAGCTCCTCCTAGCTGACCTGCAGTCCACGGCAATTCCATTGAAGGAATATGTCCTCCAGGCCTAGCTCGAAGGAGATGCCCGAGCCCTTTTCGAAGAAAATACCATCACGGGAATGGCCGTACATTTTCCTGAGGCAGAACTCCGGTCGCTGTTAGCTGGACAGTACGCTGGAGGTGGTGTCGCTTTCGAGGACTTATCGGGGGAGGTTGGGCTTGCCAAACGAGTCTTTTTCCTCCCTCTTCCTCGAAAGCTTAGGCAGGCGAGGCGGCTTCAGAGGCAAGGGTCCTTCATCTGGAGGACCCGCCGCCTTCGAGTCACCCAGCCTAGCACTCGGTGTGGGCGTCCAGCCGAAACTTCTTTAGTGCTGTTCTCCTTTCGAGAGACAGCTTTAGAAACCCCGGAAGATGGCCTCACGACCAACTTCAGGCATGTTGCCTCCTCAGTCTAACGACTCGGTGGAGGCGCGCGGCCGTTTTGCCTCACGTGAAACGGTCACGCTGGGGGAAGGAGGGGTAACCCTGGTTTTAGCCGGGGCTGAGTGTTATCCCCTTATGCCGCCTGCTCTACTAGGAGAGCGCCCGGGTGGGTAGAACCCGCAGAAGGGTTCCGAATGTGCGCGGAAACGACCGTGCTCGAAGGCCTGGAGGGGCCAGGAGCAGAAGGTGTCTTTCTTAACATTGAGGTATAAGACGTCCCTGGACCAAGTCATTAGCCTCGTGAAATGAGACACAATCCTGGGCCTGAACGGCCAAGATTTCCTTCTCAAGGAGATACGGACTACATTGCTTCGAAGAAGAGGGGTGCGGCTCTCCGCAATTGACACACTTGGCCATACACGATTTGGATTTATTGTGTGCGGCCTTGAAGCAACTTACCCAGACTTTGCCTGTCAACAGGATCGATTACTATGGCCGAAGCGGTGACATTAGTGGCACGACTGCTTTCACGCGGTGGCGATATCAACTGGCACGCACTCACTCAGGGAGCTCGTCACAGTCCAACGTGACGTAGAGTGTAGGGGTGGGTGTCAAGGTCCCTCCCTGTTTTCTCATCACATGCTCAACCTTGACCCCTCCATAGTTCGACAGTTCTAAGGCGATGTCATCTATCGAGTAGTCCACGAGTTCCCTCGCATAAACTACTACTTTCACAAAGTTCATGGTAGAGTGACGCGTCACACTCACCGGCGTGCCATCAAGTATCTGAAGGGTACTAATCATGGCCGCCTCGAGGTATTCGATGCATTCGCCAGAAGGCTCCCGTCCGAGAAACGGGTTACATCTGGCTCTCTACTAATCACGCTAGCTAGAGCTATCTTCAGATGGATCATTTTGCCCTTAGCTACATGCTGTCCGTTCCCGCGGCTCATGCGGAGGGAGAGGTGCCCTGAGTCTTTTTCCTGTTCTTTTTCTTATTAGGAGAGGAGGGCGGAGAATAAATTCGCTTCTCTCCTCCGCCGGTAGGAGCCCCTTAATCAGATAGACCGGCTTCGGCAAGATCCTACTCTCAAATGGAGATGGTTTTGCCTGTCACAGGATCACTAGCCAGGCAGGAGATCCTTTCTCTCCTTGCGAGGCCTCGGGGACCCGAACTGTCTGAGGAGGAGCTTGCATATGGGCAGACTCGGGTTCTGTGCCTGTCACCGAGCCCGGCTTCGACCCCATGGAAGATCCTACCGTCTGGGGCTAGGTCACCTCAGGGAGCATGTCCATCTCCTGAGGAGCTTCCATGTGCTTCCCCGCCCCCTCGAGACATAACAGATGCCATTCGAGGTTGCTTTTTCCCCCTTATAATTCCGGCGGACTGGTAGCCGTTGAGGAAGAGAGGGGGCAGATAGACTGACCCCCTGCAAACTACTCACGCAGGCTAGCTGGACATTGGGGGGGGGGGGCACGGGCCGACAGGCCTTGCCATCCCTTGCCGTCATTTGAGGTCACTCCCGTCGAGTGGCCTAGCAGCCCATCGGCTTGCGGCTCCACCTTAGGCTCGGCGTAAAATCGATAGACAATGAAACAAGAAGGAAAGGATGTGAGGATCGGGTTGAAGCAGGTTGTTATAAACCCACCACCCCAAACCGGCCCCAGGGGTGAGGAAGGCGTTGTCCCCTTCCCCCTCAGCCCCAATCTCCAGGATAACTGTAACTCCTCCGTTACTTGGTTTTATGCCGCAGAATTTCGCAAGTTGGCCCTTAATAATAGAATTCCTTATAAGTCGAACTTCAGATTCATTGTCTTGCTTGGTACCCAAAACAGAAAATTTGTTAGTCACCATTATCGGCAGTCTCTGCCTAGGCCGACTTGAGGGGGCTCCTCAAAGCCCACCAGGCAGGCTATCTCGAGTGGCTGGATTAGCCTCGGTCGAAGGTCGTTGTTCATCTCGCTGTGCACCTTCCGTTACCTGAGTATCGGAATCAACCAAGGTGAGCTGCCTCCTCAAAGACTGCACATCAAATCGCAACACCTTCATTTTTTCCTACCCTGGTATCAAATCGGCGCTGCCGGATGAACTCGCTACGCTCTACATGGATGTTCTTACGATACCTTGTTACGGCCCAGATGCCAATTTGGAGCGTAGAAGCCAATAGGCATTGAACCCCATCACTCTGAGCGGGGATGTGCCCACTCGACAGCTAGTCCAAAGGTACCCTCATTGAATGGACCGTAAGGTCTTCTAGGGTACTTATTTTCCTTGTTACTCACGCTCTGCAGAAGTTCACAGGTTTCGGTTTTCTTTGGACAAGTATAAGGTGGTGCACCTCTGCCGCCAGTCACTGCTCCATCCCGACCCGGACTTGTTCCTAAACGTGTCTTGCCTGGAAGTTGTGGATTTGCACCTTCCCCTTTTATTTTCGACCGACGCCTCACCTGGGAAGATCATATTTTCAGCCTTAGGGTCTCTTGTACACCCACGTCATGGACATTCAGCACCTGGAGTTCTAATAGGGCTAATACCTTGCTTTTTTACTGATTATTTGTTCATTCCTTGCTTGACTACGGATACGAGTTTTATGCATTCACAGCTGAGCGTGTATTGTATAGGGTGGACTCGATCCACCACACTGGTCTCCGCCTGGCTACCTGTGCTTTTCGCACGTCCCCCATTGAAAGCCTACTTGTCAATGCTGTGGAGATGTCACTCGCTCTGTGTCGTGCACAGTGCATTATGTCTCTGTACCATCTAGCCCGAATAATCCATCAGTCGCCGAAGCATCTCTGCATCCGCAGCCGATCTCGACTGGGACTATGCTGTCGAGAGACGCCGGGAGAGAGCCTCGAGAGCTCGGGTCGGTGGCGCCTCAGGTTCTGCCCAGGGCGCCACCCTGGATGGTACCACCTTTGACTAATTTTAGCACGCCTCTGCGCCTAAATCTTCCACAGCGCCGGGAGTATTGCGTTCGACCTTTTTGGAGGACACTTCATGTCCCGCTGGATCCGTGCAAGTGTATAGGGATGGTTCCATGTCCCAAAAGGGGGTCGGCTTCCACTCTGCATCCCGTATATTTTAAGTCATTGGGGCTGTACCAGCCGCTGCGTCTGTCTTCACAGCTGAGCTGGTTTCAATACACCGCTCGGTACTGAAGATAACGCGTCGTGCCCTGTTCGGAGACCGGATTTGTGATCTGTAGCGACTCCCAAAGCGGCCTTAGTGTTTTCAATGCTGTTTTCCTTTATTTTATTTGACTGTTGTAGGTCGCATGTTACTGCTCCTTGGGGAGCTGCCCCCCCCCCCCCCCCCCTCCTCCCGATGCCAGCGTGCTTCCTTCTTATAGCTTATTTGCTTCTTTTTTTTTCTTAGACTTGTTTGGTTTTGATGTCTTGTGCACACTTTTTTTTTTTTAATTTAGCCTAACATTAGGCTGTTGTGTGATTACAGCGGCTTATGCCCTCGTAAGCGATTGCCACATAACGCTGAAAAAAAAAAATCTGTATCCATGAAGACGAGCATTCCTTTTACTCCTAAATTTATCTTTATTTAAAAGATGGTAACCATTTAAATTAAATCCGTCTATGAACTTTTTAGGATCTGATTTCACTCAACGCTCAGTTATTTAAATTGTCAAAATTTTCAATCGACACGAGACTCGCATTATCATTAAATTCACTTCTAATAATATTTCGCGCGTTAAAAGATAGACCAATTTTTATATTTCGTGAGGTTGGTGATGAACTTTATTTATGCTGCTTATACCCGATGTGTTTTCTTTTCTTAATATTAAAACATAACAAATAAATTTAGGAAAGGCTTGGTCCTCACGGTTAACCCTATTAATTTTATGTCCGGCCCTCGATGACATAACTCCTAACCATTGATTCGGTCTTTTCAGGAACACCCCATGGCTACGTTCCTCCTGGATTTCGGCCCAATTACAATGATAAGCCGATCCATTTCGGCCAAAAATCCATCAACCTGAAGGTCAGTTGCTATGTAACCATAGTTTTCTCACCATCCTCCTTGTAGATAGCAACTATCTGTCAGTCGGCGAGCTCTTAAGAAACCGTCTCCATTCCATGCGATCATCAATTTTCCTTCCTCCTACACCTCCTGCAGGGATGTTCCTCCTTCGATCCATCTTTTTCTTGGTCTTCCAGGTGGTCTTTTGCCTCGGGGGATCCATAGCAGTGCTCTGTTGGATGTTTGTAATTATATTAGATTGTCACTTACGAAATGTCTTATTTTATATTCTTCGATTCTTTATGATTAATTGGTTCGATAAAACCATAAAACAACAGTTAAAAACTTTCTTCAGAACTCAGAGCATCTCGTACGAGAATTTCTCGACATTTGAAAGCCTTTGGAAAAGTGAAAAATATGGAAAGGTTTGTTCTGGATTAACTGAAGGAGAAAAAAAAATCCTATATGGCAATCTAATAGAAGTATCCAGTCCAGGAAAAGGTAAAAAAAAAACAGTCGTGTAATGTCAAATTAAATAAGTTTTATTTAAGGTTCGATTGCGCTATGATGAATGATGAAGAAGGGTGTTAGGTGAGAAAATATTGCTGTCATCCCACTTACTGGTTACACACATCTCGCATTCCATACACAAATAGGAAGTACACTATTAGGTCTCCCAGATTGTCCGCCACTTCCTGTCTATTTGAACAGGGTTGCCAAATCACTTTAGTCAAAAGATGCCCGAAATAAAGTTTTATATATGAAACTCCAAATAATATAAAAAATTAAAGTTCCTAATTCTACATTCAAAATGATACCTTTAGAAATTAAAGTTTCTTCGCATCTTCATTCAAATCATTCTTGTATATTCTTAAATTATTGTTCAGAAAACCCCTACTAGGGTGAAAGTTCTAGTTGCAACTATCTCGGATTCCAAGCCTCATTTACACTTAATATTGAAGATGTGACTCCATCGTTTTTATAGATTAGTTTTGAAGGATGTTACCCTTGTGAACACCCTTTCACTAGTGTCACGGCTGATTGGTAAGTTACACAGTCAACGAAAACTTCGATAACTGAAAGTAAATGTTCGGCTGCATTTGTAATTTCTACTGCCTTACACCAAACTCCGCTCCGTTAGTAGCAATTTCTTACAGGAAAATACTTACCCAATCTGCGCCACTGGTTCTTCATTCCTCCGATCTGAGATTGATTAGCCTAAACTAATCGAAGAGCTAAAAATGGTAGGCGAACACAAGCAAACATTCGAAGATAAACTTTTAACTAACTGAAAGACGAGAATGTTACTCGGGATACGTACAAAAAGTTCTTTGCATCCTCTTTAAAAAAAAATAAATAAACGACTTTGTATTGTAATTCTTTGTTCTGGAGAAATTTTATTTGATGCAACTTTGTTAGTTAAAAGTTGAGAAAAATTATATCCATATTCTAGCTTTTCCTAAGTCAAGCGCTGTAACTCAATATCTTGTTTTATGCCAAGATTACAAAAATGAGAGTGCAAGATTGTTCTTAGCATCTGGACAAGGCAAAACTGCATAATTCATCTAGGCTGCTAGCATGTTTTGCCATTTCTTTTATAAAAAAAATAGTTACCATTTGAGGCTCACTTACAGGTATCAAAATCTATATCCTTTCATCTGTGTACATTGCAGATAATTTTTTGGCATAAAAATCGTCAAAACTAGGAGGAACTATCTGAAGATGCAACGCTTAAAAGTATCCATCAATTGCTGCATCCCGCGAGTGCGTCTTATGTGGAGACGATAGAACATGATTTGATACTGTCGATGCTTAGGCGGATAGATTTACGGGAAGATTCGGGGTGGGGAGGGTGTATAATGGAACGCAATATTAAGTTACTGCGCACCGTCTCCCATTTTTTGTCATTCACTAGCAGAGGTCACTTATTTCCTGCCATGTCTCTTTTGGGTAAAGCGAAACGCCTATCTGGTTGCTCAGTGTGTGCAGACAGCTTTGCCCACTCATCAGCGTGCGCACTTCCACCATTCCAAAGATGCCCAGGAACACAACAGAAGACATTCTCGACGTCCTCCCGACTCCCAACATCCATGGCGTCATGGATACTGAGAACCAAGGGATGTAGAGATTCCAATGCCTCAAAGGTATGCTCCCGTGCCGAGCGGAATTTAGCGACTAGCTTGGCGGCGAAGACAGACGCTGAACTGGTAAAAGCCATGCCAGTTAAGGGAAGCCGACTTGGAGGCATCTGCGTACACCGGCACGTCTCAGCTGTGACGATATGTATGCTCTATGAAATGCGAATGCAATACTCCCGCTGCTTTCGAAATTTTGAAAGCAGAAGCCCCCTCCCTCGCATGACGGTACCATGCCTATTATCATTTTTATTACTATAATTTATTATTATTTATTATGATTATTATTATTTATACTGTATTATAATTATTGTGTATCATTATTATTATTTATTAGTAGTATAATTTATGTTGTAGTATTTAGTAGTATTAGTATTATTTATTAGGGCAGAAATGGCGGCACCTGGCTCTGCCAGTTCCTGTACGCACCCCTTGCAGAGCGGGCTACTGCGAGGGGTGATGAGCTATTGCTTCCCGTGGAACAAATAGGGTCACCATGCGCATGAATGAAAATATTAAAAAAACCCAAATCTCTCCCCAATTTCCCTTGCTCATCAACGGAGCCGCCCTCGGGGAGCTCCACAGAAAAAAAGAGAGCCTTTTCCCCTCCCCCTGTGCTTGCTCAGGGAACCCTCCATATTTCTCTAACCGGAGAGGAGGCTTACTCCTCTCCTTCGCTTTCGGGTGTAGGGGACTCCCCCTTCTCTGGAGGTGCTTTCGGGCACCTCCCTTTTTCCAGCGGCAGTCTCCCCTTTTCTTTCCAAGGGGACTGCCAAGAAAGCTAGCAGGCAGCTCATAACCGACCGCTCTCCAGCCAATCGGCTCGGTAGGGCAAACCCCCTTACGGGGGAAAGGGAAGCCAGGCCCCTTCGGTCGCTTCCCTCAAAAGACCTGCTGGCCAGAATATTGAACCTTGCCCGGGTCAAGGCCTGTGCCTCCCCACACATGACTGGTGACGCTGCCAACGGGACCTACGATGTCCTGGGAGGGGATGGCCAACTGGAGGCCCCTCCTGAGATAGACACGGTCTTTGAGGCAACCCAGCCTCAGACCGTAGGGCCTTCCATGGGGGGCAATCCGGGCTCGGCGCCAAGCACCGAACCCGAATCCGCCCCTATGCAAGGTCCTCCTCAAACGGCTAGGGTTTCCGAGGCAGTACAAGGAGGGGAGGGATCTCCTCCAACCAGTGCCCCTGCGACTACCAGGACCTTCTCCATCTCTGAGAAGGACCTGGCTGAGGCCGGTCCATCTGGCCTAGGGGTTTCTGCCGGCGGAGGGGAAAAGCGGGTTCATTCCCCGCCCTCCACTCCTAAAAAGAAAAAAAAAATAAGAAAAAGACTAAACAGACTCGGGGCTCCTCTCCATATGCGGGGGCTGCGGGGACGGATGGGTCTGCTGCCACTTTTGTAAGCGACCAAGCCAAGATCGGCACATCCAGCCCCTCTGCCCCCCCCCCCCCCCCGGGTGCGGAGTCCCTGACTATGACTAAGACCAAAAGTGCACAGGGCGGAGCCTCGATAACATCGGGGCCCCTCATTCAGAGGTTACCTGGCGTTTTCGAGCCAAGTAGGTCAGTTTTCTCTTTAGAGTTGTAGCATACAGAGCCGTCAGTACATGACAAGAGAGGAAAGCTAGAGTCAACCCCAAACATGGATTGTTTAAGAGCAGACCACCAAGAGTGCGGCTGAGAGGTACCAGTTAAAATATCCTCAAGATGATCATTATAGGTTCTTTGAGCCTCCCTATAAGTACGTTGTGCGTGTGACCTGAGCTGCACGTAGATGTTCCAAGATTCTTGCAAGCGGAAACGAGACTACTGGCAAAATGCAGCCTGCTTATTCCGCTGGACCAATCGGCAGTCGTCATTGAACTCGGCCTTGAGGGTACGACGACTCCGAATAGTCTTACATGGAATCCTTCTCTCACTTATGGAAAGAAGAATTTCATTAAGGGCAATTACAGGACACTCGGATCTATACACATCGCCCCAACAGATATGTTAAAATCAGTATCAATGCCAGGCCAGTTGGCCCGGGATTTCAAACAGACCACTCGAGTAATGGACTCATCCGGTAGTAAAAATTTGTTTTGAATCTTAAAATTGAGTCCAGAATGATCGCTGTTACTAAGGGGCGCAACAACTCACAAATCAACAACGACGGGAACATCCGTAAAAAGGAGATCCAGGCAATTACCATAAATGTGGCTCGGATCACGAACCAGCTACTCACATCCAGCAAGATTACAGAACTCTTAAGGCAGCCCGACCATGCTGGTTCGTCACAGAAATGGAATTTAGCCATTGCTGGTGATAAGCATTAAAATCACCAACAAAGACAAAGGAGGCCTTAAAGTCAGATTCCTGGATTCCAGCAATAGCAGTTTATAGGCAATCATAAATACTGTCATCCAGGTTAGGGTTCCTATATAAATAAAGCAAATATATAATAATTGTTAAAACGGCCAAAGCTACGAATGAGGATCATCTCATGACAGCCACACTCAAATCCGCCCCTCCGTGAAGCACTAAATGAGGAGCGTATACAGACACACATTCCCTGAGCCCAAGGAATAGAATTGCGTCTCAAAAGTATAACTATTTGCTTGTTAAAATTTGGAATGAGAAGCTCAGACCCATGCCTGAAATCAGAAACTAAGGTCTCAGAGCAAGAAACTATATCGTACATGGTGGAAACCACCGAGACCTCATGAAGAGTAGATTTCAGTCCTCTCATATTAGAATAGAGGACTCTAAAATACTCATTGCGAGGGCCAAGATTGGGGTCGATATCTCCCCCCTCAACAAAATTAAGCGAAAATTATGATCAATAAACTATGAAAAATGAAAAACAAAAAATGTAAAAACTAACAAAACTGACTAGATTTACAAGATGACAAAAAAACAAAAACATAAAAGACAATAAGAAGCGGAAGAAAAAGGTCCACCTGGGGGAGACGCTACTCCCAGGTAAGTCAATCGTTAAGCTATACCCCCAAGTCGCCAATTCCAAGGGAGACCCGACAGTAGGGATGCCAAATAAAAAAGAGAACATTTGTTGCCACCATTCATCCGATCGCCCTGCCTTGGGATTGCAATGGAAAGAGAGAGAAAATAGAATGTAGGAGTAGGACTGTGCCCTCCTACATAGGGAAGTGTCTGAGCTCAGGAATATTGGGCACACAACTATGGCTAAGCTCAGAGAATCCACTTCGGGATTCCGTTGGTAGAATGACTACTCATCCGCCTTCGTCAAAAGACTGGAATACCTCGAGCCCATATGACATGGACACTCATATGCCCACTAAAGACAGACAGTGGCCGGTGGTGTCCAAGAAGGTTTTAGGGATGCATTTCCTTCATACCGAAGCAACCCCTACAAGTCGTTTCCTCCACTCATACAACTGTTGGTGGACAGGAGTTCGCTCATCCGCCTGGATGACATGATAATCATATATTTGCTAAGAATTCCCGGCTAGCACGGTTTGCCTAGTAACCGTAGGCAGGGATCCTTGCAGGAGCTACCGCTCCAGGTCAGAGCAGACCTAAGAGCGATGATGGCTAAAGAGTGATTCCACACTCTCCACAACCACAGATCTCCCGAACTGCGGCCCCATCACCGGATGCAGTTTAATGTCCTGCCCAGGACATTGAGAGCTTAGTTATTGATGCTGGGGAGATGTCACTCGCTCTGCGGCGTGCACAGTGCCTAATCACTTGTACGCGCGACCCCTACTCCTCCTTCAGTGGCCAACAACTCTCACTGCATCCGCAGCTGATCTCGACGGTGCCTATGCCCCCTAGAGACGTCAGTCATACCCTAAGCCCTCTGAGTTTAGGTCTAGGCAACTCCTTCGAGAGCTCGATATAGCTCTCGAGCCGGTGGCGCCACTGGTTCTGCCCAGAACAACACCCTGGACGCTACCACCTTTGAGTATTTGTCGCCACGCCTCTCTCCCAAAGCTTCTATAGCGCCTGAACTATTGCACTTGGCCTTTTTGGAGCACGCTCCTTGTCACACTAGAACTGTGCTAGTGTATACGGGTGACTCCAAGTCCCAAGAGGAGGTCGGTTTCCATGCCGTATTCCCTCTGCTTGAAGTCAGCGGGGCTCTGCCAGGCGCTGCGTCTGTCTCCATGGCGCAGTTTTGCCAAGCCGCCCGAAGGGCCCCTTGACAAAAAGGATAGGCCACGGTCGAGCGGAACTTAAAGTTGCGTGCCATTGCGCCGCGACTCTTCCCATGGGCCTACCCCTCAATGCTGCGGCGGCTTCAGGTTGATTTCTGTCGTCTCTGAATTGAACACACTCGCCTTATTGTGATGACACCATTGTCCCGTAGACTGTTCGGCCGGAACATGTTAAATTTCCCAGTCTGAGTGATGTTCGCGCACGTTATCTGTCCCGGTACCGGGACGAGCGGGGTCGCTACCGCTTGTCCCTTGTACTCGAGACTGGTTCGTGCACACAGACTTGTGGGCTATACGACTTTTTGGAGGAGGAGGTCCTCCTTTACTTTATTTGACTGTTTTTTGTAGGTCACATGTTCCTGCGCTGAGGGGAGGCGGTCCTACTCCCGACGCCGGTGTACGCTTCCTGATTTTTGCCTTTTAGCTTTTTTTTATTTGTTTTTTTTAGCCTTTGCCTTTTTTATCTTTGTTATTTACATATTGTTATTTTATTTTGTTTTTTAATCTAACCTAGTATTATGCTGTGATGTGAGTACGGCGCTTTTGCATGAGTAGGCACTAGCCTACTATGGCAAAAAAAATGTTTTCGAATAATTGTCTGTCCATAGGCAAGGATCGGTATGATGTCCCATTCGTCGTTTAAAAAGAAATCTGAGAATACCTAACCTTTCTTTATTGCTTGATTGGACTCAAGATTATTATATTGAACGGAGGCTAAATTCACTCTTTTTGCATTTCTCTGTTTAATACGAAAAATAACAGTTGGGCATAAATCGATGTCTGAATTACAAAGATGTTAGTAGGTTACCATAAAGCTTTTCTCTACTACCCTGACAAATGTGTGGTTATATTGTTTATATAGCTAGAAATGATAAGATCCTCGGCTTCTCGCACCCGATGTAATCTTAAAAACCCAAGGCGTTGCCTCCTTGTGGGGAAATCAATATCACACGATAAAACCAGATGCCCAGTTTCGGTTACCCCAGCGTCAAGAAGCTACGCGGCGTGTAGGCCGATACTTTACCCCCCTCCCCCCTCTCCCCTTTTGACCCGCTGGTAACCAGCCACGATATTCATCGCTAAGAAAGTCACAATCAACAGATTTCGTAGTCCGTTTGCATAAACAACCGAGGGCAGGAGAGCGGTTAGAATAAAAATGTATATACAGGCTCACGGTTCCCTCTAAGAGTTGAGATATATTTTCGTCAAATAGACGAAATTACAGGAGCTGCGACGAAAACCAGAAGATGCGGCACTCATGCCCCCCTCTTCCCTACCTCCAGGGGCTAGGGGAGGTATATAAACTGCTAGCTGGAGAATATCTACGACTGCGTGTTCGCCTGTGTTACACAGTGATCCCTGTCTGTCCTTTCTATAAACAAAATGAATGAAAAATGAATAGCGAGGAGATCGAGTTAGTCATCCAAAAGACGAAGACCGGCGTTAGGGCCCGGCATTAAAACGGAACTGAGCGGGGAAGTTAAGAAGAAACTCATCCCGAGGCAGTTCCTGTTGGTCACAGCGAAGAATAGACCATCTGTATAGAGGATCACTCTCATATATCTCTCGTCAGCGAAGCACCCTATCTCGGTTTTCAAATAAAACCAGAGATATCCCTCATCATTGAGGAATTCCCAAAGTGAAGTCCCCCTCTCCACTCGTAAAAGCATTCACTTTTTGATCATCGAGAAGCACCACAAGTGTAACCCGAAGACTGGAATAAGCATACCTCCAGGGTCCCGTTGCTTAAATCGTCAGATTAGGATACCGTGCCAAGCGCCATCTTTCCCCTCACCTCGAGAACCACTGAACGTCCTAGTCGGTGTCAATATTTTTCGCTCCGAGCCTACTTACCTTCATCGAAGTTTAACGCAGCCAGACGATCAGCTCTGTGTCCGATTTCATAAACCCTCGCCGAACCTCGAAGCCCTTCCCTCCGCCATAAGATTCACGGTCAAGGTCGTTGCTCGTCCGACGTCGTTTATTTTTAAAGGTAAAAGGATTGCTATTTAATTATGTGTGTTCATTAATGTTAGTACTAAAGTGAACTTGGGAGTCAACCATCGCGTAATATTAATTTTTAAAGTAGTAATTTTCATTTAGATCCTCTTATTATACTCATTGTAGATTTAAAGTTTTTTTCAATATTTCATTTTTTTGTTGTAATTAAAAGTATATTTTTGTTCGAGTTGTTTAACTAAATCCTCGAAACACTGCGCATGGTAATCGATATCTTCCCTGATTAAAGAATCAAAGCAAAAGATTAAATACAGTAGAATTATAGCACTTAGAGAAAAAAGGAACGAAGTTATTTACGTACTGAACAAACGTACGTACATACTCGGCCTTAGACCACAACACTGGTAGTTTCAAAACCAAGTGTCCAACCTATAGGAAATAACTTTCTTTAGAATTGACTTTGATAGATGTAAACAAAAGTTGTTCGAACTCTTTGACATTTGATAAGACCTAATTGAACTCCTGCCGAGGGTGAAAGTGCTTGAAATCACGCGAGTTTTTTTCAGTTTGATTCATATAAAAAGGAACAGGATTGCTCCATTATCTTGGACCAGTACAGTTGCCCCTATACCCGGCGATCCCGAAAGGAGGTGCTCTAGTAGTTTCAAACTAGATTGAAACTGACAGGATTTTTCGCTTTATAGACCATTTTTATTTTGTTATTTTTTGTCACTTTACTTACAAGCTTCTTCGCACCTATTTTCTTGGCAGGCGGTTAATTTCGCAGGCTAGTCGCCGACCAGCTTTCGTCCATTTCTTCTCTATTACTACCCCTTGCAAGGGACTGTCTGGTGTAGCATAGAAACCATGTTGCAGCTGAAAGCTGGAGGAGAGTGTGCCCTTTTAGTCCCATTCTCTGCAGAAGGATTTTGGACTGTATAGATCCCACTTATTTTCGCTTCCTCTAACTTCACCACTTTCTTTATAGATGTCTTTACACACTTTCTAGCCGAGATGCCCTTGTTGTTTTTATTTAGAGGGGCTAACTCATATACCCGTTGTGCTCTCGGTGATCCTTTCCAAGTCTTCGGATTTTATTCCCCGAACGTCATTGGACTTGAGCCCTGTCGTTTGGATTTCGGGACGTCTGCCGCCGCCGACTTTCCTTCGTGTGCGAGGACGTTATTGAGTCCCCAGCGGTGTCGTCATCCTTTTGACCAGTAGATCCCAAACTGGGGGTCATGACCCTGGCCCACTGGGGGGAGGGGGATAAGCTGTGGCTATGTACACATAAAAATCCCAAGGCAAAAAGTAAATTGCAAGTTTCCATAACTCACTATTTAAGAAAAGAAAATATGAGGTGGAATGAATAAAATTACAGGTATTGCTGGAGTTTTTTCATAATGAAACTAAATAAATGTAGGATTACAGATAGTCACTGTAGTCACGAGATGTGGATTAGGGGTGGAAATGGCGGCCATGGATGAGGATTACATATGACAAGTGGGTAAAGATCAGAAAAAGTTTGGGAACCACTGCTTTAGACTGCTGGGAACGCTCACTTCCATGCCGTTTGATGCTAATTGCCATCCGGATACAGGCCTAAAGTAGAACCGGGTGGCAGAGTAATCTCGATTGAGAAAGCACGTTCTTGTATTCTTAATTTTTGTTCTCCTTTTGTAGGTGGGCGAGGTGATGACTGGCTTCCATTCCGTGAAGTTGAGGGCCGCTTTCGGCGAATCGCAGTTGATGGCGCCGGAAACGAAGTCACCCGTAGATTCTTCCGATGGGCAGGTATGTCAGTTGAGAAAGAATATTAACTTTATAAACTAATAATTATTTTCGGTTTTACCCCCGAACCTTACCTGTTGTTCGGTGCATATTTCACCGGGCACAAAAGTTTAACGTGAGTACCCTAACTACGGGATATAGCAAAAGTTGACCCAAATCGCGTTTCATAGCCAACAAATAACCCTATCCATTGTTTTCTTTTATTCACAGTAAGTAGCGGGTTTTCCTCACGACTAGGTGGAGGATTTAAACTAATAATAATCGAAATTGTATATCTAAATCTAATAGATTTGTTCCCGCCATATTGAAATCTCCTCGCTCTTCTTCATTAGGATCGGTCAACATTCTCTTCTTGTTGACGAAGCCTATATAAAAAAAAAACAAGGAAAAACAATAGCGGGCAATGCAGTATATCCCAGGAGGAAATTATTTGTGTTCTTCCATAGTTGCTTACAATGCATCTTGTTTTTCTCGGTGTTTTTTTGTTTTTTTTAGTACATTTTATGTACAGGTGTAAGGGTGGTTGGGATGATCCGATTAGCAATATGCCCAGAAATGTGACTCGCTGAGACTACGTTTTCGTTTTGCTGAATTTTTAAATTATGAAATGCTCCGTTACTCAACAACAGCGATAAAAGGCCTATTGACTCCTTAAAGCAAAAAAGAATGGAATTATAAGACAAGGACGGTGAAAATGATGCTGCACTACAAAACATCGAGTCAGATTACAACTCATTTTCCAATCTTAGCAAAAATAATAGAGATCCCTCCGTACACACTAAAATCCAGGGCTTGATCCCAAATTCACCAACCTGTCTGCTAACTTGGGAGGTCTCGGTTTGGCTTTCACAGTAAGGTACAGTCGGCCCCGATTGAGATCGTTCTCTTACCCACGTGAGTTGAGCTTAATATTGGCAATAAAAACAACAGACATGGAGGGATAATTAGGAATGGATAAAGAAGAAGTATTCAATGTAGACATGATAGAATAACACGAGTCATCTTAATGCTAGTTTTTAAAAGCTTGTCTTATTGGAGGTTTTATGAAGTTGTTGAGGTTATATTTTGTATGGGAAAAAAGAGATTAAGTTTAATTAGGCACTGTCACTAAAGAGCACTATTGGGTTGCAGCCGTAAAAGTATTTCTCACATTGGTCGCTATAACCGATGAAAATCGGGGCGTACACATATGATGGATGTCAGGTGATGTCGAAGATTTGTAGTAAAGGTTGAATGAGAAAATTATGAGGCAAAGTAGTTAAAGGAGAGTCAATGTGATTTCTGACTGAAATCTCGATTTAATACTAAAGCAATGATATTCATATGAGTATGTAAAGAATGATTGGATTATAATGCAAGTCAAAAGGCAGTTTTGAATGAGTTGGAAAACACGGCTTTACGTTAATCAATGCGAGAAGTTTTGAACGCATGAATAACTCAAATCCCCGTTAGTCCAACTAAGAGAGAATATTCTCTAGGGTTTTAGGAGAAAACGACCCGAGATTTTATTATAAGCAAAGGGCCACCAATATTAAGGACTAAGTAAAACGTGAAGGTGAGATTTTTCATAGGAAACAGCTATCTGGACACAACCTAGTTCTCTGAAGTTGTACTTACAACTAGCTACATTGGTTGTAATCGTTCGCGAAGGATCTTAGCCTGCTAACTTTCACCTTGACCAAGAACCCGTCTGTCATACATAGTTACCAATACGGAGATCAACATCCGTGTTTAGAATTGAAGAAAGGTCAGGGTGAGGATGATTTGAGAGCCTGTTCGCGTGGACTTTGACCAAGGCGCGAGAAACGAAACAGCGATGGCCAAATCGCCCTACCAAGGTGGACATCCTCCTGATTTTAGTTATCATTATTTAGGAATGTTAATAAATAAATGCCTCCTATCTTTATTATATTAATCAAGTTGGGTAGCTAGGGTGTTCTGCTACTATCATGGACCCGAGTATATACACGCAAGTACACCGTAGGAAAATGAGTTTAAAACCCTTTTGCTACCGGAATCGGGACAATCCAGGCGTTAGAAAGAATAAGAGGTAGAATAGTCACAGGAAAAAAGAAAATACACAAATTAAAAATAGCAAAAGGAAGAACTGTTGTAGCAAATCTCTCTAACTTTAAGAGCTGGGATCAAGGTAGAAGGGCAGGGTGGGAGGATCCGAGGAACGAGTTCGTATAAGGAACACAGGAACTCGAAAGTACGACAGACCTTAGCGGAGCCCGAATTCGGCCATTCCCCTTACCGAATCTTGGTATCGTTGGAGGTGGATAAAGGCGCGAGCGATAGGGAGGAAGAGGAGGATGACGCCCACGGAGAGGACACACCGGTCGGTGAGGGCGCAGACGGTGCTCCGCCCGTCGTCGACTTGCCCATCGTGCGGCGCTTTGCGAGACAGCGTCTCCTCACCATGATCGGACGGAGCCCCGGCAAAGGTGAGATCGAACCCGGCATTCTCAGGACTCCTTCAAGGGCCTTTGGCAACGTCGGGTTCAATGTGTCATTTTGTTTATTATTTCTTTTTATTTTATTTTTGTATCTTATTTCCTTTTTTGATAATATCGAAGGTTTAGTCCACTCGTAAAATACAATAAAATGTGTCAAAATTTACAGAAAATATGAGGACCCTTCCCCCCCCAAAAAAAAAATATATATATATTGTATGTGCAAATGTCTCGAAACATATAAAAGATGATCAAGATCCAAAAGGCATGGTCGGTGCCCCGGGGGAGCAAGCCTTCCCGCCGGAACCTGATCTTGCTTTAATGTTTATAATTGCTAAAATAGCCTAATTTTAGGCTAAAGTTTAAATTTTAATTTCGGTGGTTTATGCCCTTGATGACAGTCGCCAGGTTCCCCTCCCCCCCCCTTAAAAATTGAGATTAGCATTCATGTCTTCGTTGCCCCCCCCCCCCCTCCCCTTCGCCTTTACTACTATAACTCACTTCTCACTGGATCACATGCTTCCACTCTTCGTCCTATCTAACTGGTTCAATAGTTGTAACCTTTGTCCCCTGGTACTCGTGAGGAGTTCGTGCACACAGACTTGTAGACTATTGGAATTTTTGGAGGAGGGGCTGGCATCCTCCATGTATAAAATTTAATTTGCGTGCCATTGCACCGCGACTGTTCCCATGGAGTTACCCCGCAATGCCGCGATCTGTTTTTCTGGTCGCCGTGCTGAGGAGACTCAACGCTCCGTCCGACTCCAGCTTGCCCTGCCTCTTCCTCTTCTGCTAATCCCCATCTCGTCTTCTGTACCAACGTTCATTCACCCCGCATCATCCTTGCATTCACCCTTTTTACTCCGTTAATTGTTCTACCCTTTCATCGGCCATTTCTTCTAAGGCTCAAGGTATAATAATCATAGGTAATCACCCACCCGACTCGTGAGGGGACCCGCCTATCTCTACTTCTCTTTAATACATACCCGCCTACCACCTTCCTCACTTGCTCTTCTATCTACAGAGGTTCTGGCTACTCGTCGCACTTACATTCTCTTATGAGCCTTAGTCAAGTGGCAATGTATACCGTGAGGTCCCCTACCTGTCGCGAGGGACGAAAGCCCGCTGGCTAGGGCAAGTATTAGGTACGGGTGTGTTGGGCCGTTGACTCTGCTCAACTTCTTCCAGTACACATATAAGGTAGCCACGCCGTCATCATCCTCTATGGTTAAAAGTCAAGGACAATTTCGTCTGAAATGCAGGAGGGGTTGGCGAAGCCCATCAACGCTCAGCCCATGGACTCTAAAACGCCAAGTAATATCTGAATGAGGAACTCCGACGTAATCGAGGCTCCCTTTAGCGCACTTGCGACTTTGGTTTTTGTCAATGCCTCCGCACTCGAGGGCTCCTGAGGGGCCGGACGTGCCGATCTGGCCTGGTCGCTTGACGAAACGGCAGCAGACCCGTCCTTTACTGGAAAGAGAGAAATCCCTAGTCCTCTTTGACTCCTTGTACGTTTTCTTTTTATGAGAGGAGGGCGGGGAGTGAACCCGCTTCTCCCCACCCCCTAGGCCAGATGGAGCAGCCTCAGCAAGATCCTTTTCCTGATGGAAAAGAGCCTATAGGTCAAGAGGTCACCAGGGGAGGGGAGGAGATCCCTCCTCCCCTTGTGAGTCCTCGGGGGGGGGGGAGCTCGAGCCGCGTGAGGAGAAGCTTGTACAGGGGCAGGCTCAGGTTCGGTGTTTGGCACCGAGCCCGGGTTCTACCTTATGGATGATCCTGCTGTCTGGGGTTGGGTCACCTCCGGGACCATGTCCATCTCAGAGGGTGCCTCCATGCGGCCATTTCCTAAGAATCCTTATCGAGGGCTCTTTATTTTGGTCCTAGGAAGGTGGGCCGACCTCCATTGGGTAACACAGGGAGGAAAGTAGATAGTATGCCCTCCCAATGCCTCGTGAGGGTAAGAGAAATGTCTCCATAGGATCCGAAAATTCCAGAATGTTATGATTTACACAGACTCGGTACACGGGTCCAGCTAAGATGGGCATTGACAACGCGGCCCGCCATTCAGGCGACATTGTCCTGGAGCTCTAACCATAAAGGATGGTGCCAGCGTAGCCACCTCACATATGTACTGGAAGAAGGTGAGCAGAGTCGATGGACCAAAACACCCAGTACCTAATACTTGCCCTAGCCACGGGCTTTTGTCCCTCGCAGCAGGTGGGGACCTCACAGTATACACTGCTACTCGACTAAGGGTCCATAAGAGGACGAAAGTGCTCCTTGCACCCAGAACCCCTGTGGATAGAAGAGCAAGTGTGGAAAAGGGTAAGAGGGTATGTAATAAAAATAAGTAGAGATAGGCGGGTCAACTAACGAGTAGGGTGGGTGATCACCTATTATTATTATACCCTGGTACTAGGTGATCCCAGGGTGGCATGCAGTCCACCAAGGTACCATAGCTAGTAGACTGAACTCTGCCCAAGTAGTGGGAACAGTCCTCCCGGTTCAAAGTTTGGGGAAAAAAAATTGAGTGAATATCTGTAACAATAATAAATTATAATACTCCTACTAATTATAATAATGATACTAATAATACGCGGTAATAATTATAATTGGTAATAATAAGACGCGGTAATTAATAATAATACTACTAACAAATTAAGATCAACTAGCTCTGAGAGGGAGCGAAGGGGAAGCGCACTAACAACTTTCCCAGAGCTTCCCATATTTGCAGTTAGGCTGGGAGGATTTGCAGCTCCCCCAGGTACCAAGTACACAGGCTCTCCCCGCCTTACGGGTAAGATGGATGAAGCAAAATTGTGTGGAAGATATATAGCCGCAGATGATCAGGTCCTCGGGGACCTGGCCAATCTAAGTACCCCGGTTATGAGGCATCAAAATAAGGGCCCGGCGTTGACAATTTCGACTAAAAGACCCTTTTCCTTCCTCAATTTTGGAGGTGCCAGCGACGAGACCTCGTCCACGAAGAAGCTGAATCTGTCGATCTCGCCACTCACCCAAGATTCCAGGAGCGACGAGAACGAGGATCGCTCCGGGCTACCTCCGTCCCGGGAAACCGGATTTGACTCTCTCGGTGGCACCACACCGCGAACGCCCAAGCTGGCTACCATTTCATCCACTCGAAGTGAGATATCATTTTCAGGCATTTTTTTAGTACCTTAATCAACACAGTACTCAATTCTTCGGATTTTGTAGTTTTCTGAGACATGAACTTGTGGTTTAAGGGTTCGCATTGTTGTCAGTCCCGTCTCAGTATTTACGATTGAAAGAACTTGTTACAGTGAACGACATACGCTACAGTAAAATGGGGGCATTTTGTTGCTGGGACGGAAAATATAATTTTTATATAATATTTTTATTAGAAAAAAGTTTAAGCCAACTGGTGCATTTCTGCCACGATTTTTTTTTAAGGTTTGTAATGAAAATGATTAAGATCGGGTAAGGGATGGGTAAAAGGTTACCAGGTGACCAAAAATATTCGTGCCTCATATGGTCTGGTTTTAAACATTTTTTAAAGACATGAGATATATATTAAATGAGACTTGTACGAACTCGATAGCGAGTGATTATTACCAGGCGAAGATACCACAAACTCGCAGGCTTGGTTGAATACAACAAAGTTCTATTAAGGAACCTAACTCTCCCATTGTACATTACGTATTGCTACAATATCTTGCGATGTATGATCAATAGGTTTGCAACAAACCTAGAAAAATATTTATTAAAGGCCAATAATTAAAAGGTTGAGTCCTGTTGTGGCTAGAACTTGCTCCAAACTTCCCAGGGAGTGTATGTTGGGTTGTTTGCGTAAGTGATTGGGGTTTATGCAGTCTTTCATTATGTGTCTTATGGTATGGGTGTATCCTCTTGAACTTGGAGTCATTCGTTTTTCCTGGTTGCTCAGGGGGGCTAAGGTGATCCCCACAACTCAGTTTGGCCAGGTACCACCCTGTCCTCGCGATGTAAGGTGGCTTTAGATGTGTGTATGTTAGGGGGGCGAGTGTCCACTTGTTTTTTTTGGCGAGTGCAAGAATGGAGCGCGGAGTGATTTATGTGTATGTGATTCTGAATGTTGGATTGGGCGTTTTTGTTTGCGTTCTTTTCCAGCGTCCATCTGGCCACTTCTCATTAGGGCACAAGTTGTCGTAATCATCATACAGCTTTAATGTTCCTTTAGATAAAAAAAAACCGTGAGAAAGCGACCCCCCTCCCCCCCCAACAAGAACAAAAACCAATTAAAAATAAAAAAGTAAAACAGCAAGAAAAGAAGGAAGCTCTGATTTCCGGGCAAGGCCCACTTCCCAATGGCGCTGGATCATGCGACCAACACCAAAGAGAGACAAATAAAATGGAGGATACCATTTTCCTCTAAAAAGTCAGATAGTCCAAAGTCTGTGGGCATGAACTCGACTCGAGTAGGAGAGACAAGCGGTAGCGACCCCGCTTCTCCCGCTACTAGGGTTCCCCAGACTGGGACATTAACAAGAAGGCGCTGAACAGTCTGGGGGACAACGCAGCCGGCGCAGTAAGGCGCAGGCGAGCGCTCCATCCAATGGCGGTGCGCCCCGCCAGTGTGTCCTATTCAACGATGACAGAAAGCGACCACCTAATGCCGCCATGGTATTAGGGGTCCGTTTATGGGAGCAGTGGTGGCGCAATGACATGCAACAAGTTCTTGTCCATCTTTCATATTCTTGGTCAGATATCCGGATATCCGGGAGGGTTGCCCTGTTACATGCCATGTGGTCGGTGTGAGTAAGAGCTAAACTCTAGTCTGGTTGCCCAGTCCTCGAGGCCTCTTTGGCGCCCTCGGTGCGCTCATTCTTCTAACGGGCTACGACGATGCGTTATCTCACGTACCAAGCGGCACATTGCAACCAGCTCGGCCGTGAAAATAGACGCAGTATGGTAAAGCCACACTGGCTTAAAACACAAGGTATAGGGCGTGGAAACCGACCCCCTGCTGAGATTTGGACCCATTCGTGTGCACTGGTACGCTTCCAGTGTGCCACGAAGGGTGCACGAATAAAGCAAGTTTCAGTAGCCCTATCTGCGAATATGAGGCTCTCAGGTGGGGCGTCGATCGAAAACAAGACCAAGGAAACTACGAACCCCCAACTTACAGGAAAATCTAGTTTATAACAAGTCCTAGTCGGGATGGATCCGTAGATGGGGGAAGAAGTGCACGACCCTAGTATTTGCCAAGGAAAACTGAAACCTGTGCGCTTTGGTATAGCGAGAGATGCGGTTCAATGCTTCTTCTCCAAGATAGAGAATGTCTTAGCTGTCAAAGGGGCACCAGTCAGGGGAGGAAGCCCCTTCTCTCCTTATGAGGCTTCCGTGCCCGAGCCACGCGAAGAGAAGCTTGCACAGGGGAGAATGTATGTTGAGCGCTTGTTACCGAGCACAGGTTCGCCCCCATGGAAAATCATGGTATATGGGGCTGCCTCGCCTCCGGGACTATGTCCATCTCAGGCGGGCCTCCCCATAGGGTATCGCGAATCCTAATCGAGCACTCTATCTTGTAGTGTTTTGTCTTCCCTTGCAGGCTTGAAATCCAGAATTGCAGTACTGTAGTCGACACGACGATGGGGCCCTGCTATCCCTTGTCCCCTTAAGTGGGTTGGCCCTATCGAACCGCTCACAACGGGAGTAGTCAATTATGGGCCGTCTGCCGCTCTCTTTACAGTCCCTTGTGATAGGAAAGGAGGGGCTGCCACTGTTATGAAGCGCGTGAAGCCACCCCGCCTGAAGGTATAGGAGAACAATAAAACTCTCCAGTAGCAGTGGTTTGGTGCTGCCCTTGAGAAAGCACAGATGAGCGACGTCCTTTTCAGAGGTTGAGCTGCCCGAGAGCGGTGATGGTGAAAGGGTAGCCTTTCCTATGGCCGAAGCGGTGCCAGTAGTAGCTCCTCCGCAGCAGTGGACGAATGCCTTCTCGCCGTACCGATACTAACAGGCACGCACACCGACCCAAGAAGCCTGTCACGATCGAACGTGACGAATAGTGTATCTCTTCGTTGATGTCCACTCAGGAGTTGTCCACTAGTTCCCTCGCATAAACCACCTTCACGAATTTTATGGTACAATCCGGTGTCACACTAACCGGTGATTATTATTAAGTGTCCGAAGGGCACTAATCATGGTCGCTTCGTAAGGGTCTGACATATTC
The DNA here is from genome assembly GCA_963969495.1 of Ceratothoa steindachneri. Lineage (NCBI taxonomy): Eukaryota > Metazoa > Arthropoda > Malacostraca > Isopoda > Cymothoidae > Ceratothoa > Ceratothoa steindachneri. The sequence goes on from OZ018323.1 coordinate 180,017,755, forward strand.
TTCATAAGGCTTCCGTCCGAGAAGCTGCTCACCCTTGGCTCTACCAGTCAGACTAGCTAAAACTCTCATTTGCCATCAGTGGATCGAATAACTAAAAATGAGGGGGCCCCGAAGCAATCGAAGCTCCTCTCAGCTCACTCGCCACTTTCGTCATTGTCTGGGCCTCTCCGCCTGAGGGCGCCTCGGGACGGCCGTGGTGGTCTTTCTATGGCCTTGAAAAGGGCGGAATCAAGTTCGCTGTTCACCACCAAGGAAGACTCTGCCATCTGGGGCAGGGGCTACTCTGGGAACATTTTCACCCTGGGAGGTGCCTCCAACTGCCCTCCTCTCATTGGTGTCTGCTCTCCCGAATGGAGACTCTTAGTAACTGGTCTATCACGAACGTCACTAGGGCCGGCATGCCGCCCTACATTAACAAGTAAGGGGGGGCGAGCATGCCAGCTCCCATCAACGTGACAAACCTCGAGTCTACGAGGTGTCTCGGGAACGACCATGGGATGATGCCGCATTTTATCGCTCTAAGGGGGATGCGGTGGTTCACTTGAGCATTAGCGGAAGTGGTCTGGACCGAGGTGTTGCGTCCTCTGTCTTGCTGTGTTCTTGACGGCGCCCTGAGAAAGCAAAGGGGGACTCGCCGTAAGTGGAGAGTCGCTCGGATGCAACTCTATCTAAGGAGGTAAGGGAAAAACTGCCGAACCCGAGGGGCCTTGAGAAAACACAGCGGGGATGCACCCATCACAGGTGGACCTGCCCTAGGTCGGCTCCGAAGATGGTGAAGGAGAAACCCCTTTGCCTCATTCAGAAGGTTGGAAGGGAGCCTCTACACCGGTTAGAGTGGTGCTTGTGCTAGTCTCCTCATCCTCACGAACACCAAGGTGGGGCGAGGATTTAGAAACAAGCACGTAGTCCTAAATTTCGAAAGTTTATCAAAACTTGCCAACAAACGAACAATTCCTTCATTTATGACCACTAAAAAGGGTGGGGGCTCCCTCCTATCCCGTCTTCGCAATCTAGTGCAGCGACGCACACCGACCAGATGTTGCCCAGTGGTCGGTCGATCCCCAAATGTCGCCGCTCCCAACTGGACAGCCAGAGAGGCAAGGCGACAGAGCGGATATCCTTAATCAGATGTACTGATTTTGGACAGGAGGACCAAGATCTGAAGATCTGTTGTGGCAGATTCAGAGACGGGACCCGAGACTTGGATTTGGCCTAGCAACCAACAAGGCAGTAAAGCCTCTCTACCACAAAAAGTATAGTGGTTATTGGAGCAACATCCAGGTCCCCTCAAGGCCTGGTCTTTTTGCGACCTGCGGGTGTCAAAGGGCTTTGTTTATTGAGGTTCCAAAGCCTCTCTTCTCACACGGCATGAGGTAGCTTAGACAGAGGGTTGAAGTTATAGTCGTAGAGTAAAGGAATGCTGAGAGGGAGTGAAGAAGAAGGGCGCCAACAACCTTCCCAGGCTACATCAGAGAGTTCAAGTCAACCTTGTAACAGCGTTTCCGTAATCTGCACTCAGGATCAAAGTATACTAAAAAATTACCATCCTGAATTTAGTTTCCTAACATCAACCCTGAGGATTTTATTAAACAAGCCTCTGGTTTTTCCAGTGTGTGTTTTTCGCAATATCTTTATTGAATGGGGTTTTTATACTAAGTTAGAATATATTGTATCGCTCTATCACTTTATTGGGATTAGTGTGTTACCATTCTGTAGATTGTATCGTTTGCCTAGGTTCGACTGGCAGCGTGCGTAGTGCTTCAATTGGCTTGGCAGCCACCCTTTCCACGGAGTTCCCGGTTCGATGTCCCTGTGGGGTCAACCGTGATGACGGACTCATGATTCTCTGCTGCGTCTGCGGTAATTGGCAGCATGGGGTAAGTTCAAGCTCAACTTTATGGCTCCCTTAATGGGTATTCTGTAGTTTGAGATGGCTTTGTTCATCGCCATAATAACCCATCCCTATGCCTTGAAATATAGTCTGATGAGGCCCAAGGCCTCACGAGTGCCCAGGTTGGTATTACGAGCTTTCAATATCGCCCGAGTGAGTTAAAACAGAAGAAACGGGCGAGGAGGATCCATTAAAGGTGAGGCTGTTTTGATCCTTGAAGAGTCATTTAGGCGCCTTTTGGAATCACTCGTCTATTCGCTTCGAACTCCTCGAGTTATTATCGTTCGTTAAAGAACTGATCGGGGGGCTTATTGGCCCAGGCAAAAGCAAACCTTGTTAATCTACACAGGGTACCTGGAATAACTGCACATCCTCTCTGCCTGAGTACAAATTAGGAAATCCCTGTCACTGTGTTGATTTGTACTCTCTGGTGGAACCTGGAAAAGTTGTTGGTGCGCTTCTCCCTCGCTCCCTCTCAGCGCTACTTTATTTTTATTTATTAGTAGTATTAATATTAGTTATTATCATTATTCTTATTATTTTCATTATAATTATTACGTATTATTAATAGTACTATTATTTATTAGTAGTATCGTGGGGCTCATCTTATAAAATAGGTAGGACTGTGGCACCCAAATTGCAGAATTTAATAGGCTCAGCGAAGAACTCCATAAATGGACGCTCGGTGAATCTATCAAATCCTAAAAATGGCTATTTGTGTAAATTAAGGAAATAATATGCCACGTGTAATAAATAAAGAACCAAAGAAAATAAAAAAACAAAATATATATATGTATATATATCAAAATTTCACAAAGAACTGTAAGAGACAAGCGATTCCCTATAATTAAGATAAACCTGAGACATGGGAAATATGTAGGCACAACAGGACACATAGCTGTCGGAACTCTGCCCAAGGGTTGGAAGTAACGAACAAATTAGATCACTGGGTCCGCCCCACGGAAATTCAAGGTCACGCCCGTTGGAGACGGCACACACACACACAATATATATATATATATATATATATATAGAGAGAGAGAGAGAGAGAGGGGGGTACCGAGCGACAGACATTCAATTTGGCAGTTAATTCATTCGATTCGATCATTAAGTCAAAAATTCAGTAGTCAAGATCAGTCAATCTGAATCGGCTAATCAGAGAATCAATCAGTCCTTTAGTAGCGTTACGAAGACCCGTTAACTTGCCTAAATCCTGCCGCCTTTAGACTATACTTCGCGTAAAACAGAATTCACAAAGAACTCAAGACGTCTCAGCTTGCCCATTTTAGTAGACCAGTTTAAAAATAAGGTTATTTTCTTTTGCTGAGTCATTTCGAAGTCCTTTTTCTTACCCCGATCACGAAGACATCTTCGGTAAGCCCAGCCTAACGCATAATCCCTCGTTTGAAACTATAAGGAATCAGAACCAATTCAACAGGGACATAAAGTAGGCCCACTACTAAATAACAGGACCTTCCCACTACCCATAGTATTACTATTTATTTTTGATCATTATTATTATTATGGCTATCCCCTCAACCTTTTCTACCCGAACTTTATACCAGGAGGATTATTTCCTCCTAGACAGAGTTCGGTCCGGTAGCCCTGGAGCCTTGGTGGACTGCATGCCATCCTGGGATGACCAAGCACCAGGGTATGATAATAATAGGTAATCACGCATCCTAGTCGTTAGTGGACCAGCCTATCTCTATTTCTCTTTATTTGCATACCCTCCTACTTCTTTCCTAACTTGCTCTTCTATCCACTAATGTTCCTTTTGCTCGGCGCACTTTCATCTTCTTATGAGCCTTAGTCGAGTGTATACCGTTAGGTCTCTACCTGCTGCAAGGGCCGAAAGCCCTCTGGTTAGGGCAAATATTAGGTATGGGGTGTGTTCGGCCGTCGACTCTGCTTACTTAACTTCAGTAAATATATTAGGTGGCTACGCCGGCACTATCTTTTATGGTTAAATCTTGAGGACAATTTCGACTAAATGGCGGGGGGTGTTGACAAAGCCTTTCAATGCTGGACTGGGACCGATTTTGTGTAAATGTTCACATTCTGGAATTTCTGACACTATGGAAACTTTTCTCTTAACCTCCCAAGTCATTGGGAGGTCATATTATCTAGTTTCCATGTGCCCTTTTTTCTCTTATTCTTATAAAATGGTTACACCATGAGGCAAGGGTGGGAAAGCAATGGAGATCCGCCTCCGACCGCGGCCTCGCCCTCCCTAGGCATAGGGATGGATGAGGAAAATTGAGATACCAATTCGACCCTTTGAAAGGCTACCCTTTCACCATCGCGATGCCATATCCGCTCTCGGGCAGCTCAGCCTCTGAAAAGGACGTGGCTCCCCTGTGCTTTCTCAAGGGCAGCACCAAACCACTGCTATCGGAGAGGAGTTTTATTGCTCTCCTAGGCCTTCAGGTGCGGTGGCTTTCCCCTCCTCTTTGGAGGTGCCCTCAGGTGACTCCATATTCCTACCAGTAGCAGTCTCTCCTTTCCTATCACAGGGAGCTGTAAAGAGAGCGGCAGGCGGCCCAAAATTAACTATTCCCTTTGTGAGAGGCGCGATGGGGCCAACCAACTTAAGGGGACAAGGGATAGCAGGGCCCCATCGTCGTGTCGACTCCAGTCCTGCAATCGTGCATTTTAAGCCTGCAGGGGAAGACAAAACACAAGATAGAGTGCTCGATTAGGATTCGCGATACCCTGTGGGGAGGCCCGCCTGAGATGGACATGGTCCCGGAGGCGAGGCAGCCCCATATACCATGATTTTCCATGGGGGCGAACCTGTGCTCGGTAACAATTGCTCAACATACATTCTTCCCTGTGCAAGCTTCTCTTCGCGTGGCCCCGGGCACCGAAGACTCATAAGGAGAGGAGAGACCTCTTATACCGACGACTGGTGCCCCTTTGACAGCTAAGACCTCCATCTCGCAGAAGGAACTTCTTGAGGCCAGCCGTCCGGCCTAGGGGCTTCCTCCTCCAGTGGAGAGAAGCGGGTCCATTCCCCACCCTCCTCTCCCAAGAGGAAAAAAAACAGAAAGACAAAGAGGAATAAAGTTTCCTCTCCATCCGCGGGGGCTCCGGGGATGGACGGGTCCGTGGCAGTTTCGACAAGATCGCCACGTCCGGCCCCGAGGGGGCACAGACAAAGACCAAAATAGCAAGTGCGCTGAGCGGGGCCTCGATTACGTCGAGGCCTCTCATTAAAAGACTACCTGGCGTATTCGAGCCCACTGGTTCAAACGCTTCCTGGTTCTTCGCTGCACTGATGAAAGCGTATTGGACAAGGGCAAAATGATCCATCAGAGGAGAGCATTAGCTAGCGTGATTGGTAGAGAGCCGAAGGCGGCCATGACTAGTGCCCTTCGGCTCGCCGCTGAGTGTAACGCCGCACTCTACCATTAACTTCGCAAAAGGATTCGTTTTTGCGAGTAAACTCGTGGACTTTTCTAGATAAGACATTACCTTAGAGCTGGCGGACCATTGGGCACTCAAGGTCAAACGTGTGACGAGACCTACCTCTACGCTCCCCGTCACGTTTGACCGTAATAGGCTTCTTGACTCCGTCCGTGCCGGCTGGTATCGCTACTGCGTGAAGGCATTCGTGCCACTGCCGCAGAAGTGCTGCTGCCTCCGGAAAGCGAAAGGCCATTCACCTGAGGGTCTTCTCTTCGGAGAAGGCCAAGCATTTACCTCAAGCTTGGCCTGGGGATGCTCGTCTCACCCTTAGCTATTTTTTTTTAGGAAATCATAAATGGCGTGTGCCCCTTAGCCCTCCCCCCCCCCCGTGGTATAAGGGTTTTACGACCCCAGCACCATAGAATGGTGGCCGGGCAGGAAGATGTGCGATTTACACCCGGCATGACATCCGTTCTTTCCTTTGCTTTAAATACCTCCTTTGAAGCATTACCAGTGCAGCTGCATCTGGATAGGAGGTATAATGTTATTTGTTTTCATTCCACCGTCCCGCTGACTTTATCGCGGGGGACTTCCGCCGCGTCGTGTCAGCTGCCGACGCCCTTTCTACTGCTCGGGGATTTAAACGGTAAACTCTCCCTCTGGAAACACTACTCAATCAATACTAGGGGTCTGGTCTTTTGCCGACCTGATCGGTGAGCTGGATATAGGTGTCCTAAATCTATATCCCTGTGCTCTCCGGATGTACAGCCTGATTATAGCTGGAGATGGTTGATGACCTCCATGTTCTTGATCACTTTCCCATTCAAATATCATTTTTTGGAACGCTGTCGTCTGAGACCCCAACTGTGTTGCTAGGCACATGCGCGTTACTCCACATTTCAGGAAATGACCCTATTCCCGTCTCAGTCGAGAAGTTTATTTCGGTGGAAAAGGCCGTTGATTTCTTCTCCGGCAACTCATCGCCGTGGGCCTAACAACTATTCCTAGAACGTGTGGTCGTTTTGCACGCCGACTGCTTCCGTGGTGGTCAGCGGAGTGTGAGACGGCCCCCGAACAGAAGCGTTATGCCTACATGCGCTATAGGCGCCGCCCGAATGATTTAACTGTCGCTGAATTTCGTCGGGCTATGGCTAGGTTCCCGTATGTTTCGAAGCACGCCCGCCGCTCTTCCTGGTGGCCATACGTGTCTTCACCTAACAGGAAGACCCCTCTAGCAGAGGTGTGGAAAAGAATCAAAAGGATTCGGGGCAAATTCTCGCAGGACCCTCCTCCCCTTTCCCAGGAGAATGGGACCGCAATCTCATACCCAGAGTCTGTAGCGGAATCCTTCGCGACCGCTTTTTCTGCATTATCTAGCCGGATGCGGCTCTACCAGCATTAAATATACGTCGTGATGTCGCTGAAAGCCACCGGCTAGACTTTACCTCCAGAGGCCGAGAACATTTTGATGGCAGGTTTACATTGGGTGAGTTGTATTCTACTCTTGCCTCATGCGCAGATACTGCCCATGGGCTGCACGATGTCCTGTATGGTATGCTTTACACCTCGATGAGAGAGGAATGGTCTTTTCCTTAGATTTGTTCAACAGGATCTGAATAGAGGGTATCCCCCAAGACCCCTTTGGAATGGCGCTGTGTTCGCTTTTCGCAAACCGGGGACGGGTCCCTCTACTCCGGCCGGATTGGTGTTTATGCCCTTGTAATTAGTCGCCAGATGAGTCCTATAAAACATGCCCCGACCAGTTTCCGTCCAATTTGCATGTTGGTGGATAATTTGGTAAATGTTAGACTAGCCTTTTTCCTGGACAGGAGAAGTTACCTGGCTTTAGCACAGTGCGGATTCCGCAAGTTCCACTGCAAGTCGGATGATCTGTTTCGACAGGAAAATGCCGTCTGCGAGGCCTTCCTCAGACAGTGCTACACCACTCTTTTTCAACCCGGAGAAGACCTATGTTACCGCATGGAGATTCTAAACTCGATGGCGGCGAGGGGACGCCCCCAAACTTATTTCTGTGAGATCGTCGATTCCGCGTAAGGGTAGGGGGAGCCCTCTCCAGACCAATGGGGCAAGAAGGGTGTGTCCCGCGTTAGGTGTCCTCAGTGTCTCACTCTACCCTGAGCATCAAATGTATTACCTCGGTGCTGCCGCAAGATGTTCTCGATAGCTTTACGCTCTCTGGAGCGTCGACTCTTAACAGGCATTGAACCGCATCTCTCGCTATACCAAAGAGTACAGGTTTCGGTTTTCCTTGGCAAAGACTAGGGTGGTACACTTCTTCCCCCATCCACGGATCCATCCCGACTAGGACTTGTTCTAAACGAGATTCGCCTGGAAGTGGAGGGTTCGTACAGTTTCCTTGCTCTTGTTTACAACCCACGTTCCACCTGGGAGACTCATTCGCAGTCTTACGGTCTCTTGTAACCTCACCAGGGATATTCTTCGCTCCGTGACGTTAGCAGTTGGGTTACAGATAGGGCTACTGATTTACTTTTCGACGATTCTCTATTCGTTCGAAGCTTGATTACGGATGCGAGTTTTATGCATCCACAGCCGGGCGTGTATTGCAGAAGGTTGACTAGATCCACCACACTGGTCTCCACCTATCGACTGTTGGCTTCCACACGCCCCCCATTGACAGCTTCTTGTCGATGCTGGGGAGATGCCACTCGCTCTGCGGCTGTACACGCGAACCTGGCGTCTTCCTGTCGCCAACGGCTCTCATTGCATCCGCAGCCGATCTCGACGGTGCTTATGCCGCCGAGAGATACCTTATGCCCTTCGGGTTTAGGGCTAGGAAACTCTTTCGATATCTCGGCATAGTTCTCTGGCCGGTGGTGCCTCTGGCTCTGCCCAGGCCTCCAGCCTGGAGGATACCACCCTTGACTATCTGTCGCCACGCTTCCGCTTCTTTAGCGCCGGAGTATTGCGTTCGACCTTTGTAAAGTAGAGTACACGGATGGTTCCAACTCCCAGGAGGTGGTCGGCTTCCAAGCTGTATCCCCTCTGTTTAAAGTCAGCGGGGCTCTACCACTTGCTGCGTCTATCTTTACGGGCGTGCTGGTTGCAATAAACTGTTCGTTACGAAAGATAAAGCGTCGTTCCAGACTCGAAGAACGGGTTGTGATCTTTAGCAATCCACAAAGCTCCCTGAGTGCTCCTGGGGCATTGAAATCACCACCCACCCTGATACCCGTTATCCGCGACGCCATGGTTCTGGCGAGCGGTGCGAAAATCGAGATTATCTTCTACTGGATTCCTGGACATGCTGGAATTACCGGGAATGAGCGCGCTGAAGATACCGCGAGGACTGGTCGATCAGGCCAGTGTTTCGCTCTTCCTCAGATCGACATCAGGGCAGCCATCCGTGCTGCTTGGCAAAGATGGGAGACGGTCGAGGGAAACTTAATGCTGCTTGCCATTGTGCCGCGATTGTTCGCATGTACCTACCCAATTGTGCAACCTCTGGGGACGTGCCGCCATTTGATGCCGCCTTCCCCTGCACTTTACTGCGCCAACTGCGTTGACCCCTAGACTATTCGGCACATTTTTGTTGCATGTCTCAGTCTGGGCGACTTTGCGCACGACACTTGTCCCGGTACTGGAACGAGCAGGGTCACTAGCGCTTGTCCACTGTACTCGGGGCGGGTTCGTGGACACGAAATTGTTGACTATCTGACTTATTGGAGGTCGCTTGCCTCCTCCATTTTATTTGATTCTTTCTTGGTGGTCTCATGTTCCTGCTCTGGTGGAGGTGGTCCTCCCTCCGACGCCAGTGCATGCTTCCTTCTTGCTTTAGTTTGTTTTGGGTTTGGCTTGTGACTTTTTAAAGTAGCCTGCAACTAGGCTGAATTTTTAATTACGACGACTTCGGCCCCTGATGGCCTTTGCCAGATGGGCGTTTTCATAAAAAAATATTCTCTGGTTTGGCACCTTTCGCATTCAAATACACAACTGTTCTCCCTGGTCCCAAACGGCCCGGTGAACTATCGCCCAAACTTTCAACTCACACCCGTTAATATCAAAACGGGTTCTTTTTCACATGTCATCCTTCAACATTTAGGAGATCTTCGTTCTTGTTTCAAGGCTGGTCACAGCACTCAAATTGCTCTACTTAATTTAACCTGCTGCTCTTCACTAGGTGCTGGTAAACCTTCCATTCTAGTGCTTGATCTCTCGGCAGCCTTGGAATCTGTCGATTACACTGTTCTTTATCATCGTCTTCATTAATTCCTGGGAGGGGTGGGCAGACTTTGACTGGTTGCCCTCTTACTTATCATCTCGCTCTGAATCTGTTCACTTCGGCAGTCATGTCTAGTTCAGTGGAGGTGCATTTTGGTGTTACAGATAGCTCGGTTCTTGATTCACTCCTTTTTTGCATTTATCTTTATTCCGTTTGCATCTTTATGCATTGCCTCAGTATATCATTCTTCATTTCTAAGCCGATGCAACTCTAGTCGTCTACTCTTCCCCCCCGAGCCACGTTTTCTGATACTATTATAAATCTCAGCCTTACTGCCACAACATTACATAGAGGCTTTCGGACAACTTTCTGAGGCTCTATCATGATAAAAGTGCGGTGAGGCTGGTGATCGTTCCTTTGGATGTCGCTCTCTCTAAAAATGTTGTCCCTTTCCTGGCTGCGGTAGCTCATTCCGCTCTCTTCTAAAAGTCTTCTCTGTGATTCCTCCGTAATCTTAGCCGCATGCACTCCCACTTTGACCTCTAGATTCGAGGTCGGCATCTACGCTTTCGTTACCCCCTACCCCGGTTACTCCAATTCATCCCTCGTTGCATCCCATGCCTACCCTTCATTGAACCCTTCGACTTGTTCAAAACTTTGTAGCCCGTGTTGCTCTCCACCCTGAACATTTTTCTCAGCTCAATCCCCTGCTCCGTGAACTGAACTGTCTACTCATTCGTTCCCGCATTGTCTTCAAGGTCGTACTTTTACGTAAAATATATTAATTGGAATGCCGCACTCTTACACGTCTTCTTTTTTAATCCCCTTTTTTCGGGATCTGCACATTTACCTTTTGTTCCGTGTAGTCGTCTGTGCTGCATGGGCGATCGTGCCGTCTTGATTTTAGCCCCAAGGGTGTGGAATGCGATCCCCCCGCCCCTCTCCTTTGTGCCTTCTAACGTGCTTTACAGCCCCTTCTCTTCGCGTAAGCCTTCTCTCTAGTTCGTGGTCTGGCGCTGTGTAAAAGCACTTCGATTTGAATATCGCCATACCAAAATAATTTTAATTATTATTTGGATAAGGCAGAACAGTCGAAGTCGGGCAGGCTTCTTGTTATGGAACCAAAGCCCCCCGCCCCCTCTCCCGTTCACGAGAGGCAAGTGCCATTTCCAAAAGTGTGGGCTGAATTGGAATAAAAACTCAGTTGCCAAAATCACTTCCTCCATTGCGAATTGTCGCCCTTTGTAATTACCAGGGGCGGTCAATAAGTTTTGCAATTCGGATATAAGGAAAAGTGTTTTATTATTTTTCAACATAACTACCCTCGACTTCAATTCACTGGCGCCACTTGTCCCTGACGCTTCGAATTCCCGACAACCAGAAATCTCCCGACTGCTGTTCAATCTACTCTTGGACGGCGAGCTGGACATCTTCATCGTCCTCAAACCGGCGTCCACGCAGTGCAGCCTTGAGCTGGCGGAATAAAAAGTAGTCCCTAGGGCCAAGATCTGGACTATAGGGGGGATGGTTGAGCTCCTCGAATCCGCACTCGCGCAGGGCAGCTTGTGCAACTCTGGCCTTGTGGACTTTGACGACGTTGAAGTTGATCATGGGGCGTGAGGTTTTAGGGACCCAACGGGCAGAGACCTTGGTTATGGCCAAATTGTCGTGGATGATGTTGATAACACTTCCATGTGATATTCCAAGTTCTCGCTCGATTTCTTCGACCTTCACCCGTTGATTTTCGAGGATCATCCTCTCCACACGGGCCACATTGTCCTCGTTGGTCACGTCTGACTGGCGCCCTGGACGGGGGTCATCTTCAAGCGACTCACGACCATGGCGGAACTCCCTATTGCAGCGAGCAATGGTTGCATAGGATGGGGCGGTGTCGGTGTACACTGCAACCATGCGTTCATGGATCTCTTTTGCATTCTTGCCTTCCTTGGTCAAAAATTTGATCACTGCGCGGTGCTCAACCTTCTCCCTTGTTGAAAAATTTGTGACTAACGATCTGCGATCAACTACTGCTTCTTAAATAGACGAGGCAAGAGCGTGCGGCTGCAGGTCCTGACTTGTGATAACTTGTCCTAACACCCCCACAAACAGCCATCCCTCTTCCTCTGTTTTGCCCTACCGATTCGCAAAACTTATTGACCGCCCCTCGTATTTCGCGTTAGTTAGTTTCTGTTCGATTTGCACTTTTTTTTTAACTTTCCGACTTTTAATTAAAAGCTGTGTTGTTGGAGGTCAATAGTGAGTTTTGGGAGAGAAAAGTTGTGTGTTCTGGAAAGTTTGAAGTACCAATATTTAAATTGGGGCACTTATTCCAGTGTAGTTGCAGTTATACCTGATCTGGTGCGTTAGGTGGTGTGGCGGATTTGGAGGTGACAAATGGATGTTTCTCCGGGTGAATTGGCGATGCGCGGGACACTATTCTCCCTATCTGTAGTTAGCGAGAAGTCGATGGTAAAGGCTTGAAGAACGACTCTTCGCCTTGTTTGAATTACGAGTTATTTATTTAGGGTTTAAACACCATCTTTCCCCTTTGCTCGAGTCTAGGGTTGGGTTACTATAGAGGTCAACCAAATAATAAAAAAAAGACTGGAAGGGAATAACAGGAGAGCCAAAATCAAGACAAAAGAACAAACTCAGTCAAATTTTCCCCTCAAATTCAAATAAACATCTTCAAAATTACACAAGCAACTAAGCTTAAGGAACTTAATTATCAATAAACAGAATCTTCATTTGAAAAGTGCAAAAAATAATATAATGGATCCCATTTGACGACTTGCAAGTTTGGCAAACCTGAACGAAACGAGATCATCTAACAAAAAATAAAATAGGTAAAAACAGGGTTGGCTTGATTAAAATCAAATGATTTTAATCAAGCGATTTTAATCGATTATAATCAGACAAAAATATAATTGATTAAAATCTCTTTTTTTATTCAAATCTACAGAAATTATGCATATATGGCAAGTTGGCGATTTTTTCTATTTGAAAAAAATTAAATAGATAAAAAATGACTTTTTTATGTTTTCTATTTTTTATTTAATTTTTTTTATTTATATAATTTCATGCAATATCTCTACTTACAGAAATAAAGTTCAGGCTGAAAGTTGTGTCAAAAATCAAAATGACTGAATTTGTGCCAATGCCATCCATAAGTTTTTCTAATCCTTCAAACCATATATCTTTTAGTTTGTTTACTTCTAAATAAAATAAAGATATAAAAAATAAAGAAAAGTAGATTAAAAATTTTTAAAAATCATGATTTTTACAGAAAAAATCAATTATTAAATAATCTTATTAAATCAGTTTGATTTAATCAATGCCAACCACGATACATGACCAAGTAATAGAGTGTGTTACTTCTATTCTGATTAAAATATGTAAGCTACCAGTTACTAACAATGGTATCTCCCAAATAATCCTTGATTAAAACAAAATTATTAGTTCATATAACTGTTGCTGCACTGTTATAAAAAAGTTAAATAAGAAACTTTCAGCTACTGAAATTAGAACTTATAAATCTAAATTAAGTCCTAGAAATTAAAGAAAATATTGCTAAGAATTATTATAAATATAACATCACATTGTAGTGATGTTAATCATTTTAATCAAAAGAAATCTGATTATAATAAAAAAAAATCCGATTTTTTCCAACCCTGTGTAAAGGACATGTCAAAGCCGAAAAAATGAGACGCGATGGAACAATTAAAAAATCGAATAGACTGAACTCAAGCTTATTTAAAATTAAATAGACTAGAAATATCACAAAACCAATTATACAAATCTAGTGAACAGATTTCACAACTACGATTTCGAACTTGGCGAAGCTTCTGTACGTATGTTGTCACATGCCATCAAAACATACTCCGGGCAACTGCCCACACCAGAGCCAATGGCTCCGAAGTATGGGCAAATTGGTTTCCCCACCTACAATTATTGAGGTTGGGAGGTATTTGAGCTAAATGCTTAATTTCATCAAACTTTAGTGAGTTGCGCGCTCTGCCGCTCCTGAGCGCCCCTAAGCTCTCCCAAAAGGCTCACGATAAATCATCACGCTAGTTATTTGTTTGTGTAGTTGTAAAGTATTTCGTGGGTCTTAAGTTTAACAAATATATTTATTTTGTGTCTAGTGTTTGTTCACTGTAAGAGCAATGCGATAACAGAATTCATTCCGATCTTCTTTTTTTAATTTACGTGCGTTATGGTTTTTGAAACTCCCGGGTTCTGAAATTTTGCGTGTGTCCGTTTGACTGCACTCGTTTGATACACAAACATATACATACACTGTGGGTGGTCAAAGAAATTGTCTGACAGCCAAGTGCCTGGAGGAGTTGGTGTTGACCTGGATCCACGAGGTGGCCATTTGGATGCCCTACATATGGCAGCGGGACTCGCCACACAAGCAGGAGGGCCCAACCCAGACTTAGCAGCTGTCAAACAATTTCTTTGACCACATCACTCTTAACTCCCCAGACTACAACCCCCTGGACTATTATGTGTGGGGCATGTGTGTGTGTGTGTGTGAGAGAGAGAGAGAGAGAGAGAGATCATCATGGTGGAGCTTAGGTCTAGGATCACCACAGTTTTCACACAGCTAAACAGGGTGACCATCGACAAGGCCTGCAACAGTCTCAGAAACCGCCTGGAGGCCGTGGTTGAGGTCGACAGTGATTTTATTGAATAAAATGAATAATTCAATCATTCAAGTCTTTAACATATAACTTTGTTTATCCCAAGCACTCCCTTCAAGTATTTGATTTAAGTCTGGGTTTTGTGAGGACCACTCACTTGGGAATGATCCCCATTTCTCCAAGACGATTCTTGGTGTGGTTGTACGTATGGCATGGGGCATCATTCATTATCCTGCTGAAATATAAGTCCTTTCTTGGTGTTGTGGGATGCAATTTCTGGATAGATGTCTCTAGAATTTGTGGGTTTCATTCTTCCTATGGCATAAAAAAACATCTTTCCTGGACTTGATGAAGACATGCAACCTCATACATACCATGATATAACTTCCTCCATGCTTCACAGTTGATACCACACAAGATATATTTAAATGGAATGAATAAATTACATGTTAAAAAAAAACAATACAATAGTCTTTCTTACATACCTAATAATTACTTTCATCTGACCTGATACTACTAGATCATTGATCATGTGTCCAATTTTTGTTCATTGGCCTACTGAAGACGCTTTTTTTTCTGTTGACCTCAGATATCCATGGCTTCTTTCACGTCTTGCTCTCTATTAACTCTTGTTTCCGGTGATATTTTTCAACTTGAAGCTTCATTGAATTGCCCAGAAGTTCAGATTTTATTTTTTTCGATTCGGTAGTGAAGCCCGGATGATAGATGTCTTCATCAGGTGTTGTAAGACGTTTAGTGCCACTTCTCTTCTTGATACAAAGCTCTTGGTATCTTGATATATTTTATACTATCCTTGGCTGTGGAGAAGTTGTATTTATGATCTCTGTGCATCTGTAAGTTCTTTAGTTTTAGTCATATTACTTATTTAGAACGATATTGAATACACTAGTTATAAATTTAAGCTCAAACATAAGAAATATTTGTTTAAATTCTGATTTTAGAAAACATGCTATTTTATTAATTGAACACCATTTAGTAAATACTAATTAATTCACACATATTAGCAAATTATACAATATTATCATTTATATTCAGGAATATGATAAATTCTAAAAAGTTTGATTAAATATGTTAAATATATAAATCTATGAGGGGTGCTTGACACAATATCTTATCTAAAATTTCAAAGTTTTCTTTTAATGACACGAAACTAGGTATTAGGGAAAATATCATAGCCACGGAAACCTTAGAAAAGACGGAGAGCGTCCTTAAATGGCCGGAAAGATGTCAGATGCAATTGAACGTTCACAGATCTACATAAGGTAATGCACATGGGGTGATCAATTTTTAAATTGAGTCAAAATGGGAAAGGATTTAGCTGTCTTAATCTCGAATCATCTAAAAATATGTCCTCACATTGCACTGTAGCGTCACAAATGCCAATGGGGTTCTAAAATAACAGCGAGACATTTTCATAAAGCGCTTGTAAGACCTCATTTGGAATATGCGGTGCAATCCTGGTCTCCATATTTGCGAAACGACTTGTAGTGTTGAAACGCGTTGAACGACCTAGTTAATTCCTTCAAAACTTTCAACAAGTGGGCCAATCCGACCCATAGTTAGTTTTATTTTAATAATTCCCGGACTAACCTTGGGTGGAACTGAGCAATTATATCAATCGAAAGAGATTGTAAAATAACTTAAGGGTTTCAAATTTCGTTAGAATCGACGGAATAGTTACGATGTTATTGCCAAAAGAACTCATTGAAAAGTAAAAGGGGTAACCAACCGACCTGCGGACTGACATAGTAACTAATTGAGTCACGTGCTCGCGACTAAAAATAGATCGTACGAAGAAAGGTTGATGCACTTCAATTCACACATTAGAAGATCAGAATCTGCGCGGCCAATTTATTGGTCTTTAAAGTATTTACGGGTTTAATAATATAAATTATGACTGATTATTTTGCAATATAAGAGAGCGGCAACTAAAAATACGGTTTCAATCTAATAAATAAAAGATTTAACACTGCGATTGCATAAAATTTCTTATCCTATAAAATAACACGAACTTGGAAAAACTTGCCGAAGACTGTCGTTGAAAGCACTGCAATAACTATTTTTTAAAGAATAGAATCGATAAAATAAAAGAGTTGTGAAACTAATTATTCTCGACTCAAATCCCTCTCTTTTATCTATCCTAAACCTTTGGGATGCGACTTGGCTGAATGGTAACACCGATTCCTGCCATGAGTAAAGATATGCCACATTGGGTATGGCTGGTTTTCGGTGGGGGCAAGATTAGAGTTCTCTGAACTTGACGGTAGTTGTAATGTGTTGGTTTTGCTTCTTAGTTTATATAATAATAATATTTTACTAATTCAATCTTCTTTGTGCAATTACGCCTGATCGAACCCGCTTTACTAATACTGATAATAATAATAATGTATCTAAGTAAGAAAATAGTGTCTTACGCCCCTTTTCCTCTCCAGGCTTGCTACGCTATCCTGGAAGAATCTCACGCCCCGCCCCAGCACTTCTGTGAGTGCTGTGCTGATCCCCCCTCCATCTGTACGGATCCTTACCTCATTTTGTTGGACCAAGACCAGGTAAGGCATACGCCCCTGTTTGATATCATCATCATCATCAGCCTGATTCATGCATACAACAAAATAAATTAATAGTATGGAGGAGGAGGCCCGCCTCCTCCCAAAACTATGACACCGCATTATGGTGGGCATGACTCGGTGCCAAGCATTCGTGACCCCGCTCGTCCCTGTACCACTCACGAAACTCTTCCCGACTAGTACAATCATCCCCAAAGTGGTGTAAAGTCTTGGCTAGTAAGTAATCTTTTCAGAAAGGTTCAGGGGATCGCCACATCGAATCACGGTGTGTCCGATTCGGATGTGGCTAAAACTGATTTAATAGCGTCGAAGCATTGGGGATAGGTCTTCGGGAATAGTCGGGGCGCAATGGCACACGACTTTAAATTTCTGGGTGTTTTGATGCAAAATATGAATCAAACTCGTTTTCAACCTCTTGATGTCACCCTAAGGGCATCCAAATGGTTCTGTTATCCCCTAAGCAAGTGATAATCAGAAGGAGAAAGGTCAGGAAAATATGGATGATGAAGAAATATTTCATAAGCGATCTTTGGTCATTCGAACTGTGTAAGGACGGGTATTATCGTGATGGAGAATGACACCCTTCTAGCCCAAAGTGGCTTTTAAACGACGAAGTTGGTTGCAATAGAGATTAGCATTAATTGGTTGATTGCTATCTAACAGTTGGTAATAGACAATTCTTTCAATATCAGACCATGCACTCAACATGATCTTTTTTCGATGAACCTCTCTCGGTAGTTGAGAAATTCTGCTTCCTCGACTGATCCACGAACGGCGGCGTCAAACGCTATAATAACTTATCCAGTTCTCATCATGAGTAAGAAGTTTGCCCAAAAATGGTGCCTGAAGGTGTCGTGAAAGCTATGTGTTCGCCGCTCCCCTCCTACGGGGCAGCTTCGCTCGCTACCAGGCTTTCGGGCTGTTGGTCTTCGGCCTATTTGATCTTTCAAATCGATTCTGATCATCTCTACCTCCATGTTCCCCAACCCTCTCATCTCCCTCTTCCTCTACCCCTATCACATCACCTACTCCTCCCCCTGCCCCGTTCCTTCTCCCCTTCCTCCCTATC
Source organism: Ceratothoa steindachneri (assembly GCA_963969495.1). Lineage (NCBI taxonomy): Eukaryota > Metazoa > Arthropoda > Malacostraca > Isopoda > Cymothoidae > Ceratothoa > Ceratothoa steindachneri. The sequence goes on from OZ018323.1 coordinate 180,035,561, forward strand.
TTCCCTAATACCTTTACCGCTCCCCCCCTCTCTCCCTTCTCAACAGGGGGGGGGGGGACAGGGTGAAGGGGAATCTCATTCATAAACTACGCTATAATAAAATTAAAAATTATTCAAAAAATCACGTTCTAAAATATACACTTTGCCCTCTCTCTCCCTCGCCCCATATTCCCTCCTCGCTTGCTCCCCTGTCTCCCCCCTCGCCCGATCCCCTCCATTTCCCTCCCTTCTCCCCCCTCTCCAACACACTACCCATAGGAGAGAAGAGGGTTTAAGGATTTTAAGATTTAAGATAAGTTACCGGTGGGTTGCTGCCCAATCCAAGTGGATTCTATATGGCCGCTAGGGTGAGACGAGAAATATCATCTATAAAAGGTGGAGGAGACCACTTTGTGACAAAAATTTAAAAAACGACGGGTTAAAAGATTCCTCCGCCAATATGAATCGAAGACGGGTGTGTTGAGGAATAGTTAAAAGGGTCGGGAAACAGGACAACCGGAGAATGGTAAAATGGCTACAATCCAATAAAAGGTGGGCAACCGATTGGTCCCCACCACAAAAACGACAGCGAGGGCTGATATGGGCATCACCCGAAACAAGATGGCCGTGAGTAAGTCTCGTGTGGCCAATGCGAACTCGGCAAAGGGCCACCTCCAACGACCGCATTCTATGACGACTCGAGGGCCAAGAGCGAATAGAATTTTTTATTTTGTATAGTTTGGATGATGAACAGTCATCCCATTCATTCTGCCACAGTTGAAAAATATACTTTCTTATTGAAGGAAAGTAGTCCCTAAAAGGCAGAGCAGAGTTCTCAGGGGACACAGAATGTGCTGAGCGGGCCAGCCGATCAGCCTTCTCGTTGCCCAGGACCCCCACATGCCCAGGAACCCAGCAAAAAATAATTCTATATCGGGATGCATTTTGGATCAGCCAGTTGCAAATTTCTGTGACCACGGGATGGGACGCATTAAAAGATCTAATTGATTGTAAGACACTCCTTGAGTCGGAGAAAATGACAAAATCACTAAAAGGTAAAATTTGGATGAGTCTAAAGGCTAAAAGGATTGCTGAAAGTTCAGCGGTAAAAATGGATGCTGCTGGCGGCAAAGATAAAGTTAAGAATTCTCCTCCTGGGTAGATGGCTGCGGCGCCCACACCACCGTCCGACTTAGAGCCATCCGTGTAGAGTGGGCAGCATTGTTTGTGGGAGATCGAATGCTCTAAGAAGAGGCTTTTAATGATGCGAGGGTCCATGGAGGACTTCTCCAGGCTCCACATGTTGGTACATATTGTGGGGAGAGGAGCACGCCACCTAGGGTTCAGTAAGGATGGAAGGGTAAGGACCCTTGGAGCACCCAGGTTAGAGAGATGATCTCCTATGCGAAGGTTCAAAGGGCGGGGTAAAGATGGCAACTTATCATATGCCGCCGTTGATTCGGCAGCATACAGGCATCTGTAGACCTCTGATACAGGGGCTTGCTGTACTCGGCAGAGGTATCGCATGCAGATTTGAAGTCTATGGTAGGGCAAAGGGAGTACCCCACTCTCGCAGTAAAGGCTGTTGACAGGAGAAGTACGGAAGGCTCCACTAGAAAGGCGAACTCCAAGGTTTCGAATGGGGTTCAGCATTTTAAGGGCTGAAGGGGAAGCCGATGAGTAAATTTGACAGCCATAATCCAATTTGGATTGAACGAGGGCTGTGTATAATGTCCACAATGTTTGTCGGTCACTGCCCCACGAAGTGTGTGAGAGGACTTTCAAAATGTCTAGAGCCCGCAGACAGCCTGTTCGAAGTCGGCGTAGGTGTGGTAACCAGGATAACTTTGGGTCGAGAGTTACGCCGAGGAAACGAAACTCGGAGACAAACTCTATTTCTTCGCCTTGTAGGGATATAGATGGCGGAACAAGAACTCCTCTGCCTCGGTGAAAATACATTGCTTTGGTTTTGGTCGTGGAAAAGCGGAATCCCTTAAGTTGTGCTCTTTTGGATACAGCATCGACCGCCAGTTGTAGCCGACGCGCTGCTGATGAAAGGCGAGGTGAGGAACAGTATAGTGCTAAATCATCGACAAACAGAGTTGCCGATACACCTTCTGGGAGAGACGAAATAATATCATTGATGGCAATTATAAAACATAAGACACTTAAAACACTGCCCTGAGGAACTCCCTCCTCTTGGGGTTGCAGGTCAGAGTATGCGTCTCCAACACGTACCTTGAAGGATCGAGATGCTAAAAAACTTTGAATAAATGAAGGTAAAAGGCCTCTCATCCCCCAGACGTATAACTGCTTCAAGATGCCGTATCTCCATGTTGTGTCGTAGGCTTTCTCAATATCGAAAAATATGGCTAGGACTCGGTGCTTTAATGAGAAAGCTTTCCGGACTGATGCCTCGAAACGTACTAGTAGGTCAAGGGTACTATGATCTTTGCGGAAGCCACATTGAAATGGAGAGAGAAGGTGATTGGCTTCTAGGAACCAGTTTAGGCGCTCCAATATCATTTTTTCCAGCAACTTACTCAAACAGCTGGTGAGAGCTATAGGGCGGTAGTGATCTGCATTCAACCCGTCCCTGCCCGGTTTGACAAAGGGAAGGATGATCCCAATGCGCCATGACGACGGGTAAAAACCCTTCACCCATATAAGGTTGTACAAATCAAGCAGGAAGAGAGTAGAGTGTGGATGTAGGTGCCGAATCATGTCGAAATGGATCTCATCAAGGCCAGGGGAAGTAGATCTGCAAAGGGACAAAGCGCTTTGCAGCTCATAGATGCTGAATAGAGCGTTATACGGAAGGTTAGATTTTGTTGTGAAGTTGAGAGAATGAGATTCTTCCTTTGATTTGTAGGATTGAAAAGCCTTATCGTAACGGCTGACACTGCTGACGGCGCGGAAATGGTCAGCAAAAGCATTGCTGACCGCCAGGCCGTCATTCTCCAAGGAACCGTCTAAGTTGAGTGTGGGGGTATGATGATTAGCATAACGGCCCCTGATCTTATTAATCCTCTTCCAGATCTTAGCAGTAGGTGTCATAGAGGAGATCGATGAAACGTATCTGCGCCATGAATTTCGGCGAGCTTGACGAAGGGTTCTTTGGCGAAGCGCACGAGCTCGGTTTCGGTCGACCTTGTTGCACAAAGTTGGGTTCTTTCGGAATCGGGCATGGGCTAACTTGTATTTTTTGATAGCTGTTGCACACGTCGAAGTCCACCAGGGCACGGTTGAGCGGCCCGTGACAGGTCGCCTCCGTGGGATGGTTTGTGTTGCTGCATTGTAGATAGTCGATGTAAAGTATTTGACTGCCGCGTCCACTCCATTGAAGGTCCCCAAAGATGCATTTGTGAAGGACGCCTCTTGGAAACCTTCCCAATCTGCATGACCTAAGTCCCACTTAAGGGGCATGGTTGTATGAGGGCTAACTTGAAGGGCCGACAAGACAATAGGGAAGTGGTCACTTCCATGGAGATCGTCAAGAATTGACCATCGAAATTCCGTGAAGCAATCAGGGGAACAAACAGACAGGTCAACACAGCTAAAAGAGTCCGTCTGGACATGATAAGAGGTAAAATCGCCAGTATTTAAAACACAAAGAAGGTCAGATAATAAAAGGGACTCTAAAACACTGCCTTTGGCATTTCGAGTGATGTCACCCCAGTATGGGTGACGGGCGTTAAAATCTCCTAGTAATAAGAATGGGGAGGGCAACTGGTCTATAAGTTCTAAAAGGTCGGATCTTGACAATGATAAACAAGGGGGTAGGTAAATAGAGCAAACGGTAAAAAGCTTAGTAAGAAAAACCCTCACAGCAACAGCTTGGAGGGTAGTATGTAGGGAGATGAGAGAAACATGGTAGGATGAAGATACCATGATTGACACCCCTCCATGAGAGGGGCTTCCAGCAGGAGCAATAGAGTTGAAAGTGAGAAAACCGGGTACCGGCGGAAAGGGCCGTATACCCAGTTTATTCTCCTGGAGACAAATAACAGCGGGGTGGATAGTCGTCAAAAGGATTTTGAGTTCTTCCCACTTTGGAAGAACTCCTTGACAATTCCATTGTAAAATGGAAGATATTATGTGTGACGATTAGATACCACTGTGGATATCTTTTTCTCTTTTGAAGCCGATAATGTATTTGAGGTTCTTCCCAAAGAGCTTGGGAGACGGAGAGCTGATTTTGAGGATCCTGCTTTTGCAGGGGGAGAAATCCTAGATGGAGTAGTAACTGAGGTTTTTTTCGTGGGTTTCGGAGAACCGACCGAGGCCCTTGATTGTAATTCGGGCTCGCAACCTGGCGGAAAAGGAAGATCAAGAAGGGATTTTCGGCCGGTAGATCCGGATTCATGGGTCGAGGGTATTTTAGGTGTCTGAGGAGTTGGTCCAACCGCCGCAGTTGGTGATGTTGGAGTATCAACTGCTTCAATCGGATCTTGGTTTGAAGGGTGAGCGGGACGAACAGGTGATCTGAGCGAGGTGTGTGGAGCTGGGTGTATTTCTGCCATCGTTTGGATCAAGATGGGGCCTACGTCCTGTGAAGGGCGAGACGGACTTAACGGCAGAGAATGTTCGACCATAGGGGAGGAGTCCATTGGAGATTCTCGGGGTTTGTCCGAGTCGGCTCCAGAGGCTGCCCGCTTATTGGTGGTCGATGACCCAGGTGAGGAATCCTTTCTCTTACCACTGGGCTTTGAGTCTCGTGGCCGGGTGGATGAACCTTCACTGGTCGATGTTGAGGATTCTTTCAAATAGCGCCTGATGTCTTCAAGCGTCTCACCCTGAGCGTCTCTCCCAGCAAGAGCTGCAGGAGAGAGGGGGGCTACATTAATTATCTCGGTATGAGAGCGATGCTTCGACTGCATATTCTGAATATTTTCGACGCTGCGAGTAGATCTAGGGTGAAGTGATTCAGGCTGGTCGGAACTCGCGCGTGATGGTCGGTTTCGTCCAGCATCACGTAAAACGTCAGAGAAGAGCCGGCCGAGTGGCGAGGTTTGTGCTCGGGCACGCTGGCGGGCCTCTCTTATATCTAGACGTAGGGAGTCGCGCAAAGCGAGAACTTCCTTTTCATACAAAAATATAGAGCAGAGTTTCGACGCAGCACTGTGGGTACCTCCGCAGTTGGCACAGTGGGGCGTTTTGGTGCATTCGGAGCCATGGTAGTCAGAGCTACAATTCACGCAGGAGGGAGGGTGCCGACAAGCTCGGCCAACATGTCCAAATTGATTGCAATTGAAGCAGCGTCTGGGTAGTTCGATGTAGGGACTTACCGGGACACGAAGGTACCCAGCTTTAATATACTGGGGCAGTTCTTGTCGTTCAAATGTTAAAATCAGTGTGGCGGTTGGAACTTTAGTGGAGCCTAATGTTTTAGTTACCCTGTGTACGTGTGTGACACGTTGGGTACTGAGCTTACTCTGAAGGCGGGTGGGGTCGTAGTCCTTTAGTTCGTTTGAACGGACGACACCTTTGACGAAATTCAGACGCGGATGGGGCGAGACAGTTATTGGAATTTCAGCTATCGAAGATAGATTTCGCACAAGGTTGTGTTGGGAGTGGGATGACACCTCGACTACGACATCACCACTTCCTCTTGACCACATCCGGCGGGGTTCGCCACAGCGGGACTCAAAAGATTCATTGACGTCAAACACATCGACTTTTGCAAGTGGGATGTCAGATGATGAATTCATGACAAGAAAGCGAGGATAATCAAGATCTGGGTCTACTTCGTTGGAATAGGGGTCCAACGAGCGAGGAAAGGCTGAATGGGAAGCTAAGGAACGTTTGGCACGAGAACCCTTACGAGAAGGGGAGGTTTTTGGTTTATGGCTAGCCATTGCAAAAAGAAAAAAACTTCGCATTCTCCCTCGGGGCTCCCCACCATGGAGGCCTACAAGGGCCCGGCACTACTGCAACTATGCAATCAGTTACGTCCGGTATGTCCTCTTGGAGAATGGATACGGATCCACCACACCATCTTTGTAACCCTAAGAGGCTGCCCGAGTTCTCCTACGCACGGAGAAAAGGGGCCAACGATGGGTTTCTCCTTGGGCATTCGGTAGACGAAGGCGGTGGAGATGCCCAGCCTCTTTCACCTTCATGAAAGAACAATTCAGAATCAATCCATTAAACGAGCAGAGGTCGGGTATTGATAAGGACCACTAGATAGGTGAAGGGAGAGGGGGAAATAAAGGGCAGTGGAAGATCGTAATAGAGGAGGAAAGAAAGAGGGGTATGTTAAAAGTCTTGTTGGCAGCACCATGGGTCCCCTAGAGGGCCCAGGGCTGACCCCCCTCGCCACGAGAAGGCCAGAGCCTCTCTGGGAACAACCCCTGAAGAAAAGATTCCAGAGAGGGAGGGGGAGGGTTTAAGGAGATAGTTAGATAGAGGTAGAAACAGTGGGGAGAGGGGGAGTGCGGAAGATAGGCAGGGGGAGGGGGGATAAATGGATGGTTTTAAAGAATGCACTGGAAATTCCTACCAGTTTACTTGTCCACTTTAAAAATAATTAAAAAATATTAAAAAAATATAGGGTTATGGATTATATATATATATATATATATATATATATATATATATATATATATATATATATATATATATATATATATATATATATATATATATATATATATATATATATATATTAAGTGGACTATTAAACTGGTATGAATTTCCAGTGCATTCTTTACCACCCTCCTTTTATCCGCCTCCCTCTCCCCCCATCCCATTTCCATCTCCCCTAACTTTATCCCCTTTACCTCTTTCTCCCCCTTTTCTCACCCCTCCCTTCTTCTCTCTATTTTCCCCTCTCCACCTTCTCTCTCCTCTCAGCTCTCTCCCCCTATCCACTGACCCCTCTTTTCCCCTCTCACCCTCTAACTATCACCCTATTTCTTCCCCCTCTCTATACCCCCCTTTTCCTTGCCCTCTCCTCACCCTTTTCTCTCCTATGGGTAGAGTGTTGGACAGGGGGTAGCGGGGGAGGGGGAGAGAGAGGGCAAAGTGTATATTTTTAGAGCGCAAGTTTTTTAATAATTTTTTTTTTATATTTTAGCTCAGTTTATGAAGGAGATCCCTCCTTCACCCTGCCCCACCCCCCTGTTGAGAAGGGGTAGAGAGGGGGAGGACTTGGTGATGCTGGAGGAAGAGGGTAGGAGAATATGGAGGTGTGGGGGTTAGAGATGATCACAATCGATTTGAAAGATCAAATAGGCCGAAGGGCTTGTAGCGAGCGAAGCTCCCCACCTAGGGGGGGGGGCGAAACCATGGCTTATATATATAAATATATATATATATATATATATATATATATATATATATATATATATATATATATATATATATATATATATATATATATATATATATATATATATATATATATATATATATAATATAGAGAGAGAGAGAATAATTTTTTCTTCGGAAATAGTTATTTCCTACTTCGAAAAAATCCGTGCTGGGGTGGGATTCGAACCAAGCACACTGAGGCAGCGAGCAACCGTTTTGATCTCAATTAAAGTCAGCCTTTAACTACTCGGCTAAGCGTAGGAAAATTTGCCTCTGAGGCGGTCGCATAAATAACGCTATTAGAGAGATTGACAACTTGAACGTGCAGAGTGAGGACCGCGCACTCCTTACCCTCGTTGGTGGAAACGACATTCACCGATTCGACACCACCCCAAACGAAATTGTTTATCGAGCCAAGGATCTAATTAAATTGGCTAAAACTACAGCGACTAAAGTAGCGGTAATTGGGATTATTCTGCGATTAAACGCGAGTCAGAGAATCCAGTCAAATTCACTTTACACTAATGAATGCCTAAAAGGTTTATGTCAAGTAATGGGGTTTAAGTTCTTTAACTTTGGAACGATTTTCAAGACCAACCAGTCCTTTTTCATAAAAATGCTCAGATCCAGGGAAACGATCTAGACCTTCAAGAAATGTTCATGTCAGCTTGAGAGATAAACTAAATTGTTTCTACATAAACGCACCAAGCATATTAATAAATTGCCCGAATTTAAAGCGTTAGTCAGATCGGAAAACTTTGATATTTTAATTATAGAAACGGGGCTTAATACTTCCTCAGACTTTATAGGAGAACTTTTCATTGACGTTTAGTCTACAATCAAGACAGGAAGCGGTCCAGAGGAGGGGGGGGGGCATAATGTACACACAAACGCTTATAACCTCATTTAGGGTCAACATAAATAATATACATAAGGAAAAGGAAATTGTAATTATTGAATTAACGGGTGTTGCAATAGTCTTGTTGCTTACTTGCTTATTGGTAGTCCTTTGGTAACGAAGATGACGTACTTATCCTCTAAATAGTTAGTAATTAGATTAGAATTATAGCAACAATGATAAAAATAGCGATAGTAACAACAAAATAAAAAATAATTATGCTTCAACGCTTATTATCTTTGGTATAACAGTTTGGCATCAGTTTTAGGGTCTAGTTTCTTTGAGGGTGACTTCTCAGGTCAAATTGCGGGGTTAACAGGACCTCTTGCCATACGTTCATATATGCGGTTTTGTCGCTCGATCCTGGTATTCATGCGAGCGGTTTCAAACACGTCGACAGCCTGATCAACTGTTAATCTCCAACTTTCTCGATCAGCAGCCAGAACTTCAAGTTAGTCAACAGGGATGTTGCATTGTTTGAGAGCGGCCTTTGGTCTTTAAACTGCTTTTTTGGTCTTCCCGGGGAGCGGTCGCCATCCCTCAGCTCGCCATATAGTATTTGGCGTGTTAGATGACATTCAGACATCCTGACCACGTGACCTAGCTGGCGATGTACTATCATTGATTCAATACTGATGGTGGAAGCATTTTGTAAAATAGTCACACGAGGGATTCGGTCACGCCATGTGATGTTAAGGATGGTTTGAAGACAGCGGATATGAAACCCTTCAAGTCTTCTGATTTGCGTCTTGTATAAGGTCCAAGTTTCGCTGCCAAAAAGTGAAATAGATAGACAGATTGCCTGGTAAATCTTAACTTTAGTCTCCCCAGTTAGATCACGGCTTAGGAAGACGAGTTTTATAATTTTCCAAAGCTTAAGCACGCCAGTCTGATTCTGGTCTGGATTTCATTTTATGTGTCGCAGGTTGCTGAGAGAATGCTACCGAGATACTTGAAAGACACAACGGTTTTCAAGTCTTCACCACAAATGATAAAGGGTGGTCTTGGAACGGCGGTGTTGTGTTGTATTGGGAGCACCTCAGTTTTGCTGGCATTGATAACCTGAGTAGATGCTGTTTACCACATCCATATTTCTTTGAAAAGATTGAGGGTTAAGTGTAGGGTAGGCGGCATCATCAGCATATTGCATATCAAAGGCATAGGCAGCGCGGTTTTTTGTCTTAGCCTTGAGACTGGAGGTTAAACAGGCTACCATCAAGACGGTAGTTGACCGCTACGCTGTCATTCACGTCAAATTCATACCTTGCAAGTAAAGTGACTGCTGCTAAATATATGTTGAAGAGGGTGGGTGCAAGGACACACCCTTGTTTGACACCAACGGTAACAGTAAACGGGCTTGAGACATTCCCGCCCATACAGACACGGGTAAACATGCCATCGTGGAAAGCCTTGATGATGGCCATGAATTTAGGGGGGCAGCCACATTTGACCATCGCCCTCCATAACAAAACCCTGTCGATGGTATCAAAAGCTTTTGCAAGGTCTACAAAGGCTATGAATAAATCTTGGTTCTGCTCCTTGCTCTTTTCCATTAGTTGCCTAGCCACAAAAATCATGTCAGTGGACCCTCTGTTTTTTTTCTGATGCCACACTGGGATTCAGGGAGGATGGTCTCTGTGACAGAGTCTAGTAGGCGGATTGAGAGTATTCGTGCAAATACTTTGCCAGCAACATCGAGCAGGGATATCCCGTTACACTGGTTACGACGCTCTCAACAAAGGACACACGTTTTTTATTGTTTTAACATATAAAGATGTGTTTAAATTGCAATGTTAATTACTGTGGTCACCTTCGGCGGCGAGCACGCGCTCCAAGCGAGACCTGAAGGCTGCGAACACGTTGCGGATGAAGTCCTTCCTCATGCTGGTCCACACGTGGTTAATGGAGGACTTCAGCTCGTCGACGTTGCTGTGATGGACCTTGAATGCCTCGCCCTCGACATGCACCCACGCGCTGTAGTCGAGAGGATTGAGATCGGGCGACTGCGGCGGCCAGGAGTTCATGTTCGACCCCAGCTACTCTAGCACGGTGTGGGCCGTGGTACCGTCCTGCTGAAACAAATTTGTCTTCGTGATCTTTCTCATCCAGGAGAGGACTTTTATGGCGGAGATGTCCCTGTAATCTACTGCAAACGACACCGGTGGTATCTTCTGGCCATTCGAAGCCATGACGCCGAGCATCATAACGGAGGCCGGGCGCTTGGTTATGGCCACAGCGAACCTCAGAGACATCCTGGCCGAAGCTTAGCACGCGGTCATTCTGCTTGTTGATGACCGGATTAAACGTGAAGGTTATTCATCATAAAAAATGAGAATTCGATTGCCAAGACTCTCCAACTGGTTAGGAAGGTGACGACAGCGCTCCCGACTTTGTTCTCGCATTTATTCGGTGAGCTTAGGCCTTCTCACCCACTTCAAGCTCTTGACGGTCCTGGGCACCGTGCCCACCGAGATGTTCTTCGCGAGCGCAGTCATTTTGAGCTGCGAAGCACTTTCGAAGGTCTTTCTCACAGCCAAACGGTCTACAACTTGAGGTGTCTGCTTAAACAACGTGGATCTTTGAGGTCTTACTACCCGTTCTTCAGCCTCTCCGCGACTGTTTGGACGGTCATCCGCCTGACGTGGAGCTGCTTGATGATGTTGGACACGTTCTGGCCCGCGCGCAAGAGAGCAGTGATCTTGATTCGTTTTAATGGCATCTGCTGGAAAATTAGAACTAAGTTTGTTTGGCGGAACTTTTTCTATCACAAACGTAAATCTTTTGAAAGATAAAGAAACAGAGTGTAAGAGAACGCTAGGATTAACATTTTAAACGTTTATTGACCGCCTGCCTTAATCGAAGAAGAGGATAGGAAGTTGTTTAATTGTCTCTCTATTAGAAAAAGAAACACGACAATCCTATGCGGTGATTTTAACTTCCCATAGATCGACTATGTAACGTGCGCTTGAGATATAAAGGGTAAAAACTGATCAAATTCATCCGAGATATATTTTTTATTTCAAAAAGTAGTAACCAACGAGAGATCAAAAATATTCTCGATCTAGTTTTAACCGCGGCTGAAAATTTAGTACAAAACGTCCAAGTTGGTTGAGCCGCTGGAAAAATTAGCAACCCCAACACTAGATTCGATATAAGGGCAAGCGTATCGGTAAATGACAGTTACCAACTTGTTCCGTTGTTTGGAACGTGTAACTTTGACCTGTTTCGGGATCGTATACTACCCACGATTGGAATACCTCTCTTTTAAATATGGACGCATAGGATATGCATTCAGAGTTAGAGCCAGTAATCCAAACAGTAGACTTAGTGAAACATGAAAAAGAAAACCCGTAACCAATGCAGGGCACCGTGGTTAGCCGAAATTCTAAACTCTATACGGGAGCGAAATCGACGGTATATATTCTAAAACACACACAAAAACCCGTTACAGAGTCAAATCGAGCAAGTTACATTACATATGAAAGACATGTAAAGAAAGCTATTAGGAAAGCGAAGAAGCACCATGAAAGAGAGAACCGAAAATTCTAAAATAGAAACAAAACAGTTCTATACATACGTAAATAGTAGAAAGACTGTAGGGGTGCGAAGATGTATAAGAGAAAAACTTCCTTCCAAAAGCGAGAATATAAATAGCCCATTAAATTACCATGTCAGAACGGACTACGCAGTCGCGTATTGGTAGAGTGCTTGCCTCGGGATGCAAAAGACCCACGATCGAACCCCAAAAAGTCCACAATTTTTACAAAGAAAATTCTCGAAGAAAACGGAGACCACGAAAACGCTTTAAGATCAACCCAAGAGAAAACCGCGCTCAAGGAAAACGGAAAGAAAACGACTTCAAGGGCTAACTCGTCTCAACTCTCAAGAAATCATCACGTCATCATACATAAAGATAAAGAAGATCAAGAATCAGCCAACCCAAATTAAAAAGAAGAAGTAACCCAGCCAACTAGAATATGGAGTCAGATAAATAACTGAATTCAAGACAATGTTTCCCAAACGGTTGACAACTTGAGATCTGCCTAAACGAGGTCGATCTTTAAGGTCTTTCCCGTCCATGAGCCTCTCTACAACTCTGGACGGACATCCGGCTCACCTTGAGCCTCTTGGCGATGTCGGACTTTCTGTGGCCCGCGCGCAGGAGAGCAAAGATCTTGATTCTTTTCATTTCGATCTCGACACACAATGGAAAAGAGGTTTTAATGATACTTGTCGAAAATTAGAACTTTAAGTTTGTTTGCTGGAAATTTTTCTATCACGTAAACTTCGCGAAATATAAAAAAAAAGCAGAACTTTGGCAAAACCCGTATATATTTTTATTTTTTCATTCGTTTTTAAAATTTAGGTGATAGGAATAATTATTTTAATATTTAAATTATTGCAGGTTTATTAAAGTCCGTCACCATTTCAAGAATAATAAGACAAAGTGCATTTGCGTAGTATCTAAATTGAAAGGGCCTTTGATTTCTTGTCTTTCTTTGCCATTGACTTCTGAGGAATCGAACTCTTGATTCTTAAGCCCTTTTAATCCGCAGAGATTTGTTGTCGCTCATTCTCCTTCACCTCTCGTTTCGCTATTCCTTTTTTATTTCTTTTCTTTTTGTTTCCTTTTCCTCAACTCCGCAAGTGTTTGCCTTTGTGTCGACTGTGACATTTTGCAGGAGTAACACGCCCCACGCCTCGGCCCAGTGACCCCTGTTAGTCGCAAAACTTACCCAAACTTTTTTTTTCGTTTAGGCATTTCCATTTTAATCCTCTTTTTTCGCCATTGTTGATGTTCAGAGGGTTATACAAACTATGGTTGCTAGTATATGAAATACAAATAGTGCAGAAATATGAACGTTTGTTCGTATTTAGGTGTTGACTTTGTAATTAATCTCTTGACATGTTGCCTTGTCCATTGGTCTTCCTTTTCACCTTTGAGGTTGATGTGGGTGAAATATATTATTTCTTTGACTGTCTTAAATATGATTCGACCAGATCAAACCGACTTGCTTGTACCGTCGAACCCTTGTCATCTTGGCGTACTTGGATGGAAAGATCTCAACAGCCGTCCTCGCAAATCGCCTCGGCGTTGACATTGCGACGGGGAAGAAAATCGCGCAAAAGCTGACCTTGGATGAGGTGTTGAAACACGGACCTTCGAGGTAAAGTGGACAGCGTCTCTTTCTTGGAAACTCGTGCGGGACTGAAGCGAATAACTTTAATTCCTGGTCCCCTTAAAACTAATTCGGCCTTATTAGGGGGGAGGAAGGGGCAGAAATAAGGACCTTTGTACAATTTTGTTCCTGTTTCCTTATAATAAGCGCCTGTCATTTAGCGTTGACAAGGTAGCTGGAGTCCTATTGTCGGCCATCTCTAATCTTTATCGCCATTTTGCCATTCTTCTTTATTATAAAGTTATGTGTTTTTGTTTTTCTTTATTTTTCTTCAGTGTGGAAATGCTGTCGTTGGTTACATCATCTTCCTTTTTTATCTCAATTAAAATATTCATATATTTAAGAAAATGTTCCTACATTGGGTTCAGTTCATTTTAAGGTGTAATAGAGTAGCGCACTTCAACTCATAAGCGCGCCACGTCTCTGCACTACATTGGGCTATGTATGTACCTTTTAGTAATTTTCACTTCTGCGTAATCCACCTTATTGAACGGCGTTTCGGAACCAGCTTTGCCGAGAAGATAGAGCGCCCGGAAGTGCTCCCCCTGGCATCAAACATTGAAAAGAAAGCATGAAAGCCCCCTCCCCCTCTTGGGATTTGGAGCCATCCGTCTGCACAGGCATGTCTTTAGAGTGAGACAACGAGTGCTTCAAGAAATTGGAATGGAATACACCCGGTGATGTAGAAGGCGTGGGGACAAATGTTCAGAGGTTGTACCCTCAAGGGTGGCGTCCTGAACATAGCTAACGGGGCCACGTCAAGTTCACGAAGGATTTTTCCTTCGTTAAACCTTAACGGATTTAGGTTTGATTGACATCTCACGTCGGGCATACACACATTCGAGATTGGCCGCGGACGAAATGAGACGATGGCGACCGAGAGAAACGTGGACTCGCTCGCGGCTACACGCGCATAATGCACTGGGTATGCTGTAAAGCGAGAGGCATATCCCCCACCATCGATCAAGTGTCCCTCTACAGGTCACGTGAGGAAGGAGCCGGTCGCCAAGCGAAGACCAGTGTGGTGGATGGAGTCCATCTTCCTCAATTTCTGCCTAGTGCAGATGCGTAAAACTCGCATCCGTAATGTAGATGGGAAGGAACAAAGGATCGGTAGAAGAGTGGCCCTATCAGCATCCCAAGTACTGAACACCATGGGACGAAGAATATCGGCGCGACTACAGGAGAACATAAAACAGATTGAGGGCCCTCCAGGTGAGCCGTCGGTCAAAAACAAGACCAGGGAATAATGCGACTCCACCAGATTCAGCGAACCCCATTTAGGAACAGTTCCTGGTCGCGGTGAAGAAGTTGAGGGCGGCATAAGTGCACCGCTTTAGTTTGGGCCAAATAATAGCGAAACCGAGGCACTTCAGCTTAGCGGTTTTTTTTCTTAAGAGGGTCTCTTCTTGCGACTTCCTCCATGGGCATAGGTCGCTTCAATCATGCTAGATTATTGGTTAAGCTATATTAAAAGAGAGTAAACAAAAGCGTAGAAGCTAAGCAAATAAACAAATCAAAACAACACCGAATCAAAAGAAAATAAGAAAAGAGCATGCTCCTCCCTACGAGGGATGTCCGCTTTACTAAGCGCTCGAGTATGCACCAAACACCAAAAAAGTTAAATAAAATGGAAGATTCCAGCCACCTGAACGTTATACAAGTTACTATCAGGTGTTCACTATCTCGTCCCAGATACAAGGGAAAAGCTGTGGCGACTACTAGTCCCCGTACCGAGACAGGTAGCGTACACGAATATCTGCCAGACGGACACTCAACAAGAATCTGCCGTATAGTGTGGAGGGCAGTACAGTCGTCCCAGTAATGAGCAGTTGAGCGCTCCATCGTGTGAGTCCTAGATATTCGAAGACGTCGAGGTATTGTAGGGTAGGTCCGCGTGAACAGTCGCGGGGCAAAGGCGCGCAACATTAGGTCCTATTTGGCCGTCCCCATCTTCTTTGCCATGCAGCCTAGAAGGCTGACCTGATAGCGATACGCTGGTCTAGTCTCTTAGTCCTCGCGGTCTTTCGCGCCATCATCCCTCCGCTCATTCCCTACATGTCCAGGAAACCAGCAGAAGATAATCTCGACATCCGCTCGCCTCTGGTGGCATGGCGTCAAGTCTACCGCAGACTAGGTGGTACGGAGAGCATTCAGGGCTCTTTATGAGGCGCTATAGATCACGGTATGGTCTCCCAACCTGGCACAATCTCTTACTACCCTTACCGAGCGGTTTATTGCAAGCAGCTCGCCCGTGAAGATAGACGCATCACCTGGTAGACTATGGCTGACTTCATACAAGGGGGATACGACGTGGAAACACTCCTTTTTCTGATTCGGAAAAAGGTAATCCCGACTTTGCACGTGTACAGGAGCGATTCGTCTGGCCGAAGCGGTGGCAGTAGTAACACATCCAAATAGTGGAACGAATGCCTTCAGGCGGTAGCGGTGCCAACTAGCACGCACCGACTCGGCAGCTTGTCATGGTCGAACGTGGCGAAAAATGTAGGGGTGGGTCTCGAGGCTCCCTATTTTCTTATCACACATTCGAGCCTAACACATGATCGGCTAGCTATAAGGGGATGTCTTCTATAGAGTAGTCCACGAGTTCTCTCACGTAAACCACTCCTTTCACGAAGTTCATTATAGAGTGCCGCGTCACACTCACCGGCGAGCCATTAAGTGTCCGAAGGGATCTGATGTATTCCCCAGAAGGCTCCCTAACGTAATCGAGACTCTGCTTAGCGCACTTGAGACACCCACCCGAGGGCGCCACCGGGCGTTCCGATCTTGGCGCCGAAGCGGCAGCGGACCCTTCCGTCACCGAGATCCCCGGAGAGGGAGAGGAACCCTTAGCCCTCTTTGTATTCTTTCTGTCCTTTATCTTTTGGGAGAGAGGGTGAGGAATGAACCCGCTTCTCTCCGCCGCCAAAAGGAGCTCCTAAGCCGGACGCACCTGCCTCATCAAGATCCTTCTACGAGATTGAGATCTAGGGGCTGGGGTAGGAGGTCCCTTCTCTCCTTATAAGTCCTCAAGGCCCCAAGCCTTCTGAAGAGAAGCTTTCACAGGGGCGGACTCCATGGAAGATCCTGATGTCTGGGGCTGGGTCACCTCCCGGAGGATGTCCATCTCAGGTGGGGGGAGGGGGCTCTATGCGCTCATCCCTCCAAGAAATCATGGATAGTATTCGAGGTATTTTTTGTCGTGTCGTCTCTGACGGCGAACCGACCTCCTCCATTTGGGGAGAGAGGGGGGGAGGGAAGGCACGCCAATCACCTGCAGGACTATAGAGGGCACGGACCAGCAAGCTCTGCTATCCCTTGCTCCCCAAAGGGGTTGGCTGCCTGTTGCTTTCTTGGCAATCCACTGTGATAGTAGAGGGAGGACTGTCACTGGTAAGGAAATGGAGTCGTCTTAGGGCGCCTCTAGAGAACGGGGTGAGGGGGAATCTACTTACCCGTAGGCCAAGGAGAGTAGTAAGCCTCCCCTCCTGTAGAATTGGGTTAAATGGGCCTAGAGAAAGCAGAGGGGTAGAACTACCCCAGAGCCTCTGCTACTTGGAGATATACTAGACTTTGAAGCTGGAGTGGAAAGAGCTGTTCGCGCAAGAATAGCCATTGCCCGAATAAGTGGAGAAGTGTCAGGATTACTGTTGAACCGAGGCATTCCCTTGAAGAAGAGAAGCTTAGTATATATAGCATGTGTATAAGCAGCTCTGTTGTGTACAGAAATTTGGCCCTTAACCGAAAGACTGATGCGTGTGTTGAGAGGCTGTGATCGACATATGCTGAGATATATGGCTGGATCGCATCAGGAGCTCTGAGGTGGCGGACATATGTGGACTAGTGGAGCTGCGACTGAGGAGACTCATATGGTTTGGTCACCTGGAGAGATCAGAGGAGGATGGCTACCCCAGGGAGGATATGTACATATATGCAAGTGCAAGGCAGAAGGCCACCAGGAAGACCTAGTAAAACTTCGACGGACTGTGTTGTGGAAGATATGGGGGACTGGGACTTGTGGAGGAAGATGCTCAAGACCGAAGTCGGTGGAGAAGAGTCATGCTTACTTGCTTAAGGGAATCCATCGTAATCCGATGATGACCTTGTGTCTCAGCGTAATCTTTGATGGGAGCGACGATGACAGAAGACCAATACTGGATCTGCACTGCCGTCCACAGATGTTGCACTGGATATCAGCGTCGCACGGTGGAGTCTGTGAAGCCCTCTCATGTCGCTCCTCTCGATGTCTAATAAGTACATTCTTTTGTTGCTGTTCAAAGTTGTTTATTCCTTCACGGCATCTTGTCCTCCATAGTGTCCTATCCGAGGCTAATGTTTCCAATTCACTTGGGTTGATATGTATGCTGTGCAAGGCCTGCTTTACATTATCTTTACATCTCTTTTTCTGACCACCAGCACTTCTAATATCCTGTTCTAGCTCTCCGTACATTATTTTCTTTGGCATTCTTTCATCTGACATTCGAATTACATGCCCAACCCATCTCATCTAGTTTCCAACAGTATGCACTAGAGACTGGTGATTCCAGCCCGTGTCAAGACCGTTGTATTTGGTATTCTATCTTGCAAAGTTATCCCCAGAATTCTTCTTAAACATCTCATATGGAATTTTTCGAGCATCCTCATATGTTCTCTGTACAATGCCCATGCCTCACAACCATATAATAGTATGGACAAGCATGTAGCTCTATAGACTGAGACTTTTGTTTCCAATTTTAAATTATGATTTGTTAGTGCGCGCACTCTCAGTCTTCCAAAAGCAGATGATGCCTGGTTTATTCTACTTTGTATTTCATCGTCTATGGTGCAGTTTGCAGACAGAATACTTCCCAGGTACTTAAAATTGGGGACAACTTTTACAGGGTTTTCATTTAATGCAGTGACGGGGACGTTGTCAGGTAATTCATCCCATTGGTACATGATTTCTGTCTTGTTGCAGTTTATTTCTAAACCTGGTTGCTGGTAAACTGTATGTTTAGTCCAAGAATTCGTTGTAGTGACTGTTGATCGTCGGCAACAAGAGCGCAATCATCTGCATATTGGAGTTCCAGCACACATTCTTGTTGTGTCCTTGTATGGGCCTGTAAGCGTCGCAGGTTGAAAACACTGGCGTTAAGTCTATAAGAAATTTTTATCCCATCTTCCCCGTGTAGGGGTGAGCAGTGTGTCCTAAAGAGGGCTGCTCAGTCACGCAGAGAGACGCCGAACACATCCGCTGCCTCGTCCCGGATAGTGAGCGACCATTAGCTACACGCCGCCAGACGTGTAGACTACCAGCTAGGGACCGCCAGTCGCAGCCACAACCTGTCCCCGTCACCAGTCACCCATCGCCGCCGGACTAATCATGTAAGGCACAAGCACCTGCACTAAAAGTTTGAGTGGGTAAGGAGGCGTGCTATCTTCGGACCCACTATCTTGACCACCAGCCCATAGCTCCAATGGCAAGGAGAACCAAGACAATTGGGATGAACTAGTAGTTGCAGAAGGTTGCCGATAGCCAAGGAAGTAAGTATCCCGGCGTCATCTTTATGCTTACCTCCGGGGCATGCTATTTCCACAGGGTTATGCTCCCGAAGTCTTTGGCCCAAAAGGGGCTAACCCACAAGACTGCGGGCTTCCTCACTTAGTTTGGTCCATCAATCGAGATGGTGTACCAGGGTGTGGCGCTGGGAGCCACAAGTGAGAGATTTAGGGTGGCTGAGGCGAACAATTGTCCAGAACCACCCCTTGGGATGCGACTGTTCTGAAACAAGAGTTACTACGCCTTCAGACACCCCCAGAAGAGTCATACGACCATCTAACCCTACAGAAGCGGGACAAAGAGGATACGACCATCTAACCCTACAGAAGCGGGACAAAGAGGATGAACAACGAAGATGATAATGATGAATGAATAATGATAAATAATAATAATAATTAATATTAATAATAAGTAATAAAAATACTACTACTACTAATTAATAATAATAAGAATGATAACAATACTAATACAAATAATAAAAAGATAAAGTAGTGGTGAGAGGGGGTGAGGAGAAAGCGCACCAACAACTTTCTCAAGCCTCATCAGGGTTCAAATCAACCTAGGGACAGATCTTCCATAATTTGCACTCAGACCGGCAGAAGGAGGTGCAGCTCCTCCAGGTACCAAGTGTAACAAGCTATACAGGGTAACCCCCCCCCCCTCCCCGCTGGGAAAAGAAATCGAAAGGTCGTCCACATCGAACGTAGCGAGAAGATATTTCGACAGCACCGATGTGATACCATTGATGTTCAGAGAAGAGTGCGACACTAAGGACACCTCCCTGTAGGACACCCTATTCCTGCTCCATTGTGTCGGAATGCCCAAGTTTCTAAGTCGGCTGACTGTGGAGTGAACACAGAAATAAACATACACCTTCCCCAGGTGTATCTGCATTGCTACTGCCTACGAAGAAGTATTCAAAGCGAGTAGAAGAACGGAAACATCATGCAGGTTCTAAATCGCGCATTCTCCTCTCAGGCCCCAATCCCGTGGTGCTGGGGTCACGCAACCCATATACAACGTGGTAGGAGTGGGCAGGGGCTATGCGCCCAGTATAGTCTCCTGTAGATAGACATAGAATGGTAAACTGGTGACGAGCATCTGCAATTTGCCCCCTGTTGGACCAGAGTCCACGGCAATTGCATTGAAGGAATATGCACTCCAGGTCTAGCTTGAAAAATATGCAGACACCCTCTTTCATGTAAATACCCTCACGGAATGGCGGTAGACTTCCTTGAGGCAGAACTGCGTGAACTAATTGCCGTCTCAGGCTCTGATTGTGTTATCCCCTTCGAGCACTTATTGGGCAAGTTTTGACTTTCAATGCAAATCTTTTACTCCGTTCGCTTCGAAATCTTTGGCGTCGGGATGGCTTCGTCTTTTGTTGGGTCCTGCGTCTTTGAGTCGCACAGTCTAGTCTTGGAGAGTGACGTGGGAGCCTAACTTGCTTTGTCTTGTATCATTTCTGTGTATAGCCTTAGTAGAAATCAGCGAAGAGCGCTCTCACGACCACCGTCTTCGAATTCCCTTTTGTATATCTAATGACAGTTGAGTAGTGCGTCGATTTCGCCTTACTTAAAGCAGTCCCGAGGGGGCTTACTCGGGTTGGATAGTGAACCCATTAGAACCGCTATTTCTAGCATGAGATAACCCAGCGTGGTTGGGGTAGAACAGCCCGCAGAATGTTTCCAATTGACGCGGAAGCTGCCTTGTTATTAGACCTACAGTTGTCAGGACAGAGGGACCTTTTTTTAATATGACAAATGTAGGCTCGCTGTGCGACAAGAGAAGTCTTTAGTCTATCGTAAGGAGAGTCGGTCCGTAACTTAAACGGTCAGGACCTCCTCCAGCTGATGCGCGCCACAGTGCATCGAGGAAGCAGGGTCGGCGCCTCCGCAATTCACACAATTGACCGTGCACGATGAGGACATGTGTATGACATTTTGGCAATTGACAAGAGCTTTCTGGTAACCTGACTTTGCACGTTTCTATGAATGATTTGTGTGGCCGAAGCGTCAGTGGCACGAATACTTTCACGCGGTAGCGATACCTCCGTCACGCATCGACTCAGGAAGCTCGTCACGATCGAAGGTGACGAAGTGTGTATCGAGGCCGCTCCTTGTTTTCTCATCACACGTTGCTCACAGAGGATCTTCTGGAAGAGGCAAATTATGCCTTTGGCTCCAGGGTTTTCAAATCAGAGTTCGCCTTTTCTTAGGTGGACTGCCTGCCATGGTTACGAGCTCCACCTACCCGTCCCCACCGTGATACCCAGTCATGGAGGTAACCTCCCTAGTAAATAGTGTCAGCTTAAAAAGAATCCGGACGGAGATTCGAACTGCCGACCCAGCGATTGACGGGCAAGCACGCTAACCACTATACTAGCCGAATAAGAAGCAACCAGGAGATGGCTGGTCACCCAGCAAACAACATTACCTCTTACTCATTCCTTTTCACCACTTTACCTTAGCACCTACTGTCCACTCTACTCTCACTAAACACTTTATCTTCCAACCTTTTTCAAGACGTAAAAGGCTAGGTTCCAGTCTGTTTAGAAGCGCGCAGGCCGCTCTTCTCGGCGAGCATACGTGTTTTCATTTACCGACGAGCCTTCCTTTAGAGATGGGTAAGTAAGTCAAAGTCAAAAGGATTTGGGCCAAGTTCTCGCAGGGCCCTCTTCCCAAGAGGTGAACTTCCTCTCTCTCGGCTTCGACTAGGGATGAATGGACGAAAGCTGATCGGCGGCTAGCTTGCGCAATCAGTCGCAGGATAAGAGAAATAGGTTTGAAGAGGCTTGTAAAGAAAGTGGCGAAAAGGGAGGTAAAGTGAAAATGTCTAGAAGGTATAAACCCAGGTAATCTTAGTCTAGTTTAAGTCTGCTTGAGACACTCAATGGGGCCGGAAGGAAGGATATATATATATATATATATATATATATATATATATATATATATATATATATATATATAATGAAAAACTCACAAAGTGGCACGTGAGGAAAGCAATAATACGAAAATTAACCCACAGGAAAATGAAAAGATCAATCCAAGCACTTTCGAACTATATTTGCAAGTTTATTTTCAAGGAACTCCCAAATATAGTTCGAAAGTGCTTGGATTCATCTTTTCATTTTCTTGTGGGTTAATTTTCATATATAATATATATATATATATATATATATACACACACACACACACACACACACACACACACACACACACACACACACACATACACTACTACTGCTTCCTTTCAGCGGTCAAGTGCTGGACAAAAACGTGCTGTACGAAGTGATTTATCCCAAATACTTCAGCCACGATCTCAAACTGAAGACCTCCCCTGAGAACGTGAGTAAATTCTCTTGTTTATAAATATTTATGCGATCCAAGGGTGCAGCTCTTGAGGCCCCGGCGGCGGTGGCGTCGTGGTAAATCGTCGGGTGGTCTCTCTTTGCCCAAAATGGGAAAGTGGGAGGTCTTGGACTACTCCCTGACCTCCCCACTGAGGCCTTTAGGCGTTATTTGAACTCTGCCTATCAATTACCTTAAGTCACCATTCCTTCTCCTCCTTCCAATTGAATCAGTTTTCGTAATTTGCTATTATTTAGTTTCATCACCACTCCAAATTGGGCCCCCGGTTCGATACTCACAAAACTCAATTGTGCCCTTATGTCATTATGACTTAAGGACATACATTTACTCTATACTCCAAATTTTGCACGCAACCTGACGCCATTCAAGCATGTAATTTGGAATTTAGTGGAATAGAAGTTCTTGTGTGTGGGGGGGGGGGGAGCGATCTTCAAAATTAATATTATAATTAGGTCCTTAATTCGATGCCCCTATGAATATGATTGGCCTAAAGCAAGGGTGGGCAAGTTCAGAGCCTTTTAAGCCACATCGGGTATTTCCAGTCAGTTCGAGAGCCACATTATGCATTTATCTTAAATTCTAAAGGAATTTACTTCTATACATAAATGTAGGTATACCTTCATACTAAATAATATACATAGCTAAGCAAATTTACAGTGAAGTCAATTATTCATCGTTAGTTGAGTTTTCATTTTCGCTGTTAACCTACATACATACGTATGAAGGCTAATATTAACTCTGTAGCGGAACAAAATAACTTTGAGAACCGCATTTTGCCCACCCCTGGCCTTCACGCAACAACTTGGGTACCGTATCAGGGAAGGAAGCCGAGAATTATGCACTGGCAATGGTGGCGATATGTCGGTCTATATTACAGACTGGTGAGTAAGAAGAAGGAAAGATCCTGATTTAGAGCAATGCAAATGGACAACTTGAGGGGAGATTTGTTGCGTAAACGATAGACAATAAAGTGAAGACTGAAGAACGAATGGTTATGCGATATACCAGAACAAGTCTTAAAGTATTGTTACTATAGTTCCTAGAAGTTACTATAGAAAGGATTCCTAGAGCTCATACCTCCGCCAATCTCAGAAATTGCCTTATCTCGCAATGTTGAAGAAAGTGAATAATCTACATCAAGATTTGCATGCATCCCAAAATATAATCAACACTTCTTTGGTCCAGGGTAAATCCTTACTCGAAATCCGTCAATAACATTTTGAGATTTCTTTTACACATGTCTGCCGATACATCCTCTCATTAATACAGATGGTCGGCTCTCGTAAGATGCCTTCAGAGAGCGAAGTCCGACCAAAATAGTGATATCCGAGTGGATCTCTCGGGCAATTACAAAGTATATGCAGAGGTCAACTCAAAGCGTGATGGCAACTGATTTAGAGCATTGCAAGGAAGTCCACGATAGATTTTCTCGCAAAGGCAAAGACGATCGCGTAGCCTTGTGAATTTTAAGAAAATTTAAACCTGCGTTGTTGAGAGAAAAAATAGTAGTATCGAGGGATTTGATTCTATCAAGGCAATGCAAGAGCTCTTTCTTCGCGGGTAACGACAATTGTCTTTTTTGTGTGGCGAGAATTTGAAAACTACGATTTAAGACCCTCGGTGACGTCAAAACTGCCGTTTGGACATTGTGTAAATGAAGAGCACACAATTTTCAGGAGGGGCACATTTTGATATTTTATTTTTTGACTTCCATATTTGTATCTTGTAGCAATATGGAAATAAGGTCGTAATTTAGGATGTGGTAATTTTGAATGAGATGGGCGCAAATGTTTTAGGCTACTAAATCATTTCATACTTTTTCGCATCGTTTTAATAGTGGCTTTGGAGTAATATTTTGATGGCGGATATGATGCATCATCCCTTATAAAGTCACGAAAAGTCACTACTTCAACCCGATTTTGCAACGTAAGAATTCTTCAACAGGGCCTAGTTCCGATTGGTTATGGTTCTGCTTTGTTGTTATTTTCATATTTGACATGTTAAGGAGGTTAATTTGGGTTCGTTAGTTTTATATAATCATTATAAGGGTTTGCATTTTCTTAATTACGCAGAAAGTTTATAAAAATGAAAATTTTAGTTGCAGCGCCATCTTTAAATGTCTTGAGACGGCCTAAATTACGCTCGCTTGTTTGAAGATAGGGAACAAGGGAGCTTGTTTTTAAGGTTAATACAGAGTGCGACAATAACACCACCCACAAATGGAATGGCAATAAAAAGGAAATCGGGGAGGTCGTATTGTTGCACCCTGTATTAGAGAAGATTGGTCACAAGAAATACCCATTTCACATGATGATAATTGATCGGCATCACATTCAGGTAGAAACACTAATTTAACTACGATGTAGAAGGTGAGAGGTAGATTGAACATATTTACCAAGGGGGTAGAGCCTTCCCCCCCCTTTAACTGGTTTAGCATCGTACCGCGTATTTGAAATTACGTAATGAAGAAACTTTTGAGGGAGGGGGGGGGGGCGGAAATCCAAGAAAATGATGGCACCCCTCTTATTCAAAATTACTAAGGATGTTCTCAGGTAGTACGGGTATGTAAGCAGATTCGTGAAAGGAACATACAGTATCTTTAAAAATTAGATAACAAAATACCTTAAAAATACTAGTTTAATTTCAATAGAAAAAAAAAATTTCTTTAAAACTTGCCTTTAATAGTGTCCAAGTTTCATTTCATAGAAGAGCGAATAAAAACAAAGTAATGTGTATTTAAAGAAAGGATGCGTCCAAAGTAGAGAACGATAAGTATAAATGCAACCATAAATAGAAAACAGCATAATTCTCTCATAAGCAATTGAACATTTGAAAAAACACTCTGCAATGACGCAGCTATGAAATGCGATTAAGTAAAAAAAAAAAAAAAATCAATGGCTTGCCTTCTCGACACTGCATCGGGCACACAAGGGGGACGCTCTTCATCTACGCAGCTAAGTTGGCCTTCGCTACTGAGTATGTCCTTTGGTGTGCTGAAAAGTGGTGTTTTTAAGCTGAAAGAATCATGCATGTAAGAAAAAGACCGTTGAATTTAGAGGTAGCAGCGTTATGCTATTGGGGACGAAGAGCGTCCCACAGACTCACCCGCTGCAGTATCTAAGAGGCGAGCCATTGATACTCTTACTACAATTGAACAAAATATTAATAAGAAGCATGCAAGCCCTTGCTCTGAATGACTTAAGCAGATCTTTGGCCACATGACAACCATTTGTTGCACTGTTCAGGCGTGATATTATTTATTTCTCCTAATCTTTGTCAGAGATCTTAAACATTCGTTGAAATTTTCAGTATTCAAGAACTGCTTCAGCGTGTTTGCTGGGTTGCACTGAGCATTGGCCTACATGGAAACAAGCTCCAAATTTAACCATCTTTTCCTGTATGATTAATTCAATATTTCACCTGTATGACGCTCTACATGTTGGTTCCCATCCGATCCGAACAAATTAAATTTGCCTTCGTGGCTGAAAACAGACTTTCATACTTTTCAGCAATTCACAGGCTATGTTCAGTAGCGAAGACCAGCCTAGCCGCTTTATTATTTTCATTTAGGGGTGGTTTCTTAGTCGACGAGCGTGATACGAGTCCCACCCCTATCAAGTGTCGCGAGATAGTCTGGCGAAACACATTCCGGTTCATGTTTTCGGCAATTTTACATGAAATACCGGTTGCTGTCTCAAATCGCTCCTTCATCGACAGCGTTGCATCGTGCGATCTTCCCTAGGACTGGATTTTCGAAGGCGACCAGTTTTCTTCGCCGACTCGCAGGAAACGGTGTCCTCGGGTACTTTTATTATGCATGATTTGACACTTTTTGGCCAATTCCAATGCCTCGGAATGTTAACCGTGTCATTCCTTCAATCTTCCACTGGACAGCCTGCTTTCTGAAAGATTTGTATACCTTAAATCGTTTCGCCATCAGTAGCTATCTAAAATACACATGGGACAGTTTTGCTTCACATACGTTAAGATTTTTTACATGTGAACTGAAAGTTATGAGAAATCGTTCTCTCTTTTTTTTTCTATCCGCTGTTCATAGAAATTAGACTAGTATTTTTAAGAAAATGTAGATTTTGGTTTTTTGTTCTCTAGTTTTGAACGGTATTGTATGCTAGTATGATGGTGAGCTGAAATGTTAGATAAAAATTGAATTGATTATGTTAGTGAGTGTGAGTGAAAGAGGGATGTGCGAGGAAACGGTTTTTGTTGTGTTTTTTAGCGCTAATCTGGCGACTCCCTCCTAGGGCATAAGTCGCTGTAATCATTTATAGCTTAATGATAGGCTAGATTAAAAAAAATGTTTAAAAGAAGCGAAAAACAAGGACGAAAAGCAAAAAAAGCTAGAAGGAAGCACGTTCGGGACTCGGGAGGAAGCTCGCCTCTCCCCGGTGGAGTCAAATAAAATGGATGGGTCAAGACTCCTCCAAAAAGTCAGATAGTCCCCAAGTAGGTGTGGACGAACTAGTCTCGAGTAAAAGGGACAAGCAATAGCGACCCTGCTCGTTCCGGTACAAGGACAGGGAACGTGCGCGAAGATCACCTAGACTGGGACATTCAACAAGAATGTGCCGAACAGTCTGGGGGACAACGCAGTCGTAGCCGTAAGATGCAAGCGAGCGCTCCATCAAATGGTGGTGCGTCCCACGAGTGTGCCCAATTCCAAGACGACAGAAAGCGATCCGAAGCCGTCGCGGCATTGGGGGGTAGGTCTATGGGAACAGTGGCAAGCAACTTTAGGTCTCCCCCGCCCAATATTCTTTGTCAAGCAGCCCGGAGGGTTGTCCTGATTCCTGCCATGTGTCGGTCTGAGTAAGAGCAACACGCAGGTCTTGCGCATACAGTGATACAAAGCACTGCGCACGGCCCAAAGCCACGAGCATCTCCCTAGCATCGACAAGTATGCTCTCATTGGGGGACGTGCGGAAGGCATCAGTCGCCAGGCGGAGACCAGTGTGGCTCTTCGGGTCCACCTTCTGCAATACACACTCAGCTGCGGATACATAAAACTCGATCCGTAACGATCAAACGATAGATAGAAATATAAGGCAGTAGCTCTATCAGCACCCCAAGTACTGAACCTCATGTCGCTGGTACGAGACCCTAAGGCTGCGAATATGAGCCTCCCAGGTGAGGCGTCGACGAAACAAGACCAAGGAAACTGTGTGAATCCACCACTTCCAAGCGAACCCTGTTTAGGAACAAGTCCTGGTTGGGATGGAGACGTGGATGATAGAAGTACACCACCTTAGTCTTGGCCAGGGAAAACCGAAACCTGTGCGGTTCAATGCCTGTTGGAGTCGACGCTCTAGAGTTGGCATCTGGGCCGCACCAAAAGAGAACAAATGGTCGTACACGTAGAGTGTAGCGAGAACATGTTCCGTCAGCACCGATATGCTACTATTGATGCTCATGGCAAAAAGTGTGACACTTCTCTGTGTGTCACCTCTTCTTGTTCCATTACGCCAGAGAGGACTCCCCCTCCCCCTTAGGCGGAATAGAAGATCTCGCGAAATGAAGATTGGAAGACTTCCCCTCGCCCCCATCGTGTGGAGAGTCTCCCTGATACCATATCGCCATGCGGGATTATAGGCCTCCGGATCGAAAACCTTCGTAGCGTATTGCTGTCTACGAAGGAAGGCCTCGCAGACTATATTTTCTAGTCGGAGCTAAGATCCGACGTTGAAGGTAACTTGCGGAAGCTGCACTGTGCATAGAATAGGTAGTCTCCGCTGTACAGGAACAAAAGGCTAATCACTTTATCCCAGCCGAGGTAAAGTGATATCTCGGATTTGGGAAACCCGAGCACAGTAGGCTGGGAGGGTACCCTATGTGCAGATCCTGGTGAACAAATCTAACAGAAAGGCAATGCTTTGCTCGGCTAGTTGACAAAGCATGGCATACGGAAAATCGGCCGGACCAGGGCGGTGTCTGCGCACGAAGCGAGGTCGGAAGCAACTTACTCAATGTAAACCTGTCGTTAAAAGGTTCTCCGCCTCTGGAGGTAAAGCCTACTCTTCGGCCTTCATCGACATCACGATGTGCATTGAATGCTGGCGGAACGGCATCCCGGCAAGAGAATGCGGAGAAAGTGGTCGCGAAGGACTGCAAGGACGCGTTGTTTGAGATTGCGGTCCAATTTTCCTGGGCGCTCGACGAAAATCATCGACAATGAAATCATTCGGGCGTCTCTTATAGTGCATGCAGGAATAAAGCTTCTGTTTGAGGGCCGTCTCACACTCGGCTGAACACCACGGGAGTGGTCGGCGTGCAAAACGGTCAGACGTTCTAGGAATAGTAGTTAGGCCCACCGACCGTAAACTCCTCGAGTGAAAGAGAAATTAGTCATTTCCTGAAATACAAACCACCGCTCCCGCTCCAAGCACCACCAGGTGATCTTTCAGGCGTCAGCGGTGAATAAAATAATATTTCAATGGGCAAGTGATCACTACCATGGAGGTCACGAAGAGAAGAGGGGCCTCCTTCCCTGGTTGGGGCCCTCGATTCCATCAAACTTTCCTTTCCGCAGGGCTTTTTCCGATGATAGAGAGAAGAGGGCTCACTCACCGCCCTCCTCTTCTAAAAAAGAAAAGGAATGTTGGGAAAACAACAAGAAGACTAAGGCTACCTCTTCATCCAGGTGGGTCCCCTCCCGTTTCGGCAACTGGCCAGGCTATGACTGCACGTACGGCCACTGGGTGACTACGGGCCCCCTCATCGAAAGACTACCCGACGTTTTCAAGCGCGCTAGATTCAAGCACTTTCGAGTTATTCCATCCACTGATGGCAACATGTTGGCCAAAGGTCACATATTCCATCTGAGGGTAGTTTTAGTGTTTTACCTAGGTTGATTGGCAGAGGGTGAAGGTCACCCATTTCTTGGATGGGAGCCTTAGCCTCCGCTCTATCATGAATTTTTTCAAGGGAGTGGTTTATGCGTGGGAGCTCGTGGGTTGCTACTTAGAAGACTACCGAAGAGGTGGTCGACCAAGTAGCGGTCAACCTCGAACAAGTTATGAGAAAACTGGAAAAGGGCACGAGATCCACCCCTTACTCTTCGTGATGTTCGATCGTAACAGCCTCCCTGAGTCGGTGCGTGACATTTAGCATCGCTACCGCCTCAAAACATTCGTGCGGCGCCACGGAGTAATTAGCATTCCCACCTCTTAGCTCATAGTACTCGAACCTACAAACGTGGCAAGATGGGTCACACAGAAATCTGTATAAACTATTCATGACATTACATTGCATAATATAAATTTTCATGCAAAGTGTGTGCGTTACTCCAAGCCGCACCCTGCCTCTTCGAAGCAATATAGCTCGTATTCTTTTGAGAAAGACTTCCTAGCCGTTCAGGGTGCGGAACGAACATCTTTCAGAGAGGCTAAGGAATTGGTACTATTCAACACTGCGACATGGGGCATCCTTCGCCCCTCGGTGAACATGTTTAAGAATAAAATTGACAAATATTACTTATGACCTTTCATAAATAAGCTGTGAAACTTGATTCGTATCCTCTCTTCCTTTATCTCTCTTTCACCTCTCACTTCTTCCTTTCCCCTTTCTTGAACTATCCTCGAGTGGATCTTAGGATCTTTGCTTGCTGGTTCTTAATTCGGTAAACTCTACAGCTCAGCTAAATCAGGAAATGCCATTCATCCTTTGTGTAGAGGATAGGTTCCTAAATTTGTGTCATGTGCTGGACCACATCTCTTAAAATCCCTTTGGGTTGCAAAGTATGTTTGAGGTAAAAGTGGTAAGGCTGGTCTTCCTCTAAACACTTCTCAGAGTAAAACTTGGAGGCGGATCTATTATGTTATGGAGTGGTTTGTGTGTAACAGGCGTTGATGGACCATCGAATCGACCTAATGATGAATAAAGAATACTACAGAAATATTCTTTAGAAGTATCAAGAATGATGGTCGTAAGCTCGGCTTAGGAATAGTTTCAACACGACAACCACCACAAACACATCGAAATTGATTTCCTGTTTGAAGGAAGTAAAATAGGCGTTTTGGAATGGCCATTACAAAATTCCAAAACTATGATGATCGTTTAAGAAGCGTCATTAACCAAAATGTTTATACTATTGACTAGTTTTCCAATTGTACTGGGTATGAATACCTTTTGATTTATTCCTCTATTTGTCTATCAAACCTTGAAATTTTGTGTGGGGGGTAGATTTAATTAATACATTCGTGTCGATGCCTCACATTTGTTACCCTGCAATAAACTGTTCATGAAATATGGCCTTAAATTATAGTATTAGGTAGGGGTATGAATGTTTTCTGGAAGTGTATGTATTTAATAACCACCTCAAGGGTAGCCAAAGGTCGTCAGGTATCGTTTGTGACCATTTCCACAATCAGGAGGTAGAGCCTATCATAAGGAGTTTCGGCGTTCAACCTCTCGCCCGTCTTTACAGAACCATTCTTGGAGTCAACAGACCTCCGATCATCAGGTCCCATCGCTAAGGACCCTGACCGATTCTGTGCCTTCCGTTGCGGTGCTTAGCGAAGTCACTCCAGAACAGGGCCGCAAAAGACCTGGACTCGATTCCGATGTTAAGAGCACTCCTTTAGCGCCACCGACCAAGGTAGTGTCCAGTTTGTGTTATCGCCCCCTACTATGCGGGGCTAAGTCGCCAAGTGGTGGAATAGGGTCTCTCGTATGCTTTTTCGGGAAGCTTCATTAATTCTAGCTTTTTTTTCGATAGTTTAATACGTCACCTACGAATTGGTCTAAATAAGGTACATTGTTCTAAACAACTTCCTTATAATTTTTTTTATTATTATTACACTGGTCTGCGTTGTTTTCAAGGTCCAACACATAATACCTGATTTTAGGCCAGTTTTTCGCGCTGAATCCGAAAATCATGCTCATTTTATCCAATTATAATATTTTTTTAGATATAAGTACATGCCAGAAATTCCTATATTCCGATCTATTTGTAGTCGAATGTACACAATAGTAAATTTGTAACTGATTTATACACAGAAGGTTTACAGAATGTTCTAATTGGTACCAAGAAGAGTACAACATAGAAAAAAAGCTTCTCGTCGATGAATGGTCTCTTCAGGGACTTCCGATTGTGCCAAGCAGACACTAAATCCCTTTTCATGCAACAGCAGTAGTCGGCCAAAAACTTGACATCCCAACGCCCTTGGTAGCATTCTTCCATCACGCGGATATCTTGGTGAAAGCTCTCACCCTCTTCTTCACTCACTGAAGTCTCCACAATTCTCGGGAAAATAGTCCATCCAGGTGGGACCGAATGAAGTGCATTTTCACCTACATGCGCGCACCAAGTTTGCGGAAATTTTCCATTAACTCATCAACCGCCTTCTCATACTGAGGACTTCTATGGTTTCCAAGGAAGTTTGCAATGACTGACTTAAGGGATAACCAGGAAGAGAGTTCAGCTGGATTCAGTGCTTCATCAAAACTGGTGTCCTTGATGAGCTTCCTTATATGAGGACCATAAAATACACCTGCCTTCAGTTTTTCCATGCCGACTCGTGGAGACTTCTGACGGAGAAAAGCAAATCATCTACCTTCCCTGCCCATTCATTGCCTTGACAAAGTTCTTCATCAAACCGAGTTTGATGTGCAGGGGTGGAAGCAATATATTGCTCGGTTCAACCATAGGGCGAGACAGAACTTTGTGTGAACCGAGTTCTAATCCTTGTCTTGACGGCCAGTCTTTGTCTGACATAATGCTGGTCGTCAGCCCGACTATCCCACAAGCACAAAAAGCATGGGTACTTTGTGTACCCACCTTGAAGGCCAAGGATGAGTCCAACAACTTTAAGATCTCCACAGATCAGCCATTTGTGATCCTGGTAGTTAAGAGTAGACAGACAACAGAGGGTACGTGCTCTTGGAGGTTTCTTTCATTGCAGGGATCGATATAAAGAAGAACTGTTAGATGAGTCAATAAAAACTCACTATTCCATAGTAGCATCATACTTCAGGCCCATTAACTGGAGCAGGTCAGCAATGTTGTTACAGTAGACCACTAAAGAGGCTTTATCAAACGTGGAAAAATTTCCTAAATTCTTTCTCGCGGTCCCGATACCAATAGAATGTTGTCCCTGGTACCAGCATACATTTCTCTTGAAGACGTAAACCTAATAGCTGAGCAGATTCTTTGGAAAGGTCCAGGTCGTTGAGTTCGGCTTGCGTAAATGGCACCAGTTGGTCGACCTCTTCTGGCTTGTATGCATCAAACTCAGCTGTATCCGTAGTGACACTAGCCTCGGAATCAGCCTGGTAAAATCAGGCTCAGGGACAGGAAGATCGGGGCCATGTAGGACTGGTTTTATAGCAGAAGGACTATTAGGGTATTAAACATGGTGTTTGTTCTTGCGATTGATGCCTTTCAACTTTGCCCTTCAGAAGTTGCAGTCGGTGACGTGATCTTTGCCTTTCCTCCACACCATTGGGATACCAAATGTCATTCTCTTTATTTTATTATTACTCCAATCCCGTAAATTTTCCACACATGTTTTACAGCAAATATGGGGAGCAAATGGCTTATCCTGGTCACCTAGTTTCACTCCAAAGTAAATATGATATGCTTTTTTCACAAAATCGGTGATTTTTGCTTGACAGTCCTAGAAGAGGGACATGTACGCAGATGTAACAAAACCTATTCGGATGATTCTTACACATACAATCCATTGTAATGCAAATCTAGACCTGAAAAGATGAATAAAATAGGTTATGTATGGTTACTCATCACTAGATGTGACAAAACAGAAGTAATAAACGGTTGGATGGTAGCGCTATTTTGGAATATACGTTCTGATATAAATCGAGCATATCTTAGAAACCAGACCTGACCAAAGAAAACTAATATTCTTAAATTCAACATGCAAGAACACTCAGAGGACGAAGCTACTCGGTGTACAAGGAACTAGGAGACCGACAATGAAAAAAACAATAACGAATCCTGATAAGAAAACCGATGTAACCGACGGGGGCATTTTCACTCCCCGAAAAATGAGGGGGCAGACAGAGATAGACAAAGCAAAGGATGTATAAATAAATACAAAGAAGAGGAGTGGTGTAAATAAAACTGACAAAGATTGAAAAAAGACTTCCCCCAACCCGAAATCCTGGGATTGGATGGGGTATTTTAATACTCTGGGAACAAGTTCGTACTAAGAACGCAGGGACTCATAACTACGAACTTAAGAGCTACTCGATCGATAAAGAGTGATTGTGGAAAAGTAACAAATGGTCTAAAAAGGGACGGATCCCGCGGATCTTAGAATCCCCAAATCGTTTACCCCAATTACACTAGGCAACAAAATTTAACTTTTTGTTTGTTACAGACAAGTGAATAAGTGTTTCTAATTAGTTCGAGGGCGCTGAATCGGAATTTAAAAACCAAAATCCTCTATCACGTCTAGATTTTGTGTAACGCCTCCCCCCTCCCCCTTTCGCTATTTGTTCTGATTAATAAATAAAAAAATCTTTTTATTTTCTAAATTTCTAATTTTTCAGCAAAAATATTTTAAAAGTGTGGGGGGGGAGACCTTCCTTCTTTATTCTGGGTCAGGACAGACAGTGTACATTACTGGCGAAGTTACCCCACCCCCTCCCTCCCAAGTTATGAAGATTTTATTTTTATTGTATTGATTAAGTTTGTTATGCACTTAAAGTTTAAAGAAACTTTGCTGTAACCTTCTCGTTTTTTTTTGTGAGACATCAAAGTTTTTTTTTATAAAGACCAGCAATGATACCCCCATCATATTTGGATTAAATTTTCCTTGGTACCTCGTCTCCATAACCAAAATTTGTTGATGAAAACGTTCACCATGTTCATCACTAACCGCTTCCAGGTTTTCAGGAAAAAAATCGAGATGAGAAGGCAGAAAATGCATTCTAAGTGACATTCTACATCCCATCTTTTCATAGGCTTCCGGCATATTTTTTACTATTTCTCGGTAATTTAGAGATTTAAAATTGCCGAGAAAGTTTTCAGTGACTTCCACAAAGCATGTCCATGCTTTGCGTTCCTTTTCATTGAGACACAAAGTGAAAGAATCATCAGAAACAACTCTGCGAAGTTGTGGTCCAGTGAAAACTCCTGCTACTATTTTTGCATCAGTTAATGATCCTTTGAATTTGTTTTTCAAATATTGAAAGCCTTCACTTCTTTGATCCATACCCTTAACAAAAATTTCATTAACCCTTAATTTAATGTGAAGAGATGGAAGATGAACCTTTTTGGATCTACTAGAGCATCATGCTTAAGATTATGTTTGCCAACAATGTGTTTTTCTCTGGTTGGCCTTCTCGCTTTTTATAGTTATTTTTATCATCTCTGCTATCCCATAGACATAAAAAGCACATGTACTTTGTGTATCCCAACTGTGACCCACGAAGAAGTGATGGGCAATTTGGATAAACAATTTTAGATTTCTTTTTCTTTGAAAATCCAGCCACATTTGTTAGGCAGAAATAACAATCATCAAAGTGATTTAAGGGCTCACACCATATCATGGGAACAGCAAAAGGCATTGCCTTCCTCTTCCCATTTAACCAAGCTGTAAACATTGTGTTACACTGCGTGCAGCAAATATGAGGGGCCCAATCTTTATCCTGGTCCCTACTTTGCATCCAAAATAGTATCTGTAGGCTTACTTCATCGTTACTGCTGTTTCTATTTTTCTCCGTTGTGCCACTGGTGTGACTTGCCCACAAACATAACAAAATATGTTGGGGCTGTTTACACATCCGCATCTAGAACTTGAAGCAATGACAAGATTTCAAATACTAACTGGAGCAAGCAAACGATATACAATGTGAGATCCTAATCATAAGGTTCTTATCAGAGCAAAACTTTGATAAACTTGTTATCTTCTTTACCGGTTATCAGTAGCAGAAAAGTTATCACAAATAAGTATGTATTAATCTGAAAATCTGAAAAAAAAAACACCCAGTAATTAGAATTCAATGATATTTGAGCTTCAATATAGTCTACTTTATATATATATATATATATATATATATATATATATATATATATATATATATATATATATATATATATATATATTAAATATATTAAAAATTGCATATTGGTACAATATTGAGCAAAAGTGTGAAATGGCATGAAAATGAAAATTCAAATTACACAAGAACTAGACGCGATATGCAAATTCTAAAGACAAATCTGTAATTAGCGCCTAAAATTATCTAGAATCACCTATTTTCTGCTCTGTAACCAAAATTGTATTACGGTGTTATTCACACAAGGGTGAGGAAATTATTTATGGATCGCCGAGTACGACGCATGCGCACAGGCAGTTTAAACTCCACACGTCATCACGCGCACACAACGCATCATCCTTCCTTAGCTCGGAATAAACCACAATGGGGCATAACCACTTGTTAGCTGTGGAGGGTGGGGGTTGGGCACAACATCACTACCGTTCTTCGTCCTCCTCTATCCCAACAAAGAAGGGCCGTTAGTCTAGACCCCTCAAGCTCCCAGTGGTTGTTATACTGATCTTTATGTTGGCTTCATTATCAGGTTCGGGTTCTACTCAAATGAAAGGGACGGGTAATAATAATACCAGACAATGGCTTCGCTTTGCTACTAAGATTAAAAAGGAACTCTAAACTAAATTTCGCCCCTTTCAAAATATCAAGTTGCTAAAATATAGTTATAGAAGAAGATATATAAAAATAAATTTTCTAAACTTCACCATTTGTAATTCTTTGGGTTTTAAAATATTCACAAAATTTCGATACTTATATTTATTTCTGAACTTCACCATTTTGTTTTTTTTATTGTAAAGAATTATTAGAAATAACTGATAAAAAGAAACATAAATCATAACCAAACTAAGATGATCAAATACTCCAAAAAAAATCTCCTTCTTGAATTATAGAGTTAGTGATGATGATGATGATATGACGAATCCAATTGTGTCTTAGTCATTGCGAGTGAGGAGCTTCATTCCGGTGCACTTCAGCATCCCTGTGACAAGTGTTTTATCCTAACCCGAACAGAACGGGCCAAGATAGGCAATTTGCCTTGAAAGGGGGTGTAAGGTGTAGCATGGGCAACCTTGCTGCAGCTGACATCCGGAGAATTTCGTTCCTTTCCGACCCCCAAACCGCAGTTTGGTTCCACTAGCCGCAAGAAGATCAGCTGCTATCTTGCGCCTATTTTTCCACCTCTTATCTGTCATCACTTTATCGATTTCTTCTTGCCAACTTTCCGCAGAAGATGAAATCGTTGGTTTTCTCTTTAAATAAAGTCCTAACCTGGTGTGTGGAAAATGTATTTAGTTTCATTCAGGAAGTGTTGTGGTTGACATTGAGAGTTTCGTCCCTTCTTTTCGCAGGCAAATCCAGGGTTGGAAAAAGAAAATCGAGAAGCTCTTACGGATTTTTCCCGGCGCGGATCAAAGTTATCTCGAAGGAGCAAACTGAGAAAATTTGCTGTAAGTTGGGATATTTAATGGTTTAAGTTGGAATGCAAGTGTAAGAAGAGAAGTAATTTTGGTGTCGATGGAAGGGGCCATAAAAATGACCAAAAGAAATGGGCGACATTGACCAAAATATTATAAATAGTATCCCTGGTCAAATATTTCCGCTTATATTTCTTTAGTGTTTTGAAGGAGAAAGAATAACATCACTGTGATTCCATCCGAGCGTCGTAAAAAGCGAGTAATGGCGTAGACGTTGGGGTTGAAAACTTCATTGGCGTGGCTTCCCGGCGTAACGGTATAGCACCCGTCGGTCCCTGGAACCTCCCCTGGGAGGAGAGGAAACCTTAGTTTTCTGTTTATTTTTCCTATTTTTATTTTGATGAGGAAGGGGGCAGGGAGTGAACCATCTCTTTCCCCTTTGGAAGAGTTTCATTAATCTTTGAAGGATTTCAGATCCATTCTGGGGCTTTTAAGTCCACCTATCATAAAGGCTGTCTATTCTATCTACTTTCCTCTAAATTTGATCTCCTGATTTCCACCCTTTGGCATGAATTGATGTCTAGCAATGGCCATTTATTGGGCAATGTTTGATTGAGATGGAGGGAAAATATTATTGAGGTTGAGGAAAGAAAATATGGAAAATAAATATCGCTTAGTAACGAAAATAGCTTGTGGAAAAGAAGACTCGCCCTTATCGGTCCTCAAAGAACCTAAGGGTGGAGGTCAATTCCCAAAACGATGTAAAGGAATAGAGTTTTTGAATCTAAACTAAAGTTCATAATTATAGTCTCGGACCGGGAGACCGTTCTGGTCCTACAGTTTTCAGTTGTCGTATGGTAGTAGTAGTTATTAGTAGTTCGCCAACCTGCCTTTATCTAGGCGGATCCCGACCAAATAATGAAGTAGACATAAAGGTCAGTAGAACAATCGCTGCTGATGAGCCCGAGGGCACCAGGGGTCGTTCCTCTTTGGGGAAGGGTGCCAGGAAGTATGGAGCCCACCTGGCGACTGCGTACTATGGCATAGGTCGCCGTACTCACTACAGCGTACGACTAGGCTATATTAAAAAAAAACCCAACTAAATAACGGATAAAAATGTCATAGGCTAAAAACAAAACAAAACAAACAAGAAAGAAACGCGCTCCAGCGTCGGTGATAGACCCCCCCCCCCCTCCCCCGGCGCAGAAGCATGCGACCCACAACAAACAGTCAAACAAAGTGGAGTAGGCCAGCCTCCTCTAAAAGGTGGTATAGTCTGCAAGTCGGTGTGCACCAATCTGTCCCGAGTACAAGGGACAAGCGATAGCGACCCCGCTCGTCCCGGTATCGGGACAGGTAACGTGCGCGAAGATGTAAAGGAATGTGCCGAACAGTCTGGGGGACACCGCAGTCTTGACAGTATGGCGCAGGCGAGCGTTCCATCAAATGGCGGTGAGTCTCGCGACTGTGTCCAATTCGGAGACGACGGAAAGCAACCTGAAGCCGTCGCGGCATTGGGGTGTAGGTCCATGAGAACAGTCGCGGTGCAGTGGCACGCAACTTTAAGTTCCCTTCGACCGTTTTCCATCTTCTTTGCCAAGCACCCCGGAGAGCTGTCCGTATTCTTGCCATGTAATCGGTGTGGCGAAGCGGGAAACGCTGCTCTGGTCGCCCAGTCCTCGCGGACTCTTTGGTGACCTTGTCGGCGCGCTCATTCCCCGCGATTCCTATATGTCCAGGAACCCAGGAGAAGATAATCTCAACATCCGCCCAGCTCGCCAAAGCCGTGGCGACACGGATATCGCGAACCAGGGGATGCGGAGATTCCAATGCCCCGAGAGCACTCAGGGCGCTTTGTGAGTCGCTATAAATCACAATCCTGTCTCCGAACCGGGCACGTCGCGTTATCAAAGGTACCGATCGGTGTATTACAACCAGCTCAGCCGTGAAGACAGACACAGCGCTTGGATTGATTGATTATTGATTGTTTAAGGGTTACGCAACTTCAACCAAGAGTTATTGTCGCCCGTTCAGCCAGTAAATTTGTAAGTCTAAGACAGTGCTAGAGCCAGCTGGCACTGACTTTGGCCAAATATTCTATACTGAAAGCTAGGATACGAAGCGGGTATTTAACAAGTTAAGTTTTAAAAATATTTCTAATTAAAGAGGAGGGTGGTCCTCTAAGATAAAATAAGTTTTATTTAAAAATTCCCCCCAAAAGGTTTAAAATTATTTCTGACTAAAAAGGATTGCGTTCCACTAGAGTGAGAAGTAGTTTTATATAAAAAACTTTAAAATGGTTAAAAAATTGGACACTTTTGTCCATTCAAATTTTGTTGAGGAGATCCGCCTCCTCAACGAACACACAAGTGCTACTTCCGACAGCGCACTTGCCATTTCCGAGGATTGATGCGATGTCATATGTATTATTCTCATCTTGATGCTTTCTCAAGTATTTGGCACGGAGTTCCGCCAGATTAGGGCACTCCATCAGGAGATGATGTATTGTGAAAGGTACGATACAATCATGGCAATATGGAGGGGGGTCGCTAGTCATGAGAAATCCATGCGTAAGCCTCGAGTGGCCAGTATGCAGTCTGCACAGAGCCGTCTCCCAGCGACGGCTCATTCCGGCGTATCCCCAAGGCTTGATGGCGCGGAGTTTATTCGGGCCAATATTGTTCCATCGTCTCCGCCAGATATCACGGACTTCTTTCTTGGTTGCTCGTCGAAGGTCATCTATGGGCATCGCGGAACTACGCGCGGGGATCTTGGTCGTCGCGGACTTCGCGAGGACGTCAGCTACGTCAGCTTCTTCATTCCCTTTCACTCCGACGTGTAAAGGGACCCAGCAGAAGTTAATCGCTCGTCCTCGCCTTTTCAACAGGTATAGCCATTCGAGGATTTCCACCACCAGGGGGTGCTCTGGTCTGATGGATCTCATGCCCTGAAGTGCGCTGTAGGAATCTATGGATGACAAAGTTTTTGTCGTCCATGGTAAGTACATAGGTGACGGCATTCAGAATGGCTCGTAGTTCGGCAGTAAATGCTGAGCACATCTTCCGAATGCCGCACCTAAATTTAAAATTAGGAAAGACGACAGCGCATCCCACACCACTGTCGTCCTTGGACCCATCTGTATAAATTGCGACTGAACCTCTATGTTCGTTGAGGTGGTTCAAGAAGATCGCACGCTGTGCATGCGGGCTCAATCCGTCCTTGTTAGGTATGCATTTACATACATCTAGCGGTGGATATATCCATGGCGGAGTCTTCGATACCTTATGCTGGCAGACCGGAGTATCGAGGACAGCAATCTCGTCAAGGATAGTCTTGACTCTGTATCCAAAGGGGTTCGGCAAGCTAGGACGGCTAACATGGGTTAGGGATCTTGCGTCCCCCATTGCCATCCGGCTGGCAACCGAGTTAGGCTGCTGTCCCAGTCTCTGCCGGCATTTCAATAACAAAGTCTTTCGTCGAAGGTCTAGGGGAAGGGCTCTAGCATCGACGAGAAGACTTGGTATCGGGGAGGTTTTAAACGCACCAGTTGCCAGCCTTATGCCCGCATTGTGCACAGCGTCTAACATTTTAAGTCTATTGGGTGTAGCCGAAGAGTACACCTCACATCTGTATTCCAATTTGGATAGAATAAGGGACTCGTGAAGTTTGAGCAGGGTGTTACGATCCGCTCCCCAGGATGTATGTGAGAGCACCTTTAAAAGGTTCAAGGCTTGGGTACACGAAATCTTGATGGATCGTAGGTGAGATGTCCAAGACAACCTGCTATCAAATGACAGTCCCAGAAATCGTGCCTCCTCTCTACAGGGAATCCGCTCTCCGAGGAGGTACAGGTCAGGGTCTGGGTGGACACCGCGGATTTTACAAAAGTGAACAGCCACGGTTTTCGGTGTTGAGAAGTGAAAACTATAGTTGTTTGCCCTCGCGCAAATCTTGTCGATAGCCAGCTGGAGACGGCGCTCCGCCACCGTCATTCGTGAGGCCGCGAAGGAGATCGACAATTCATCTTCGTATAGTGTGCTGAGTATTTCATCTGGTATAACTTTGGTTATACCGTTAATGGCCACTGAGAAGAGGGTTACACTGAGCACGCTGCCTTGCGGGACGCCTCCCGCGAGGGCGTAGTCATGGGACGTTGCTGCACCGATTCGAACTCAAATGGATCTCTTTTGTAGGAAGTTTTTGATGAAACGGGGCATGTGACCCTTCATGCCCAAGTCCTGGAGTGTTCGCAGGATTCCGTGCCTCCATGCTGTATCGTATGCCTTTTCAAGGTCAAAGAATAGAGTCACATGATGCTGCTTGGAAGCAAATGCGGCGGTGGAGTGATGTTTCCGGAAACCGCACTGCGAAGGTGAGATGCACCTCTGACTTTCCAGGTACCACACAAGCCGATAGTTGACCATTTTCTCAAAGAGCTTGCAGATGCAAGAGGTCAACGATATCGGCCGGAGGTTTGTCGCTTCCGTGTGGTCTTTTCCAGGTTTTGAAATGGGGAGTATTACTGCCATTCCCCAGCTAGTCGGGAAAGATTCCTCCAGCCAGATTCTGTTATACAGGTCCAGTAGAAACTTTTATCCCTGGCTGGGGAACTGGCGGAGCATTGTGTATGGGATTTCGTCAGGCCCAGGAGTAGTGTCGTTACAGGTCTTTAGTGCTTCGGACATTTCTCGTGAGTCAAATGGGACATTGTAATGTTCTCCACCCCCCGGTGGAAACTCAATGGCCCTGCTCTCCTCACGCAGTCTCCGTCGGCACTAGTATCATTTATATTTTGTTGAGCAATTTTGCTAAAGAAGTCAGCGAAGTGATTAGCAACAGTGGTTGGTTCTGCCACTTTCCTTCCTTCGATTCTCAGAATTGGTGGAGAAGGGGGGATGTATTTTCCTTACGCGTTGCCACACCTGATTCAGTGGTGTTGCGGCATTTATAGAGCTTACGTAAGTCCAATATCCGCGTCGGGCATGCTTCAGGATTCGACGGTATCGTGCTCTAGCCCCGATGAAAGATATCTTCAGGGCTTCTGAGGTTGGATCGGCCTTGAATCTGGCTTCTGCACGCCTTGAGGCTCGTCTGACCGTGGCGCATTCTTGATTCCACCACGGGACTGGTCTGCGTTGGAACGTACCCGATGTGCGCGGGATACTGACGCAGGTTGCATGATGGAGTCGACAGCCTCGTCCACCGTACTAAAGTCACGCTCGTCGTGCTCCAGAGTGCAGGATTGCTGGAAGGTTTTCCAGTCCGCACGATGGAGGCACCATTTTGGAAGGCGTCGCTGCGTCTCCGCCGAGACCATGTTAAGGGTTATAGGGTAGTGATCACTACCCCTTATATTTCAGCCGACCTCCCACGAGAAGTCGAGCGCTATCTCCGGGCTGCAAATAGTCAAGTCTATTGCAGTCAGGGAACCTGTCTGCACATGAAACTGCGTGGGCTCTCCGGAGTTCAAAAGAGAAAGGCGCGAGTCTTCAAGCAGTGCATTGATGTCTCCTCGTCGGTTGCGTGTAGAGTCTCCCCAGAGATAGTGCCTTGCATTCATATCTCCGAGGAGAATGAAAGGTCTCTGTATTTGTTCTATGAGACTCTCGATGTTCCATCTTGATACTTCTTCATTAGGCGGTAAGTATATGGAGCATAACGTGTAGGTCTTCTTCATATACAGTTGACCCGCTACCGCCTGTAGTGGTGTGGTGAGATTGATGGGATGAAAGGGCACATCTAGTCTGGAACGGATTGCACTCCTTCCTCTGTGCCCGCCATCCGTTGGTAGGAGTGTATGGACGGACTTATATCCCGATGGACAGGGGCATGTCTGTCCTATCTTCGTCTCTTGAAGACAAATGAGAATAGGATTGTTTACTTCAACTAGGAGAGCAAGTTCCTCCCATTTGGCTCTCAGTCCACGGATATTCCACTGGAGAATGTTGGTCATTCTTCCTAGTTGATTATCGAATGTGGTTCTTGAGCAACACAGGTTTCACCCTGGGAGCTTTCTTTGGTGAAGCCTTTGTCTTTAATGTTCGAGTCGTGATCGGGATCTTAGATCTGGCTTCTTTTTAAGGCCCGGTGTT
Organism: Ceratothoa steindachneri; assembly: GCA_963969495.1. Lineage (NCBI taxonomy): Eukaryota > Metazoa > Arthropoda > Malacostraca > Isopoda > Cymothoidae > Ceratothoa > Ceratothoa steindachneri. Next base: position 180,078,384 of record OZ018323.1, read on the forward strand.
CGCTTCTAGCACCCTAATTTTGTCACGCATAAGCGTGACCATGCCACCGGATTTTTTCTTTGGGTCTGCAGAGTCAGGGCTCTGCGGAATGCTTTCTTTAGGCCAGCGAGCAGAGGGGGTGGGGTCCTCTCTCTCTCTTTTGGCGTGAGTGTCGTCCTGCTGGGCATTCTGCAGCAACTCAGTGGGAATGGTTTGCGGGGGATCACCATCTCCCTCATCAGCCATCCCATTTGTCGGGGTGTTCACCGGCCTATGTATAGGAGGTGGGGAGGCTTTAGCTCCCTCGACCTGAGTCCGGCCCACTCTCATCCTGTTACAATGCCACTTTGGTAGGTCTTGATTCACTGTTTAGAGACTCCGAGGAGTGTCTCAACCTTTTAAGGCGCTTTTTACGGGGAGATTTCTTGGAAGGTTCTGGGTGGACCTCAGCCATTACAGTCATGGTTGTTACTTCGGGCTCCGAAACTATTCCACCTCTCCCTGTTGGGTTTTTGCACACCAGATGTATTGGTGGTTTGGGATGGCTTCGGTGCGCCATTAGCTGGCCTTTTGGCCACCGATGAGAAACTCTCGGGTTTCTCACCCTTGCCCAATCTAGACCGGATCATGCCTCTGCCTGTTCCCAGGCTGACATGCTGGGAATTTGCCAGGTGGAGTATCTCCTGCTCGAGTTTGTATGTATCACATCGTCGGGAGTTCACTTCGTGTTTCTCCCGACAATGATAGCAGTATGGCTCACTGCTACATTCAGTGGTCGTGTGTTCGATTGAGGAGCAATTTCCATACCGAGGAGGGTTCTGGTAGGATTTCTTGCCATGCCCGAATCCATAGCAAACAAAACACTGAAGTGGTCTTTCGGTGAAAGGCTTCACCGTTAGTGTTTCCGGACCGATTGTGATATGATCGGGAGCAAACTGTTTATTAAAAGTGAAGAGCACCATGTTGTTCCCTCCCTTAATTTTAACAACACTCTTTACGGAGGCTGGACACACGGCCAGGATCTCTTCCTCTGTAAAGTCTTGCAGGTCTCTATAAAAGACGCAACCTTTAGAGTTATTAAAGGTCTTATGCGTCTTTATAGATTCGAACATGCTCTCTGGAGAGCAAGGCATGTGGAGCAGCATACCTCCCTGGACGATGTCTTTGGCACGGACTAGCACTCCTTTCCCATACCTTTTTATATTTTCCTGAGGGATTGTGCCAATTTCTCTCTGTAGGTGTTTCGTCGCATGGAAAAGTTCCCTTTGCCTCTACAGTAGTAGGCGACGAACCACCTCGGTGTCGGGGTTCTTCTTTCCTCATTCGGGGCTTGTTCTGCCTCCTCGAATATATTTGGGCAGTAATCGTTTTCGGGCTCTTGGAGATTTCTTGATTGAATAAGGCTGACTGATGATCTGCCGCCTTCCGTTCTCAGAACGTTCGGCGCCTCCAACGCCAACTTCGCCGATTTGTTGTCCACAAAGGTGATGTAGCACCTGTTTGAGTCCGAGTCCCCGTCATACAACAGACGTATTCGGAGGACTCTCCCAAATATCCTTGCATCCTCATGGATTTTGCCATAAGACATAATTTGGGGCACATTAGTCACCACCAGGGTATCCGCAATAGAACCTATATGAGGGTTGGCGAACTCAGTCGTCGAACACTCTTGAACCGCAGTCAAAAGGCCAGTGTTTGAGGTCTCGCCGGCCTGGTCAACCATCGGAGGAGATCTTTTTAGTTTAGATTTTTTTTCCCATATATTATTAGGTTTTCTAGAAACACGTCTGCTGAGGCATCAGCGGACTCCACCAATAACCAGGGGCGTAAGGGGCCGAGCGCGATCCGCGGTGGCTGAGGGTACCTCTTTCCCTAAAGATTAGAAAGTTCAATGACCGCTGTGCAAAGACCCCCTTCCCCGATGCCCTGGATCCGAGCCCCCAACTGTCAACCCGAAGGTGGTCATAAGGGTGCACCTCCTCGGTGGGCAGAGTCTTGAGTTTGTACAACCAGCTAGTAAGTCATGGTGAGGACGTTAGTCTCACCTCTAGTCATCAGCCTATCTTACATGGTTGGACCTAGCGACTCTAAAGAGTCACAAGCAGAGACTGAAGACGTCATAACGAGACACACAAGCCCCCACACCGCATCAAGGTGTCCTCTTGTGGGGGACACAGCGCTTGGACCATAGGCGTGGCGACAAATAGTCAGAGCTGGCGTCCTGGGCAGAACCAGGGGCGCCACCGGGCCGAGAGCTATACCTAGCTCTCGAAGGAGTTTCCTAGCCCTAAACCCAAAGGGCTTAGTGTATGTTTGGCGTCTCTCGGCGGCATAGGCAACGTCGAGATAAGTTGCGAATGCATTGAGAGCGGTTGGCGACTGAGGGAGGCGCCGGGCTCGCGCGTACAGGCGAGAAATGCACTGTGCACGGTGCTGAGCGAGTGGCATCTCCCCAGCATCGACAAGTAGGCACCGGCCCCCAGGCGAAGGCCGGTGTGGTTGATGGAGTCCACCTACCGCAGCACACGCTCGGCTGGGGATGTATAAACCTCGCATCCGTAGTCGAGCTTCGAACTAACAAAGGATCGATAAATAATTAAGGCAGCAGCTCTATCAGCGCCTCATGCTCTGAACGTCACAGATTCTCCATGTTACCGTATCGCCATGCGGTAGCATAGGCCTTTTCCAAATCAAAAAACACTGGCGTAGTGCTGTCTACGAAAGAAGGTCTCGCGGACTGCATTTTCAAGTCGGAGCAGAGCATCCGACGTGGAGTGAAACTTGCGGAAGCCGCACTGTGCAGAATACACATTGCCTCCGCTGTCCAGAAAAAGAGCTAATTTAACATTTATCAATTTCTTTATCAAATTGCGAAAGGCCACCACAGTAGCGATTCGCCAGGAGTCTGGGAGGAGACCCTCCACCCAGATCCTGTTAAACAAATTTAACAGAAAGGCCATGCCTCGCACACACAGGTGTCGAAACATGGCGTACGGGACATCGTCCGGACCATGGGTGGTGTCCGCGCACGAAGCATGAGCGGAACACAACTCACTCACAGTGAACCTGTCGTTGAAGGGTTCGCCTCTGTAGGTAAAGTCCAGCCGGCGGCCTTCAGCGACATCATGACGTGCATTGAGTGCTGGCAGAGCAGCATCCCGGCTAGAGAATGCGGAGAAGCGGTCTCGAAGGATTCCGCCATGGACGCGGGGTCCGACATTGCGGTCTCATTCTCCTATAGAACTGGAGGGGGGTCCTGCGAGAACTTGCCCCGAATCCTTTTGACTCGCTTCCACACCTATGCTAGAGGTCTTCCCGTTAAGTGAAGACACGTATGCCCGCAAAGAAGAGCGGCGGGCGTGCTTCGAAATATAGCGGAACCTAGCCCTAGCCCTAGCCCGACAAAATTCAGCGACAGTGAAATCGTTCGGGCGGCGTTTATAGCGCATGTAGGCATAACGCTTCTGCTTGAGGCCAGTCTCGCACTCTGCCGACCACCATAGGAGTGGTCGGCATGCAAAACGGCCAGACGTTCTTGGAATAGTAGTCAGGCCCGCGGCGATGAGGTTACCGGAGAAGAACTCAACGGCCTTATCTACCGACCTAAACTTCTCAACTGAGATAGAGAATTCAGTCATTTTCTGAAATGCAGGCCACCGCACCCGCGCCAAGCACCACCCAGGTGGGCTCTCAAGCGGCAGTTGCCCTGAAAATGATATTTGAATGGGAAAGTGATCACTACCATGGAGGTCATCGACCACCCCCTAATCAAAATCAGGCTGTGCATCCGAAGAGTACAAAGATAGATCAAAGCAAGAAAATGAAGCGGTTATCGGGCAGTTATGGGTAAACTCGTCCACATTTAGGACACCTATCTCAAGCTCTTCGATCAGATCGGCAAGGACTTGTCCCCGGGATTTACTGAGTAATCTCCCCAGAGAAGATGTCTCCCGTTCAGATCTCCAAGCAAGAGAAAGGGCCTCTGCAACCGTGCCACGACGCTGCGGAAGTCCCCCGCGTCGAAGTCACTGACGGTGGAATGTACGCAGAAATAACAGTATAACTCCTATTCAGGTGAAGCTGCACAGCCACTGCCTGAAAGGAGGTATCTAAAGTGAAAAGAAGAACGGAGACATCATGCCGGGTGTAAACCTCGCAACCCCAGCCCGGCCCCCATCTCGTGGAGGGCGGGCAGGGTGCACGTTCCTAGCATGGTCTGCAGAAAAATAGCTAACGGGACGGGACCCAACGAGCCTCCGCAGCTCCTCCCAGTTTGCCCGGAGTCCACGGCAATTCCATTGAAGGAATATGCCCTCCAGGCCTAGTTCGGAGGAGACGCGGGGGCTCTCTTCGAACAGAAGACCCTTACGGGAATGGCCGTACGCTTCCAGGGGGCAGAACCCCGGGCGCTGTTGGCTGGACAATGCGCTGTCGCCTTCGAGGACTTATTGGGGGAGGTTGGGCTCGCCATGCGAGTCTTTTGCTCCCTCCGCCTAGAAACTTTTGGCGGCGGGGTACCCCTCTTTTCGAGGACCCACTTTCTCCGAGCCGAAGCTCCTTTGTTGCTGTCCTCCTTTCGAGGAACAGCTTTTGGAACCCCGGAAGATGGCCTGGCGCCCAACTTCGGGAGTGTTGCCTCCTGCGAGTCTAACTACTCGGTGGAGGCGCGTGGCCGTTTTGCCTTACGGGAAACGGTCACGCTGGGGGAAGGGGAGGCCCTGGTTTTAGTTGGGGCTGGGTGTGAACCCTTTATGCCGCCAGCTTTACCAGGGGAGCGCCCGGGTTGAGTAGAACCCGCAGAAGTGCTCCGAATGGGCGCGGAAACAACCGTGCTCGTTGGCCTAGATGGGCCAGGAGCAGACGGTGTCTTTCTAACCAATGAGGCGTAAGACGTCCCAGGCAGAGTCGGGCGCTAGGACCAAGTCCTTAGCCTCGCGGAATGAGAGTCGATCCTAGGTCTGAACGGCCAGGATTTCTTTCTACAGGAGATACGCACCACATTGCTTCGAAGAAGCGGGGTGCGGCTCTCGGCAATTGATACACTTGGCCACACACGATTTGGACATATCGTGTGCGGCCTTGGAGCAATTTACACAGACTTCGGGTGACCCCGACTTTGCACATCTACATTAGCGATTCGTATGGCTGAAGCGGTGACAGTAATAGCACCGCCGCGGCAGTGGCACGAATGCCTTCACACGGTAGCGGTACCAACCGGCACGCACCGACTCAGGGAGCTTGTCACAGTCGAACGTGACGAAGAGTGTAGGGGTGGGTCTCGAGGCCCCTCCCTGTTTTCTCATCACACGTTCGACCTTGACCGCCCCATGGTTGGCCAGCTCCAAGGTGATGTCCTATATGGAGTAGTCAACGAGTTCCCTCGCATAAACTACTCCTTTTCACAAAGTTCATGGTAGAGTGCGGCGTCACACTCACCGGGGTGCCATGAAGTGTCCGAAGAGCACTTATCTTGTCCGCCTCGGCGGGATTCGCCGCATTCGCCAGAAGGCTCCCGTCCGAGAAATGGGTCACCTCCGGCTTTCTACCAATTACCCTTGGCCAAGATGCTGCGATCAGTGGAGCGAATAACTAAGAAGCGTTTAAAGCTAGCGGGTTCAAAAACGCTAGGTAACCTCTGAATGAGGGGCCCCGATGTCATCGAGGCTCCGCCCTGCGCCCTTTTAGGCTTAGTCATGGGCTCCGCACCCGGGGGAGCAGAAGGCCGGATGTGCCGATCTTGGCTTGGTCGCTTACCGAAGCAGCAGACCCATCCGTCCCCGTAGCCCCCGCAGATGGAGAGGAGCCCCGAGTCTTCTTAGTCTTTTTTGTCTTTTTCGTCTTTTTCTTTTTTGGAGAGGAGGGCGTGGAATGAACCCGCGTCTCTCCTCCGCCGGCAAGAGCCCCCAGGCCAGATGGACCGGCCTCAGTCAGGTCCTTCTCTGAGATGGAGAAGGTCCTGGCAGTCGCAGGAGCACCGGTCAGGGGAGATTACTCCCCTCCTTGTACTGCCTTGGAAACCCTAGCCGTTTGAGGAGGACCTTGCATGAACGCGACTCGAGTTCGGTGCTTGGCGCCGAGCCCAGATTCGCTCCCATGGAAGGCCCTACCGTCTGAGGCTGGGTTGCCTCAAGGACCATGTCTATCTCAGGGGGGCGGGCATCCAGTTGCCCCCCCCCCCCTCCGGACATCACAGGTCATATTGGCAGCAGCGTCATTAGTCATGTCTGGGGAGGCACAGGCCTTGGCCCCCGCTAAGTTTAAAAATCTAGCCAGCAGGTCTTTTGAGGGAAGAGACCGAAGGGGCCTGGCTTCCCTCCCACCTACGGGTGTTTGCACTACCGACCCGCTTCAATGGGGAGCAGTCGGCTATGGGCTGCCTGCTGGCTTTCTTGGCAGTCCCCTTGGAAAGAAAAGGGGAGACTGCCGCTGGAAAAAAAGGGAGGTGCCCGAAAGCACCTCCAAAGAAGGGGGTGAGGGGGAGCCCCCTACACCCGTAGGCGAAGGAGAGGAGTAAGCCTCCTCTCCGGTTGAAGAATTATGGAGGGGCCCCTGGGAAATCACAGGGGGGAACCTCCATTTTCTCTGTGGAGTTGCCTGAGGGCGGCTCCATTAGTCTTACAAGGAGCTACAAGGAAAATAAGTACCCTAGAAGACCTTACGGTCCATACAAGGAGGGTACTTTTGGCGCAATCTTCGAAGGTGTCCGTTGGCAACATCGAAGATCACTCGCGAGGATCTTAATGGCGATTTCGCAAGACTTTATCTAGTCTTAACTTGAACTGGTCAACAGATTCACTGTTGACAACTTCCGTCGGAAGTGCGTTCCAACTACCGCAGATACTGTAAGTGAAGAATTTTCCACACAGATCACGGTGGTATCGCTTCAGTTCAAGTTTAAAGCCGTGATTTCATGTTCTCCCCTCGCTGAGCTGGAAATTATCCCCGTAGTCCAGTCTGTCGAAGCCTCGAAGTATTTTAATTACTTCGATAAGCTGACCACGTATTCTCCGGGTCTCCAGCGAGAACATATCTAATTCCCTTAATCTATCTTCATAAATTTTATGTCTGATAGAGGGAATCAGTTTGGTTGCCCTGGCTTGCACGCGTTCCAATCGCGCGATGTCTTTTGGGAATGAAGGACTCCAAAATTGTACGGCATACTCCAGGTGCGGTCGGACGAGGGAGTTGTACAGACACAGTACTATCTCCTTGTTCCGATATCCAAACTGTCGCTTTATATACCCTAACATCCTTTGGGCTTTCTTCTCCACCTCAATACACTGTTTCGAGAACTTGAGGTCACTCGTGATAGTTACACCCAAGTCCTTCTCAGTGTCTGTGGATTCAAAAGCAGTGCCCTTAAGGATATAGGGTGATTGAGGATTTCGGTGGCCAATATGCATCACTTTGCATTTGTTTACGTTGAAAGGCATTTGCCACGTATCAGACCACTCCCCAATCTTCCCAAGATCTTCCTGCAGGCTTGCAGTATTTCCATCCTTTGCAACGTTCATACCAAGCTTGTATCGTCGGCAAATTTGGAAATCTTGGCAACCATGTCACCGTCCATGTCGTTGACGTAGATGATGAATAGTAATGGTGCCAGGACAGAACCTTGAGGCACCCCGCTAGTAACGGGCACCCACTCAGAAGCCTGTCCATTCACCACCACCCGTTGCCGTCTGTAACTTGGGGAACATGGGGAGAGATTTTAGTTTTGTTAGGTTTTCATTCATGGTCACCCTTTTTTTCTTTCGGAAAGCAAACGCTTCCCGTACGGGCCTGGCAGCGCGAGGTGCCGCCATTTAAGGCCACCCCTCCCGCTTGGTGACCTGGCAGCCCTTCAGCATTGGCACGGCGTAAAAAAAAATAGATAGTGAAGTGAGAAGGAAAGTGGATGTGAGGAAGGTATTGGTGTGGATGAAGAAGGTTGTTAAAAACCCACGATCCCATCCCTTGCGGTTTAGTATATTTAAAGTCTTCAGTTCCATTTCTCCAAAGGTCATGATGTCATCTAAAGTAAGCTGTCAAAGACTTGATTTATTATTAGAAAGCCCTATTAAAGTAAATCGCCTAACAGGAACAGAAGGAGATCCCATAAAAGAATCTCATTCTAGATTGATTGAGAATCCGTTTGTTAAAGAAATATGTCGTAATTATGACTTTGAAAAAGATCGATTAGATTCATTTTTCTCAACAATTTTTAAATCAGTTAACATTACAAATGATTATCAACATTTTGTTAATATGATACTTATAATGTTCCATGGCAATGCCTCAGTTGAGAGAGGATTTCAATAAATAAATATTGTATGGACAGTAATTTACATGATCAGTCATTAGTTGTGATGAAATCAGAGAGATGGATTATAACCCGTCTTGTTTTAAATAGACAAACGGTTATTAAAGCTGTCGTAATGCTTGTGGAAATATGGAACAAAAAAATTCAGCTGCGAATAAAAGAAAAGCAATGGAAGAAATAAGAGAATTTGAAGGAAAAAAAGAGGAAAATAATAGAAGCTTTGGGAACAGAGGCGTGGCGACAAATAGTCTAAGGTGGCAGAACCAGAGGCGCCACCTTCCCGATAGCTACACCGAGCTCTCGAAGGAGTTTCCTTGTCCTAAACACAGAAATAAACATTAAATACAATTGCGTTTGTCTTTACAACTCTAGACTTTATTAAATACTCTTATCTACGATAATAAGTAGTTATATATTAATTAACTTATAATATTTTTGAATAAGATATGGCAATTAATGTAACGAGGTTTGGCGCATCTCAGAGGGGACTTGCCCTCTCAATCAAAGACAACCCAATTTTGTGAACCCTAGCGTTTGAGGAGATCTTGTTGAGCGCTCCAAGTAGTCACCTCTTCAGGCTACTAGACACACTGCTTACTATTTGTACGAAGTTAAGCTACATTGGAATGGGGGGGGGGGGCATATTCGTTGTATTTAATAACTCTGCCCTTGTACAAGCCTTTTTTGCGGGTTATACCCTCCTTTCCCCTTCGAGTCTGAAAGTTCGGCTTGATTTGTTAGCTATTATCGTTTTCTTCATTTTAACTCGCTTTTTACTCCTATTTTATCTTCATTATCTCCTTTTCCTCTATCCCTGTTTTTTTTTTTTGTTTTTTTTAGTATAGTCATCATATTTTCAGAGTAATGAAGTATCGGCTTCTTCCATCATTTTAAGGGGACTATTTCTGATTTTTTGCAAAAAGAAAATTTGCAGAACTTTTTTCTAAATTTTCGTTTATGTTTCATTAAACATCACCCAAAATTAGGACCCCATTAACTACCCCCGTTCATGCCTCCTAAAATCATTTACTACGCATATCATACTGGTGTCAATTTCCTTTATAATTATTGCTAATCTTTCATTAAAAAAAAAAATATTGGCCGTAGGCAAGAAAACAATTTGCCGGTCAGAAAAGGCCCCGCTTTGTAACGCAACATACCACTCTGGATCATAACTTGAGCTATGAAGAAGTTCGCTCCTCCAAAAATTGAATTTAGATTCGCAAACTTTATATTCACTATTAAAATAATTAAGATAAACAGACAAAGAAGCAGGAGCCGAAGTCCTACTCCTAAAGTAAACAGGAAATTGTCGAGTTAAAACGATTATACTCCCGATGCTTTCTGAAACGTTAAACCTGGCAACGAATCAGTTTAGCCCATTGTTGCGATAATACATTTAAGACAATCAAGGGGACCAAGGTGCTAAAATATGAGGAAAATATATAAATGTAATGAATTTTGAAGAATAAAATGGGGGAAAATGTTCAAAACTTCTTTCTATTACAATTTGAATTCAAATGATTTGAGAAAAACGCGTGTTGTACTTTTCGATTTTTGCTTTGTTCTCAAAACTTTTTGTTCCTTCAAATGAGCACCCTCCTGTTATTTAACTCACCATTTCTTTCACTTCCCCTTACTTCAACACTGTCGACGAATCTCTTTTGAGAAGTCATAATGCAGGTACCCTCGTTGGTCTTGCCTTGCGTTAAATAAATTAAATTACATTCATCGAACCAGTATACCTGTCAAATATTTGTGCCGCTTTTCCCCTCTTGTCAGCTTCTTTTTTCCACTCGTCCCATCCCTCTCCGTTTCCTCCTCCGCCAGAGTCTTCCTTCTTCGCCCTCTAATCTTCTTCCGCCGGCAGATGAGCGAAGGGTCGGATCGAGAGTCACCCTCGGGGATGATGACCACGCGGAAGAAAAAGAAGAGTTCGGAATCTAGCGAGGGTCCCCCTGGGCGACAGTCGTGTGAGCCCCCAAGACCACATCCCGGTCAAATGAGGACGAGCTCATACTCTTAAGGGTTTCACAAGGCTCTTGTCATCCGAAATCACGGTCGTGGAGGGGTCTTTAAAAGATGACTGGTGCGAGGCTCGTTTAAGATGAATCCTCCTCACTTCACCTTCAAAGGATTCCTAACCATTTTATTTATTTGTAAGGAAAGAATACCCGAGATACACTCGGTAATGAAGGATTAATTGGAGTTTTATTTGATTTCATTTATTTCTTAGGTAGGGGAGGACAAAAGTGTAAACTTCATCTTTCTTTCATTTCCTTTAAAATTCTAAATTCTATCAACGCTGCTCGTGGACCAGAAAAGTAGCCAAGTTTCACTTTGTTTCATTGCTAGAACTCTTCTTGTCTCCTTTCGTCTCCAATTTTGGGGTTCGGTTGATTGCATTTTCTTGAGTGAGGATCTCAAATATTTTGGGGATATTAAAGTTAAGCAACATAAACCACACATTTTTTTATATTAAAACTTGACTCGTGTAATTCGTCTTCGACCAAGTTTGGCCCCGCTTTGTCTTCAGTTGCCTCGGGATTTACGGCATTTCTTGCCATCAGGAAGGGCCGAAAATTCGTCAATTCGGCAATCTCGTTTATATGAGAAGGTGTTGTCTTTGAGATTACCCCACCCGACTCTTCACCCGCAGTCAGGAATATGCAGGCGCGGGGAGAGAGAGAAAATAATCAAATTGAAATGAAATAATAATTGAAACCAGCAAATCTTATTGTCATCAAATACTGGGGATGAATGTTACAATGCACTATCACATGAAATAATTCGTTCAGAAATCAAATGCAATCAAATTTACGAAAATCACAATTCCGCAAGAGTACAAATTCCCCTTCCTCAAGTTTTTCAGATGTATGCGTGGTCATTCCTGTCAAACCTTTAGGGGATAATTTCTTTTCAGCGCCCATCTGGCGACTGACTACTAGGGCATAAGTCACCGTAATCATCCTATAGCATTGTGTTATGCTAGATATAAAAAACGAGAAAAATACACCCCAAAACAAACAAAATTACAACCAAAAGCAGAAGAACAAGGTAGCAGGCTTGGACGAGGAAGAGAGGCCCGCCTCCCAACAGCGGAGGATCATGCGACCAACACCAACGAGAGTCGAATAAAATGGGTAAGGGCAGCCGCATCGAAAAGGTCAGAATCTACAAGTCTGTGTGCACGACCAGCATGTCCAGAAACCCAGCAAATGATAATCTCAGCATCCATCTAGCTCGCGACAACCGTAACCTCATAGATACCCTGGACCAGAGGGTGTTGAGATTCCAATAACCCAAGAGCATCCGAGCGCTTTGTGACTCACAAAAGATCACATTCCAGTCTCCGAACCGGGCACGACAAGTTATCTCCCGTACCGAGCGTTGTATTGCAACCAGCTCAGCCTTGAAGACAGAAGCAGCCCTTGGTAGATCCCCGCTGATTTCAAACAGAAGGGATACGGCGTAGAAGCCGACCCCATCCTGTGACGTGGAGCCACCCGTTTACACTGGCACGTTTCCAGCGGGACACAAAGTGTGCTCCAAAAAGGCCGACCACGATGCTTTCACCGTTGTAGAAGCTTTGGGAACAGAGACAAATAGTCAAAACTGGTACCCTCCAGCTTGGCGTCCTGGGCAGAACCATAGGTGCCACCGGCCCAAGAGCTACATTGAGCTCACGAGAGTTTCCTAGCTTAGGTTATGACGGGCCTCTCGGGGTCATAAATACTGTCGAAATCGGCTGCAGACGTAGTGAGAAGCATTGGCGACTGAGGGGAGGACCGGGATCGTGTGTGTATACGCATAATTCACTGTATACGGCACAGCGCGAGTGGCTTCTCCTCAGCATCGACAAGTAGGCTCTCATTCGGGGACGTGTGGAATGCACCAGGCGTAGACGTCTTTGGTGGATTGAGTCCACCAAACGCAATACACGTTCGGTAGCGGATACATAAATCGCGTAACGGAAAGTAGAATGTCAATGGTACAAGAGATCCTAACCCTGCGAATATGAGCCTCCCAGGTGAGGCGTCGGTTGAAAGCAAGACCAGGGAAACGCGAACCCCGTTTAGGAAGAAATACGTGTCGGGGGAGCGTGGATTGCGGCAGAAATATACTACCCTAGTCTTGGCCAAGAAAATGGAAAAAACCGTGTGCTTTGGCATAGCGAGAGAAGCGGCATCGTATAGTGTTTCCATGATACCGAATCATAGACCTTCACATTGAAAAACATCTTAGTGTAGTGCTGTCTACGAAGGAAGGCCTCGCAGAGGGCATTTTCCAATCGAAACTTAGAATCAGATGTGTAGAAGACAGGTGGCTTGCTCTACCCGGGAGGAAGGCTAGTCTAACATTTTCCAATTTCTCCAATTTGCACACGCAAGGGTTAGAGATTAGGCGGAAACCGGCCGGGATAGTGATCTCTCTCTGGTGTGCGAAAAGCGAGCACAGGAGTCGGAGGATACCCTTTGTCCAAATCCTGTTAAACAATTCTAACAGAAAATCAATGCCTCGTGCACCTAGATGAAGAAACGGCGTACGGGAGATTGTCCGTACCAGGGTCGTTGTCCACGCACAAAGCGAGAGCGGAACGCAACTAAATTAATGTAAACATTTCTGTGAAGGGTTCTCCGCCTATTGAGGTAAATTCCAGTTAGCAAGTTTCAATGATATCACGAGATGAATTGAATAACGGCGGAGTGTCATCACGACTAGAGAAAAGGAGCGCTGCAGTCTCTGCGACGGATTGGGAGTCCGAGATTGCGGTCCCATTCACCTGGAGAACGGGAGGTTTGGGGGCAGCGAGATTTTTTTTTTTTAATTGAGCACATCTGACGACTGCCTTATTGGGGATAGGTCGCCGTGCTCAACACAGCCTACTACTAGGCTTTATTAAAAAACAAATAACCATAAAGAAGGACAGGCTAAAAAACAAGAAAGAAGCGGGATCAGGCGTAGGCCCGACTCCCAGCCCCCTGCACAGAAAAATGCGAGCTATAACAAACAGTCAAATAAAGTGGAGGCCAGCCTCCTCCAAAAAGTCGTATAGTGTGCAGGAATTAGTAAACGGGACAAGCGGTAGAGACACCGCTGGTCCGGGTACCGGAACAGGTAACGTGCGCCAAAATAACCCATACGGTCCATTCAACAAGAATGTGCCGAACACTGAGGGACAACGTAGTCGTCACAATAAGGCGCAGGCATGCGCTCCATCAAATGGCGGTGCGTCCCACGAGTGTGTCCAATTCGGAGACGATAACAATCAAAATAAAGCCGTCACAACATTGTGGGTAGGTCCATGGGAAGAGTCAAGGCACAGTGGCACGCAACTTTAAGTTCCCCTCGATCGTCTCCCATCTTTGCCAAGCAGCCCGGAGATCTGTCGGTATTCCTGCCATGTAATCAGTGTAAGGAAGGGTGAAACGTTAGTCTGGTTGCGCAATCCTGGCGCTCTCATCGGCGCCTTCATTCTCCGCAATCTCTACCTCCGCCCGGGTCCCCAAAACCGTGGTTACGGATATCGTGAACCAGGAAATGTTAAGATTCCAATGCCACGAGAGCACTCAGGGCTCTTTGTGAGTGTCTATAAATCACAATCCGGTCTCCGAGCCGAGCACGTCGCGTTATATCCCGTACCGAGCGGTGTATTGCAACCAGGTTCCGTGAAGACAGATGAAGCGCTTGGCAGAGCCCCGCTGACTTTAAACAGAGGGGATATGGTGTGGAAGCTGACCCCATCTTGGGACTTGGAAGCATCCATATCCACTGGCATGCTTCCAGCGTGACACGAAGTGTGCTCCAAAAAGGCCGAATGCAATACTCCTAGCGCTGTAGAAACTTTGGGAGCAGAGGCGTGGCGACAAATAGTCAGAGGTGGTACCGTCCAGGGCAGAACTTGGGGCGCCACCGGCCCAAGAATTACGAGGGGCGGTCAATAGGTTTTGCAATTCGGATATGAGATATGAGGAAAAGTGTTTTATTATTTTTCAATATAACTACCCTTGACTTCAATGTACTTGCGCCACTTGTCCCTGAGGCTTCGAATTCCCGACAACCAGAAATCTCCCGACTGCTGTTCAATCCACTCCTGGAAGGCGAGCTGGACATCTTCATCGTCCCCAAACCGGCGTCCACGCAGTGCAGCTTTGAGCTGGTGAAATAAAAAGTAGTCGCTAGGGGCCAGATCTGGACTGTAGGGGGGATGGTTGAGCTCCTCCAATCCGCACTCGCGCAGGGCAGCTTGCGCAACTCTGCCATTTTGGACTTTGACGACGTTGAAGTCGATCATGGGACGTGAGGTTTCTAGGGACCCAACGGGCAGAGACCTTGGTCATGGCCAAATTTTCGTGGATGATGTTCATAACACTTCCATGTGATATTCCAAGTTCTCGCTCGATTTCTTCGACCTTCACCCGTCGATTTTAGGAGCTGATCCTCTCCACACGGGCCACATTGTCCTCGTTGGTCACGTCTGACGGGCGTCCTGGACGGGGGTCATCTTCAAAGGACTCACGACCATGGCGGAACTCCCTATTCCAGCGAGCAATGGTTGCATAGGAAGAGGCGGTGTCGGTGTACACTGCAACCATGCGTTCATGGATCTCTTTTGCATTCTTGCCTTTCTTGGTCAAAAATTTGATCACTGCGCGGTGCTCAACCTTCTCCCTTGTTGAAAAATTTGTGACTGACGATCTTCGATCAGCTACTGCTTCTTAAATAGACGAGGCAGGAGCGTGCGGCTGCAGGTCCTGACTTGTCATAACTTGTCCTAATACCCCCACAAATAGCCATCCCCCTTCCTCTATTTTGCCCTACCGATTCGCAAAACTTATTGACCGCCCCTCGTATATTGAGCTCGTAAAAGTTTCCTAACCATAAACCCAAAGCGCTTTGGGTATGACTGGCGTTTCTCGGCAGATAGGCACACTCGAGATCAGCTGCAGATGCAGTGAGAGCTGTTGGCCACTGAGGCGGGGTGCCTGGCTCGCACGTACAGGCGAAAGATGTAATGTGCACGGCGCAGAGCGAGTATGGTCTCCCCCGCATCAGTCATCTTCCGAACGTTTCCAACATTTCGGCCAGCTCTCTATCGCGATGTTAGAAAGCCTATTTTCATAGCTTGTGGGATTTCTTATCATATCCTCATTGGCAGCTCTTTCGCCCCCATCCCCCCGAGCAACCGTTCCCATACATAACTCAGCCCTCAGTAAACAAGCGAGTATTTTTTCAAATACGGCACTGGAAAATATTTAATAATGCAAATTTGCAATACCTGTATTTTCTACCTGTATAAAAATAAAAGATCTCTGAAAAACCGAAATAATATCCTGTAAAAAGATAAAAGATGAGCTCATCCACCACTAACAAATTGGGGCCACTGGGCGCTGCAATGGCCTTGGCTCGAATTCCTACCCAAGTGTGAATGGATTGGGCATAAATTCGGGTTACGCCCCAGGCGGGGTTAATTCATTTATTTTAATTTGAAGATCAACATTTAAAAATTTGAGTCACTTTTTAATTTAAAATCCAGCTTTTTTCATATGAAAGTCAACTTTTTAAATTTGAAGTTCATTTTTTAAAATTTGAAGTTCAATTTTTGTAATATGTAAGTCAACTTTTGTAATTTCAAGTTCAACTTTTTTAATTTGAGGGTGAAAAGGTGTAAAAATAACACAGTTAAGAGACTGGTTGGGAAAGCTAGTAAGTCATTCGTTGCCATACAACGACCGTAACGGATGCCAAGTTGCCGTCTGCTACAAGAGTAGCTAATAAATGGAATGGAGTAGGCCGGAAGCAAACGTATACGAAGTACATGAGTAAAAACCTCTCATAAGTACAGATACTAAAGTAAGTTTCCCCTCCAAAACTAAATCCGTGAATAATTATAAGTGTCTTCTGTCAAAGGCAACACATATCTCATAAATGTAGTGCATAAAACTTATGATAATCGTATTGGTAGAATAGAGAATTAAAATTGTGTACGAGATGTAGCGGTTATCACCCTACAGAAAACTGCCGATAAAACTTTAAGTGTTAAGGTGTAAAAAGGCGTTTCATCATTTAAACTTTTGTGAAGAGTTGCCAACCATTGAACAGAGAGTCTGTGCTGTGCAGTCCTTGAGTCGTAAAATATCGATCGCGTTGCCACTGGGCAAATGCTCCATGAAGGTAAGGGCCGAAAATATGTAGTTAAAGTAGTGTATGACCAGGGTTCACAGCGTATCTTTATCAGTACAAATCTCGTAGCAAAATTGAACTTACAAATAAAGGAATGGGTAGAGTTAAGACTATCTGGGTTCACGGGCGAAATGGACAGTAAAAAGTATGGGACAGTAAGATCCACTATTAAAGATGGGAATAAATTCGTCAGTTTGCAAGCGCTAGTGTTGGATAGATTACCCCGAAACATCAAGATTGATGGGTTGAGTAATTGTTTAACACACACCTAGTTAAGGGTGGTGTAAGGATGTCTGATTCATATCTGGGAGATTTGATAACGTGTGGATTTATTGGTAGAAGCGAATCAGTATAACAAATTGGTAGAGGGAATGAATGGTTAAACTGAAAGGTATGACTTTCCTAAAAACATGGGGAAGTTTAGTATTGTATGGAAACATTCCTAATAAATACGTGCCCGTTATTAAGGAAGCATAGCTAGCTTTAGGGACCAATATAACTGTACTACCGGCAAATAATTGTCCTGATGTCAAATTTGTGGAAGTTGAATACAATAGGGATTCAACCTGAAACAATTAGTTATGAAGAACAGTCAGCGATAGATCAATACAAAAATACGGTACAATTTAAAGAGGAAAGTATTGGGTTAAAACTGCCCTGGAAACCCGACCACCAAAACCTACCAAACAATTACAAATTACCTGAAAACAGGCTAAAATCAAGTTTGAAGAAATTGAGGTCCAACGCTAACATTATCAAAAAATATGATAATGGTATTAAAGAGCAGGTAAGGAAAGGATTTATAGAAAAGGTGACTAGTGCTGAAGTAACTAAAGACACGCATTACTTACCCCACCTACCCGTAATAAGTGAGAGTAAAACTTGTCCATTAGGAATAGTATTTGGCTGTAGTGCGAAACTAAAAAATGGTACTAGTCTAAACGATTGTCTATACACCGGACCCACTATAAGTGATAAATTAATGGACGTTCTGATTAGATTCCGGACAAATAAATATGTTTATACAGTAGATATAAGTAAGGCTTTCCTTAGAATAGGATTGCAGAAAGAGGATCGTAATTTTACGAGATTCCTTTGGCCGAATAATCCTTTAGAAAGAGATAACCCAATGGATACTTATAGATTTAAATCGGTATTGTTTGGAGCTACTAGTTCATCATTCCTACTACAAATGACATTAAGTCATCATTTGAATAATCAAGCGAAAAATAGTCATATAGCTGAGCGCATAAAGTCGGTGCTGTATTGCGACAATCTGTTAGGAACGGAAGAAGATGAAAGATCATTAATTAAATTGTATACTATTACTAACGAGTTGTTGGAAGAAGCCAATATGCCGTTACAAGGCTAGACAACTAACTCGACACAGTTAAACAATATAATAGGCAATGATGGGGATAGAAATGAAAAAAATATTGGGAATAAATTGGAATTATAATAAGGATACTATGTCAGTAAATAACGTTAAATGGCATGCAGTCACTAGTAAGAGAACGCTCTTAAGTAATATAAGTAAAGTATTCGATCCCTTGGGGTTGGTTTCCCCGTTAATTACTCCCATGAAACTGCTAGTCCAGGAAACTTGTAGTAGGAAGTTGGGGTGGGATGAGGATTTTCCCATGGAAATTATAAATAAATTGGGGGAACTGAGATTAGAAGCGAAGGAGTCGGATACTATCGAATACCCAAGGGCGGTCTATTGCACAGTGGAGAACCGTATGACCTTCACATATTTTGTGATGCTTCGCAAAAAGAGTACGGAGCCGTAACGTATGCTACAAATTATAAATACGATTCCATGCTAATAATCTCTAAATCCCGCATCTCACCTATAAAAGAAAAAACTACCACAATTAGAATTAAAGGTCATGTATGTGGCGGTGAAATTAAGTAAATATTGGGGTAAATATGTAGATTAGCGACTCGAACGATGGGATGTACTATTTCGTCCGTGTTCCAAAATGTTTCACGTTTTTGGAGTACATTTAAGGGGACGGCTCGTGTGGGGGTAAACACAATGGGGGGACCACACTACGATGATCCTGAGTTTCATTAAATTGGGGGGTCTGGGGGCACAGCACCCAGTATATAATCCTAATTGTGTATAGACTAATGTCCTATTTTTTTTTTTTAAGGGGCTATCTGGCGACTGCCAACTTAGGCATAAGTCGCCGTAAACAAACAGCCTAGTTCTAGGCTACTTTAAAAATTTTGAAAACAAAACAATAAAAAGAAATAACAATTAGGAAGCAATAACAAAATCAAAACAATAAAAACAACAACTAAACCTAGGTTAAATGAAAGGGAGAAGGCAAGCCTCCCCTAAAAAGTCAACACGTCCACCAGGCAATGTGCACGCACTCGTCCCGAGTACAAAGGACAGGCGGTAACGAACCCGCCCATCCCGGTAACGGGACAGGTAACGTGCGCGAAGATCACCCAGACTGAGACATTCGACAAGAATGTGCCGAACAGTCTGGGGGACGACGCAGTGGTCGCCATAGGGCGCAGGCGAGCGCTCCATCAAATAGCGATGCGTTACACGAGTGTGTCCTATTCGGAGACGACAGAAAGCGACCTGAAGCCGCCGCGGCATTGGGGGATAGGTCCATGGGAACAGTCGCGGCGCAATGGCACGCAACTTTAAGTTCCCTTCGACCGCTCTTATCTTCTTTGCCAAGCAGTCCGAAAGCTGCCCGTATTCAAGCCATGTATTCGGTGTGAGGAAGAGCGAAACGCTGGTCCGGTGGCAGAGTACTCACGGACTCTTTGGCGCCCTCATTCCCCGCAATTCCTACATGTCCAGGAACCCAGCAGAACATAATCTCAACATCCGCCCGGCTCGCCAAAACCGCGGCGTCACGGATATCGCGAACCAGGGGATGCGGAGATTCCAATGCCCCGAGAGCACTCAGGGCGCTTTGTGAGTCGCTATAGATCACAATCCGGTCTCCGAACCGGGCACGTCGCGTAATCTCCCGTACCGAGTGGTGTATTGTCAACAGCTCGACCGTGAAGACAGACGCAACGCCTGGCAGAGCCCTGCTGACTTCAAACAGAGGAGATACGGCGTGGAAGCCGACCCCCTCTTGGGACTTGGAGCCATCCCTATACACTTGCACGGTTCCAGCGTGACACGAGGTGTGCTCCAAAAAGGTCGGACGCAATACTCCTGGCGCCGTAAAAGCTTTGGAAGCAGAGGCGTTGCGACAAATGGCCAAATGTGGTACCCTCCAGGGTGGCGTCCTGGGCAGAACCAGGGGTGCCACCGGCCCGAGAGCTATATCTAGCTCTCGAGGAGTTTCCTGGCCCTAAACCCAAAGGGCTTAGGGTATGACTGGCGTCTCTCGGCGGCATAGGCACCATCGAAATCAGCTGCAGATGCAGTGAAAGCTGTTGGCTACTGAGGGAGGCGCTGGGCTCGCGCGTACAGGCGAGTGATGCACTGCACGCGGCGCAGAGCGAGTGGCATCTCCCCAGCATCGACCAACAGGCTCTCAATGGGGAAAGTGCAGAAGGCACCGGTCGCAAGGCGAAGGCCGGTGTGGTGGATCGAATCCACCTTCCGCAATAAACGTTCAGCTGCAGATGCATAAAAGTCGCATCCGATGTCGAGCTTCGAACGAACAAAGGATCGATAAAAAAGTAAAGCAGTAGCCCCATCAGCGTCCCAAGCGCTGAACTTCACGGAACAAGGAATATCAATGGCGCGGGTACAAGAGACCCTAAGGCTGGCGTCGGTCGAATACAAGACCAAGGAAACGGTACGATTTCACCACATCCAGGCGCACCCCATTGAGAAACAAATCTGAGTCAGGGTGGAACCGTTGATGGCGGCATAAGTGCACCACCTGAGTCTTGGACAAAGAAAATCGAAACCTGTGCGCTTTGGCATAGCGAGAGACGCAGATCAATGCCTGTTGGAGTCGACCCTCCAGAGTTGGCATTAGGGCCGCGCCAAAAGAGATCGAAAGGTCGTCCACGTAGAGCGTAGCAAGAACATATTCTGGCAGCACCGAGGTGATGCTATGATGCTCGGGGCAAAGAGTGTGACACTAAGGACACTTCCCTGCGGGAAACCCTCTTCCTCCTCCCTTGGGCCGGAGAGGGCATCCCCCCCACCCGTACGCGGAATCGACAAACTCGCAAAAATTCAGATATAAACATTGGGAGGCGTCCCCTCACCCCCATCGTGTGGAGAGTCTCCATGATACCGTATCGCCATGTGGTATCATAGGCCTTCTCCAGATCGAAAAAGACCGTGGTGTAGTGCTGTCTACGAAGGAAAGCCTCGCAGACGGCATTTTCCAGTCGGAGCAGAGCATCCGACGTGGAGTGGAACTTGCGGAAGACAGATGGCCTCCGCTGTCCAGGAAAAAGGCTAATCTAACATTTACCAATTTCTCCATCAACTTGCACACGCAAGAGGTTAGAGAGATTAGCCGGAAACCGGTCGGAATAGAGTGATCTCTCCCCGGTTTGCGAAAGGCGAGCACAGTAGCGATTCGCCAGGAGTCTGGGAGAAGACCTTCCACCCAGATCCTGTTGTACAAATCTAACAGAAAGGCCATGCCTCGCTTACCCAGGTGTCGAAGCATGGCGTACGGGACATCGTCCGGACCATGGGCGGTGTCCGCGCACGAAGCGAGAGCGGAACGCAACTCACTCACAGTAAATTTGTCGTTGAAGGGTTCTCCGCCTCTGGAGGTAAAGTCTAGCCGGCGGCCTTCCGCGACATCACGACGTGCATTGAATGCTGGCGGAGCAGCATCACGGCTAGAGAATGCGGAAAAAGCGGTCGCTAAGGATTCCGCCACGGACGCGGGGTCCGAGATTGCGGTCCCATTCTCCTGGAGAACGGGAGGAGGGTCCTGCGAGAACTTGCCACGAATCCTTTTGACTCGCTTCCACACCTCTGCTAAAGGGGTCTTTCCCGTTAAGTAGACACGTATGCCTGCCAAGAAGAGCGGCGGGCGTGCTTCGAAATATACCGGAACCTAGCCCTAGCCCGACGAAATTCAGCGACAGTGAAATCGTTTGAGCGGCGCTTATAGCGCATGTAGGCATAACGCTTCTGTTTGAGGGCCGTCTCGCACTCGGCCGACCACCATGGGAGTGGTAGGCGTGCAAAACGGCCAGACGTCCTAGGAATAGTAGTCAGGCGCAGGGCGATGAAGTTGCCGGAGAAGAACTCAACGGCCTCATCTACCGACCTAAACTCCTCGACTGAGATAGAGAATTCAGTCATTTCCTGAAATGCAGGCCACCGCGCCCGCTTAAGCACCACCAAGGTGGGCTCTCAGACGGCAGTTGCCCTGAAAATGATATTTGAATGGGAAAGTGATCACTATCATGAAGGTCATCGACCACCCTCTAATCAAAATCAGGCTGTGCATCCGAAGAGCACAAATATAGGTCAAGGCAAGAAAATGAAGCGGTTCTCGGACAGTGATGCGTAAACTCATCCACGTTTAGGACACCCATCTCAAGTTCTTCGATCAGATCGGCAAGGACTTGTCCACTGGGATTTATTCAGTAATCTTCCCAGAGAGGATGCCGGCCGTTCAGATGTCCAAGCAAGAGAAAGGGCCTCGGCAACCATGCCACGGGGTGGCGAAAGTTCCTCGCGTCGAAGTCAGCTGACGGTAGAATGTACGCAGAAATTATAGTATACCTCCTATTCAGGTGCAGCTGCACAGCCACTGCCTAAGAGGAGGTATCTAAAGAGAAAGGAAGAACGGAGACATCATTCCGGGTGTAAACCGCGCATCCCCCAGCCCAGCCATCCCGCGGTGGTGGGTTCGCAAGACCCTTATACCTCGGGAGGGCGGGCAGGAGCACGCGCCTAGCATGGTCTCCTGCAAAAAGATAGCTAACGGGGAACGGGACGAGACGAGCCTCCGTAGCTCCTCCCAGTTGGCCCGGAGTCCACGGCAATTCCATTGAAGGAATATGCCCTCTAGACCTAGCTCGGAGGAGACGCGGGGGCTATCCTGGAACAGAAGACCCTCATGGGAATGGCCGTACGCTTTCCTGAGGCAGAACCCCTGGCGCTGTTGGCCGGACAAAGCGCTGAGGGCGCTGTCGCCGTCGAGGACTTATTGGGGGAGATTGGGCTCGCCATGCTAGTCTTTTCCTCCCTCTGCCTCGAAACCTTAGGCGGGCGTTGCGGCTTCGGAGGCGGGGGGCCCTCTTTTCGAGGAACCCCTGTCCCTGAGCCACTCGCTCCACCACTAGGCGTGGGCGAAGGAGCCGAAGCTCCTTTGTTGCTGTCCTTCTTTCGGGGGACAGCTTTAGGAACTCCGGAAGATGGCCTGGCGACCAACTTCAGGAGTGTTGCCCCCTGTGAGTCTAACGACTCAGTGGAGGCGCGTGGCTGTTTCGCCTTACGGGAAACGGTCACGCTGGGGGAAGAGGGGGGAGCCCTGGTTTTAGCCTGGGCTGGGTATGAACCCTTTTTGCCGCCAGCTTCACCATGGGAGCGCCCGGGTGTAGTAGAGCCCGCAGAAGGGCTCCAAATGGGCGCGGAGACAGCCGTGCTCGTTGGCCTGGATCAGCCAGGAGCAGAGGGTGCCTTTCTAAGTCCTTAGCCTCGCGGAATGAGATTCTATCGTGGGCCTGAACGGCCAGGATTTCTTTCTCGAGGGGATATTCACTACATTGCTTCGAAGAAGCGAGGTGCGGATCTTCGCAATTGACACACTTGGCCACACACGATTTAGACTTATCGTGTGCGGCCTTTGAGCAATTTACACAGACTTCGGGTGACCCCGAAGCGGTGACAGTAATAGCACCGCCACGGCAGTGGCACGAATGCCTTCACGCGGTAGCGGTACCAACCGGCACGCACCGACTCAGGAAGCTTGTCACAGTCGAACGTGACGAAGAGTGTAGGGGTGGGTCTCGAGGCCCATCCCTGTTTTCTCATCACATGTTCGACCTTGACCGCCCCACGGTCCGCCATCTCTAAGGTGATGTCCTAAATGGAGTATTCAACGAGTTCCCACGCATAAACTACTCCTTTCACAAAGTTCATGGTAGAGTGCGGCGTCACACTCACTGGGGTGCCATGAAGTGTCCTAAGAGCACTTATTTTTGCCGCCTTGGTTGGATTCGCCGCATTCGCCAGAAGGCACCCGTCCGAGAAACGGGTCACCTTTGGCTCTCTACCAATTGCACTAGCTAATCCTCTCCTCTGATGGATCATGTTGCCCTTGGCTCGAATACCGAGTAAGCCAGCGGGCTTGAAAACGCCAGGTAACCTCTGAATGAGGTGGCCCCGATGTCATCGAAATCCGCCCTGTGCACTTTTGGTCTTAGTCAGGGACTTCACAACCGGGGGGGCAGAGGGGCCGGATGTGCCGATCTTGGCTTGGTCGCTTACCAAAGTGGCAGCAAACCCATCCATCTCCGTAACCCCCGCAGATGGAGACGAGCCCCGAGTCTTTTTTTTGTCTTTTTAGTCGTTTTCTTTTTCTTTTTTTGAAAGGAGGGCGGAGAATGAACCCGCTTCTCACCTCCGCCGGAAGGAGCCCCCAGGCCAGATGGACCGCCTCAGCCAGGTCCTTCTCCGAAATGGAGAAGGTCCTGGTGGTCGCAGGGGAGATCCCTCCCCTCCTTGTACTGTCTCGGAGGCCCCAGCCGTTTGCGGAGGACCTTGCATAGGGGCGGATTCGGGTTCGGTGCTTGGCGCCGAGCTCGGATTATCCCCCATGGAAGGCCCTACCGTCTAAGGCTGGGTTTCCTCAAAGACCATGTCTATCACAAGAGGGGCCTCCAGTTGGCCATCCCCTCCCAGGACATCGCAGGTCCCGTTGGCAGCGTCACCAGTCTTGTTTGGTCAAGGCACAGGCATTGACCCTGGCAAGGTTTAAAATTCTTGCCAGCAGGTCTTTTCAGGGTAGCGACCGAAGGGGCCTGGCTTGCCTCTTCCCTCCTAAGGGGGTTTGCCCTACCGAGCCGCTTCGATGTGGAGCGGCTGGCTAAGGGCTGCCTGCTGGCTTTCTTGGCAGTCCCCTTGGAAAGAACAGAGGGGGCTGCCTCTGGAAAGAAGTAGGTGCCCGAAAGCACCTCCAGAGAAGGGGGTGAGGGGGAGTCCCCTACACCCGTAGGCGAAGGAGAGGAGTGAGTCTCCTCTCCGGCTAGAGAGATATGGAGGGTCCCCGAGGGCGGCTCCGTTGATGTTACAGGGGAAGTTGGGGGTTGGGCTTTTTTTATATTCATCATTGGGCATGGTGACCCTATTTCTATCACGGGCCGCAATCGCGCATCACCTCTCGCAGTTGATCGCACTGCAAGAGGTGCTTACAGGCCCGGAAGAGCCAGGCGCCCCCATTTCGGACCACCCCTCCCGCCTGGTGGCCTGGCAGTCCATCGGCATGGCCGCTCCACCTTGGACACGGCGTAAAAAAGATAGATTGTGAAGAGGAGAGAAAAAGGGATGTGAAGATTGTATGAGTGGGGATGAAGCAGGTTGTTAAAAACCAACCACCCCAGATCATAGCTCAGGGGTTAGGGAACATTGTCCATTGTCCCTTGCCCCCTCAGCCCCGATCCGGCACGGTTGGCTGTGAAGGTCAGCATCTACCCTGTGAAATTAGAGGCTGACCAGAGAAAGTTGTGGGAGAGGTTGTATGAAAAGCAAGGAAACAAGTGTTTTGAAGAAAGGAGAAGAGGCTAAGCTGGGGTCGGACGGGGTGCTGAGTCCCGCCCGCACGGCGGCCAGGATGGCAAATCACCGCGCCCCTTACGGGGGACTAATGTCCTAATGTTTACAGAGGTCAATGACTTAACCAAATCATGTCAGCGCCTTTAATCGTTTTGCGAATTATAATGGGGGTGGGGTGGGGGTGGGGGTGGGGTCTGACGTCAGACGACTCAAACGCGCATGAATATTCCGGTAGGGGTGAACGAAAATATTTACCAAAAATACACTTTTTCGGCCGAGTCTCTAATCTACATATTTACCAATATTTTAAATAAGTAATGAACGGTATTAAGATACAAAGTAGTTATATTCGGGCAGATAGTAAAGTGTTTTTACAGTGGGTAAGAAATAAAAATTATATAGTAAAAGTACAAAGTAGGGTAGTAATATGGGTCGTACAGATCCCCAATGTATCTAAACTATCTATCTACAGATATAATAACTAGGGAGATCACTAAATAAGTTGATCGGAAGCCCATTTACGTGCTATTTTAGTTGCCCTCGAGGATTTATACACCAAAGATCATTTTTCCTTGAAACGGGTAACTCGGGCTGAAATAGCATATTATTCTCGATATAGCCGTGGGTCTAAAACCTGAAGCGACCGCCTAAAGATAGATGGCCTCGCCAAAAGTTTGAGCCAGATGTGGATTAAGCGAAATTATTGTTCGCCGTGAAATCGGAGCCAATACAATATATTCTTAATCCCAACAGAATTAGTAGTTTGAATAAATTAATAAGGGTAACTAAACTGGTTTTCACGTTTATTAATAAAAGTAGTAAGGATGAGTTTAAATTTAGTCCACAGCATTATTGGTTGGAAAATTTGCAAAAATGTTCATTAAGGAAATTTGTGATTATTTTAAAAATATACCAAATTAAGTAAAGCCCCTCATCTAGTTAAAGAGTTTAATTTATTTCAAAATGAAGGTGTAATACGATGTAGGGGTAGAATCAGTAACGCGGACTTGCCATACCATACAAGATTCCCGGTTCTTCTCCCCACCAAACATCATATAACAGATCTACTCATTAATAACGCACACGAATAGAGCATGCATGCAGGAGTACAGGAAACTCTATGTAAATCAAGGGAAAATTTTTGGATCCCCAAAGGTAGACAAAGGGTCCAAAAAGTAATGAGTAAATGTTTTTTGTGCAGAAGGTTGGAGGGAGTATCCTATTCCTATCCTATATCTCCTCCATTACTGAGAGAACAAGTAGAGTATGCTAAGCCCTTGAGATAGTAGGAGTAGATTATACGGATGCTATCACCGTAAAAGGTGAGGGAGGGAAACAAAATAATAAAGAATCCCGGAAAGTTTATATAGTTCTTTTTACTTGTGCAGCCACTAGAGCAATTAATTTGGCCTTAGCCATGGACATGACAGCAGAAACATTTTTAAATATATTTAGAAGGTTTGTTGCTAGAAGATCCTGTCCAAAAATTATTCTTAGTGAGAATGCCAAAAATTTTAAACAGGCAGATCTGCCCAGTATGATATTAGAGGATAGTGTTGTTAGAGAAAGAACTAGAGGAAAGACAATGTGAATGGAAATTTATTCCCATATTATTTCCATATTAATGGAAAATCCATTAATATGGATGATCTCCGTACCTCAATAGTTGAGATAGAATGTAGGGTTAATAACAGAGCACTTATACATATAATAACTTAAATCAGCCAGAAACTCTTACCACCTCCCATTTAATATATGGATGGCGTCTTAATTCCTTACCCACAATAACCACGTCACCTCAAATAGAGGATCCTACATTTATGGAAACTATTCCACTGAGTAGAAGATACTATAAGTTATTTAAAATTTTAAAACAATGGTTTGAACAGTGAAAACAAAATTATTCAACCTCTCATGGATCGTGTAAATAATAAAGCTGTGAACGATGGTATAACTAAGTATTGGTATTAAGAAAATGGAAGTAGTGTTGATACATTCGGATAAAAACAGAGAAGACTGGTCGTTGGATTTAATACAGGAATTATATAAGGGGCAAGATGGTGTGGTAAGAACAGCAAAATTAAAAACTAGATTAGGTAGCGTAATACACACCATTAACAAATTGTATCCACTAGAAATTAGCTGTGATGATAAAATAACCAAAAATGAATCGCCTAATACCAAACCCTCTGAATTAAAAAATCTTAATAAAGAACCCGAAATTTTTAATAAGAAGGGACAAGTAAGTACACTGTCCCAAGAATCCAGTAAGGACAAAACAAAGCAGCGATATGCTGCCATGAAGTCACAACAATAGTTGCAAACACTGAACGGCGTGTTAAAGCATGAGGGATAAGGCTGTCTCCGTTTCCCGGTGTTTCCTAAATTCATGTTGTTCCTCGTTCAGCAGAGAATGTTCTGACAGGTGGATCGTTAGTCTGCTGTTGATCACTTTCTCAAAAACATTTCCAATGATCTCCAGCAAAGAGTCTGTAGTTCATCATCTGATTAGCCGGCTTTTCCGTCAAGGAAGTATCCCATTGCCAGTGCTGCATTGAGCAGGTTCAGCAGGCTGTTTCGAACAGGGCTGGCAAATAAAAAAAACCCAAGTTTTTTTCTTTCAAAATTACACTTTTTTTTTATAAGAAATGAATGCTACTTATTATTTTATTCAAAATTTATATTTGTTTAAAATTTCAACAAATATGTCTCAAATTAAGATTATTTCTCTGATACTGACCCATAATTCATCTCTCCTTCTCCAGATTATGGCTATCATGGGTACTCACAATTCTCGATCAGTGATCTGTTATTGTGATCTTTTCTTGCTATAATGTAATTATTAAACTATGTAATTATTAATATAATATAAAAATAGAGATGGATATACTTTTTCTATGTTATTCTAATGCTTGTAGCTTTTGTTTTTTGAAAAAACCTGGGTTTTATTGGGCTTTTTCAACATTTGGAGTTTTTTTTGCCAACCTTGGTTTCGAAATCTTTTGGGTGCCTCTTTCAGATGCCTGATGGTGATTTCTTGGGTCTGAGGCCAAGGGTTTTGGGCCACAATGAAGAGATCGTCGCCTACAAGTTCGCACTGGTGAGGGTGTTTTTACCCTCCTCCTCTTAGCTGTCATGGAGCCGAGTGAGATTCGCGGTTCTGTATGGATTGAAACTTTCCTCCCTCATCTCCATGTACTCAAGAACCTGGTCCTCGTAGCCTGGGTCAAAGATTTCCTCCTGTTCGACTGATATTTTTAAACATCCTTCCAGACTCTATGGAAGAGCCTCTCTTTCTCACATGAAGTGGTCGCCGTTGTGCGATATTGCAGTTTGGCAGAGCTCTTTGTTCCTATAAGTCTGTTGATGGCCGCCCAGAAAGAGCTCAGTCCCCGTGGGTGTCTAACCTTTCGATTAGACGGTTCCACCTCTCCATCAGTTCACGTGCCAGCTCGGTGTTCAGCTGTCTCCTGATTTGGTGAACGAGGTGGAAGTCCATAGGGCTTGGGTTTCCCATGTCGAGGGTGAAAGATGGCTAATGCGTCTGAGTTTGAAATGCAGTCGTTGATAGGAGTCAAATCTTAAAGATCTGCGGTTGCGCCGTCTAGATCAGGAAGATCCAGCGGGAATGCTTTCATGTATGCTTCCCAGATTGCCTTCTGGAAGTTTTTCTTGAATGCAACGGTGACAGGAATAGGCACAGCTCCTACGGTAATGAGCATGGGCATGTGGTCGCTTGTCATCAGTGGCCCTGGTCAGACTACATGGTGATAAAGAAAGTTAGGGTTCATGATAACGACATCAGGCTTTGTAGCTGTTCATAAATGCAGGAATGTAGGGAAGTCCGGCCCGATGCGTTCTACGATATCCTTTCTTAATAAGAGGTCCAGATTTTTGGCTTATACGTCCACCCTTGCGTAACCTGCTGTCCTGTTCTTCGCGTTCAGGTCTCCCGCGAATAGCATTGGGGGCTCCTTTTTGAACAGGATGGACAAATAGGGTCGGCGGGGTGGTTGGTAGAAAGTTCCATTAACAGGAACGATTCGTCCATTAGATTCCCTGGTCTGAACTGCAGATCCTTCTTGACTGCTATCATAGGTCCGTCATATCTCTCTTCCGTAATGTTCTTTTGGAGAACTTTATACCCGAAAATATTCTGCTTTTCTTCGTCTCTGATGGCATGCCAATTTATGGCAGCAGATGAATATGTGTTTGTGTAACTGCTATCTCCTCGCGTTATTTACTAGGATAGTGAAGCTATTTCTAGCAACCATCTTGCCTCTTATTCCGGTTTGTGGGTTTCGGTAATGCGGGGTGCTTTTAGGCCTGCCCGAACGAAGTTTCTTATAATGGCCTTTGTGGACTCCACAAGTGATATATTTGGTTGAGTTATGTGTGTATTAAGTACGATGTTGAGAATAATCTTTGCTATCGTACTTGTATCTTCTCGGGGTGGCCACTGACCAGGAGGTCACGCTAGCGTTGTCTTTTTTAGGGAGGGGAATAGCTCTTCCTTGCTAGTTTTTAACAGCCTTGTTTTGGGTGGTGGGGTGGATGCCATCTCCCAGGTTCTTGACGGTTTGGCCTCTTTTCTTGCTTTTCTGGTTTGGGGTTGGTTTGGCTGGTTGCTCTTGAGCTCGGTGACTGCGAGAACATTGACCGATTGTAAGTTGTCTGGGAACTTTATGGATTCTAGACCCTTCGCAGTGAGCATAGTGTTCATTTCAGTGTTAAAAGTTCGGGCAGGACAGGTTCATCTCGTGAGCATGAAATATGCAAGCTTGGGGGCGTCGCATCATTGAGTTGGATTATTATTTGAAACTGGACCGGCTTTGCGTTGTCTTGCTGGACCGGTGAGGGCTTGGCTGCCGCCGCTTAGGAAGTGCTTGCTCTTTCGGATGTGGCCCTCTTGTTCAGGCGCTCTTTTCTGACTGTGCACTGCATTATTATTATTATTATTTGAGATAATGAACACAAAATCTTTGTGTGAAAAGCTTAGTGGCCATGAACTTGAAAACAAGCTCCCACAGAACACACTGTCCATATGTCAAGTAAGAAAGAATGAATGCTAGAAGAAAGAAATTGAAATGTGTAAATAAATAAATAAGTTTAAAATTATTAAAATCAAATCAATATTAAAATTATGAGGCAGTAGCAGTCACCCTTAATCTAGCATTTCAACCTAATTTGAAGATATTAAGATCTTCCTGCATAACTTCTGCAGGAAGATCATTCCACTGATTTACCGTACTTGGCAAAAAGCAACGCTGAAACTGAGAAGTGCGGTAGCGGTGAATGCAATTCCCTACTGAAGTAGTATTTATGGAATATCGATAAACATGAAATCATCCGTCGATGATCCAAGTCATAGCTAGCCCCATCAGGTAAAAGGAACCTGGCTCCGCGAGCAACCCTATCTAAGAGAGAAAGATCTCTGGCAGATGCGGATATCCAAACTGGAGAACAATACTCAAGAAGAGGGAGAACAAAGGACCTGAAACAAGTGGCATTAATATCTTCATTATTATAGATAGATATGTGAGGCCTTAAGTACAATACCAAGTTTTCGGGCAGCATTAGCAGATACATTTAAAGGATGCTTCTCAAAAGTCAGGTGAGAATCATAGGTAATGCCAAGGATCGTTAGGGATTCAGACTCAGCAAAAAGTGTATCTCATCTGGCGACTGCCTACTTGGGCATCATTACTCGCCGTATTCAACGTTGCCTAGAATTAGGCATCTTTAAAAGAGGATGCTAAAAAAAAACAAATAAAAAAAACAATAAAATAAAACAAAGAAAAAAGGAAATAAGCTCCGACGTCGGGGGGAGATTCGCAATCTCCCGGCGCAGGAACATGCGACCTACTGAAATAGGAAAAGGCATAACAAAAAAAAACAATTATTTAAATAAAGGGGAGAAGGCCGGCCTCCTGCAAAAAGTCTAAAAGTACACAGGTCGTTGTGCACGAACTCGTCCCGAGTACAAGGGACAGGCAGTAGCGACCACGCTCATCCCGCTACCGGGACAGGTAATGTGCGCGAAGATCACCCAGACTGGGACATTCGACAAGAATGTGCCGAACAGTCTGGGGGACGACGTAGTCGTCACAATAGGGCGCAGGCGAGCGCTCCATCAAATAGCGATGCGTCACACGAGTGTGCCCGATTCGGAGACAACAGAAAGCGACCTGAAGCCGTCGCGGCATTGGGGGATAGATCCATGGGAACAGTCGCGGCGTAATGGCACGCAACTTTAAGTTTCCCTGGACCGTCTCCCATCTTCTTTGCCAAGCAGTCCGAAGAGCTACCCGTATTCCTGCCATGTAGTCGGTGAGAGGAAGAGCGAAACGCTGGTCCGGTCGCAGAGTCCTCTTAGGCGCGATTCCTAATGTCCTGGAACCCAGCAGAAGATAATCTCGACATCCGACCGGCTCGCCAAACCGTAGCGTCACGGATATCGCGAACCAGGAAATGCGGAGATTCCAATGCCCCGAGAGCGCTTTGGGCGCTTTGTGAGTCGCTATAGATCGAAATCCGGTCTCCGAACCGGACACGTCGCGTAATCTCCCGTACCGAGTAATGTATTGCCACCAGTTCAGCCGTGAAGACAGACGCAGCGCCTGGCAGAGCCCCGCTGACTTCAAACAGAGGGGATATGGCGTGGAAGCCTACCGCCTCTTTGGACTTGGAGCCATCCGTATACACTGGCACGGTTCCAGCTTGACACGAGGTGTGCTCCAAAAAAGTCGAACGCAATACTCCCGGCGCTGTACAAGATTTGGGAGCAGAGGCGTGACGACAAATAGACAAATGTGGTACCCTCCAGGGTGGCGTCCTGGGCAGAACCAGGGGCGCCACCGGCCCGAAAGCTAGACCTAGCTCTCAAAGGAGTTTCCTAGCCCTAAATCCAAAGGGCTTAGGGTATGATTGGCATCTCTCGGCGGCATAGGCACCGTCGAAATCAGCTGCGGATGCAATGTGAGCAGTTGGCGACTGAGGAAGGCGCCGGGCTCGCGCGTATAGGCGAATAATGCACTGTGCACAGCGTAGAGCGAGTGGTATCTCCTCAGCATCGACAAGTAGGCTCTCAATGGGGGTAATGCGGAAGGCGCTGGTCGCCAGGCGAAGGCTAGTGTGGTGGATCGAATCCACCTTTCGCAATAAACGCTCGGCTGCGGATGCATAAAACACATCCGTAGTTGAGCTTCGAACGAACAAAGGATCGCTGAACGTCACTGAGCGAAGAATATCCATGGCGCAGGTACAAGAAACTCTAAGGCTCCGAATATGAGACTCCCAGGTGAGGCGTCAGTCAAATACAAGACCAAGGAAACGGTGCGATTCATGTACTTCCAGACGCACCGTATTGAGAAACAAATCTACGTCGGGGTTGAGCCGTGTATGCCAGCAGAAGTGCACCACCTTAGTCTTAGCCAAAGAAAAACGAAACCTGTGCATTTCGGCGTAACAAGAGACGCGGTTCGACGCTCCAGAGGTGGCATCTGAGCCGCGCCAAAAGAGATCGAAAGGTCGTTCACGTAGAGCGTAGCGAGAACATCTTCCGGCAGCACCGAGGTGATGCCGTTGATGCTCAGGGCAAAGAGTGTGACACTAAGGACACTTCTATGTGGGAAACCCTCTTCCTGCTCTCTTGGGCCGGAGAGGGCTCCCCCCCCACCCCCACCCGTACGCGGAATCGACGATCTCGCAAAAATTCAGATATAAACATTGGGAGGCGTCCCCTCGCTACCATCGTGTGAAGAGTCTCCATGATACTGTATCGACATGCGGTATCATAGGTCTTCTCCAGATTGAAAAACACCGTGGCGTAGTGCTGTGTACAAAAGAAGGCCTCGCAGACAGCATTCCAGTCGGAGCAGAGCATCCGAAGTGGAGTGGAACTTGCGGAAGCCCCACTGTGCAGAAGAAAGATTGGAAGGGGTGGGAGAATTGTATTTAGCCTGGATTAGGTGTGAACCTTTTGTGCACCAGGAAAGCGCTCGGGGTGGCTAGAACCCGCAGAAGGGTTCCGAATGGGCGCGAAAACGACCGTACTCGTAGGCCTGTAGTGGCCAAGAGCAGAGTTTGTCTTTCTCAACATTGAGGCACAGGACGTCCCAGGTAGCGCCGGGCGCGCTCGGAGCAAGTCCCTTGCCTCGCGAAATGAGAGACGATCCTGAGGCTGAACGGCCAGGATTTCCTTCTCAAAGAGATACGCACCACATTGCTTTAGTGATGCGCGGTGCGGCTCTCCACAATTGACCCACTTGGCCACACACGATTTGGACTTATCGTGTGTGGCCTTGGAGCAACTTACACAGGTTTCGGTTAACCCCGACTTTGCACGTCGACAGGAGCAATTAGTATGGCCGAAGTGGTAGCAGTAATAGCACCTCCGTGGAAGTGACACGAATGCTATCACGCGGTAGAGGTACCAACCGGCACGCACCAACTCAGAGAGCTTGTCACAGTCGAATGTGATGAAGTGTAAGGGGTGGGTCTCGAGGCACCTCCCTGTTTTCTCATCACACATTCGACCTTCACCAGCCCATGATCGGCCACCTCTAAGGTGATGTCCTCTATGGAGTAGTCTACGAGTTCCCTCGCATAAACTACTCCTTTCACAAAGTTCATGGTAGAGTGCGGGGTCACACTCACCGGGGTGCCATAAAGTATCCGAAGAGCACTTATCTTGGCCGCTTCGGAGAGATTCGCTGCATTCGCTAAAAGGCTCCCTTCCGAGAAATGGGTCACCTTCGGCTCTCTACCAATCACACTAGCTAAAGCTCTCCTCTGATGGCTCATGTTGCCCTTAACTAACATGGTGCCATCAATGGAACGAATAACAAGGAATCGTTCGAAGCCAACGGGCTCGAAAACGCCAGTTAACCCCAAAATGAGGGTCCCCGATGTAATCAAGGCTTCGCTCTGCGCACTATTGGTCGTAGTCAGGGGCTCTGCACCCGAGGGAGGGATAGGGGCCGGATGTGCCGATCTTGGCTTGGTCTGTTACCGAAGTGGCAGCAAACCCATCCGTCCCCGCACCCCCCGCGAATGGAGAGGAGCCCCGAGTATTTTTTGTTTTTTTGTTGTTTTTTTTTAGGAGGGGATGGCGGGGAATGAACCCTCTTCTACCCTCCGCCGCCAGGAGCCCCTAGGCAATATGGACCAGCCTGGGGAGGGGAGATCACTCCTCTCCTTGTACTGCCTTGAAAACCCTAGCCGTTTGAGGAGGATCTCGCATAGGAGCGGACTCGAGCTCGGTGCTTTGCGCCAAGCCCGGATTCGCTCCCATGAAAGGCCCTACGATCTGAGACTAGGTTGCCTCAAGGACCCTCTCTATACCGAGTGGGGCATCTAGTTGCCCCCCCCCCCCCAGGACATCACCCCAGGTCTTGGGAGGCACAGGCCTTGACCCCCGCTAGGTTTAATATTCTATCCAGCAGGAGTTTTGAGGGAAGCGACCGATGTAGTCTGGCTTCCCTCTCTCCCCTAAGGGGGTTTGCTCCCCTGAGCTGCTT